>CM031239.1:954715706-955915706 GCA_018340775.1 Taxus wallichiana var. yunnanensis | reverse complement strand
TTCTTTTATGCCCTGATGTACTTTCATATTCAGGATCAATGTGATCAATAGTTATTTGTATAATCAGTTTTCTGCCATTTGAAAGGGCTCTTGATCTTCTGTTCCTGCAAGTATGTACTTGACTGATATATCCTTTATTTGTTGTACTTATCTTGATCACCTTTTACTGTTCTTTTGATCTTGTATCTCTCATTCACACCTTTAGAGTTTTCTCATTTGTGGTATCTCTTGTAACTATCATCTTCATGGTTTCTTATAGAGTTTTGTTAATGAAAACTGGAGGATACCTTTGCTCATTTCCCATGCTTTGATGAAAACCTTGCTCTGAAATAATCAGCATTGCTTTGTATCTTGCTTCCTCACTTCTTATTTTAGTGTCCCGATACCTTTGTTTTATACATCTTCCATCCGTATTTTTCCTTTTTTCTTGAAAGGCTCATAAATGCATGTACCATGTAAATTCCTTCAACAATTATTTATTTTATTTACAATAATCATTTTACAAAATATTTTTTCTTTCTAATATGATACTTGTACTTGCACACTTAAAGAAATAGTTAGAAAATATTTAGGCTTTTGGCCTCTCTTCTGTTCGAATTTTTATTTTTCTTAAATGATTCTAGGAATCATATGTGTTGATGTAGAATATTGATTTATCAATTCTTTATTGTCTTTGATGTAGCTTATACCTCTTGATGTCAATTGATTCATTTACATGAAACTATTAGCATAAGTATATAGATTAAACCCTGAGCTCAATGTCTGATGACAATTCTTTTCTTTTCCTCATGGATGATGCGTAGTAGAGGATGAAGAAGCTACAACTAGATGAAGACCAATAGAATACCCAAAGGAAATGATGGGTTTTCTCTATATTCTTTTGCTTTTATCTTTGTGTACATGCATCTTTTAGTTTAGTAGTTATAAGTTACATTCCATGTCTTGTGTGTAAATATTATTGCTCTTCATGAATAAATGACATTTAATTTATGTACTTGATTTGTCTACTTCTTTTTGCTCTCGGTGTTATGACATGTATATTGATTGTATAAAGGAATAAACAAATCAAACACATAATTAAATGCATTTACAAGTAGAAATAAAGATTTTTGAGATAGATGTAACTTAATAATGAAATATATTTCTTGTAAATCAGTAACTCTATTTGTTTTTCCCAAATTTAGCATTTCAACTAAACTGTGATTCCCACCTTCATCAAGGCAACACATTAGTCCTTTGGGGATTTTGTGTTTCTTTGCTGAAAACAAACATGGAATGGAAGGCTATGTGAGGTGTTACATTTTGTAACAACACATATAACTTTAGATTGCGTGTAACTAATTAACTGCTGTAATTGAAAACATGATAAAATTGTAATGCATTCCTTTAGTTATGTTGACTTTATCAATACCGTCCATTGTAATGAAGTTTTGAGTTACCCATTTTTGCACAAGTACAAACATTGTCAACATTTCTAGTGATCATGTGGGGAAAGTTTCCTGCTATCTTGTAGATTAGTGCCTTGCTCTTATCGATTGGGCATGGAGTTAAATCATATAACCAAAACTAATTTTCCTAAAAAAAACTAAAGGTGGGAAAGGATCTAGAAACCAAATCACGTCTAGGAATGCACTTATTGAATTGAAAAAACATTACACTCATGCATGAAAGCACTTATTAAAAGTGAAATCCTACTCTAACCCGACACTGTGGGGTTTTTAATAACAATGTTTAAGAAACATACCATTCACAGGAATGAGAAGTTCCTCTCCATTCATCCTTGAAATTTGAAATGCATTGTGTTCTTTGCAAGCTGAAATCATATAAGGACCACTCCAGATTGTATCAAACTTTGTGTGGTTTCTTGGATTTACATGATCAACATCCCATTTTAACAAAATGTCTCCTTCATTAAAGATTCTGAACATAACATTCCTGTCAAAAGGTTTTTTAATCTATTTTTATTCTTTTTTGCATTTAGATGAGCTTGATCTCTTAGCTCCTATAACTCCATTAAATCTGCATAACAAACTTGCAGTGGTTCATTCATAAGTAATTACATCTAGTGTAAAAAAATCCAATGTAGGAAAATCAACTGAGATGGGAATTTTTGCTTCTCTTCCATAAACAAGCTTGTATGGTGAATTTCTAAATGATCTTTTAGGAGTCACTCAATGGCCCAAAGTGTTGAATTCAACATTAGATTACAAGTTCTTTGGTTTTCTTTGAGTTTTCTTCTCGATGATACTTTAAATATTCTTATTAGTATTTTCAATTAACCCATTACCTTTTGGGTAATAACTAGATGACATACATAAGTAAATACCATGCTTGATAGCCCAATATGTTACCTTTGCACTAAGAAATGCTAAGACATTATCTGAAATGATAGTTGCTAGAACACCAAATCTGCAAAGTATACCTTCATAAAAGGATAGTTTTGAATTTTCGTTAGCTTCTTGAAGTAATCTATAGTAGTCAAGATCCACTTGTGTCCTTATGATGAAGGTGGATTTATCATACTAATAAAATCAAGAATACACTTTGCATGAATGGTTGATCCACCGAAATAGGTTACGGGGAAAAAAGCTAAACATTCTTTTCAACAAATAAAACACATTTGTTACACTTTCTCGGTCCATTCAAAGAAGTCCTTGAATATGTTGGGCCAATAGTAACCAGATTTCATAATTTTTAAGGTTGTAGTACGTGCCAAAAGTGACCTCCTACAGGTCCTTCATGAAATTTAGATAATGGTTCTTGAATTCTATCGTAATCAACACATCTAAGAAATAATCCATTTATATCTATTTTAAATAACACACCATCAATGAAAACATAAGGTATATCTTGTAATATGAAATATCTTTATTTTTTCTTGTCCATACCTTTCAGATAAGTACCTTGTTGTAGGATGTCGACCAAATTAGTCATCCATCTTGATTCCTAAAATTCTTGACTAAGTTTAGGTTGCTAATTTTCTTATTCTACCATTGTATCCGACGATGATACATAACTTCAGCATGTTGCTCTAGATATTATGATTCCGTTGCATGTGGTTTTTTGATATCAAAAATAAGATGCTCACACAAACCTTTTCCTTGAATTATTTTTGTAACATAGATGTGTACATTGTATTCCATAACTTTCATAATCCATCCCGATCTCTCGGTCATTCAGCCCTTTATTCAACAAAAACACTTTAACACTTGGATGAGAGACTAGGACATGTATCTTATTATTTGAAAGCATGTACTTGAAATTTTTAAATCCTATAACTACTGAAAATACCTATTGTCATCATCAATCACAACACCTGTGGTTTTCGCCAAAGGTGTGTGCTTGAGCTTACGATGTGATTAGATAACATGGGTACTATCTCTAAGTTGTAGGACTTGCTACTTGAGATAGACCTCTAGAAAAATTTGGTTATTGCTCCTAAAATAATTGCCACAATCTACTCTAATGTAAGAAAAACAATCTGATCATAATCTAAACTTCCAAGGACCAGGAGAGAGAGTACATGAAAAAAATCCTACACTAAATTGGTGATGCACCATAAAAGGAGGGTGTGAGAGTAGTCTTCCAATGTGTGGAAAGTAGAAGCAAAATGCATACTAGAAGGGGTGATAACAGTTTTCCAAAATCTAGTAAATGAATTCACAACAATATTCCATACATGCACAATAAAAATGAATCCCTAAAAGATTATAAGATAGATAAAATATATATGCAATGAGATTTAACGGGCAACATGAATGCAAACAAACACAACAGGAGAAGATACATCCACAAACTTGCATCTATTGCTTCATAAGTATGCACAATCCAATCTATTACAAGATAAGGGCATGGATCACCATGCAAGGAGTCCACTACAAGGGCTTGCAACACATTGGCTTCACAAAACAATTTTTATAGAGTTTTTCTACTAAAAACTATCTCCCTTTACAATGATCCCAACACTCTAATTTATAGAAATTTTAGAAGAGAGAGAGAGAGGGAAAATGAAAATCCTGAAATCTATCCTTTAACCACTTACAAGATGTAGTAAATGAAGTGAAATGATGTTATTTTTCTTACAAAAGGCCCCCCATACTGTCCCATAACTTGCAGTAGTGAGAAATGTCAACC
Source organism: Taxus wallichiana var. yunnanensis (assembly GCA_018340775.1). Classification (NCBI taxonomy): domain Eukaryota; kingdom Viridiplantae; phylum Streptophyta; class Pinopsida; order Cupressales; family Taxaceae; genus Taxus; species Taxus wallichiana. The sequence goes on along the minus strand of CM031239.1, from coordinate 955,911,572 downwards.
TATGCTCCATTGTCGCATCCCAACTACCAAATAAAATACTATTCTGAACTGGGCATGTTTTCTACAAAATAAACATCAATTCCTCCTCAAATTACATATTTCTTTTTTTTTTTTGTACATTAAAATCGTAAACATGATTTGAATGGTACCAATTTTGTGCATTTTTGTTGAGAAATGAAAAATTTATGGCCTTCCATGTGTGGGCTGCTATTTTGGGTTTACTAGCATTTGTGTCATTTGACGGGTTTGACCATTTAATTCATAAGAGATGGAGATTTTTCCTTTATTTTTTTATATCTACCCTAATTAAAAATAATAAATCCATCATGCCCATTTTGAAAAGTCAAATTTTGTGAAAATTAGAGCTCGAGTCAAAAGTTATGCCCATTTGAATTTCGGGAAGGCCGGGCATTAAATTTTACTTTGTATGCAAAGTGATATCGTCGATTTTGGGTCTTGGTGCCCCGAACGTCCCTTGTGCGACTTGGGCCAAAAAACCCTACTTCATCCACATTACACTTAACCCACTTCACAAATTGGGTGAGTCAGATTTTTGGGGAACTCGTGTCCCTCACGTACCACCCTTGACCACATTGTTAGTGTAATTGACCACCGCTTCACCCATGAGCTTCCTTCTATTGGCTATTTTGGATTTTCGTTCCCCAAATGTCCCACACATACCTGTAAAGCCCGGCCAAGAGAACCTTATATTTCTGATGCCCTTGTAAATCGGTCATTTCGGCTCTACATCAAATGTGTGCCCAACGTCTGGTGGACCGTGTGGGACAAAAATACTTAATTTTGTCGATTTCAACTATTTTCGGCCATTTTTGACAAATAATCTTTTCAGTTCTAGATGTCCCCACATACCCGTGTTGTCTAGGCCATAAAAACTCAATTTTTCCTCATTTCACTAGCACAGCCGAATGTTTTGGACTTTTAGAATTTTTCTAACTCCTTGAATTTTTCCTTTGATGGGGGATTTAGAAGAGAGCCAAAGGGACCTTCAAAACCTGATATTTTGTCTTTTACCATTTCTCGCATGCTTGAGCATGGGGAAATTATGTAATTTATCACAAATTTACCTCAAGGGGTGAATTTGGGATAACACCGTTTTTAAAGAAAGGTGTACCTTGTCTCAAGTAAACATGCAAACTTTATCTAAAGAAAAAAATTGGCTACTCAGTGTTTTCATCATTAACTTGAGTTAAAATAGTTGAAATAGTCTCAGCTCCTACAAGTGCATACATTATAAAATCTTTATCAAAATTTAGATTTGCAAGAGTAGGAGCTTGTGAAATGGCTAACTTAATGGCTTCAAATCCTTTTCTCCCTTTGCTAGTCCAAGAGAAAGTCTTATCTTTTTTTAACATAGCTGTTAATGGCTTGACTAATGCTGCAAAATCTAGAACAAATCTTCTAAAAAAGTTGATTTTTTTGAGAATTTTTGTAATGATTTCTTATGATGAGGAAAGGAAAATTATGAAATAGCTTCGATTCTAAATGGATCAATAGCTAAACCTTGTTTAGAAACAATATGACCAAGCAATTTACCTTGATGTACTTGAAAAAATGGACTTTTTGGATTCAAAGATATTCCAAACTGTCTGCAAAGCTAAAACATTTTCCTTAAATGCATTAGATGTTCATTAGAATATTTTGAAAATATGGTGACATCATCTAAGTAAACCAATATGCATTTATTTAATAAGCTATGAAAATCTGTGTCCATTGCTCATTGAAATATTGCACTGACATTTAAGTGACCAAAATGAATTCTTTAATAAGCATAAGTGCCCCACTACATGGTGAAGGCTATTTTGTATCTGTCTTCTTCATGCACAAGAATTTGATTGTATCTACTTTAACCATCAAAAATAGATAATCTGTCTCAACCGAAAAGTTTCTCAAAATTTGATCCATACTAGGTAGTAGATAATTATCTTTTAATGAAGCTTTATTAAGGTCTCTAAAATCCAAACGTAGCCTAATTTATCCATTCTTTTTTCAAATGGGTATAAGATAAGCTACACAACTTGAATGTTTAATTGGAAAGATAATACCTGATTTGATCAACTTAGATAACTCTTTTCTCATTAATGGCTCAATTTTTGGATTTATGGGTTTTTGCTTCACCTAACCGTATTGGAATTTGGTTGTAACACTATTATATGCTGAGCTAAAATTGGATCAAATCCTCTCAGATCTTGGTATTTCCAAGAGAAAACATCTATGAATTATTTAGATAATTTAATAAATGTCTATTTTTCAACTGAGGAACTTACCTTTCCAATAAATAGTTTATTTTCATCATCCACAAATATTTCTTTGTAGTTATCTATGTGAGTTGAAATCTTGCCTTTGTCTTTTTCTTAAATGATCATCAGAACTGAAAATGTCTTCTAGTGTAACTGTTAACAAAAATAAGATCCCCTTATTTTTGGGTTAAGTTACTACCTTTTATGCTTTAGTCTAGATTTCAAAGATTTAAAGCATTCAAAGGTTTCTTGAAAATGCTCCATCGTATAGAGAATTTCTTCCCCTATCCGAGAAGGTGAAGAACTCTTTCTAACTCCTTGTATTTTTGAGATATGGCTTGGCAAAGTTAAAAGGGAAAATTTTCCCAATGTGGAATTACAGAGCTTGGGAGAGTTTTTTGCCAAAGGAACTCAAACCGGTCGGGCATCGAGAGGAAAAAGTGAAAAATTGTCTTTTCTTCCAAAAGGCATAAAATCTAAATGCAACTCATAGCCCCATTAAAAATCTAATGCGGGATGTGGGAATTCGAGAGGTAAATTGGAATTTTTGAATTTTTGTCAAAAAATGTAAAATGGAAAAAAGGAAGCCCCTGTCTCCGCAGACCCCAATGGATGCCACATCATTAGCATATTTGTGGGGGAAAAGTTCAAAATGTAAGGAAAAAATGGAGAAGGCCATAGCTTTTGATCCGAGCTCCATTTTTGCTAATCGTGGTACCAATGGAAATATTTGGAGATTCTCTTCATCATGGAGTCTGCAATTTTTGATTTTGGTAGAGATTTGTGGGATAAAATTAAAAAACATGATTTGGCATGGAAAAAAATTGAGAACCAATTTTCAACCACCAAATTTAATGAAATATGGGTCTTTTCTCCCTCGAGCATACAAAATGCATTTGGGAATGGAATTTAAAGATGGATCCTTGACTTTTCGACCAAATTTATGAATGTTGTTGGTGGTCGGAGCAGAGATATAGTTAGTTACTAGTTGTTCACTCTTCTTCTCTTCCTCCCTCTTCTTTTCTTCCCAGGGTCAAAAATGGAGTTGGAACCTCCTCCTCCTTCTTGTAATGGAATTTTTTTGCCTCTTTCCGTGAAATGGTGCACTGTAAATATGGAGTAATAAAAACATGTTTTTGTGATGCATTTGTGCATCCATTTCTCATTTTTGGTTGTTTCTTCTTGACTCTCATTGTTTCAGGGCATCTGTGTGTGTTGAATGTCATTTAAAGGTTTTAGAGTTGTGTTTTTAGGGATTTTGAAACATTTTCGTATGAAGTCCATCTCTAGTCTATCATGCACTTGTCCATCCTCTCCAATTCTCACCTCTTTGTTTCCATGGTAGTTTTGATAGATGATCAACATTTTCCTTCTCTCGGCATATCACTATTTTAGTGTAGGCTCTGTTTTTCCATTTTTCTTTTTCTCCTTAACTCCTTGGAAGTTAGATTAGGATTAGATTAGCTTGCACACTAGAATAGCTAGTGGTAGGTAGTTTAGGAAGAGGAGCCAACATTCTCTAGAGGATCATTCCCATTTACAAGTCCCATAGCTTGGGAATGATCCAATGTTTTGTAAATCACACCGAATGACCTTGCCATAGAAAATCAAATCCATAACTCATTTGGGGGTGCTATGATTTTGCACTAACAAGAACCAATCCTTGAGGCAACTTGTTTTTCTTCAACTAAACAATCTAGTTACCATAGAAGTGTTGTAGTTTTTACTGATTTACTTTGGAAAATTCAGCTCCTTACTATAAAAATCTACATATCAGTTCATCATCTTTGAAAACTTGTCATTTTTCTTCATTGTTAGGCACTAAAGGTTTGATAATAAGTTGTATATGTGATTTTACTTTGTTGTTTTCAATTTGTTTAAGTACATCAAAGTGACCACCGAATGTTGCAAGTTTTTCTCGCAAGCTTATTTTTAGCTCTTGAGACAAATTGAATGTTAATAACATCAAAATCATCCATTAAGTTTGAAAATATATGTTTGTAAGATTTAAGAAATGAATTCTTACACACATTAAAGTTTTTCACTTGATTAATAACTAATTCTGAATCACCAAAAACTTATAAAGTACTAATACCTTATTATCTCGCCCACTGCAAATCATGAATTAATGCTTCGTACTCACTACATTATAAGTACAACAAAACTATAGACTTAAAGCTAAAAAGTATCATTTGTTTGAATTGGAAGTAAGCATTAAACCCGCTAGGATAATTAATTATGCATTTTATAATTATTTATTCTTATTAATTAATTATTATTATTATATGATTTTTAAACCATATACGTCTTATTCTATACTCATAGGATTATTTGTTACATAGTTTCAACTTATCATTTGTTTGTATTAAATTAATTGTTACTTCCTGATGTCACGAATGACTAGAAGAAGACATCGAAAAATATTGAAAATAAACATAGTAAAGATCTATGAAGACTACATCACAAACTAGGATGAATAGGCTTATACCAAACAAAAAGACCTCGGGGTCCATTGTAGGAAGTTGCACAACTTTGAATCTTTGTCATATGATCAATCCACAAATTATGCTTCTTAAAAGGACTATTTTCCACCCTCCCTCATCCAATGTGGGATTCAATAATCCCAATAAGTCAACATCATGATACTCTCCCATGATCTCTCTCATATCCACTACCAATCAACACTCCACATCACCCACTTGTTCCTTCTTCAATCGCCTCCAACTATCGTCCCGTTTGAGAGGCTACCAAAATCGCTTGAACTCTGCTGCATTAATGATAGATTTTTAATCATGTCGTCTAATCCTCCTAACCAAACCGGAGGAATTGAAATGGTCATCTGCCATGTCATACCCTATCATTGCCAAGTGGCTCCAAAGCATCCGGAAAAATGGAAACACCAACATTTCCACTATGCTCTGTCTCCTTAAGCACCACCATCATGCACTCAAATGTATCCCCTTCCCCTTCAACATTAGCTTTTGAATCTTAATCCTCTTCCGTAGATTCATCGTCGACCGAGGGACAGAATCCATTGGTCATTAGAATCCTCATTATCTATTTGGGTCTAAAGCGAACCATGTAAACATCTCTTACTCTCGTATCTTACCTTTCTAAATTTTTCAAATATTATGGCCGAGCTCTCAATTTCAATCATTTTCCATGATTTTTCATAAGAAGAATCCTTGTGTTTTGGCACTTTAGATCCAATAGGGACATCAAAATCATCCATTAAGTCTGAAACTCTATGTTTGTAAGATTTTAACAATGAATTCTTACACACATTAAAGTTTTTCACTTGATTAATAACTAATTCTGAATCACCAAAAACTTGTAAAGTACTAATACCTCTCTTTTTGGCCCATTGCAAACCATGAATTAACGCTTTGTACTCAGATACATTACAAGTATAAGAAAACTATGAACTTAAAGCTGAAAAGTACCTTTTGTTTGAAGTGGAAGTAAGCATTAAACATGCACCTTGTCCTTTCATATTTTTAGCTCCATTGAAATGAAGCTTCCATAGACCTTCTGTTGTTATTTCTATTTTGGACATGAAGGGGATTGGTGCATTTTCTTCATGAAAGTAATAAAAACTAAACAAATCTTCTTTTTCTTCTTTGAAATGGTTATAAACATGTTCCTCTTGAGTTTTTTCATTCATAAACATATTAGAAACATCATCTAGAGCATAAACATGTGATGTGACATCAAAATTAGATTGATCAAAAGTTGTATAATTTTTCATCATTTAAAGCATGAGGCTCAATATGAAATCTAGCCAGAGGCTTTGAATTTATGGTAACTTTGGTTCCATACCTTGAAGTGAAGAACAAAAATGACCAATCTGAAGAGAGATAACCGCCTATTTTTGCTATAAAATCTCGTGATAAACATAAGGAAAAATAGGGAGGTTAATCTACAACAGTCACATCTTGTAAAAAAGTGACATTGGGACAAGCATGTAAGGTTACCTCCAGATTTATGATAATGCAAACTGTGCTGGTTGCTGTTCCATCTAGCTGCAACACGCTCTTTTCCATAGGCTCATATTGCACCCAATTTTTCTACAATTGATTTTGGCATAACTACAATACTTATACCACTTTCAGCCATGTAGTTCTGAATTAAATGGTCTCCAATAATCAGATATAAATAAAATGGTGGTAGCTCCTTGATATCATAAGTGTTTAAGACCTTTTGAACCATCTATTTAACCTCTTTAATGCGGTATTTCTCCATTTTTCTAAGGACCATGTCTACTTTTTGGGCTTCCTTTTCTATTGTTTTTGATGAAATATGTAGCTTAGAAAGCTCATGAGAAAGTAAATCTTGTTGTCCTAGAATACTTAGAGCATCCCAAAGTGAAATATTAATATTATGCTTCTTCATTACATCAACAATGTTTAAAGAAACAACTATTTTTAAACATAATATACTATTTTAGCATAGGCTTTAGAAAATATTTACTTTTCTCCGAGAGCTTTTCAAATATGAGGTATGAAGAGTCTTCTGGGATCAGGCTACAATTGTTTGTGTTGGTCCTTTTGAGCTGAATCACTTACTATTTTTTGGGGAAAAACAAAACTGTTAACTATTTTTTGCCCTACGGTTGTTGTTTTATTCATGACTATGGGCCAAACAAGTCTATTTTGTTGTTTTTCTATCTCCTAAGATTTTTCCTAGGATCTAGTTTTGACTGTAATAAAATCTTCCTCTCCAAAGCTTACCAAATTTTGTTCTAGTGGTTTCTGAATATGAGCTTCTTGTTGCCCACTCTCCATTTGAGGCATGAATAATTCTTTAGGTTGAGATCGTGTAACAAGGCTTATATTCGGGGATGCATTTGGATAATTTGCAGCTGAATGAGGTGAATAACAAGGTTGATACCATTATTTTGAAATCATGTTAACTAGAACAAGAGAAATAGATAAACTAGGAGCTTTTGGGTCAAATTGCCTTAGCTGATATGGCTGTCTATAATTCCGATTTCGCTGATAAGGCTATGTATTCTATTGAACTTGCTGATTTTGTTGATAAGGAGCTTGATAGGACCAACTAGGCTGAGGTAATTTATTTTCAATTGATGTCAATTTATTACCCATAGTTTGAAGAGCCTTGAATACATCATCAAATAGAGCTAAAATAGTAGGCTCTATAATGGTAATAGGTTGTGGAATAGGTGATAAATATGCTATAAGAGGTATTGAAGGCCTTGGTGACAATTTACCAACTTGAATAAGGTTGTTTTCAGCCCTAATGACAATATCATAAGCTATTGGGAGAGTGTCTCCTCCCATATATTGAATCATACTTGAAAGATCACTCTGTAAAGCTCTAAGATAATATAGAAAAACATGGTCAGCTTGAGGCTTAACACTAGCTAGAATTTTTCCAAGTTCTAGAAAAATAGATATTGAAACTAGCCATAAATTCATGAGGGGCTCTTTTAATTGTAGACAACTTCTCTATGAGGGATAAATGATTAGAATGATCTTGAAACTTGCTTAAGTAATTTTTCTCCCAACTCATCCCAAGTTCTTATGCTCATTTATAATGTTCTATACCATTGTAAGGATGTAGCTGGAAGTCTTAAAGCTACATCTTCATGAGTTATATTATGGACATCAAAAAGGGATGCAACATATTTTATGTGCTTTGTGAGAGTAATATGATTTTAACACAAGAATGAAGGTAAAATTTTCATGGCAGCATTGGGAATATCATGATAAATTTGAATTACTAAAGGGTTGCCATTAGTAAAGGTCACAAAATTCCTAGGTGGTTGAATAACCATTAGAATAACTGGGATTTGAACAACAAGATTAATACGTGGTGAAGGAAGATTAGGAGGAGGGTTTCTAAAACCATGCCTATTATAAGGTAAGGTATTGCCAACTCTTCTTCTTCTTGTAGAATTCAAAGGTAAAGAAATAAACTCAAAAGGAATTCCTCTTAGCGATGATCTTGTAGTCACTTTAGGAATGGAACATGTTATAAAACAAGTTTGAAATCAGCTTTACAGATTAACCAAATAGATATTTTGATCTTTAGAATAAATTGTTGAAGTATGTTGTTTGAAAAGTGATTTTCTTTTGCTGTAAATCTTCTTTAAATTGTTGTAATTTTTGGAGATCTGATTCTTAGTCCCACTGAGCGTGCCAAAAACATTATGTCTCGAAAGTGCACCCTATTGAGAGATGACTACAGGTGTTCTAAGCTTGTTTCGATCTCTCACATTTGTAGATACAATGGAAACACCTTAGGTCTGTGGGTATACCTATTGTTGAGGTGAGTCTTTGGTATCAAGGTCGGTTCCTTTTTGATGTATCCCAAACTAATTTTTAAGTGTTTTTAGGTAAAAAAATAATCATGTAATCGAATTGAAAACCGAGGTGATACACGAAACTTGTTGAGGGATTTAATTGAGTACATGCATAATTAATTTTAGAATAGATTTTGGATCCACAAACGAATAGTAATATGTAAAACATTAAGGCAAAATACTTGGTGTATTGAGGGAATGAATCACAACAACACAATAAGATAACATGCACACTAATATTATGTAGAATTTAATAAATTTACATCAAGGTAAGATGATTGATCGTGAATTCGACATTCACAAGAATTAATGAGATATACACACCACTGCAAATAATTGGACAAAAATTATTTCTCATTCAACGGGTAAAACTAGAAAATATGCTTCAACACTCCTATCTCCAAAAAGTGTTCCCCTATGTTTAGAAAGTCCTCCTTGTACTCGATATTTACCTTAGCATTGCACGGTCCTTTAATGCATATGATGTTTACACCTTCAACCTTTGTGACCATAGGCAATATTATCTCCTGTAACTATTGTTGATTCCACCTTCAAAATTTCCCCGTGTGGACCACTCTCATTTTCCTTCACTTATCTTATCACCTTGGTTCAAACATAATAAGAGTGGGGCTAGTTTAAATTAAACATAGCATACATTACCTATTATCTTCCATCGACCCACTTATATTCCCATGGCATATTTTTGGCTTATGTGGGTCGAATTTGAATAACATTGGCATATACCATAGTTTTCTCGGTTTCAAAATAATCATTGGGTAGCATCATTCAATCTTTTCTTGACCTATTATTATGTTGGGATTTTTTTATCATCATTGCATAATATAATGTTTACCTTTTGACTAATAATTGTGTTGGAATTTTATTTTTCAAGGTACTATGGCTATAGGTCAATTCCAATGATTACTTTGAATGATTGAGGATGCCCCCCCTGGCATGATGACTCACCCCTTCCTATCTTGTGTCGTGAATTTGCTAACCTTGAGTTAGCTAGGTTTTCCTTTGGTTTGACACGTGCATGATTCTCAACCCGAGTCAAGCTATGAGCCACCGTGGTAGAGTTTACATTAGATCTCCCATATTTTTATCAACCATTTATTAAAGTACTTATATTGTCTAAACCGTCAATTCTCCAAGAATATGAGTTTTTATTGATTGTGGGATTTATTGACCTGCAACATATTTGTGGCCATTTTATCATGGTACTTGATGGTATGGAACCATTGATCTATTAACTCCAGCTTAACAAGGTAGTCAATATGCTCAACTCTCATCCATCGATCCTCAACTCTTGATGATTTAGATTGAGTGAAAAGGCTCATCGAGCTCATCACTTGTCATTTACATTTTCTCTCATTAGTGGCGAAGTTGTACCAAATTTTCTTTCACCAAAGATTGTTTTGCAATTCGAGCTCAAAATTTTTGCATATTTTGAGAGATTTATGACGTTTTGTGTCTGATTTGTTGTTTATGATAAGGTTTTGTAGTAATTAGATGAGATTTTGAGGTCTAAAAATTATATTCCCTGAGATTTCTTGAATCTTTTCTTTTTCGTCTTCGATGGATCTTCCTCAAGTCTGTGGCTACTTTTTTTGACTTGTTCTCGAGCTTCTTTACTACAAAATAAATTTTGCGAGGATCTGAAAGTTATCATTTCATTATTTCGAGCTAGCTCGAGCTTTTATTCATCTCTATTCTGATTCTTCCCTTTGCTTAAGGGTTTATGTGGTTACATGATGGCATATTTCTTGTCTTCTTCGAGGTTTCGGTGCGGTTTGATCATGTTGGACATCATAATTCTTTGATTTTGAGCTTGAGCTAGTAATTTTTCATTTTGATCCTCTTGAGATCTATGTTAGTTTTGTTCACATTCGCCACCATTATCATGAATATTCGAGCTCATTGTTAGGAAATACGGGATAAAATATGTGGAATAATCCTCACAATATCACAATAGTAGAAACTAATATGCGAAAATATTACAGATCTCAAATAAAAGTGTAGAATAAAATAACACAACACAAAGAGACAATATTTAATGTGGTTCACCAAATTTGGTCTACATCATGAAGAATGATTTTCTGAGATTTTAATACAAGCCACCACTCTCTCAATACAATACCCAAATCTGTTTGGAGCTATGATAAAAAAACTCTATATAATTCACACCTGAATTAAAAAACACATCTGCAATGTTACATTAACCCTACCATATGCACAAAACCACATAAGTAGACAACTACTTAAGAAATTTAAAAAAAAAAAGTGGGTATCAAAACCATGGGCCAAAAGCGTCCTAGAAACCTATGGGTCAAAATCCCACCTATATGAGAAAATCACATTTCCCGGTATATATGAGACAACTGTGGAAGGTGTACAATAATTTTAGTGTATAGTCTTCAACACTTTCTCACATGAAAACAGGCTTTATGGGGTTTGATAACTCTTTTCTATTTCAAATTACTGCCATTAACGAAGAGAGGTAAGTTGGTTGCATGGAATTTACAAAATGTCTTCTTACCATTGTTCTCTAGCATAAGCACTGATACTTCAATTTCTTTGCATTTTATGTGATCTTTGTCAATTTGGAGGTGGAACTTATTCTTGGTGTTCATTTTTTCCTTTGCACTTCCTTCATATTTTGAGAGATTCCTCCACTAGGCTCAAACAGGTGAGTTCTTCAGTTTTTAAACTATAATCTTTTACAAAATATTAATGGCTCTCAAAACGATCATAATCTGTGACAACATATTATAACTATATCTTAAAGAGATTTATTTTTGATAACCCAGATATGGGTATTCTTATCGATATGAAAGCATGTTGATTCTTTTCTATTTCCATTACTTTGTACTTGGGTATTTTAGTTTTGTTGCTCGAATCCTTAAACCCGTAACTCATGAAGTGGGTATTTACATAAGCTAAACTTAGTGAACTGCTGCCCTAAATGAGATCTAAAGTTGTTTTTCTCTTTCCTTTGATTCATTGGCTTTCCATTTCTATTCGGCTAAGGGTTTAAATATTTTGCCTATAATTTTTACTTTTTGTGGCTTGAACATGATATCTTGGGTTTCATGTAATAACTCACTAGTCCATTGTAGTCCGTGAGCCCTACATTTTGCTTTTCTGTGTTAATTTTCCATTACCCAAATCTGGGTTCTCTATGTTTTGTCTTGTAGTATGATCTGTTTGGACCAATTTGGGTAAGACAATCTTACGTATTTTGAGGACTTAATTTATCATTTATGGGATTTGATTTATTTTGTTTCATCTTGTTGGCTTTTCTTGCCCCAAGATCTACATGGTGCATTGATAGCTTGACCTCAATTTGTAACTTAGCCCGAGATGGAAAATCTAGAATTTGTTGATGACTTGGGAATTTTGCTTTCATATCAACATTACTAGTTGTCATGTTGATGGCTTGATTCTTTCTAACATTGTATTTCTCTAGAATAACATGTAATGATGTTTTAAATTTGTGTAGCTATGGTGGTTTTTTTTTTATGGCATGAGTTTAACAACTCATATCTTCGTATTCATCTTTGTTTTGTAGCTTTAATTTCTTTCTAAAACATGTTGATACTAGATCATTATTTGAGATCATGATCATGCTTAGAAATTCCATTTTATTTCTTATTTGATAAGAAAATGATCTTTGTCATTCATTTATGAGTTTCATACTTTACCTTGATTTACTTATAGTCTGAGCTGAAACTCCTTCAGTATAGAGTTTGATTGTTGTATAGAACTCATATATTTGTTTTTGTTCATACAATTTCCCCAATATTATAAAAGTTATGTTTCTTTCTTCATACTTTGATCTTCTTTTCTCATACAATTTGTCCTTGTATATCTGTAGCTCAATATTGTGTTGAATTTGAAGCTAAGTTTCAATCCATTACTATGTACTTATGTTGACTTTAGGCCATGGATTCCTTCTTAGATATGTGGTGATGGCTTTGCATTGTATGCTTTGGTTGAGAATATTGACTAGCTTTAACTTTGAATTTTGGTATTTCTTGTAACTTAAACATTGTATCTTAAATGCATATCTGTAGCCCTTTATTCATGTATTGTAAATGATTGATTTAGCTTTAACAAAATAATGCTTATTGGCCATCTTATGATATATTAGAACTCCTCCATTGTTTTGAGCATTTGTAATATAGTGAATTATAATTAATTGTATCATCATCTCATATTCTATAAATAATGCATCCTTTGTATGACTGAAAACTTGAAGTAGCTTTGTGATAGTTTACTTATTTATTTCATCCTCTAGTTTACCTCTCTAAATGCAATTTATGGAAAGAAAATATGAAGAATATTCTATCACTTCTTCAATATAAATAATTATTTTGTGATTTCTTTTATGCCCTAATGTACTTTCATATTCAAGATCAATGTCATCAATAGTTATTTGTATAATCAATTTTATGCCATTTGAAAGGGCTCTTGATCTTCTGTTCCTGCAAGTATGTACTTGATTGATATATCCTTTATTTGATGTACTTATCTTGATCACGTTTTACTATTCTTTTGAGCTTGTATCTCTCATTCACACGTTTAGAGTTTTCTCATTTGTGGTATCTCTTGTAACTATCCTCTTCATGGTTTCTTGTAGAGTTTTGTTACTGAAAAATGGAGGATACCTTTGCTCATTTCCCATGCTTTGATGAAAACCTTGCTCTGAAATAACTGTTACTTGTATCTTGCTTCCTCACTTCTGATTTCAGTGTCCCGATACCTTTATTTTATACATCTTCTATCCATATTTTTTCTTTTTTTCTAGAAAGGCTCATAAATTTGTACCATGTAGATTCCTTCAAAGAAGTATTTATTTTATTTACAATAATCATTTTACAAAAAGTTATTCTTTCTAATATGATACTTGTACCTACACACATAAAGAAATAGTTAGAAAATATTTAGGCTTTTTGGCCTCTCTTATGTTCCGAATTTTTATTTTCTTAAATGATTCTAGGAATCATATATGCTGATGTAGAATATTGATTTATCAATTTTTTATTGTATTTGATGTAGCTTATACCTCTTGATGTCAATTAATTTATTTAAATGAACCTATTAGCATAAGTATACAGATTAAACCCCGAGCTTAATGTCTGATGACAATTCTTTTTCTTTTCCTCGGGGATGATGATGGAATTGGATGATGTAGAAATAGAGGATGAAGACGCTATAAATAGATGAAGACCAATAGAATACCCAAAGGAAATGATGGGTTTTCTCTATATTCTTTTGCTTTTATCATTGTGTACATGCATCTTTTACTTCAGTAGTTATAAGTTACATTCCATGTCTTGTGTGTAAATATTATTCCTCTTCATGAATAAATGACATTTAATTTATGTACTCGATTTTTCTAATTCTTTCTACTCTCAACATTATGGCATGTCTATTGATTATATAAAGGAATAAAAAACTCAAACACATAATTAAATGTATTTACAAGCAGAAATAAAGAGTTTTGAGATACCTGTAACTTAATAATGAAATCTCTTTCTTGTAAACTGTAACTCTATTTTTTGTTCCCAAATTTAGCATTTCACCTAAACTGTGATTCCTACCTTCATCAAGGCAATACATTAGTCCTTTGGGGCTTTTTCATTTCTTTGCTTGAAAACAAACATGGAATGGAAGGCTATGTGAGGTGTTACATTTTGTAACAACACATATAACTTCAGATTACATGTAACTAATTAACTTGTTGTAATTGAAAACATGATAAAACTGTAATGCATTTCCTTAGTTAGGTCCACTTCATCTATACCATCCATCGTAACGAGGTTTTGAGTTACCCATTTTTGCACAAGTACAAAAATTGTCAACATTTTAGCGATCTTATGAGCAAAGTTGCCTACTATCTTGTAGAGTAGTGCCTTTCTCTTATCAATTGGGCATGGAGTTAAAGCATATAACCAAAACTACTTTTCCTAAAAAAACCTAAAGTGGGAAAGGATCTAGAAACTAGATCACGTATAGGAATGCACCTATTGAATTGAAAAAACATTACATTGTGCATGAAAACACTTATTAAAAGTGAAATCCTACTCTAACCCGACACTATGTGGTTTTTAATAACAATGTTTAAGAAACATACCATTCACAGAATGAGAAGTTCCTCCCCATTCATCCTTGAAAGCTGAAATGCATTGTGTTCTTTGTAGAACTGAAATCCTTTAATGACCACTCCAGTTTGTATCAAAATTTGTGTGGTTTCCTGGATTTACACGATCAACATCCCATTTTAACAAAATGTCTCCTTCATTAAAGACTTTGAACATACAATTCCTGTCAAAAGGTTTTTAAATCTATTTTTTATTCTTTTCTGCATTCAGATGAGCTTGATCTCTTAGCTCTTATAACTCCATTAAATCTGCATAAAAAAAACTTGCGTGGTTCATTCACAAGTAATTCTATCTAGTGAAAAAAACCCAATGCAGAAACTCAACCGAGATGGGAATTCTTGCTTCTCTTCCATAACCAATCTTGTATGGTGAATTGCCAAATGATCTCTTAGCATCACTTGTCTCGCCCAAAGTGCTGAATTCAACATTAGATTCCAAGCTCTTTGGTTATCTTTGAGTGTTCTTCTGATGATACTTAAAAGATTCATATTATTACTTTTAATTAACCCATTAGCTTTTGGGTAATAATTAGATAAAATACATAAGTAAATACCATGCTCGATAGCCCAATATGTTACCTTTGCACCAAGAAACGCTAAGACATTATCTAAAATGATAGTTGCTAGATCACCAAATCAGTAAATTATACCATCATAAAAGGATAGTTTTGAAGTTTCGTTAGCTTCTTGAAGTAATCTATAGTAGCTAAGATTGACTTGTGTCCTTATGAAGAAGGTGGATTTATCATACTAATAAAGTTAAGACCTCACTACATGAATGGTTGATCCACCAAATAGGTTTCAGGGGCAACAAATCTAAACATTCTTTTTCAACAAATAAAACACATTTGTTACACTTCACTGTCCATTCAAAGAAGTCCATGAATATGTTTGGCCAATAGTAACTAGATTTCATATTTTTAAGGTTGTAGTACATGCTAAAAAGTGACCTCCTGCAGGTCCTTCATGAAATTTAGATAATAGTTGCTGAATTCTATCATAATCAAAACATCTAAGAAAAATTCTATTTATATCTCCTTTAAAAATAACACACCATCAATGAAAACACAAGGTACATCTTGTAGTCTAAAATATCTTCAGTTGTTCTTGTCCATACCTTTGAAATAAGTATTGTGTTGTAAGAAGTTGACTAAATCAGTCATCCATCTTGATTCCTAAACTTCTTAACTAAGTTTAGCTTGATGATTTTCTGATTGTACCATTGTATCTGATTGTTGATACATAACTTCAGCATGTTGTTCTAGATATTATGATTCTGTCGCATGTTTTTTTCCATATCAACAATAATATGCTCACACAAACCTATTCCTTGAATTGTTTTTGCAACACGGATGTGTACATCGTATTCCATAACTTTCGTAATCCATCCTGCTCTCTTTTCATTCAGCCCTTTATTCAACAACAACACTTTAACACTTGGATGAAAGACTAGGACATGTATCTTATTATTTGAAAGCATGTACTTGAAAATTTTCAATCCTCTAACTACTTAAAATACCTAATGTTATAACTCGAATCACAACACCCTATGGTTTGAGCAAGTGTGTGTGCTTGAGCTCACAATGTTATTGGATAACATGGGTATATCTCCAAGTTCTGGACTTGCTACTTAAGATAGATCTCTAGAGAAAGTTGGTTATTGCTCCTAAAATACCTGCCACAATCTACTCTAATGTAGGAAAAACAATCTGATCGTAATCTAAACTTCCAAGGGACCAAGGAGAGAGAGTACATCGAAAAAAATTCTACACTAAATCGGTGATGCACCGAAAAGGAGGGTGTGAGAGTAGTCTTCCAATGTGTGGAAAGTAGAAGTAAAGTGCATACTAGAAGGGGTGATAATAGTTCTCCACAATCTGGGAAATGAATTCGCAACAATATTCCATACATGCCAAATAAAAATAAATCCCTTAAAGAGTATAAGATAGACAGAATATATATGCAATGAGATTTAACGGCAAGATGAATGCAAACAAACACAACAGGGAAGTTATATCCACAAACTTGCATCTATTGCTTTATAAGTATGCACAATCCAATCTATTACAAGATAAGGGCTTGGATCACCATGCAAGGAGTCCACTACAAGGGCCTGTAACACATTAGCTTCACAAAACAATTTTTACAAGTGTTTTTCTACAAAAACTATCTCCTTTACAATGATCCCAACACTCTAATTTATAGAAATTTTAGAAGAGAGAGAGGGGAAAATGAAAATCTTGAAATCTGTCCTTCAACCACTTACAAGATGTAGTAAATGAAGTGAAATGATGTTTTTTTCTTGCAAAAGGCCCCCATACTATCCCATAACTTGTAGTAGTGAGAAATGTCAGCCCATGCTCCATTGAATGCATCCCAACTACCAAATAAAACACTATTCTGAACTGGGCACTTTTTCTACAAAATAAACATTGATTCCTCATCAAATCTAAGATTTCTTGATTTTTGTGCATTAGGATTGGAAATATGATTCCAACGGTAAATTTTATTTTATTTTTGTTGAGAAATGGAAAATTTATGGGCTATGACTATGGCCATCTATTTTCGGTTTGCACAGATTTTTTTCATTTGACGGGTTTGAGAATTTAATTCATCAGAGATGGAGATATTTACTTTATTTTTATATATCTACCTTCACTAAAAATAAGAAATCCATCGTCATCATTTTGAAAAGTCAAATTTTGTGAAAATCGGAGCTCGGGGTCAAAAGTTATGGCCATTTGAAGTTTGGGAGGGTCAGGCATTGAATTTTCCTTTGTATGCGGGCATATTGGCTATTTCAGGTCTTGGTGTCTCAGATGTCCCTTGTGTGACTTGGAAAACAAAACCCTACTTCCTCCACATTACAACTAACTCGCTTCATAAATCGGGTGAGTCATATTTTTGGGGAACTCGTGTCCCTCGCGTACCACCCTTAACCCGGCCATTGGGGTCATTGACTACCGCTTCACCCATGAGCTTCCTTCTGTTGGCTATTTCAGCTTTTCACACCCCAAAAATTCTGTGGGTACCTATAAAGCATGGGCCAATAAAACCCTATATTTCTGATTCCCTTGTAAATCGGTCATTTTGGCTCTGCAGCAAACTCATGGGCCGACGTCCGGTAGACCACGCGGGACAAAAATACCTAATTTTGCTGATTTCAACTATTTTTGGCCATTTTAGACAAATCATCTTTTAGGTCCTAAATGTCCCCCACATACCCATGCTATCTATGCCATAAAAGCTAAAACATTTTCTTTAAATGCATTAGATGTTCATTAGAATCTTTTGAAAATATGCTGACATCATCTAAGTAAACCAATATGCATTTATTTATTAAGTTTGTGAAAAGCCATGTCCATTGCTCATCTAAATGTTGCACTAAAATTAAAGTGACCAAAAGGCATTCTTTTATAAGCATAAGTGCCCCACTTCGTGGTGAAGGCTATTTTATGTTTTTCTTCTTCATGCACAAGGATTTGATTGTATCTACTGTAACCATCCAAAATAGATAATCCGTCTCGAACTAGAAAAGTTTCTCAAAATCTGATCCATACTAGGTAGCAGATAGTTACCTTTTAATGAAGCTTTATTAAGGTCTCTAAAATCCACATGTAGCCTAATTTCTCCATTCTTTTTCAAATAGGTACAAGATTAGCTACCCAACTTGAATGCTTAATTGGAAAGATAATACCTGATTCGATCAACTTAGATAACTCTTTTCTCATTAATGGCTCAATTTTTAAATTTACGAGACTTTGCTTCTACCTAACTAGGATTGGAATTTGGTTGTAACTCTATTATATGCTGAGCTAAAATTAGATCAAATCCTCTCAGATCTTGGTATTTCCAAGAAAAACATCTCTGAATTATTTACATAATTTAATAAATGTCTATTTTTCAACTAAGGAACTTACCTTTCCAATTAATAGTTTCTTTTCATCATCCACAAATATTTCTTTGTACTTATCTATGTGAGTTGAAATCTTGCCTTTTTGTTTTTCTTAATTGATCATCGAACTCAAAATGTCTTCTAGTGTAATCAAGTAACCAAAATAAGCTCCCCTTATTTTTGGGTTAACTTACTATCTTTTGTGCTTCATTCTAGATTTCAGAGATTTAAAGCATTCAAAGGTTTCTTGAAAATACTCCATCAGATAGATAATTTCTTCCCCTTTCCAGAAAGGTAAAGAACTCTTTCTAACTCCTTGTATTTTTTGAGTTATGGCTCGGCGGAGTTAAAAGCGAAAATTTTCCAAAGGCGTACTTACAGAGTTTGGGAGAGTTTTTGCCAAAGGAACTTAGACCGGCGGGGTATCAGAGGAAAAAGTGAAAAATTTCCTTTTCTTCCAAAAGGCATAAAATAAAAATGCGACCCACGGCCCCATTAAAAAGCTAATGCAAGGATGCAGGACTTCGGAGGTAAATTGGATTCTTTGACTTTTTGTCAAAAAATGTAAAATGGAAAAAAGGAAGCCCCTTCCTCTGTAGACCCCAATGGATGCCACATCATCAGTGGATTTGTGGGGAAAAAGTTCAAAAATTTTCCAAAGCCAAATTTGTAGGAAACGTAAGGAAAAAATGCAAAAGGCCATATATTTTGATCAAGAGCTCCATTTTTTACAATCTTGGTACCAATGGAAAGATTTGGAGATTATCTTCATCATGGAGTCTACAATTTCTTATTTTGGTAGAGATTTGTGGGAGAAAATTACAAAATATGATTTGGCATGGAAAAAATGCATAACCAATTTTCAACCACCAAATTTAATGAAATATGGGTCTTTTCTCCCTCGAGTAGACAAAATGCATTTGGGAATGGAATTTACAGATGGATCCTTGGCTTTTTGACCAAATTTATCAATGTTTTCAGTGGTGGAGAAGATAATCAAATTTTCTCGTGTTTTTCCTTCTCTTTTCACATTTTTCTATATATTGTAACAGAGGCACATTTTCAAGAAGTTAGTTAGTGGTTGTTCACTCTTCTTCTCTACCCTCTCTTCTTTTCTTCCCTGGGGTTGAAAATGGAGTTGAACCTCCTCCCCGCTCCGTAATGGCATTTTTTTTACCTCTTGCCTATGAAATGTTGCACTGTGTAAATATGGAGCAATAAAAATGTGTTTTAGTGATGCATTTGTCCATCCATTTCTCATTTTTGGTGTTTTCTTCTTAACTCTCATTGTTTCAGGGCATTTGTGCATGTTTGAATGTCATTTACAAGTTTTGAGCTATGTTTTTAGGGATTTTGGAACATTTTTGTGTGAACTCCATCTCCGGTCTGTGATGCACTTGTCCATCCTCTCCATTTCTCACCTCTCTTTGTTTCCATGGCAGTTTTATAGACGATCAACATTTTCCTTCTTTGGTGTATCACCATTTTAGTGTAGGCTCTGTTTTTCTTGTTTTCTTTCTCTCCTTATCTCTTTGGAAGTTAGATTAGTATTAGATTGGCTTGCCTACACTAGAATAGCTTGTGGCAGGTAGTTTAGGAAGAGGAACCATCCTTCTCTGGAGGATCATTCCCATTTGCAAGTCCCATAGCTTGGGGAATGATCCAATGTTATGCAAATCACACCAAATGACCCTGCCTTAGAAAAGCATATCCATAAGTCATTTGGGGGTGCTGTGATTTTTCACTAATAGTTTTGGCATGCCCAGTGGGATCTTAGAGGTCTTCAATTCATTGCAACAAGGTTGATGTGCACTTGTTACAATCTCTAGCTTATGAGAAGCTTCAATTTGCATATCTGGTGACTCCATCTGGTTTACAACCCATCTCTGAGTTGCAGACCTATTTTCCATCCATTTCCATTTCATTCTTCTTTCCATCTCTTTCATTCTTTTCCATTCCATGAAGTTGTGCAATCATGACTTCATTTCCACCATGGAATTCACAACAGCAGCAACAATACATTCCAACTCCAATGCTTTCTACAACTCCTTCAAATCAACATTTTGAGAAAATTCAAAATCAGCATGTTTACCCCTATGAGCAGTAGTGCCAAAATCAGTTTGGCTATGGAGCTTTCCAAGAGCAGGGGTATGTAAACAATGAAGAAAATCAAATGCAAGATGCTTGGTCTATTGGAGAAGATCCAAAAATGGAGATTGGCATGGTGCATTCAAGGGAAACAACTCAAATGAAGGCATTCAAGATTGGTTGTAGGACACCTTGCCCATGGGAAGGCCCTTTTCCAAGACACTACAACCCTTAGGAGAAGTTGGACTTCATGATTGGAATGCTGCCCCAACTTGCACAATGGACTGAAGAGATAGAGGCCTATGAATTTGGTGCTAAACAACCTTGTCAATGGGTAAGTTCTACACCATCATCTAGTATTTCTCTTTCCATTTCTCAAGTAGCACCATCTCAATTTGAATGTCAAGTTTCAAGTTTCTGCAATGGTGCTCCAGCTTGTGAAAACCATCCCCCAATCCCTAGTCTTTCATCTCATCATAACTTTTCTTCGCTCTTCTCTTCCAAATCCAAACCCCTCCGTAAGAGAACAAAAAACACCTTCCCCTCTAAATAAACAAGAAGTTCCATCCTTCCCACTACCACAAAAAAATGCACAAATGATTGAATCGCAGCCTACCTCTTCTCTTGCATTCCCAAATCCATGTTAGGAATAGGAAAACCAAAAACTAGTCATGAAGGGAACCAAGAGGAAGAACAAAGCAAAGAAGAAATGATCAAGAGTTTAGTAAGCTTGGCTCTTAGGTATGGAATTGAGAAAATTCCTTTTCTGTTTAAACCTACAGAGGAGGTAAAAGTTGAAGAGCCAATGGTGGCTAAAACTAATTTTGTTGCAGCGAGGCGAGCAAGAAAAGAAAGAAGAAAATCAGCAGCCTTTTCGCTCTCCATACAGTCTCTATGTTGGCACTTTGTATGAGATAAATGTTGATCCAATTCAAATTGTAAAATCAGCCATGGAAGAGGAAGAAAAATCATCTCAAAGTCCCATTAGAGAGGATCAAATCGAAGAAATAAAATAAGAGTTTGTAGCAGAAAAAGAAGAAGGCGTCATTGATGAATTTTTATTTCATTTGAAGGGCCTAATTTTGTTGATGAATCCACCATGGAAAAGAGATGTCAAGAAGACATTGTTGTCCCAAACACTCCTCTAGAATAGTAAAGTGGAAAGTTTGATTTGGAAAACTTCATGCTAGAGGAAGAGGTCACTCAAGAGAAAAATAGTCTTCAAAGAATAGACAAAGGAGAAGCTACTCCAAATCCCAATGAAGAGGAGTGTTTTCCAACTGTGGAGGAGGAAAATGCAGATCCGAAAGCATTGAGCACAAAGTAGGATATAAAAGAACCCTCGCTTCTTCTTCCCACTTCATGCCCTTGGATTTCTAGTGTTGAAGAAGAGTTTGATATTTCAAACTTCATATTGGAAGATGAAGGAAAACATGGTGAACAAGTTTCCAACCAAGAAGACACCATGGAGGAGGTTGAGCATTTGCAGCAGGACAACAAGGAGGAAATTTATTTTTCTTATTTGGAGGACTGTTTTGATGGAGGAGAACAGTTGAAATTCTACCATTTTCTCCTTCATCGTACACGTTCCAAGCATGTGTGCCTACTGTCATGGAGGAGAGCATTTGATTGCAGCAGATCTATACTTTATAGCATCCTTTTGGAATCTAGTTTGGGAGACTCAAACGTTCCATGCTCTTCATAGGAGGAAGAAGAGAAACAGTAAAAGAGTTCCACCATTCCTTCCACGCCATTCACCCAAAGTGGTCTACAAGAACACTCCATTTTTTGAGTGGAAAATCATAGCAATGGGCATATCAAATGGATCGGACCTTGCCTAATCGGTATTTGGCTTTGTTGGAGCCAAAGGAGAAGCCAAATCTGGTCATGCCCATTTCAGGGCATGAGGATGAGTTACAAAGCACCAAGGATCAACTATCATGGCTCTTCAATCCAAATGCAGAGAAACTAAAAGAGGTATTGGTTTTGTCTTTAGTTGATACTTTGGTGATTTGGGTGGAAGATCAGCTTGTAGTTAGTTTTTCATTCATCCAACCAGCCATGTTCAATGCCAAATCAGTTGCATGGCTGCCATTTTTGAGGAAGGGAAGTTATTTCTTCGTACCAGTTGCAAGTTTTGTTTGAGCTCCTTTGCTCTTTGTTAGAGTAGAATAGGTAGGTTTGTTTTCGAGAGGAAGAAGTTATTTTGTACACTCTGCATGTTCCATTTAGATCATGTATGATTTTAAGTTTGTACATAGTTTTTGTGTTGTTGTATTGCTCTTGCACAAAGGTGCATTGAAGATGCTTTTGGTGAAGTTCAACTTCATGTTTCAATGGGTTTCCAAGTGATTCATAGGTTATATTTTTAGAGTTAGATTAGATAATTGGTTATCGGGCTTTACTCCATGCCCAATGGATGCAAAAAGGCCACCGATTATTCATCTAGCAGGAAGATGACCCCTGTGAGTTACCACAGTTGTTAACCAAAAAAAGCTCCCCTTATTTCTGGGTTAACATACTACCTTTTGTGCTTTAGTCCGAATTTCAAACATTTAAAGCATTCAAAGGTTTCAGGAAAATTCTCCATCAGATATAGAATTTCTTCCCCTTTCCGTAAAGGTAAAGAAATCTTTCTAACTTGTATTTTTGATTTATGCCTCGGCGAGTTAGAAGGGAAAATTTTCCCAAGGCGGACTTACAGAGCTTGGGAGATTTTTTTGCCAAAGGAACTCAGACTGGTGAGGCATCGGAAGAAAAAGTGAAAAAATGCCTTTTCCTCCAAAAGGCATAAAATCTAAATGTGACCCACGACGCCAAAAAAGCTAATGCGAGGATACGGGACTTCGGAGGTAAATTGGATTTTTTGACTTTTTGTCAAAAAATGTAAAATAGAAAAAAGAAAGCCCCTGTCTCCACCGACCCCAATGGATGCCACATCATCAATGGATTTTTAGGGAAAATTTCAATATTTTCCCGAAGCCAAATTTGTAGGAAACATAAGGAAAAAATGTAGAAGGCCATATATTTTGATCCAGCTCCATTTTTGACAATCTTGGTACCAATGGAAAGATCTGGAGATTCCCTTCATCATGGAGTCTACAATTTCTGATTTTGGTAGAGATTTGTAGGATAAAATTGAAAAATGTGATTTGGCATGGAAAAAACACAGACCCTGTTTTTAACCACCAAATTTAGTGAAATATGGGTTTTTTCTCCCTTGAGCAGACAAAATGCATTTGGGAATGGAATTTGCAGATGGAGCCTTGAATTTTTGACAAAATTTATGAATGTTTTCAATAGGTGGAGCGGAGAATTGGATTTTCTCATTTTTTTCCCTCTCTTTTTACATTTTGCTATATATTGTAACATAGGCACATTTTCAAGAAGTTAGTTAGTGTTAGCTAAAATTCACCCCTCGAGGTAATTTTGATAACATGCATCAAATTCTTTATTCCCGAGAAAGTAGATTGATTCAAGGCCCAAAATCATGTTTTAGGGGTCCCTTTGGTTTCTCTCTAACTTCCCCATCCAAGGAAAAAATCCAACAAGTTAGAGAAAATTGAAAAAATGCAAAAAATGGAGTCGAAGGCTTGTTTTAATGCATTGTGGGTCTAGAGGTCATGGGTCATACCGGTGTGAATTGTACCAAGTTTTTTCATACCAAGTATGTGGTTGAAATACAAAAGAATCAGAAAAGTCATAATTTTTTGTCCCAGGCGGTCCACGGGACAGTTGGGACGTCGGGACACGCTGGACGCACAAAGCTGAAATGGCCGTGAGCGGTGAAAATCGGCAAATGCGAAGTTTTTGTTTCGCGTAGTCTGGGACATCCAGGAAAAAAGTACGCATGGGACATGAATTAGCCAATTTTCTAAAATTTAGTCAAGTGTGGGTGGTGCAAATATTTTCATCTGGGATAGTCGGGACAAAAGTACACACGCGATGCACGGATGCGCAGCGTAAAAGACCGCAAAGGGGACAATTATGCCCGAATCAGCCGATGTGGAAGAATGTGTCTAGGACAACTGGGACACGTGGACCTGATTTTTCCATAATAATCACAATTCAAATGAAAATTCAACATTTGACCCGTGAACTTCAAATGACTATAACTTTTGACTTCGAGCTCCGATTTTCACAAAATTGGACTTTCTGAACAAGCACGACATCCTCTACTCCATGATGATTTCTTAATTTGACACATGAGGATTTATTAATTTTGATGAGGGTAGATATACTTTAATAAAATAAACATATTCGGCTCCACTCGCTTAATGCACATTCCCGTCAAATGACAAAAACACTTGCGAGACCCAAAATAGTCAGCTTTGCACTTAGAAGGCCATAAATTTTTTATTTCTAAATGAAATCACACAAAATTGGTACCGTTGGAATCATGGATCTAATAACAACACATATAAATAGAGAAATTCTAGATTTGATGAGATATCAATATATATTTTTCATAAAACATGGCCGGGTTCATGAGTATTTTTATTTGGTAGTTGGGAGTGCAATTAAGATGCATGGTCATCATTCTTTCTCTTCTCGTAGCACCTAGGACAGTATGGGGAGCATTTTGCAAGTAACATAAAATCATTTCAATCCATTTAGTGTCTCTTACAAGTGGTTGAAGGATAGATTTCAAGATTTCCATTTTTCCTTTCTCTCTCTCTTCCCATTTTTCTATAAATTGGAGTGTTGGGCTCATTCAAAGGAGAGGTAGTTTTCGATGATAAGAAAGCTCTATAAAAATTTCTTTGTAAAGCCAATGTATTGCAGGCCCTTATCTTGTAATAGATTGAATCATGCACATCATGAAGCAATAAAATACAAGTTTGTGGATGCATCTTCCCCTACTATGTTTTCTTGCATTCCTCTTTCCCCTTTAACCTTGATTATGTGAAAATGTGTTGATCTCGGGCCTCCATTAAAGAACACCTTCTCGGTTAAAGGATCATCTTAATTTTTCTCAATCTTTGTTGTTAAATTTTCTCATTGTTATCAAGTCCCTTTGAAGATCTGGTATAATTAACTTTATCCCACTTCATCTCCCACCAAAATCATTTAAAACCATTGATCCACCCTAAACTACCCATGTTTTCCCTGTGTATCAACAAAGGAACAAAATCTACTTACAAAAATATGCGAAGTCAAAATTTCCTAATGTCTTCATAACCTTATCCTTTTGTTGAAATTATCTCCATCATTTAGAAGTGACAACTCTTAAGAGTTAAATCATGGAGTATTGACTGTATTTTCCCAAGTTTCTCTTCATATAATTTGTGCAAAAGAAGGATATCTCCATCTCCTTCACCAAACAGAGGTTACACTAAGGGTCCTCTAACCCTAGTCGAAGAGGCACAACCTAAAGTAATGAGGACAGGTCAAATCCTCTTAAAGGTGCTATCCATCTCTCCACAAATCTGAGTAACAAAGGTCCAGTTAGATCTCATCCCCAGCTACAAAATGACACACACTATGATTTATCTCGGCTCTAAGCTCCTGTCGAATCGGTTTCGCTACTCAAATTGAAAAGGAGAATGAATTTGGACACCAAAACCCATGGCATTGTTGCCAGGAACTGATTTATGTTGTTGAGATTGATTTGTTGATTTATTACCAGTTTGTATCCATTTGGCAAGTCAACAACACTCATGGCACTATTGTTGGGGAACTTATTTGTGTTGCTAAGACTGATTTATTGATTTGTTTCCATTTTGTATCCATTTGGTGCATCAACAACACTCATGGTGCCATTTCCAGGGACTCTTTAAAGTATTTTGCAAATATAGTACATACAGACCACAGTAATGGTCTTTACATATTTTAAAGTGCAAATACATTGCTGAAACATCATTATTTGTTTATATCTATAAAAATTATTCAAAGTTTTGACTTCTGAGTGCAATATTTCTAGCTCATACAATTATTGAACTAAGATTTATATCATCATTGATAAATTTGGGTAAAAGAAGAGTAGATCTTGTGAAATTTGCATGAATCCGGTATTGAAAAACATTTGATAGGTCTTTCATAGTGCATTTGCACAAACTAAGGTTAAAATCCTTAGTGGCGACTTTGCATTGTTTAAATTCTTTATTAATACCAATGTCTTAACATATATCAAGTGAGATTTGTCATTAATATCTGTAAAGTTGGAAGGAAGAAGATATTTCTTTCCTAAGGAAACTAGTAGAAGGTTGTTTCAAGACCTAGGAAAGTCTAATTCACAAGGAAGAAGAATTTGGAAGGTTGTTGGAGATCAAGCATCAAGAAAGGAGATCTCCATTGGTGAAACTGATCATCCTATGATTGAAGATTATAGTACTTCCTCAAGTGCTTCTGAATCAGGTAGCCTCTTTGTTCAATTAAATTCTCCATCTGGAGAGGGTCCATCATCTGTATTTGAAACATTTACTTCTCAATTTGATCCTATATTTTAAAAATCTAATAGAGTTTTCTAAGAGACAGAGCCTTTAGAGGGAATTCATTCTTTAAATTATATCCCTGTACCACACATACACCTCACTCCTCCTCATTCTTTTTCTCCTATAAGGTCACCTCCTCGAATAATATGCCTCATGTTGAACCCCGGACCTCTATTTTTCGTTAATACTTTTGGTCCCATTAGTTTTAGAGGTATGGTTGGCTATCTAAATGTTATGCCACAGGATGTAAGAAACAAATTGACTAAGTTTCAAGGAAATAATACAATAATTGGTGATCAACACTTGAAACTCTTTGTCAATATGATGGAGGATTTTGAAATAGTTTTTGAAGATGTATACATAAAAATTTTATTCATACTCTAGAAGAGGATGCGAGGGATCGTATAAATCTCGCCAAATAATTCCATGGACTCCTTGACAGAGATGAAGAATTCCTTTAGAATGTAGTATGGTGATAAAACATACCTAGGTTTCTTTTATCAAAGTTTGAAAATACAAAAATAATCCTAATGAATTAGTGCTTGATTTCAACACTATATTTAATAAAACATTGATTAAATTGCTGTTAATTTGAGGCCATGTGATTAATCATGTCCGATAAAGGATTCGATGCATATGATAAGAAAGATGCTTACTATTTCGGGGATAAGAAGCCTTGGACTTTGAGGCAGGTCTTTACCATGGCTCTGCACATTGGGAACAACATCAAAGTAGTTAGAAAACCTCCTAAGAGGGAGGGTGTTAAACTGATCAACCTTGAGAATCCTCAATCAAGTAAGGTTGTGGATCTTGAGGAAGTTGTAAGGAATTTGGCCGGGGCTATCAAAGAAATCTCTTACAAGATGGCTAGGGTAGAAAAAGGAATTGGACAAGGTTCTCAGGGTCAGCATAGGCAACAAGGACAAGACAAACTTGCAAATCATCCTAGAAATGATCAAAGGTCTGATGACAGAGGTAAAGGACCCATGGGAGATAGAAGACCCTAAGCTAGGGAGAATAGAGTAGTGCTTGATCTTATAAATTCCAGAGTTGTTGTTGTTGAAGAGACAAATCAAATGGATTAGTGTGATAAGTTCTTCTTACCCCACCTACCATGTGAGTTAGATCATCAAGTTGAAGAAGCTGATGATGATGATGCTTGCATGGTGGACTGCTCTACAAGCTCACAATAAGGAGCAGCTTCAACTAAGGTAATAAGTGCAAGAACTATTACAAGTTTTGGGACTACATTCACTGTACCTCTTCTTCCTCCCTCACATGCTTTAGAAATATCTATGGTACAAGTATTTGAACTTCCTAATAATGATTTTGAGTACCTAAGAGCTCTAATGATTAATAAGTATGATGGAGGAATCCCATCATAAGAGGATAGACAGCTTTCTAATGAATGTTGTTGTGTACTAATAAAAGGAGTATAACACAAGAAGTAAGTTGTCAAAGGTGTAGGGCCTCAAGGAAAACAAAAACCCCATTTCTCACGAATGTCGAAAAGAGACTCCAAAGAAATATGCACCTAGAAAAGGCCTGCTATCTCAAGTAGAACTGATGTGGCCACCCATGCCCAAAATGTTAAAAACCTTGTGCCATCGATGAGTTTTTATCCTTTCTCCAAATGTTGCTTTGCCCAAGTACATTCCCTATGACATTGCCCATGTCTTGAGTTAGATCAATATTTTGTCCCAATTATGGAACCGCTTTTAGGATTCCCGAGCATAAGAAGAGGATTTTGAGTATTTGGGATTGGGGAAAATAGGAGTGCCCAAGGAAGAAATATAAATAATGTAAAAACTCCTCCTTCAACCATTGCAGATGTAGAAAAACCACCAAAGCATTAGAGGAGATAGGTAAACCACTTGAAGTCTACTTGGGGACATCTTTAGTTGAGTCTCACTTAAATGTTGATCCATTTTTACAACACTGATTATTAAAGACATACTACTAGACAATTTTATGTTTGAATCTGGAGCATCATGTAATGTTATGCATTGAGAATTTTGATGGAATTGAACATTAAAGTGAAAAAAACTTATGGCAAGTTTACTGCAATGGATTCTAGAGAGGTCCTAGTTATAGGGTGTGTGAAGGGTTTGGTGGTACAATTTGTAGCTTATCTACGTAAGAACTTGAAACTTGATGTTGTCATTGTTGATTGCCCTACCAAATGCGGCATGATGTTATAAAGAAAGTGGGCTGCAAGTGTTGGTGGAAGCATTCAAATGGATATGTATTTTGCCACAATTCCTATTAAAGGCAGCCTTATAAAGCTATTTGGAGAGAAGAAAATGTTTCACCTCGTTAAAGATCCAAATAATGCTTCTTATGAAGTGTTATATGAAAATGTAGATGCAGATAAATTTGTGGGGTTTACGATGGCAAGTAGCACAAGATTAATCGGTGAAAATGTCTTGAACAAGTTAGTTTACCTTGGACCTTGTTATTTGATGGAGCCTATTCCAAGTTTTGGAATGGTGTTGGCATTTTTTTGATCTCCCCAAGCCAAGAAAAGTTTTTCTTTTCTTTCAAAATTAAATTTGAGTGCACTAACAACATTGCTGAATATGAAGCATTTTTATTAGGCCTGACAATTGCATGGAAATATCTTATAAAGGATGTCATTATCAAAGGAGATTCATAATTGATTGTCAAGAAAATTAGGAAACTGTATGCTACTAAAAATAAGAGAATGAAACAATATAAGCATGTAGTTTGGGATTTGATTAAAATGTGTGACTCTTTTAATATTGTGCACTATGATAAAAATTTTAATGTTGTTGCAGACAAGTTAGTAGTGTTAGGATCTAGATTTGGTAATTGACAATGCTCCATTTTGTTAGTATGATTTTGAAGTAGTAACAAGGCCATCTATCCCCGATAACGTTAAAAATTGGAAAGTGTTTGATAGTGATGCCCAAGTGAAATATTTTTGTAGAGCCAAGGTGATTTTGGTAACCAAAATATAGATTGGGAACCAATGGTGTGTGTTGCAGAAGGAAAGGAAACATTGTTTGGAAAATAAATCACCCACTTGAAGAAAAACACGATTCCCATAGGTTTGGTGGCTCTTAAGTAAAACTTTGATAATGCTGATTTCATTATTAAAAGGAGTATGTCGGTTTCAAGAGATGTGGAAGAAAACAAACTAGGCACAAAGGAAAAGCCACATAAAATCTGGTTAGGGATGCAATCTCAAAAATGAAGAGAAGAAGTCCTATATTCAATTGCTAAAGAAATATAAGGCATACAAGGAAGATTTTGTCCAACATAAGATTCCTCTTGAATCTAAAGCTAAGTATTTCATGCAAAAATAGAGGCCCATCAGTCCAATCCTTTCTTTGAATATGCAAGAAGAATCAAGAATTTGAGGGATGGAGGAATCATTCACCCACGAGGTATTCATCTTGGGTTGAAAACCTAGTGCATGTCAGAAAAATAATGGTGACATAAGGCTATGCGTAGACTTCAAGAACCTGAATAAAGCATCACTAAAAGATAATTACCCTCTGCCAAACATGGAGAATATGCTACAACTGGTAACGGTTCTAAATTGTTATCTACTCTAGATGGTTTTTTGGTTATAATCAAGTTGTTGCAAAGGAATAAAAAATAATAAAGATTTCATTTACTACTCAATGGGGTACTTATGTCTATGTCGGGATGCCTTTTGGCTTAATGAATGTTGGAGTAAATTTTCATAGAGCAATGGATGTATCATTTGCAGGAGTTATATCAATGATTTCATTGTTGTTTACGAGATGATGTAACTATGTTTTCCAGAAGAGAAATGATCACTGCAACACTTGGAGAATATGTTGATAAGGTTCGGGGAGTATAGCATATCATTGAATCCCAAGAAGTGCCACTTTGGAGTGCAAAAGGCAAAGTTACTTGGTTAAGTTGTATCAAAAGAAGGGTAATTATAGATCCGAGAGAGTGGAAGCCATCGCAAGGTTCCAATTCCAAGAACTAACAAGGGAATTCAATCCTTCTTTGGAAAAATAAAATTTATCGGAAGGTTTGTGTCTAACTTTGCTGAGCTGACCATCCCCATTACTAGCATGTTGAAGAAGGACCAAGTTATCAAATGGGAAGAAGTTTCCATTCAAGCTTTCAATGGGATCAAAGAAGCACTAAAGCATGCCCCTGTTTTGGTAGCCTAAAATTACAAGAAGCATTTTCAAGTGTTTTCTTTTGCTTCAGAAAACACCATTGCATCTGGTTTGTTATAAAAGGATGATGAGGGGGATGAGAGACCAATTGCATTTTTAGTAAGGAATCAGCAGGAGCTCGGTTGAAATAGACCATCATGGAGAAGCAAGCATTTGCCTTGGTGAAAGAAACAAAGGTTTTCAGACCCTACATCTTGAGTTCTAAAGTTGTTTCTTATGTTCCCCACCCCATGGTGAAGGACATCTTATCAGAGATGGACGTCTCAAGAAAAAATTTTAGATGGGTGAACAAGTTGCGGAGTATGACATGTATATCCAAACCATGAAATTGGTAAGTTTTGAATGGTACAAATATGTAATCATTTATCTTACACATTTATGCTTCCATGAATATCCGAGTAAAAATTAGAAAATATATCTTAAGTTAGCCTCTCAAAATTATGTCATTTATGATTTTGGGTTAGCTTGGAAGAACCCGAGGGAGTTCTCTTGAGATGCATTATCTGAAAATTAGGCCCCCAAAACAATTGTCGATCTCCATGGAGGGGTATGTGGGGGACATTTTGCTTTGGAAGAGTTATAACACATAAAATCTTGAGGGTTGGTTATTGGTGGCCAACTCTCTTCGTGAGATACAACTCTATTGGTGAGGAAATGTGAAACTTTTCCAACATTTTTCTGGAAGAATGAAAGCTTCATGCTCCCTTCCTTTCAATCTGTGTCACTTGAAGCCCCATTCGGACAATGGGGAATGGATTTCATTGGGGAAATTTCTAATTCTTCCAAAGTCTTTGGCCATAAATCGATTCTCAGAGCCACCGATTATTTCACTTAGTGGGTGGAAGCAATTCCCACCAAGAAGGTGACACACCAAGTTATCATGGACTTCATGATGAATCAAATCATATGCATATTTGGAGTGCCAACTAAAATTGTTGTTGATAATGCCATGAGTTTCGAGCCAAACCTTTGGTGGTAACGTGAAAGAACTATGGGATCAATTTGACATATGCTTCTAACTACAATACCCAAGGAAATAGACAAGTGAGTCCAAGAATAGAAACTTGTTGAAGATCATTAGAAGAACCTTGGAGCTGAACAAAAAGAAGTGGGGTGAGAAATTGAAGTTTATTGTTTGGGTTGATGAGATCATTATAAAAAGAGCTACCGGTAAAAGACTGCTTTGAATTGGTATATGGAACTCAAGCTTTGTTGCCCATCCATTTACAATTATCTTCATTTCAAAGGTGTTCAACACATTGAAGACCAAGAAGTTAGTCCATATGATGATTGAATCAATCAGATTATTGAGTTGGATGAAGAAAGAAGGGCATCCCATTAGTGGCATGTGAAGTTCAAAGAAAAGTTGAAGAAGCTATTTGACAAAAAGGTGACACCCAGAGCTTTCAACATTGGGGATCTTGTGCTTTTATGGGATAACATGAATGAACATAACGAAAGAAAGGTAAATTTGACGCATTTTGGATGGGCCCTTATTCAATTGATATTTGAATTGGTGAAAATAACTTCTTACTAAAATAATTATAAGGGGAACTACTTGAATTGCTTGTTAATGGTAGGCATTTGAAGTATTTCCTTGATTGATTTCTAAGAATCAAGATATACTCTATTTTTGTAGTGTATAGTTCTTTGTTCTCATCTACTTTTGTTTTTTTGTTCGTTCTAGTCTTTCATGACCTGTTTTGTTGGTTTCTTGGTTCATTTATTAGAGGATGGTTGTGGTTGTTCTTCTCTAGAAGCTTACTCTTTGAATCCGTTTCCGAATGGTATATTTTTGGCACTTGGTCTGCTATTTTTTCTTGTGACACACACAGGGAGCTCCCATCCCCAAGTTGGAGTCGATGTTGGTGCTCAAATTAGTCTCACCTCATTTTTCATTGAAATTCCTCAATTACAGCCTCTGTCATGTTTTTTATCTCCCTGTGTTAGCGCTTGAATACTCTGTCCTCCATTTGGTTGTCATGATCAGTCCCTTCCTTGGTCAAGGATCACTTAAAGGTCCAAAATTTGTTTTATATTTCTTTTTCCATTTGAAGGAGTCTGTAAATTGGGCGTAAAACTCGGGTTGTTCCTTTACTTCCGTTTTCCGCAATCACGTGTTGTTGTACCTATAATTTTTGTCCCAAATACCTAAGGAAACGTGATTGAATAGGGCTCAGAGGATCGTATTTGATCCTTATAACATTTCCAAATTCTCTATCCTTGAAGAAAGATTCATTTCCGGGCTCAAATGGTGGTTTTCCTACATTTTTTACAGTTTGAAAATTGTGTTTTCTGTGTCAAATTTACATCTTTGCATCTGTGTAAATGAGGCCCTTTTTGGTTGGATGCAGCTCGGCAAGGCACTTTAAAAATATATGGCTCGCGTCAACCCAAAAATTTTCCACGTGGAGGACAACACTCATTTGAAAAATCACCTTTTGATTTAGCCTTAGAGTTACACTTTGGGGACACGTGAATGATTCTGCTACTTTGCCGAGATTTAGACAATTTTTTCATATAGCAAGTATAATTTTGGCGGACCACGAACATGTGGAGGGCTAGTGCTCATTTGAGGATCCGCCTCAGGGTCCCACCTTAACAATTACAACAGGGAGACATATGGAGGCTTCCAACGGCTCCGCTTTGTACTTAAACTCTTTAAAGAAATTTTCTAAGGCCTATGACACATGGTGAGCTCACGCTTGTTCAGGGTTCTTCGCTCTTGGGCACCATCTCGAAGTTATGTCATAAATAAACGTGGAGGCTTCCACCATGTCTTCCCTTATTTATACTTTTGAAGGAAATTTCTAAAGGCCTAGGACATGTGGAGGGACCATGCCTGTTTGGGGACCGGCCCCTAATTTTGATTGTGAATAATAACTAGGAGGAAACTTGGAGGCTTCTGCTCACTCTTCCCTTTTTCTTGGACTTTTCAACAGCCAAAGAAAATGTCTTAGAACCTAGACACATGGTGCCTTCATGCACCTTCAAATTTTTAATAGGCTCTACCAGATGAGACACGTGTTGATCCCATGTTTGTTTGGGGTCTCTTCTTTTGGGGACCATCTCAAAATGCACCATTAAGACATGTGGAATCTTCCGCTAGCTCCTTTTTCACCAAGAATTTTTAAAGGCCATGTTGTCAAAATTTCCCCCCGGGTAAATTTCGATAACATGCATCAGAGTATTCAAGTCCCAGGCAGATTGATTGATTCGGGGCCAAAAATCATGTTGCTAGAGTCCCCTCAAATATTTTCTAAGTCCCCTGTCTGAGAGGAAAAGAGCAAGCTCTGAGAAAATGTAGAAGGGTTGCAGAAGGCAAGTAGGTTGATCCAGGAAAAAATCATAAAAATGACTAAGTCCTAGCCCTAGGGGCAGTCGGGACATTTGGGACAAAAAGGCCCGAACCGGCCGGCTCGGCCGAAGTAAGCACAAACAGCCTGCAAAGCAACAGGGACATCTGGGACAAAAGTACGCGGTGGACGCGAAATGCCGGTTCGACCGAGAGGAAAAAATTGGCTAACTGCTGAGAGAGACGCCTGTGGGACAATCGGGCCAAAAAGGCGCGAACCGGCCGAACCGGCCGAAATGAGTCCAGAGGGTCCAAAATCAAATGGGACGTCTGGGACAAATGGACGCGAAATGCCCGAACCGGCCGAAATGAGCACAAAGGGCCCAAAATCAAATGGGACATCCGGGACAAATGGAGGCGAAGTACGCGAAGGAGCCGAATCAGCCGAGGACCAATCAGAAGCTGCCACGTGTCCTCACAAGAGAAAAGTCAAAAAGTCAATGGATGATTTTTCAACCACCGATCCGAACCAATCAGATAATGCCACGTGTCATCCAAGTTGCAGAGCACGGGAAAAATTCCAAAATCCGTTTTGGTCTGCTCCGTGCCCTAAATCTTCAGATCGCCATATCTTTTGATCCAGAGCTCGGATTTCCACGTTCTTTATATCAACGGAAAGCTGTTGAGATGCTCTACATGATTCTGGGATCAATCTCGAGTTTTGGTGCAGTCTGAAGAGAGAAAATCGAGAAACGGCTCTGACGTGTGGTAATGGCCAGAAGCGACCTTTCAACAACCCGTTTTAATGCTAATGGGTCGCATTCTTCTTCTGCACGGCCAGAAGTGACATTTTAGCGGCCAAATTAATACAAATGGGTCGCATTCTCCTCCAAAATCGGTCAAAGATGGCAGGGTATGGGTTGGAAAGGTATCCCATGCCGTTTTTATGCATCTGCAGTCAATGAGGAATGGGCTTGCACGTTTTCCTACGTTTCTGTCCCCTGGGTTCGACCCATGCAATGTAAAAGCCAGTTTTGGCTCATTTTGAAGAGGTGGTTCATTCTTTCGGCTCGGCCCTCCCTTCTTTTCTTCTCTAGGGTTGAAAATGGAGTTCAAACCTCTTCCCTTGCTCTGTAATGGCGTTTTTGCCTTTTACTAATGGAATGATGTTCTCAGGCAAACTTCCGGAGCAACAAAACGTGTTTTGTGATGCATCCGCCCATCCTTCCTCATTTTTGCTTGTCCTCTTCTTGCCTCTCTTCATCATGCAGGTATTTGTGCATGTTTGAATGTTCATTGCGCAGGTTTGGAGCCGTGTTCATGGAGTTTTGGGACATTTTCTCGTGTGAAATCTATCCTCGGGCCTCGTGATGCATCTGTCCATCCTTCCCATTGCTCACCTCTCTTTGTCCCATGGCAGTTTTGATAGATGTCCAACATTCTCCTTCTCTGGTGTATCACCGTTTTAGTGTAGGCTTTTGTTGTTTTTTTCCTTTCTCTCTCTCTCTCTGTCTCCTTGGCATGGTTAGATTAGGATTAGATTAGCTTGCCTGCACTGGAATAGCTTGTGGCAGGTAGTTTAGGAGTAGGAACCAGCCTTCTCTGGAGATTCCTCTCTCGGTTTTACAAGTCCCACGCTTGGAGAGAGGTTTCCATGTTGTGCAATCACACTGGATGCCTGAACATCAACCTAGAAGCCTGATGTGCGTCCAGGGGTGCTGTGATTTTGCATCAACAGTTTTGGCACGCTGACTGGGACCTTAGAGGTCTTTCACTTCATCTTTTGCAGGTTGATGTGTTCCCGTGAAGATTTCAGCCTTTGGAGGCACTTGCAAACACATCCGCGACTCCATCCGGTGAACAACCCATCTCTCAAGTTGCAGACCTTCCTTTCCATTCATTTCCATCCATTTTCATCCATCTTTCTTTCCATCCCCTTCATTCTTTTCCATTCCATGAAGTTGTGCAATCATGACTTCATTTCCATCATGGAATTCACATCAACAACAGCAGTATATTCCACCTCCAACATGTTTTACAAATCCTCCAAATCAGCATTTTGAGCAGATTCAAGATCAGTATGCATACCCATATGAGCAGCAGTGCCAAAGTCAGTTTGGCTATGGAGCTTTCCAAGAGCAAGGGTGTGCATACAATGAAGACCATCAGATCCAAGATGCTGGTCTGTTGGAGAAAATCCAAAAGATGGAGGTAAACATAGTGCAGTCCAGGGCTCAGGCACAGATGAGAGCATTTGGAATCGGTTGTGGAGCACCCTGTCCATGGGTGGGACCTTTTCCAAGTCATTACAGCCCTCAGGAGAAGCTTGACTTCATGATTGCAACGCTGCCTTTGCTTGCAAAGTGGATTGAAGAAATAGAGGTGTATGAGAGAAGTATTCAGCAACCTTGTCAACAGGTAAGCACACCATCTCATGCCTTTTCTTTTCCTCTTTCCCAATCTGTTTCAGTTCAGCAGTGTCAAGTTTCAAACTCTCCATCTGCTGTCCCAAATGTGGAATCCATGTCTCCACCTCTCAGTCTTCCATTTCATCTCGATTCTTCTTTCATTTTCCCTTCCAAACAGTCATTCCCTCCACAAGAGCTAACAGAAATACCCCCTCCTCCAAAGAAACAAGAGTTTCTACCTCCTCCACCACCACAAAAAAATGTAAAATCAATCGAGTTTCAACCCATTCCTCCTTTTGCATTCCCAATTCCATGTGGGAAAGAAGAAATTGTAAAAATCAGTCATCAAGGACAACAAGAGGAAGAGCCCAGAAAAGAAATGACAGACAGCTTGAAGGTTTGGGCTGCCAAATTTGGGATGACACAGATCCCTTTGCTGGTGAAGCCCACAGAAGAGGCTGAGGTTGAACAAATGGTGGTTAGGACTGATTTGGTTGCAGCAGAAGAAGAAGATCTTGCAGTCCCAACTTATCCTCTAGAGCAGCAGATTGAAGAGTTTGACTTGACAAACTTCATGCTGGAGAAGGAGTTCAATCAAGAGCAAGATTGCCTTCAAACATTGGAGGAAGGAGAAGCTGCTCCAAATCCAAAAGAAGAGGAGCACAATCTAGCTATGGAGGAGAAAAACGCAGATCCAAGGGCTTTGAGCACAAAGCAGGTTACAGAAGAACCTTCAGTTCTTCTTTCCACTTCATCTCTCTCAAGTTCTAAGATCGAAAGGAGTTTGATCTCTCAAACTCAATATTGGAGAGTGAAGGAAACCATGGTGGTCAAGTTGCAGATCAAGAGGACACCATGGAGGAAGTTGAACATGAGCAGCAGGACAGCAATGAGGCAGTTTACCTGTCAGATTTGGAGGACTGTTTTGATGGAGAAGAGCCGGTTGAGTTTTCACCATTCTCTCTTTCATCATCCACATTCCAAACACAAGAGTCTGCTGTCATGAAGGAGAGCATTCATTTGCAGCAGCCTGCATCTTATAGCAGCCCTTTGGAACCAAAATTGGAAGATTTAAATCTTCCATGTTCTTCATCGGAGGAAGAGAAAGGGCAGAAGGGTCCTACCATTTCTTCCACGTCATCCATTCAGGTGGGTCTACAAGAAGACTCCATTCTTGGAGTTGAAAATCAGAGCTATGGGCATGTCAAACGGATCAGACCTTGCCCAATCAGGTATTTGGCTTCATTGGAGCCAAAGGAGAAGCCACAACCAGTCATGCTTGCTTCTGAGCATGAGGATGAGCTACAAAGTACCAAGGATCAGCTGCCATACCTCTCCAATCCAAATGCAGAGCAACTAAAAGAGGTATTGGATTTTTCAGTTGATACCTTGATGATTTGGATAGAAGACCAGCTTCTTGTTGATTTTCCATCCATCCAAACAGCCATGATCAGTGCCAAATCAATTGCATGGCTGCCAATTTTGAAGAAAGGAAGCTATTTCTCACAACCAGTTGCAGGGTTTGTTTAGCTTGCCTTTGCTTCCAGTTAGAGTAGAGTAGCTAGGTTTGCTTTCAGCAGAAGAAGTGCTTGTGCACACTCTGCATGTTCCATTTGGGGCATGTATGATTTTCGCCTGCATAGTTTTGGTGTTGCTGGTTTTGCTCTTGCACAGTTCTTTTCAGTGGTTTTTGGTGAGAACAACTCCATGTCCGGTGGGTTTCAAGTGGCTCAGAGGGAGGTTTTCAAAGTTCAGATCAGTTGCGGGTTACAACTCATGACTCCATGCCCAATGGATTGCTTCAGGCTACTGGTCTTTTCATCTAGCAGGCAGATGCCCCCGCTGAGTCGTCAAAACTGTTGTCAAAATTTCCCCCCCAGGGTAAATTTCGATAACATGCATCAGAGTATTCAAGTCCCAGGCAGATTGATTGATTCGGGGCCAAAAATCATGTTGCTAGAGTCCCCTCAAATATTTTCTAAGTCCCCTGTCTGAGAGGAAAAGAGCAAGCTCTGAGAAAATGTAGAAGGGTTGCAGAAGGCAAGTAGGTTGATCCAGGAAAAAATCATAAAAATGACTAAGTCCTAGCCCTAGGGGCGATGGGACATTTGGGACAAAAGGCCCGAACCGAACCGGCTCGCTCGGCCAAGTAAGCACAAACAGCCGCAAAGCAACAGGACATCGGGACAAAAGTCGCGGTGGACGCGAAATGCCGGTTCGACCGAGAGGAAAAATTGGCTAATCAAAGCCGAGAGAGACGCCTGTGGGACAATCGGGCCAAAAAGGCGCGAACCGGCCGAACCGGCCGAAATGAGTCCAGAGGGTCCAAAATCAAATGGGACGTCTGGGACAAATGGACGCGAAATGCCCGAACCGGCCGAAATGAGCACAAAGGGCCCAAAATCAAATGGGACATCCGGGACAAATGGAGGCGAAGTACGCGAAGGAGCCGAATCAGCCGAGGACCAATCAGAAGCTGCCACGTGTCCTCACAAGAGAAAATTCAAAAAGTCAATGGGCGAGTTTTCGACCACCGATCCGAACCAATCAGATAATGCCACGTGTCATCCAAGTGGCAGAGCGCGGGAAAAATTCCAAAATCCGTTTTGGTCTGCTCCGTGCCCTAAATCTTCAGATCGCCATATCTTTTGATCCAGAGCTCGGATTTCCACGTTCTTTATATCAACGGAAAGCTGTTGAGATGCTCTACATGATTCTAGGATCAATCTTGAGTTTTGGTGCAGTCTGAAGAGAGAAAATCGAGAAACGGCTCTGACGTGTGGTAATGGCCAGAAGCGACCTTTCAACAACCCGTTTTAATGCTAATGGGTCGCATTCTTCTTCTGCACGGCCAGAAGTGACATTTTAGCGGCCAAATTAATACAAATGGGTCGCATTCTCCTCCAAAATCGGTCAAAGATGGCAGGGTATGGGTTGGAAAGGTATCCCATGCCGTTTTTATGCATCTGCAGTCAATGAGGAATGGGCTTGCACGTTTTCCTACGTTTCTGTCCCCTGGGTTCGACCCATGCAATGTAAAAGCCAGTTTTGGCTCATTTTGAAGAGGTGGTTCATTCTTTCGGCTCTGCCCTCCCTTCTTTTCTTCTCTAGGGTTGAAAATGGAGTTCGAACCTCTTCCCTTGCTCTGTAATGGCGTTTTTGCCTTTTACTAATGGAATGATGTTCTGTGCAAACTTCTGGAGCAACAAAACGTGTTTTGTGATGCATCTGTCCATCCTTCCTCATTTTTGCTTGTCCTCTTCTTGCCTCTCTTCATTGCAGGTATTTGTGCATGTTTGAATGTTCATTGCAGGTTTGGAGCTGTGTTCATGGAGTTTTGGGACATTTTCTGTGTGAAATCTATCCTTGGGCCTATGATGCATCTGTCCATCCTTCCCATTGCTCACCTCTCTTTGTCCCATGGTAGTTTTGATAGATGTCCAACATTCTCCTTCTCTGGTGTATCACCGTTTTAGTGTAGGCTTTTGTTGTTTTTTTCCTTTCTCTCTCTCTCTCTCGTCTCCTTGGCATGGTTAGA
Organism: Taxus wallichiana var. yunnanensis; assembly: GCA_018340775.1. Taxonomy (NCBI): domain Eukaryota; kingdom Viridiplantae; phylum Streptophyta; class Pinopsida; order Cupressales; family Taxaceae; genus Taxus; species Taxus wallichiana. Next base: position 955,870,978 of record CM031239.1, on the reverse strand, counting down.
TTAGGATTAGATTAGCTTTCCTGCACTGGAATAGCTTGTGGCAGGTAGTTTAGGAGCAGGAACCAGCCTTCTCTGGAGATTCCTCTCTCGGTTTTACAAGTCCCACACTTGGAGAGAGGTTTCCATGTTGTGCAATCACACTGGATGCCTGAACATCAACCTAGAAGCCTGATGTGCGTCCAGGGGTGCTGTGATTTTGCATGAATAGGCGAAAGGCATTTTCTTGCGCCTGTGAGTACGTGGAAGGCTCCCACTTGTTTAGTACTTGCCTCTGTGCTTCTCCTTTGTAGTTTCACAAAGGAAACACATGGACAACTATGATATAAAGTGGAAAAGGGGTAGAATCAATGGTTGCTATGCATTTCACTGTTTTTTTTGCCATTTTTCTCCAAGACTCTTGGAGATGCGAATACGCACTATTTTTCATCGTTCTTTGATGAAATTATTTTTCATCTTTATCTGTAAGGTTCCATTGAATGGATTTGAAACTTAAATTGTGAGTCCAAGGATTGTTAAGGTTAATATTTTGAAGTGGGAATTACTCAAAAACTTGCAATAATGGGAGTTACTAGTGGAAATTGATGTGGACAGTTACAGGAGGAAAAAGAGGGAAAACGGATAAAATGATGAAAGTGTATGTGCAAAAGGAGTTGCCACAAGAGCGAAAAAGATTACTGTCATATCCATCTGTGTAGAGTCTCCAAAAATGATTAAAAGGGAATTTATCACATGACCGAATCGGAATGATTAAAAGGACTCCCAAAATTTGTGGCATGACAACCTAGTCATTAGTCGAGGGCCGAAGAAATGTGATCGAGTTCAAAGTTAGTCCACCTAGAAAATTTCGGATCTGAATTTGTTAAACGTCATTGTCTCAAACAAATTGGTAACAAAAAGGTCCCTCGAATATTCTTCTCCATTGGGGGGAAATTGAGTGAGAAAAATGTATAAATTTAATGAGAATACTCTTACAAAAGATCGAGTTTGAATTCATAAGAGAAAAATTGAGAAAGCCATCTTTGTGAGAGACAAAAGCTAAGATAATGTGTTATTTTCTTCTGTGTTATATTTTCTATCATGTCAATTTGGTTACATATGTATAGCCATTGATGAGCAATGAGATTTCTCTGGAAGCTTTCCCATGCCGATGAATCTAAGTAATTTTCAGATTAATTTGTGTCAAATCTATAGCAATTTGTGTATGCTTTGTTTTAAAATGTCTCGCAAATAGTTTATTTTGTTCCTATTGGAATCTTACATTGAATTTTTGTGAAATCACACAGGGATCTCATCCCTGTGATATTCTAATGATATTTGTAATTTCATGTCAAGAACAACCTTAATCTAGGATGAGATAAACAAATTCAAAATCAATTCACTATCATTCATTGATAAAGATTGTATGTAAGTCTTTAGGTGTACCTTAAGAGTGATTGATTAGAAACTTTAGTGTTTAATTAATTCTTTTGATTTGAGCCTTCATGTTGGAGTCTCAAAGATTATGTGAAAATGTACTTGATCTAGGCCTCCATTAAAGCAAACCTTCTAGTTGAAGGAACATCTTAATTGTTCTGAAGCTTTCTGTTATTGAAGTTGTTCATTGTTGTGAAGTCCCTCCAAAGATCTGGTATAATCAACTTTATCCTACTTCATCTCCCACCAAAATCATTTAAAAACCATTGATCCACCCCGAACTACCTCTATTAGCCATGTGTATCAACAAAGGAACAAAATCTACTCACAAAAATATGCAAAATAGTAAGGAATTCTTAATGTCTTCTGTAACCTTAGCCTTGTGTTAAAAGTATCTCCATCATTTAGAAGTGACAACTCTTAATATTTTAATCGTGGAGTATTGACCATATTTTCCCAAGGTTCTCTTCATAGAATTTATGCAAAAGAATGATATCTCCATCTCCTTCACCGAACGAGAGGTTACACTAAGGTTCCTCTCATCCCGGTTGAAGAGGCACTGCATAAAGTAGTGAGGACAGATCAAATCCTTTTAAAAGTGTTATCCATCTCTCCACAAATCTGAGTAACAAAGGTCCAGTTAGATCTCATCCCCAGCTACAAAATGACACACATTATGATATATTTGCATCTAAGCTCCTGTCGAATCTATATTGATGTTTTTCTTTAAAAGGAGAATGAATTTGGATACCAACGAAGAAATGCACAATAAGAATGATGAAGAGGACCAGATCACATTTTTCACATCAAAATGGAAAAGAAAAGGTAAAGGAAAACCTAATTCCTATTAAAAGTCCCAACATTAGAATCAGTATCATGGGGACAAATAACAAAAGAAGCAATGTCCAATTTGTAAAAGAGTACATGACTTAAAAGATTGTTCATATAATACTTACAAGAAAGGTTCATCAAGAAACTCCAGGACCTCCACAACAATCTCATAAGGAAATTCAAACTACAATCAAGGGCATAAAAAGGGAACTGGAAAAGAATACTCCATCGCAAGGAAATATTAATGAGCAAGAAGAACATTCGATAATGAAAACTTCTTGTACACTTTGCTCAATCAAGTAAACCATCCATGTCATCTAGTGATGTCTGGTTTGTTGATTTGGGACCACTCAACACATGACCGACCACGAGACCGGTTTACTTCAATGAGGGACACGTCGTCAAAAAATCATGTTTCGTTTGGAGATGATTCTTCATATCTAATTCAGTTATTGGGAACATCTCTCTACCCCTTTGTTCATGTAACTACGCTGACTATCGATGTCTTATATGTCCACTGGGTTGACAAAGAATCTACTTTCGAGTTAGTTAACTCCTAGATTATAACTTGAAAATTGACTTTGATACTCATTATGGAAAGAAAACGTGTTTGATTTGAGATAAATCACGAGGCTCAAAAATAGTTGCAAAAGACTTTAATGTGGAACACATTTTCTAGCATGATTTTGTCTAAAGAGATGATCGGGAACTTGTGGCTAAGAACTCTACCTCGCACCATTGTGGCATCGTGAGACTTTGTCATGTTAGTTTCAAGTATCTCGAGACACTTCGCTGGTGTAATATGGTACATTGGCTACCATTTCTTCAAAAGGATATAGACAAATATTCTCATTACCTAGCGGAAAACAACACGGAGCGTCATTTCGAAAGAGTACATATCAATCTCATGGTAAGCTTGATATGGTTCATACTAATCTTTGTGGTCCTGATGCAACCAATTCATTCTCGATTTTAGTACATCATGTTCGTTGATGACTATTCAAGGAAAATGTGGATTTTTGTCTCCACAAGAAAAGTGAAAATTTTGAAACTTTCAAAAATTTCAAAGTAGTAGTTGAGAGCGAAACTAGACATCACATCAAAAATCTTCGCTCAAATCGAGGGGGAATTCACTAGTGATGAGTTTTAAGACTACCTAAAAACTCACAGGATTCATCTCTTCTCCACACGAGACCACAAAGCAAAAAGGTGTTATTGGGAGAAGAAATCATACTATCATGGAAATGGTGTGATGCATAAGCGATGACTCTAGACTTGCAAAGACACTCTAGGTAGAAGCAACAAAGACAATAGTGTATTTGTTGAGCAGTTGCCCATAATTTCTCTTGAAGGAGTAACACCTCAAGAAGCATGGTCAAAGTGGAAACCATATATTGCACACCATAGAGTATTCAGTGCAAAGAAAGTATGCAAATACCTAAGCAAAACGAAAAGAAATTGGACATAAAGTCGGAAAAACTCATCTTCATTAGGTTTAGTGAAGATACTCATAGGTACATTTTGATGGATCCAAAGACCAAAAAATTCTACACCAGCAAATATGTTGAGTTTTTTGAGAAGAGGGAAGTAGAGATTCCTCCTCCGGACTCACCGAGGGTAGATTTTTCACCAATTGTAAAAGTTGAAGCTGATGTTTCCTCGGATAATGAAGGTGAAGATGGGGATGATGGTCTTGATATGACGAAACCATGACCGACAAGAATATTTTAGCATATTCCCAAGTGGTGTACTACGACATTACGAGATGCAAGAATGAATGCTCCATCGAGATACACCCACCCTTGGACCAAGGACTTGCAAGTAAAGCAAGAGAAGAAGTTAACTTTGATTTGATGAGTAGAGTAATTGAATCGATGAGTCCTCTATAGTCTAGGAAGCTCTACAGTCAAAATTTTGTAAAAATACCATGGATTCTAAATATCAATTAGTGATGAAAAATAACACTTTAGAGCTTCTCAATCTTCCTCTAGGAAGAAACCCATTAGATTCGAGATGGATATTCAAAATGAAGTATAAAGCGAGATGGGACAAAGGTGGACAAGTATAAAGAAAACCGCGGTAAGAAAGGGGTATGCACAAAAATAAGGCAATGACTACAAGGAGACATTTTCTCCACATCTAATATCAAAATGATCCGGATGATCTTTGCTCTAGCTTTGCATGCATTTTGGTTAGAAATTCCATCAAATGGACATAAAAAGTGCCTTCCTAAATGGATATTTACAAGAAGAATTTTACATGACTCTTCTTGAGGGGTATGTTGTACCGTGTTAAGAAGTAAAGCTATGTAGACTCAAGAAATCTCGGTATGGCCTTAAACAAGAACCACAGGGCATGGTACATCAAGGTTGATGAGCATCTTGTACAACATGGATTTGTTATAAATCCATATGTTCCCAATCTTTACCTCAAAAATCAAGGGGGAATATTGTGATTTTCATTTTCTATGTCGATGATCTAGTCATCGGTGGTAGTTCAATGGGGATTATTGATGCAATGAAGAAATATCTTAATCGATCATTTGACATGACCGAGCTCGGGATGATGCATTATTATCTTTATCTTGGATTATAAGTATGGAAGAAGGAGAATCACGTTTTTGTTTCTTAGATGAAATATACCAAGACAAAACTTGATAAATTTAGGATGATGGATTGCACACCAATTATCTCATTCAGATCCATCTCTTGAGGTAGGTGTCACTCTCTATTGGAAGCTAATTGAGAGTCTCATGTACCTTACCTACACTTGACAAGATATCGGCTTTGCAGAATCTATCTATCCAAGTTCGTGCAAGAACCCAAATTTTTTCATTGGAAAGATTCAAGGCACATCTTAAGATATCTCAAAGGATCGGTAGATCTTGGTATAGAATAGAAGAAGAATGATAACTTCTTCTTAACTAGATATTTGGATTCGAGATATTTGGATTAATGACGAAAATCCACTTGAGATTTGTATTTTTATGGGATCTGGATGAATATCATGGGAAGCAAGAAACAACACTTTGTTTCTCAATCTTCCACAAAATTTGAGTATCGTTCTATAGGAGAAGCTGTCTGTGAAGCGATTTGGCTATGTCGCATACTAGAAGGACTTGGAATACCAAAGAAAAATTGACCACCATGTATGTTGACAATGAAGGTGTTCTTAAACTTGTTCGCAATCTAGTGTTTCATGAAAGAACAAAGCACATTGAGGTACATGTTCATTTCATATGTGAGCATGTGTTGAAGCACAACATCTAGCTTCAATTTTTTCCAACAGCTAGACAACGAGCAGATATCTTCATGAATTCACTTGCACATGACAAGTTCAAGTTGTTCAGAGAATTCCTCTCCTCATCCCTTGAGACAATGCACAATTAAGGGGGGGAATGTTAGGATAATTAATTATGCATTTTATAATTAATTATTGTTATTAATTAATTATTATTGTTATATGGTTTTTAAACCATATTTGTCTTATTCCATAGTCGTAGGATTATTTGTTGCATAGTTGCAACTTATCATTTGTTTGTATTAAATTAATTGTTGCTTCCCGGATGTATTTTGGAAGTTGTTGTAATTTTAGTTGTACCTGTGTAACCTTTCTTTTGTCTACACATGATTGTACAATACCTATAAGTATTGCAGTCCATTCATTGTAACCTATTTGATTTCACATTAATAAAATTAACAAAGCTCTTGTCCTTGTTTTTGAAACTACAAAACCTCGCACCTTATCCTTTCTCTTTTTAGCTCCATCAAAGCAAAGCTTCCATAGCTCTTCATTGTTTTTCTATTTTGGACAACAAGGGGATTGGTGCAATTTCTTCATGCAAGTAAGAAAAACCAAAAAAATATTCTTATGCTTCTTTGAAAGGGTCATAAGTATGTTACTCTTGAGTTTTTTCATCCATAAAAAGATTAGAAACACCGCATGCAGTGCGAAACATGTGCAATGACATTAACATCAGATTGATCTAAAGCTGCATAATTTGCTACAGCATTTGAAGCATGAGGCTCAATATGAAATCTAGCCAGAGGCTCTGAATTTATGGTAACTTTGGTTCCATACCTTGCAGTGAAGAAGAAAAATGACCAATCTGAAGAGAGATAACCTCGTATTTTTTATGTAAAAGCTCATGATAAACATATGTAGTAATAGGGAGGTAAATCTACATCAGTCACATCTTGTAAAATAGTGGCATTGGGACAACCATGTAAGGTTACCTCTATATTTAGTTTCTTTTCCATCTAGATGCAACATGCTCTTTTCCATAGGCTCATATTGTAGGCCCAATGTTTCCACAATTACTTTTGGCATAATTGTGCTTCTTGCACCACTATCAACTATGCAATTATTAACTAAAGGATCTCTAATAATCAGAGATAGATAAAATGGTGTTGGTTTCTTGATATCATGATCATTTAATACATTTTAAACCATCCATTTAACCTCTTCAATGTATCCTTGCTCCATTGTTCCAAGGACCATGTCTACTTTTTGGGCTTCCTTTTCTCGTTGTTTTGGATGAAATTTGCGCAGCTTAGCAAGCTCATGAGAAAGTAAATATTATTTTCCTGGAATACTTAGAGAATCCAAAAGTGAAATATTAATATTATGCTTCTTCATTACATCAACAATGTTAAAAGAAACCATTTTTTAAACAAATTCTACCATTTTAGCATAAGATTTAGTAAAACATGATCCTGCTTTGGTAACTTTTGAAATATGAGGTATGAAGAGTCTTCTAGGATTAGGCTGCAATTGTTTTTGTTGGTTATTTTGAGCTAAATTGCTTGTTATTTTTCGAGGAACAAAAGAAGCATTAGATTTTTTTGACCCTAGCTTGTTTTTTAGTGACTATGGGCAAACCAAGTCTGTTGTACTATTTTTCTTTCTCCCGAGACTTTTCTTGGGATCTAGTTGTGATTGCAATAAAATATTCCTCTCCAAAGCTTACCAAATTTTGTTCTTGTGGTTTCGAATATGATCTTTGTGACCCACTCTCCATTTGTGGCATGAATAATGCTTGTGTTGAGATTGTGTAACATGTGTTATATTCAAGAATGCATTTTGACAATTTGTAGCTGAATGAGGTTGATTACAAGGTTGACACCATTCTTCTAAAACCATGTTAACTGGAACAAGAGTGCTAGATGAACTAGGGGATTTTGGGTCAAACTACCTTAGCTGATATGGTTGTCTATAATTCAATTTTTGTGATAAGGTTACATAACTGTGACCTTGGTGATTTTTCTGATAAGGAGCTTGATAGGGCCTACTAGGCTGAAGCTAATTTGTTTTCAATTGATGTCAATTTATTACCCATAGTCTGTAGAGCCTTGAATACATCATCTGATGGAGCTAAAATAGTAGGCTCTATAATGGTAATAGGTTGTGAAATAGGTGATAAATCTATTATAAGAGGCATTGAAGGCCTTGGTGCCAATTTACCAGCTTGAATAAGCTTTTTTCAGCCCTAATGGCGTATTATGAGCTGTTGGGAGAGTATCTCCTCCCATAGACTGAATCATAGTTGAAATATCATTGTTTAAGGCTCTAAGATAATAAAGAAAAGCATGGTTAGCTTAAGGCTTAACACTAGCTGGAATTCTTTCCCAAGTTCTAGTAAAATGGATATTGAAACTAGCCATAAATTCATGAGGGGTTCTTTTATTTGTAGATAGATTCTCTATGATGGATAAATGATTAGAATGATCTTGAAATTGCTTAATTAATTTTTATCCCAACTCATCCCAAGTTCTTATGCTCCCAATTTCTAATGTTTTATACCATTGCAAGCTTTTGCTGTTAAAGGATGCAACTAGAAATCTTAAAGCTACATCTTCATGAGTTATATTTTGGAAAACACAAAGGCCTACAACATCCTTGATGTGCTCTATGGGAGTAATATGATTTTCACCAGTGAATGAAGATAAAATTTTCATGGAAGCATTGGGAATATTATGATAAACTTGAATTTATAAAGGGATGCCATTAGTAAAGGTCATAAAATTCCTAAGTGGTTGAATAGCCATTGGAATAAATAGAATTTGAACAAAGAGATTAATATATGGTGAAGGAGGATTAGGAGAAGGGATGCCAAAACTAGGCCTATTATAAGGTAAGGTATTGTCAACTCTTCTTCTTCTTGCATGAATTCAAAGGTAAAGAAATTAACTTAGAAGGAATTCCTCCTATTGATGATCTTGTAGTAACTTTAGGCATGGAACATGCTACAAAAATGGTCTTAAATCAGCCTTATAGAGTCGCCAAATAAATCTTTTGATCTTTAGAATAAATTGTTGCATCTTGTTGTTCAAAAAGTGACTTTATTTCACTGTAAATTTTCTATAAATTACTTGTAATTTGCTATAGATATTATTCGTAGTCCCATTGGGCATGCTAAAAATTGTTATCTCTTGAAAGTGCACCCTATTGAGAGATGACTATAGGTGTTCTAATCTTGCTCTGGATCTCTCACTTTCGTAGATACAATGGAAACACCTCAAGTCTATGGGTATACTTATTGTTGAGGTGAGTCTTCAGTATCAAGGCCGGATCCTTTTTGATGTATCCTAAACTAGTTTTTAAGGGTTTTGAGGGTAAAAAGATGACTGTAACTTAATTGAATATTGGGGTGATACACCAAACTTGTTGAGGGATTTGAATGAGTACATGCACAATTAATTTGAAAATGGATTTCAAATGCACAAACCAATAGTTTTAAATAGAATATTAAGGCAAAATACTCGGTGTATTTAGAGAATGAGTCATAACAAAAAAATAAGATTACATGCACACTATTATTATGTAGTAATTACTAAATTTGTTGTAAGGTAAAATGATTAATCGGGAATTTGACATTCACAAGCATTAAAGAGATATACACACCACTATAAATAATTGGAAAGGAAGAAATCAATTCTCATTCAAGGGGAAAATCTAGCAAAATATGGTTCAACACTCCTATGTCCAACAAGTCCTCATTATACTCTGATGTTGACCTTTATATTGCATGATCCTTTGATGCTTATGATGTTGACACCGTTAATGTATATGACTATAGGCAATATTATCTCCTGTAAGCATTGTTGATTCCACCTTCAAACTTTCCCACTGTGGGGACCACTCTCAGTTTCCTTCACTTGTCTTATAACCTTGGTTCAAACATAATAATAGTGGAGATCCTTTACATTAAACATGGCATACATTACCTATTGTATTCCATTGACCCACTTATATTCCCATGACATATTTTTTTCTTGTGTGGGTCGATTTGAATAACATTGGCATATACTATAGTTTTTTGGTTTGAAAATAATCACTGGTTAGCATCATTTAGTCTTTGCACAACCTATTATTATGTTAGGCCCTTTTTTATAATCATTGTATAATATAAGGTTTAAATTTTGACTAATAATGGAATTGGTATTTAATTTTTCAAGGTATTTTGGTTATAGGTCAATGCAGATGATTACTTTGAATGATTGTGGATGGATCCCCTTGCTCAATTACTCACCCCTTTCTATCTTGTGTCATTGAATTATCTAACCTTTAGTTAGCTAGGTTTTCTTATGGCTTGACACATGCTTGATTTTGAACCTCGGTCGACGTATGAGCCACCGTGGTAGATTTTGCATTTGATCTCGGGTATTTTTATCAACTGTTTCTTGAAGTACTTACGGGGTTTGAACTATCGATTCTCCGATCATCTAATTTTATATTGATTATGGGCTTAATTGATCCTATAACTAATTCATGGCCATTTGATCATGGTACATGATGGTCCGAACCATTGATCTCGTTATGTCAAATTAATAAGCTTATTTGTATTGGGCCGATCTCGTGCCATGGATCATTGTACATGGAGATATCATCCATTGATCCTTAACTCTTGATGAGTTAGGTTAAGTGAAAAGGCTCATCAAGTTCATCATTTGTCATTTCTATTTTCTCTCCCGAGTGGTATAGTCCTATAAAATTTTATTTCATAGCCATTTTTTGCATTTCGAGGTCAAAATTTTGCATATTTTGAGAGATTGATGAGGTTCTATCTCGATTTGTTGTTTCGATAAGGTTTTTCAAGTAGTGAGATGAGATTTTTAGTTTTGCAAATTATATTCCCTAAGATTTCTTGAATCTTTTCTTTGTCTTCTTTGATGGATCTTCCTAAAGTATTTGGTTACTATTTTGTGATCGGTTCTTGAGCTTCTTTCTTTACCGTGTAAAATAATTATACGAGGCTTTGATTGTTATCATTTTTTTATTTTGAGCTAGCTCCTACTTTGTATTTATATTTGTTCGATGCTTCCCTTTTATCGAGGGTTTGATCTGTTGTTTGATGGCATATTTATTTTGTGATTCAAGGTTTCATTGTAGTTTGGTCGTGTTAGATGACGTTATTATTTGATTTTGAGCTCAAGTTGGGCATTTTTCATTTTGATCCTTTCAAGCACTGTGTTAGTTTTATTGATAGTCGGCCACCATTATCATGAATCCGTTAGTGCATTTTGAAGGATTTATGGGGTTGAATAACTCTTCTCTATTTCAAATGACCATCATTACTTAAGAGAGGTAAGTTGGTTGCATGGAATTTGCAAAACGTCTTCTTACCATTCTTCTCAAGCATAAGCATTGATACTTTGATTTCTTTGCATTTTCTCGTGATCTGTGGAAATTTTGAGCTTGAACTCATTCTAGGTGTTCATTTTTTCCTTTAGACTTCATTGATGTTTTGAGAGTTTCCTCCACTTGGATCAAACTGGTGATTTCTTTAGTTTTGAAGTATAATGTTTTACAAAATATTGATGGCTCTTAAAACGATCAAAATCTGTGAAGACATATTATTAACTATAGCATCTTTGTTTTTGAAAACCCGGATATGGGTATTGTTGTCGATATGAAAGCACGTTGATTAATTTCTATTTGCATTTCTCTTTACTTGGGTATTTTGGTTTTTTTACTTGAATATTCAAACCTGTAACTTTGATGAAGTGGGTATTTACGTAAGATAAACTTAGTGAAATTCTTCCATGAATGAGATTTAAAGTTCTTTTTCTCTTTCCTTTGATTCATTGGATTTCCATTTCTATTTGGCCAAGGGTTTCAATATTTTTCCTATCATTTTTGATTTTTGTTCTTTGAAATTTATTTCTTAGGTTTCATGTAATAACTCACTATTTCATTATAGTCCAGACCCTGCATTTTGTTTTTTTGCTAATTTTCTAATACCCAAATCTAGGTTCTCTGTGTTTTGTATTGTAGTATGTTGTTCAACCAATTTGAGTATGGCCACCTTACATCTTTTGAGCTCTGAATTTGGTGTTTATGGGATTTTAGTTATTTGGTTTGAGATTATAACCTTTGCTTACCCAAAGCTCGACATGGTGCATTGATTGTTTGACCTCTATTTATAAGTGGCCCGAGATGGAAAATCTTGAAATTATTGATGACTTGGGTATTGTGATTTCATATCAATATTATTGGTTGTCATGTTGATGGCTTGATACTTTCTAACTTTGAATTTCTCTAGAATAGCTTGTAATAACATTTCAAATTTGTGTAGATGTGGTCTGTTTTTTCATGGGATGAGTTTATCAACTCAAAGCTCCATATTCATATATGTTTTGTAGCTTTACTTTCTTTCTAAACCATGTTGATTATATATCATTATTTGAGATTATGATCATGCTTAGAAAATCCATTTTATTTCTTATTTGATAATAAAATGAGCTCTACCTTTCATTTATGAGTTTCATACATTACCTTGATTCACTTATATTCTAACCTGAAACTACTTTTGTATAGAGTTTAATTTGTTTATAAAAATCATATATATATATATATATATATATAAAAAATATATATTCCCCAAACTTATAAAATTTATGTTGCTTTCTTCATACTTTTATATTATCTTCTCATATAATCTATCCTTGTATATCCGAAGATCAATATTCTGTTAATCTGAAGCTAAGTTTCAATCCATTACTTTCTACTTCTATTGACTTTAGGCCATGGATTCCTTCTTAGCTATGTGGTGATGGATTTTCATTGTATCCTTTGCTTGAGAATATTTACTAGCTTTAACTCTAATTTTTTTATTTCTTGTAACTTTAGGACTGCATCTTGAATGGAGATCTGTAGCCTTTTATTCATGCATTTTAAATAATTGATTTAGATAACAAAATAATTCTTGTTGGAAATCTTATGATATATTGGAGCTCCTCCATTGTTGTGAGCATTTGTAATCTGGTGAATTCTAATTAATTGTATCATCATCTCATATTCTGTAAATAATGCATCCTTTCTATGACTGAAGACTAGAAGTGCCTCTGTGAAAGTTTACTTATTTATTTCATCCTCTAGTTTACCTCTCTAAATTCCATTTATGGAAAGAAAATATGTAGAATATTCTTGCACTTCTTCAGTATAAAGAATGATTTTGTGATTTCTTTTATGCCCTGATGTACTTTCATATTCAGGATCAATGTGATCAATAGTTATTTGTATAATCAGTTTTTACTGCCATTTGAAAGCGCTCTTGATCTGCATTATTACTTACCAAGTATGTACTTGATTGATATATCCTTTATTTTTTATACTTATGTTGATCACATTTTACTCTTCTTTTGATATTTTATCTCTCATTAAAACCTTTAGAGTTTTCTCATTCGTGGTATCTCCTATAACTATTCTCTTCATGGGTTCTTGTAGAGGTTTGTTAATGAAAACTTGAAGATACCTTTGCTCATTTCCCATGATTTGATGAAAATCTTGCTCTGAAAGAAATGTTACTTGCATCTTGGTTCATCACTTTTGATTTCAGTTGCCACGATACATTCCGTGTATATATCTTTTATTTGCATTTTCCTTTTTGTAGAACAACTCATAAATTTGTACCATGTAGATTCCTTCAAAAATTATTTCTTTTCTATACAAATGAATCATTTTGCAAAATATTTTTGCTTTCTAATCTGCTACTTGTACCTGCACACTTAAAGAAATAGTTAGAAAATATTTAGGCTTTTTAGCCTCTCTTATGTTCCATAGTTTTTCTTTTCTCTTTCTTTTCTGAAATGATTCTATGAATCATATGTGCTAATGTAGAATATTTTTTTATCAATTTTGTACTATCTCTAATGTATCTTATAGCTCTTGATTTCAATTGATTCATTTGCATGAAACTATTAGCATAAGTATATAGATTAGACCACGAGCTCAATGTTTGTTGACAATTCTCTTTCTTTTCTTTAGGGATGATGATGGAACTAGATGATGCAGAAGAAGAGGATGAAGAAAATACAACTAGATGAAGACCAATAAAAGACCCAAAAACAATGATGGGTTTTCTCTATATTCTTTAGCTTCTAGCTTTGTGTACGTGCATGTTTTACTTCATAGTTATAATGTTACATACCAAGGCTTTTGTGGGAAATATTATACTTCTTCATAAATAAATGAAATTTAATTTATGTACTTGATTTTTATACTTATTTCTTCTCTCGGTGTTATGACATGTATATTGATTGTATAACGGAATAAACTCAAACACATAATTAAATGTATTTACATACAAAAATAAAGAGTTTTGAAATATCTCAGTAACTTAACAATGAACTCTATTTGTTGTTCCCAAATTTACCATTTCACCTAAAATGTGGTTCCTTCACATCGAGAAATGCATTAGTCCTTCGAGGATTTTATTTTTCCTTGCTGAAAATGAAAATGGAATGACAAAGCTATGTGAGGTGTTATAGTTCGTAACAAAACATATAGCATCATATTACACATAACTAATCAATTGTTGTAGCTAAAAATTGATAAAACTCTAATGAATTCCCTCGATTAGGTCCACTTCATCAATACAATCCATTATAATGATGTTTCGAGTTGCCCATTTTATCACAAGTGCAAAAATTTTCAACGTAATGGGATTTAGTTGTGGGTTCAAGAGCAAGAAACACTCCCATATATTGTGCTATCCCCAAAAACCCTCGGGCTCCCATAACTCTAATGTGAGGGTAGGGATGTGAATACAAATAGGGTGTTACTGAAATGTGAAATAAGATGCCATCCTAGGTCTCCAACGGTAAAGGATTAGAGAAACCTTCCCATAAAACCAAGGCACACTCTCAAAAACTTTTTACGATCAGGTTCATTTTGAAAGAAAAACAGAAACCATCTGTTTAAGTTTCCTCACCTTCAAAATGCATGTCCATTTTTTCTTGCACTAATCTCTCATAAAATCAAGATTTAGTCTAATGCTTGTAAAACTCCCAACAACCCAAAATTTAAATCTTTCTTTAGCTTGATTAGTAACATGCTCCAAAGATTTTAAGGTGAGGACCATCATCACCCCAAGAGGCAAGGAGCTTCAGAGGCACATGATGAGTGTCACCAAAAGTATTGATGCCCATGTTTTAGCTAGGGCCGAAGGAGACACCATCACTTCTTGTGGAAACTTGCTTACAACCAAATATAATGATAAAGGTTATTTTGGATTTTAATTAATTTCCACATTTCACCAATGTAAGTATTTCCACATGGACATTTAATCCTATATACACCACTATTGGGGTTGTTTATATTTTATCTTCTAGTTATTTAAGGTTCCTTTTGGGGTTTTGATGAGAAGGAAGGATGTTACAACGCCTTTTTTGCTCATAATTTTAGAAATTTTATTAGTGGTGTTCTTAATATATGACAACAAGGATTTTTATTTGAATCAAAAAAATTAATAGCAAGATGAGGTGGATTACAAAAATTCTTAAATGTATTAGCAATAACATAATCATTATAACCATTATTCTTAAATACATTAGCAAGGTTGAAAAATGCATGACTAAGCTAATTATTATCATAAATCCTACAAGACACTTGAGGCTAGTGTTTCTAAAACACAAAATATTTGGGAAGGGTGATGGTGGGATACTTCCCGAGGTAACAATCTCTATGTGATTCTTTTGGAATACACCATGGTAGAGAGTCCCATTTTATTTTCTTGTAAGTAAAATATCGTGGGAAAGGGATAATATCACTGATCTTAGTTTCCAAAATGAATTGAATATCTAGAGAAATGCTATTACAGTGAATAATAAAATCATTGATCTTATTTATGATATGAACCCAATAAACATTAGTACCATCTACAAACCTTTTCTACCATTAAAATTTCAATCGAAAAGACTCAATATCTTTGCTTTCAACGTTTTCCTTTTACAAATTAGTAATAAAAGATTAGAGTGGGGAACCAATTAAGATACCCTCAGTATGTTACAAAAATTCACTATTAAAGAAAAAGAAGGTATAACTTAAAAAAATTTCAATAGCCTTTTTAGTTTTCAGAATCAATGATATTCCTAATTATAAGAATGGTTTCATCAATAGCGATTTTGGTAAAAAGCAAGACTACATCAAAACTGACGATAGTGCCCTTCTTTTCAAAATTTTTCTCTTTAATAAATTCTAAAAAGGCAAAAGAGCCATTAATGTATGATCAAGATTTACCCACCAAAGGTTTAAGTTTTTGTTGAGAAATAAGGTGATATGGTAATTCATATAGTGAATGGTATTAAAACTAGGATGGATAGGAGCTCCTAGTTTATGAATTTTAGGTTGGCCATAGATTCTAGGGATGATTTCTTTTGAGGGAATAAGAATTTTCTTAATCTCTCGCATCTAGAGGGGAATTTAAATCGTATTGGAAAATAATTTGTAATTTTATTAATGTTATTTTTAATTATTTTTCTATAGCTACCACTATTAAAATTATGAATTAGTTTAGAAACATAATCCACGTGATCAAAGACAATCACAACTTTTCCTTTATTGGATTTAATAATTTCTAGGTTTTTATTATTTTTAAGGTTATTTAATGGAATGAATTAATCTTTAATTGTACTTACTTTTTGGTTGCTTTGATCTCCTAATAATGACCACACATTCCCATCGAACCTCTTGGGTGACTAACTTGGGCGTCAAAATAAGGATTTTTAATGCTTACGATAATCTCCTTAGTAGGGATGAATTTAGTGGAATTGGAAAATCCAAGACCTTTATTTAATAATTTCCTAGAAGGGACGTTAAGGAACAAGCCCAATGTTATTGTTATTGCCACAATGGGATAGAGAATCCAAAATCTCACAAGAAGAGGTGCAATATAAATCAATGATATATAAGCGGGGGTTATGACAAGATATTATAATTAAAAAGGAGATAGTGATTAACGAAATAGTTACAAAAACTTTAGCCCTAATTTGCATCAACACAAGCTCTCATTTTTAGGTTAACAAAGTGTACAAAGTTAATATCCACGTTAATAAAATGTTATGGATGGAACTCGTAAGTAGAAGCACAAATAAGAAATATTCAAATCTTATCTATATATATAGCACACACTAGAACCAATAATATTATTGCAGGTATACCTAATGTAAAAGTTACAGAGACACAACTTACTACCCGTACGTTTATCGAAGGTATGTGCGATTCACTAGAAACATCAAACCATACTAGCTAAAATTTTAATGCAAGATTATCTAATATAAAAACACATTTCGATCCTCCTGCTTCTGGTTTTCTAAGCATCTATTTTATTATCACCCCATTTTGTGTGAAATCGGTATGTATGCTTGAGCATCTGGCTATACCAACCCATGTTTCAATTTTTCTAGTTCCCCTTCGCCATATAACTCCTAATATGATCTCTTAAGACAATTACCTGTAATGCCCACAATTTCAAGACCAAAGTATGACAATAATAGTTATGATATATATTTTTTATCTTTCATTACATGTAACACGACCACGAGATGGGCTGAAATAGATAAATTCACAAACACATAAGACACTTGCACAAACATGGAACACATAGATAAAATGATATTACTAGGTGAAAGTGTATGTAACACTTTCCTTAACAATCAATTACTAGAAATATTCTAACTAAAAAAAAAAGCCAAGGATTGGCAAGTCCACAATGCATCATTACCATGGTTACATCCTAGTTATGTTTAAAATTCCAAGAGAATTTATCGCGTGAGGATAAATTCCCATTTTCAACCTATATATTATTAATTTTGTTTACGATTCAACTTATAACTAGAACTCTTAATTTGGAACTTTCTTTCTTACCATATTCCGCATAACTCAAAATGTTATTCGCCACATATTTAATGCATACAAAACTCATGATTCTTGTTGTTATGCAAGGGTTCTAAAATCTATTTCATTTTTAAAATTCTACCCTCATTACTCAAGGAAAGATAACATTAAGTCAAAGGGAAGAAAAGATAATATTTAAAGGAGATTCAAAGTCAGGTTACCTCTTCCTATTAACTTCCATGGAATAGGATACTTTATACATATTTAAAATTTTATGTTTTATCGAATGTTTGATCTCACAAAGGGCCATTTCATTTTTAACATGATAATTCATTATTAAGTTGTAAGGAATTCATGTACAATGTTATTTCTAGACAATAATCTCATTTAATCCTATAATATTTCAACTTACATTATAATTCAATCGACTTTGGTCCCATTATTAGCATTGTTTTAGAACAATTGTAAATCAAATAACACATAATTTACACTAATGGATTCGATACTACAAGGAGTGTAACCTAACATGAGACAACTCATTTCATTGCTCTTAGACACTCAAGTATTAAATGCATATTACAAGCAAGACATCTAATACAACTTTCATGCATTTCAAATACCTTCCAAGGAACTATTTCAATTGTTGGGTAAAAATGCATCAAAGTTTCTATAAACAATAACCTTAAGAGAGGTCCCACAATCTATTAACTTCAAAATCATTCCAGGGTGGACAATACAACCCACTATAAGAGAATAAAGGCGAGTTATAATATATTTAACTCACATAACCCTCAAGCAAGAGGAGGTAATCCACTACTTCACTGTAAGTGACTATTTTTATGTAAGAAGGACATAAGGGGTTTAAAAACTAGAGTTTATCATGAAGGTAATTTGACACATACAATCCACTTGTGACCTTTAAATCTCACCATGTTATCAATCGTAGAATCAAAACCAACTATCTTTGTATGGTTTTGGCCACCCACTATGGTGCTAAGGAAATTACACACATGGTGTTACGAGACAAAGTTTTCGGTTCTTGACTTCCCTTAAGTAAACATCTTCTAAATATAATTTTTTTGGCTAAGAGTTATTCACAATTTACACCCACAAGTTAACCTATTAATCAACGAAGATTTGGTTTAATTCCAATTGCAATCAGGGATCTACGCCTAACTATAGATTAATTTAAGGTGTGGAAATATATTTTTCCCTTAGAATTCTCATAAAAGACCAAGGTGTTATGTTTTTGCTAGCCAAGGTAACACATTTATTTTGAGGAACTAAAGATATCATTAACAAGATTTTAATACATAAAAAAACTAGTTCACTAAATCCATTTGTGTCATCTGGTTCCTGAGAAGAATTCCTTCAATGATGAAGTTATTCCTAGATCTAACTTCATAATAATTTGGTGGTCCACTAGGATACCAAGGAAGTGTTAGTTATACTTACCCCATATATGGTAAGGTCACACCACATAGTCATTGCTTCAAACAAGGACTCTTAAGTTATAGAAATGGTCCTTTGAAGAATTTTCTTATGTGTAGTATAAGAAGTCTAGTTGTGAGGATTAAATTATTTCTTAAGACGTTACAGTTTTGCAAACTTGGATGTGACTAGATTGAGAGGGAGGGTATAAAAAGATTAAATACTAACTTCATTTATATGGTTAAATGATAATAAGTTACTACCATACATTTGTGTTTATGTATGAACCAAAATAACTATCAGAAAGTGATTGCTTTGATCAAGTAAACCATAAGAAGCACATTTAAATCCAAATGAACTTAACACTCATGAAGTAAATGGTACACATTTTACCCATTTACATTGTCAATTATCTTCCTCATTTAGCTAGCTAACATAGTTTGTCCTACATTCATTATGTGACATTCATACTAGTATTCAAATGTTAACTTTAAAACAAAGCAGAGACAAACCACATAGTTTTCTAGGTATAATGCTTGAAAACATAAGAATCCAAGACAAACAACAGTTTTTGAAACAATAATTGTAATAATGTAATTCTCTTTAAATAAATTTGATCTAAAATGTTTAATCCATACCAATGTACAATATTTCAATATAATCTCAATTATTACTAATTGTAACACTCTTAATCTTTTTGTCAGAGAACTCGCACCAGGTGTTGCGTCAACCCCAGGACTAGTATGGAAATCCCTTACTCTCAAGCATAAAAAAATACATTCATCATTTCCAGTAATTCAAAATAAATTAGAGAATCTATAGATAGGGAGAGAGGGATAAACACCATTTTGTCACATGTTTACATTCCTTTGTACTTTTCTTTTCTATTCTATAGAGAGAAAGTATAGAATTCATTTTCTTTTCTATTCATCATATCATAAATACATACATAACGTATCTATTTTCATTTAATTAAAAATCCTTATACATTTTCAACACATCTACATATTCAAATAAGTTACATTTTCAAGATCAACCACCATTTCATAGTTATTTATTTAGAGGGAAAAGGGAGGAGAGAGAAAATACTATAAATTAATGAATCCATTCAAAGAAAATAATCTAATTAAAGTATACTTTACACAACCATTAAACTATAAGAAATTTTTCACAAGTATAGACAAGTCAAATCGGAGCGTTCGGAGGAATGTCTATCTAAAGTTGCATGAGTTAACAAAAATTCCCAAAAAACAATGGAAGTGCCTACAATATGCATACGAGAAAAACACTTGTTTTAAGTTCAAACATAAATTATAATAATTTAAATTTATTTTGTTATAGACAGAACTCAAGGGATTCAAATAAGTTTATTATGATAATAAAGGACCAAAATAGAAAGGCAACTCGAGATCAGGTTATCTCAAACACGTCAAACACAATTGTTGTAAAATGACCGGTGGGCTCAAAACCCACTTGAAACTCTAACTTATGAAATCATTTTTGCAAAATTCAAAGTGTTGTTTCCAATTATCCTAATGGATTTCTATATGTGGATAGGTTATTTTTCAATTTACCCAAATCGATATGGCAACTACAAGCCAAAACAAATCACATTTTCTTAGGGAAACGGAGCGTCACTCCAAGTGACTGAAATACAAAATGTCAATCAAAATCATCTCTCCAAGGCATCAAATTGATTTTAACAGTTATATTTATGGCCTTCATGGTTTCCTATACCATTAGGAATAATACTAGAGTTCTAGGTTGGTAAAATGATTTTCTTTGGCGCACCATGTGTGTAGTGTACAGGAAATGAAATGTTCTTTTTTTTTGAATAATTTGAGAAGGTAAGAGTTTTATTTTTAATTTTAATTTCATCCTCTATTATTCTAAAGCAATTAGGAATCAACAATAAATAATTAAATTCAAAATTTTAATGCAAGAGGAAGGGAAATCCATACCTCTTTTATGTACCATCTGAATCCCACAATTGATGAGATCACATAATCTTTAGGAATTCCAAAATATAGTTGCATGTTTGTTCATGCTTCCTCTCTTTTCATCACATAAAACTTATGATCCAACTAACACATGTATCAAGGATTTCATTTTTAAAAACAAATGGGGCATTATCTAATTGCTTCCATATTTTTGTCTAAAGTTTCTAAAGATATTTCAAGAGAATCTTGTTTATAGAACTTGAAATCAATGTATTCCATGAGATTACATCTCTTTTCCGCCTTTCTCAACCACTTCATATCTCTTCTATATGCAACCAATTGATTTATTTTTGCACCCATGTCACCAAAAGCACTTGTTATCAACACATCTCGGAGAAAACAAAACTACCTCCATCTAGGGGTAAATATAACATCACAACTATGGGGAAAGTATCATAGACCGTGAGGTTGGATTTTCCCCAATAAAATGACATTTCTCAAATGTTTCAAATTCCTTTTAAACAAACCAAAAACCATTCCAAAGCATGTAGTATGAGGGGAAAGATAAAAAGTGAAATGTTGGATGGGAATACCTAGGATCATGGGAAATGAACTCTCAATGTCTTAAAAAGAAAATAGTAACTTGAAATAAAATAGAATTAACTAGAAAAATTAAGTGATAAATGACGTCTACTATTCAATGTCATAACAAAGGTTAAATGTGCATAACATAGGTGGTCAAAAGTTGAATAAGGAATATTAATACAACTAGACGTTATGCCTAAATGAAGTGCCTCCTCATCCTCAATTTTATTCTATAGATAGAAAACATAACGAAAAAATGTAGCAAAACCCTCTTAGAGACATTGAAAAAGACTCGGACATAGATAATAATCCAGATAGATCCATTTGTGTATAGTAAAATGAGGAGAAATTACGAGTTATAGATATATAGATGTGTGCAAGGCTGATTTAACACATAAATGGACTGATTTTTGAATGGATATTAGCAAATGCATGTTTAACATAGCTCCTCTCCAAATTTTTGTTTATTTAATTAAAATAGGTCAACACTCTACAATTTTTGTAACCATGCACTTACTGTTAAACTTGCAATGTTAAGTTCGGGTTCATCATCGTTACTGCTAGGGGATCTCAAATAAATTTTTTGTCAGACATAGAAATATCAATTTCAAAAATCATGAAAAACATCGTGAAGGGGGATTAATCAGGTTAAAGACCTATTGGTTTAATTACCATGCAATTTTCTATGGTATTTCATCAAATCCATTGTGTATTATATATGACCACTAACTTTCACCCATATGGGAGGTTTACCAAGAAACTTAAAATTTTAAAATACGACAAAGGATTTAAGGATGTGTGTCGAGAGGAAAAGAACAATCACGCACTGTTGTGCACATAAAACTAAAACATCTGACAAAATATCTCTCCTTTCCTTTGCGTGAAGACTTTAAAAAATATGATAAATAACATGTCACTTCCTATGATTTGATGGATGACCATACACTGTTTAAAACTCCTATTTAGAATGTCTTGATGAAATGGACACTGATAGAGTTTTTGGAGTAAGGAATTACACCTATCAATTTTATTATAAGAAAATTGGGGCAACTATAGCTCCCTCCCATTATAAGTGTATTTTCCTCAATACGACACAAAATCAACACTAGAAGGAAGGATATGTGGAAAATAAAAGGGTCAACAATGCCTAATGTTACGTAGAAAAAGATTTTTTTGCAACATGTGACAACCAAAGAACATCAAAATCTATAATTTCCTCAAATGGTTAATTTTCTATGAAGAATGGTTTTTCTCTCTATCGTAGTGAATCTAAACCAAATTTCATAGTCATATTCAAACCTATTTGATAATGTTTTCTCATATGTATGTTTGTGATTATTTGTTTTCTCGTAAGAAAAAATGGGTTGGATTGATGTTTCATAATCATTTTCATCCTTTACCAGTTCTATCTCATTACTTATATTGTTTTACAAGTAAATTTCACTATTTTTACAATCTTTTCAACCATACAATATAACACAAGGTTGTCCAAGACTTAAAACCATAACATAAAACACTTCACATTTTCACAACAGTAACTCAAACAAGACATTTATCCCAAGTAAATATCAAATCCACAACAAGGAAGTGTATACACATAACATTCACCACATCAATGTGGAAGAGAAAATTATCTAGACACAAGTCTATGATGACATAAGTAGATTACAATAAAAACACCATTATTCCTTACTAAGAAGAGACCACATACATACGAAGGAAATGTATCATAACAAATAAAAAGCAATCCCCTAGAACATATAATCCATACAAACATGTATATCATGAGGTTTGTATAAGACATAAGAAAAATACGTACTATAAAACACACTTATAGCCGAGTCCCCATGACTGAAAGTAACCTTATCAATATGTACAATGCCTAGTGAATAAAAGTATAAAGATATCTATCAATGAAATTTATATTCTGCAATCTCAAACCTTCCTCAAAGAATCTAAATAACCCAACAAAAGTATCAAGTGTCCCATCTGTATGTTTTTCAGTGAGTCCCGCATCCCAAAATTACACTATTCTCAAGTAATCAAAAATTTGAAAAAGTGAATAATCTCAAGCTCATCCCTCAAGGTTTAAAATAATAACTTATCTTTTATAATGATAAAAAATCATCCAAAGCAGAAAGGAGAAACAAAATCACTATCAAATCCACTAGCTATAATGCATGTCATAGAGGCAACTCCACCAAGAAAATAATTAATATCAAAAAGTCTCTCAACCATGAATATGTATCTCCACCATAGGAGGACTGAATATCATAAGTGTCACTCCAACCATAGGAGGAATAAATATCATAAGTGTCACTCCAACCATAGGAGGACTGAATATCATAAGTGTCACTCCAACCATAGTAGGAATAGATATCATAAGTTTCACTCCACCATAGGAGGACTGAATATCATGAGTTTCACTCCAACCATAGGAGAACTAAATATCATAAGTGTCACTCCAACCATAGGAGGACCGAATCTATAAAGTTTGACTCCAAGCATAGAAGGACTTAATATCATGAGCATGCATCCAACCATAGGAGGACTGAATATGACAAGTGTCACTCAACCATAGGAGGACTGAATATCATAAGTGTCACTCCAACCATAGGAGGACTGAGTACCATAAAATTATCTCAACCATAGAGGACTAAGTATCATACCAAGGGCATGTTACTGCAACACCATGCATGCAGTCATGACACCTTGGGAGTACCCCGTATGACACACACACATACCATACAACAAGATAGAACCAACTCATCAAGAAAGAAAGAAAATCCACATTACACTCTTGACAACATTTAGCCAAGTGGCTTCAAAACTATAAGCTTCAAGTTTCATAAATAAATTAAAAAAAAATCAGAAACCAAAGAAAATGAAAAATGCACATAAAATGGAAATTCTAAATTACAAACATATAAATATTCACATCATAGTCACTATGCGGTCTTTAATGGCATGATAGGGGTACCCAAAACTTCAAGTGAAAAACATATGCATATAATCATGATACTGAAAAGATAATGTAACTTCTATAATATATCATTGATTCAAATATCCCACAAGATATTTGCATGGCTTGAATAAATACATCTGTATCTAGCAATAATAATATACCTAAATAATCTCATCATGACTAGGAACAAAGGTTCTTCTCCAAAAATATTATCACTTATAAATTCATGTGATTAATAATGTAAAATATTCCAATGGTGTTTGTTGTGGTTGTCAAAGGGTTAGAGTTTAGAAGGTATGAGAGGAAAATATAATTGGTCAATGTATCGATGGAATATTGAAGAGCAAAAATGTATTGATTTGAAAGAGAATTCATATTATTGTAATTTTTTTTATCAATATGATTCATTGCCAGATCCATAATGTAGTATGAAAGGAAATGGAAAGGGTCAAAATCTAGGTAAATTGTTCCAAGGAGGAAACCAAATATCTCAAGTTTCAAGTACTACAATGAATATATATTCAGACTATTAAATGTGTGATGAAACCATCACAATTGATAAAGGATATAAAACATGAATGCAACAACCAAATCAAATGTATAATATTGCCATGTATCGAATATTCTTACTCTCAAATAATAAAACATATCAAGTGTCAAGAAGGAAACCAAATAATGTTATGTATCAAGTGTAAAATAGTGCAATGTATTAGATATTCTACTGTTAAATGTTTGATGCAATCGTCACAACAACTAAAGGATAGAACTCATGCGAATGAAACAACCAACTCCTAATATATTTCATAATGATCTCCCAAGTTTCATCCATAGTGAAACTACCAAAAATAACTATACTAAGAAAATCAATATACCATAATCTGAAGATATTTTTGGTTTCTGTCACAATACAAGTCTATACAAGGAATTGGGACCCACTATATGATATGCTCATGAGGATCCACATTACAAGAACAACAATTGGAATAAGGTGCATCACAATGACTCCATATAACATGACAACATGAATCGACATGAAACTATGATATGCGAGTATAACCAAGTAAACAAGGTTCATTAAAAATAAATCCAAGAGGCTCAATTATTTCAACCTTTATTCTAATACAAGATATAATGCCCACATTTTAAACACCAAAGTGCAACAATAAAATTTACTGAAATATTTTTTTGTCTTTCATTGCTCATAACACGACCACTCATGGGCTCAAATAGATAAATTCAACACCATGTAAGACACTTCCAAAAACATGGACCACATAGCCAACTTAGTATTACCAGTGCAATTCTATGCCACACTTTCCCTAATGATCAATTACTAGAAATGATCCAACCAAAAAACCCAAGGATTGACAAGTCCACAATGCATCATTACCATGGTTACATCCTAGTTACGTTTAAAATTCCAAGATAATTTATCATGTGAGGATAAATTCCCATTCTCAACCTACATATTCTTAATTTCATTTAAGATTCAACTTATAACAAGCACTCTTAGTTTGGATCTTTCTCCCTTACCATAGTTCCCATAACTCAATAGGTTATTTGCCACATTTTTAATGCATACAAAACTCGTGATGCTCATTCTTATGCAAGAGTTCTCAAATATGTTTTTTTGTTTAAATTCTACCCTCATTACACAAGGGAAAAATAACATGAAGTCAAGGGGAATAAAGGCTAATATTTAAAGGAGATTTAGAGTCAAATTCCCTCTGTAATGGTACTTTATATTCCTATTATAGCTGATAAAGGTTTTTGGCTAGTTTTAGTCAATTCAACATTTTCACAACTTGAAATCTTATTTATTTATACATATTTAAAAGTTTATATCTTTCGAAATGTTTGATCTCGAAAGGGCCATTTCACTTTTTATTTAACACGATAATTCCTAATTAATTTGTAAGGACTTACGATACACTTGTTATTTCTAGATAATGATATCATTTACTCCTATAATCTTTCCACTTACGTCATACTTTGGTCTCACTTTGGTCCCACTATTAGCATTGTTTTATAACAATTGTAAATCAAATAACACATAATTTACTGTAATGGATTCGATACTACAAGGAGTGTAACCTAACACGAGACAACTCATTTCATTTCTCTTAGACACTCAAGTATTAAATTCATATTAAAAGTGAGACATCTAATATAAAATTCATGCATTTAAAATACCTTCTCGAGGAATTATTTTAATCATTAGGTAAAAGTGCATGAGAGTTTCTATAAACAATAAATTTAATAGTGGTTCGAAAATCTATTAACTTCAAAATACTTACATAGTTGACACCACACCCTACCATCGGAAAGTAAAGGAGAATTCTAATATATTTAACTCAAAAACCCTTCACCATTATTAGGTAATCTAATACTACACCCTAATGGAATAATTTTATCTAATAAAGACATAAGGGGTTAGAAAAAATGATAGTTTATTGCGTAGGTACATTGACTCATAGAATCAACTTTTGACCCTTAGATCTTAGCACGATATCAATCATAGAATAAACACCAACTACCATTGCATGGTTTTTGGCCACCCATTATGGTCCCAAGGAAAATTACCATACCAATTTTTAAGTTTCTCCACTTCTCTTAAGTCAATATATTCTAAATACAATTTCCTTTGTTAAGAGTTATTCACAATTTCCATCTACAAGTTAGCCTCTTAATCATCCAAGGTTTGGTTTAATTCCAATTGCACTCAGGGATCTACGCCCAACTATAGATTTGTTTAAGGTGTCAAATCATCTTTATCCCATACAATCCTCATAAAATACAAAGGTATATGTTGTTATTGTTATCTCAATTTTTTTCCCTGTAAAATTTGATCACCCATGACCCTGTGCGAGAAAGAAATTTAAAAAAATGGTTCTGTCGAATGAACCCACACTTTAAATCTAATGAATAGGTTACATGTAGGTTCCATGATGGAGGAGCATGGTTAAGGAAGGAAGAAACTAGAGGCTTAAAGGAAAATAAATGGAGAAGGCTTGAAGTATATCGGCTTTGCAAAATATTCAAAACGAGCCACAAAATTGGCTAAATATGGAAGAATAAGCGGAAGCCTCCATGTTCCTCATTGGCACATCTATAAATATTAAGATCAAAAGGAAGACTCAAATGAGCATGAAGCTTCCACATGTCCTAACCCTGAAAAAGGATAGAGCCAACCGTTGAAAAGTCCAAACAAGTGGAAGGAAAAACATGTTAGCTTGACGTAATTTCAAGATTGGGGCCCAGGCGAGACTCAAACTTACACCATCCCTCCACGTGGCCAATGGTCAACAGAGGTCAAATTCAAAAGTGGGCCTAAATTGGTTAAGTATAAGAGTGTAGGTGGAAGGTGCCATGTGTCTTAACGATGCTACTTCAAAGGTAAAATCTGAGCGGGTTTCCAAGTGAGCGTGGACCTTCCACGTGTCGAGGTCCAAAAAAGGGACAGTCGAGTTGAATAGTAAAAGAAGAGATAGACTAGTGGAGGGAGCCAAGTGTCAGCACAACACTACTTCAAAAGTAAAATTTGGGGTGGGTTTCCAAACAAGCACCAAGCCTCCACATGTCCCTGGTTAGATGTATGGCCCCACCGAGCAAAAGGACTTAGCCAAAACATGAGGAAACTGAGCAAGCTGTGGAAGATGCCACGTGTCGGCCTAGTGCAACTTCAAAAGAAAAATCCAAAAGTGGTTCCCAAACATGTGCCAGCCCTCCACGTGTCCAATTTCCAAAAGACCCATTTTGATAACTTGTTTTTGCCATTTTTATGGGCCCAATTTAAATATTCAAATGGGCATATCTTTTGATTCAGTGCTTGAAATCTGAAAAATTTGGCACCGTTGGAAAGATCTCGACCCGTCTATGCCATGGAGATCTGAAACTTTAATTTTGATAGGATCAAGTTAGTGAGAAGTAGGAAAAACAAATTCAAGCTACTAATGAAGGAGCTGATTGCTTTAACCACCCATATTTGATTTTTTGATCCCCGTTCTTCTATCTTCAACATCTTGAACATACATAGGGAACCAGACTTGACAGATTATGGGAAGATTCATGGTAGGCATTGATGGTTGGTATTTGGTATTGGTATCAAAATTTGTTCTCCCTTTCAAGTCGAGAAGCAACACGATTTGACATGGAGCTTAGAGGTAGATAAATCATAGTTTGTGTCATTTTATAGGCTGGGTATGAGATCTAACTAGCCCTTTGTTAATCAGATTTGTGGAGAGATGGATAAGCAACTTTAAGAGGATTTGAATTATCCTCACTACTTTAGATTGTGCCTCTTCGACCGGGGTGAGAGGACCCTTAGAGTAACCTCTGTTTGATGAAGGAGATGGAGATATCCTTCTTCCGGACAAATTTTATGAAGAAAACCTTGGGAAAATATGTTGAATACTCCATATTAAGAGTTGTCACTTTTAAATGATGGAGATACTTTCAGCACAAGGCTAAGGTTACCGAAGACATTAACAAATCTGATTGTTCTATATTTTAGTAAGTAGATTTTGTTCCTTTCTTTGATACATAGGGAAAAGCTGGAGTAATTCGGGGTGGATTCATGGTTTTGAATAATTTTTGTGGGAGATGAAGTAGGATAAAGTTGATTATACCAGATCTTGAAGGGACTTCTCAACAATGAAAAACATAACAATAGAAATCTTTAGAACAAGTAAGTGTTATCCAAAATTCACCCCTCAAGGTAATTTTGATAACATGCATCAAATTCTTTTGTCCCAAGCAATTATATTGAGTCCAGGCAAAAATTCATATTTCTAGGGTCCCCTCATATTTTTTCTAACTCCCCTGTCCAAGTAGAAGAGAGCAAGTTCTGAGAAAATGAAAAAATTTGCAAAAACAAGCTCGGGCCAGGAAAAATCACGAAAAATGGCTAAGTCCTAGTCCTCGCAGCATTTGGGACAGTTGGGACAAAAAGGCGCGGATCGGCCGAAATGAGCACAGGCGGCCCCGGAAGCAATTGGGACATCTGAGACAAAATTATGCGGTGGGCGCGAAAAGCCGATCTGGCCAAAAGAGAAAATTGGCTAACTGCTGAGAGGGTTGCCTTTGGGACAAGCGGGACAAAAAGACGCGAACCGGCCGAACCGGGCGAAATGAGTCAAGGCAACCCAAACAGCAGGACACACGGGCCAAAAGTACGCAAACCAGCCGGATCGGCTGAAATGAGAACTTTTGTCCCGGAGCGATGGGCTGCGAAATACGCGAACCGCCGAACCGGTGAAATGGGAACAAGTAATCCAAACAACCGACATTTGGGACAAATGGCGCGCGAACCGCCGTTCGCCAAATCAGCACAGATTGAACTATGCTAAATGGGACAAAGGGCGCGTGGGACGTGAAAATCCGAAATGGCCGAAGGCGGGAAGAAAAGTCAACGTTTGGTCCGAAACTTCAAACAGCCATAACTTTTGACTCCGAGCTCCGATTTTGATAAAATTGGACTCTGGAGGACGTCCTCTTTGGATTTCTTATTTTTAATGAGGGTAGATATATTTAAATAAAATAAACATATTCGGCTCCAGTCAATCAATGCTCATTCCCGTCAAATGACAGAAAACGCCTGCCAGGCCCAAAACAGCTGCCCGCACTCAGAAGGCCATAACTTTTGCATTTCTCAATGAAATCGCACAAAATTGGTACCGTTGGAATCATGGTTCCGAGCCCATGTATAGAAATCAAGAAATTCCAGATTTGATCAGAAATTGATTGAGATTTTTAAGGAAACGTGGCCGGGTTCAGAACAGTGTTTTATTTGGTAGCTGGGAGTGCAATTAAGAGGCATGGTCATCATTCTTTCTCTGCTGCAGCACATGGGACAGTATGGGGAGCCTTTTGCAAGTAATGTATAACCATTCCACTCAATTTAATGCCTCTTACAGGTGGTTGAAGGACAGATTTCGGGATTTCCATTTTCCCTTCTCTTCTCCTTCTCATTTTTCTATAAATTGGAGTGTTGGGCTCATTGTAAAGGGGGAGAGTTTTTGGGTAGCAAAGCTCTGCCAAAATTGCTTTGTGAAGCCAGTGTGTTGCAGGCCCTTGTAGTGGACTCCTTGCATGGTGATCCAGGCCCTTATCTTGTAATAGATTGAACTGTGCATATCATGAAGCAATAAAATACCAGTTTGTGGATATATCTTCCCCTGCTGTGTTTTCTTGCATTCTTCTTGCCCCTTTGATCTTTCTATGAGAATATTGTGTCTATCTATTATGTTCTTGCAGGGATTCATTATCATTGTGTATGCTTGGAATATTATTGTGAATGCATTTTGCTAGATTATGGTGAACTGTCATCACCTCTTCTAGTGTGCACTTTGCCTCTGTATTTCACACATTTGGAGACTACTCTCCCACCCTCCTTTTCTGGTGTATCACCACTTTAGTGTAGGCTTTCATTTTATGCATTCTCTCTCCCTGGTCCCTTGAAAATTTAGATTAGAACAGTTAGCTTATCCTGCATTAGAGTAGATTGTGGCAGGTAGTTTAGGAGCAAGAACCAGCTTTCTCTGGAGGTCTGTCTCAAGTAGCAAGTCCCACAACTTGGAGATAGTACCCATGTTATCCAATCACACTGTGAGTTCAAATACATGCACAGGGGTGCTGTGATTCGGTGATAACAATAAGATGTTCATTCAACCGAAGGTGTGCTTTGATGGAGGCCTAGATCAGCATGTTTTCACATAATCTTTGAGACTCTAACACGGAGGCTTAAAATGAAAGAATCAATTAAACACCAAAGTCTCACGATCAATCATGCCTAAGGTACACCCAAAGACTTATAGACAATCTTTATCAACAAATGACAGTTAATTGATTTTAAATTTGGTTATCTCATCCAAGTTGAAGACTCTTCTTGAAATGAAATTGCAACTACCATTAAAAACTATCACACGGATGAGATTCTATGTGATTTCACAAATATTTCAATGTAAGATTGCAATAGGAATGAAAGAAACTATTTGCGAGACATTCTAAAATAAATAAAACATAGATTGCTAGAGATTTGACGCAAATTACTTTCAAAATTACATAGATTCATCAGTAGGGGAAAGCTTCAAAAGAAATCTTAGTGCTCATCAATGGCTATACATATGCAACCAACTTGACATGATAAAAAATGCAACACAAGAAAATAACAGGCTATCTTGGCTTGGTCTCTCAGGAAGATGGATTTCTCATATTTTCTCTTAATAATTCAACCCCCGACCATTTGTAAGATTATTTTAGTTGCATTTATACATTTTACTCACTCAATTTTCCCCCCAAAAGAGAAGAATATTTGAGGGACCTTTTCTTGTCACCAATTTTTTTTAGACAATGACATTTAATAAATTTAGATCTTAAAGTTGAAAGGTGGACCAATTGTGAACTAATCATGTTTCTTGGACCCTCGACTAATGACTAGGATGTCATGGCAAAAATTTTGGCAATCCCTCTAATAATTTTGATTCGTCATACGATAAATACCCTTTTTAATCATTTTCTAGAGACTCTGCATTGCAATTTGGATATGACAAGTAATCCTTTTCACTCTTAAGGCAACACCGTTTTCATCTTTTATGCATGAATTTTCATCATTTCATTCTTTTCCCCTCTCTTTCCCTGTGAATCTTCCCGCATCCATCTTCTCTAGTAATTCAAATTTTTGCAAGTGCTTGATCAATTTCAAATTCAAAATATCGACCTTAATGATCCTTGCAATCACAAATTAAGTTCGAATCCATCAAATGGCACTTTATAGACGGAGATGACAAGTAATTTCATCCAAGAATGGTGAAAAACAACCATTATTCGCATCTCCAAGAGTCTTGGATAAAAAATGGTGGAAAAGTAGATGCAATACACAACAACTTTTGATTCTTCCCATTTTCCACTTTATATCATAGCCATCCGTGTGTTTCCTTAGTTCAAATACAAAGGAGAATTACAAAGACAAGTCCCAAATAATCCCGGGCATTCCACATGCCCTGGGCTAAAGAAAAATTCCTTCTGGCATTTGAAAAGCCTCAGTGTAAAAAGGAGCTAGCAGAATCCTCCACGTGTCTCAATGGTGCATTTTGAGATGGTCCCCAAAAGTAGAGACCCCAAACAAGCACGGACTCAACATGTTTCTCAGTCTAGAAGAGTTTGTTAAAAAATTTGAAAGTTCAACGGAAGGCGCCATGTGTCTAGGGTCCAAGACATTTTTTTTGATCCATTGAAAAGTCCAAGCAAAGGCAAGAGTGAGCAGAAGCCTCCAAGTGTCCTCCTGGCGCTTCTTAAAAATAAAACTTAGGAATGGACCCCAGACATACACGGTCCCTCCACATTTCCCAGGCGTTTCAAAATTACTTTGAAAAGTTTAAGTACAAAGCGGAGCCGGCGGAAGCCTCCTCATGTCTCTCTGTTGTAATTGTTATGGTGGGACCCTGAGGTAGATACTCAAATGAGTGCCATCCCTCCATGTGTGCATGTTCCGCAAAAACTATATCGGCCTCATGAAAACTTTGTCTAAGTCTAGGCAAGGCAGCGGAAATCTCCACATGTCTCCCTAGCGTAACTCGTAGGCCAAACCAAAAGGTGAATTTTTAAATGAGCATCAAACCTTGACATGGACAAGATTTGAGTCTAAAGTGACCATTAGAATTTTCAAACTGCCCCATCAAGCCACATCTAACCAAAAAGAGCCACATTTCCAGTGATGCTAAGATGTAAATTTGACTCGGAAACAAACACCAGTTCAACCATAAAATGTAGTAAAATCACCATTTGAGCCCAGAAATGAATCTTTCTTAACGCAGACAGAGAGTTTGGGAAATATATAAGGCCCAAAACTAATCCTCTAAGCCGCATCCAATAATGTTTCCATAGATATTTGGGACTCAAATGACAAAAGACAAAAAAATGTGGTTTGTGGAAAATGGAAGGAAAGGAAAAACACGAGTTTTACACCCAAGTTCTGAGAATCTTTCATATGGATAGAGGAACAATAAAACAAATTCTATAACTTTAAGTGATCCTCAACCAAGGAAGGGACTAATCATGGCAACCAAATTGAGGACAGAGTCTTCAAGAATCAATACGGGAGATAGAAAACATGACGAGAGGTGGAAAACGAGGAATTTCAATGAAAAATGGGGTGAGACTAATTTGAGCACTAACATCGGCTCTAACTTGAGGATGGGCACTCCTGTGAGTACCACAAGAACAAATAGCGAACAAGTTCCAAAAATAGAACATTGGGCAATGGAGTCAAAGAATAAGCTTGCAGAGTAGAGAAACCATAACCATCCTCCAAAAAATGAACCGAGAAAGCACCAAAACCAGGTCACCAAGGACAAGAAAGAACAAAAACAAAGAATTATACACTATACGATGGAGTATACCTTTATTATGAGAAATAAATCAAGGAAATGTTTCTAATGCCTACCATTAATAGGAAATTCTAGTAGTTCCCATCTAAGTCTTTTTAGAAGGAGGTATTTATACCGTTCAAATATCAATTGAATAAGGGCCCTCTACAATGCATCAAATTTACCATGCTTTCCCTTATCTTCATGCATGTTATCCCATATAAGCACAAGATCTTGAATGCTTTGAAAGATTCTGAGGGTTACATTCCTATCAAATAACTTCTTCAACTTTTTTTGAACTTCAGATGCCACTAATGGGATGCCCATATTTCTTCATCTAACTCAATAATCTGATTGATTCGAGCACCATATGGACTAACTTCTTGATCTTTAATTTTTGAACAAACTGAAATGAAGATAATTGCAAATGAAGGGTATAAAGCTTGAGTTCCATATACAAACTCAAATGCACTCTTACTAGTAGCTCTTTTAACAATGATTTTGTCATTGAAACAAAAAACTTCATTTTTCACCCCACTTCTTTTTTTTTCATCTCCAAGGTTATTCTAATTATCTTCAACAATTTTTATTACTAGACTCAACTTGTTCATTTCCTTGGGGATTGTAGTTAGAAGCATATGTCAAATTGATCCCATAGTCTTTTCACATTGCTACCAAAGGTTTGGCTCAAAACTCATGGCATTATCAATAATAGTTTTAGTTGGCACTCCAAATCTACATATGATTTGATTCAACATGAATTCCATGATAACTTGATGTGTTGCTTTCTTGGTGGGGATTGCTTCCATCGAATTAGTGAAATAATCAATGGCTACAAGAATCCATTTATGACTAGCACTAGAAGGGTCAGAAATTTCTCCAATGAAATCCATTCCCCATTGCTTAAATGAGGCTTCAACCCGACACGGACTCTGAGGAAGGGAGCACAGAAGTTTTTATTCTTCTAAACAATTGCTGGAAAATTTCACATTTCCTAACCAATAGAGTTGTATCTTTGAAGAGAGTTGGCCACCAATAACCAGCCCTCAAGATTTTATGTGTTGTAACTCTTCCAGTGAAATTTCCCCCACAAACTTCTCCATGGAGATCAACAATTATTTTGGGGGTCTCATCTTCAGTAATGCATCTCAAAAGCACTCCCTCGGGGTTCTTCTAAGCTAACCCAAAATCAGTAATGACATAATTTTGAGAGGCTAACTTAAGAGCTCTTTTCTGATTTTTACTCAAATACTTAGGGCAGCATATATGTTTGAGATAAAATATTATATCCTTGTACCATTCAGAACTTACCAACTTTTCAAGGACATCCACCCTTTCTCTTTCTACTTCATTCACCTCAATAGTTTACAAGTTGCTCTCAGCCATAAGATTAGCTAGGCCCAAACCTCTTACCAGTTTCATGGTTTGGATATCCATGTCATACTCGTGTAACTTATTCACCCATCTGCATCTTTTTCTTAGTACCTCCATCTTTGATAAGATGTCTTTCACCATGGTGTGGGAACATAAGCAACAACTTTAGAGCTCAAGATGTAGGATCTAAAAATTTTGTTACTTTCACCAAGGAAAATGCGTGTTTCTCCATGATGGTGTATTTCAACTCATCTCCTTGTAATGCCTTACTGAAAAGGAAATTAGTCTCTCGGCCCCTTCATCATCCTTCTACAACAAAAATATGCAATGGTTTTTTCCTCAAGCAAAAGAATACACTTGAAAAGGCTTCTTGTAATTTGCAGCTGCCAAAATAGGGGAATTCTTTTGTGCTTCCTTGATCCCATTAAAATATTGAATGGAAGTTTCTTCCCATTTGATAACTTGGTCCTTTTCAGCATACTAGTAATGGGGATAGTCAACTCAGCAAATTTAGACACAAATCTTCTCACAAAGTTTATTTTTCCAAAGAAGGATTGAATTCCCTTCTTAGTTCTAGGAATTGGAACCTTGCTAATGGATTCCACTCTCTTGGGATCAATCATGACCCCTTCCTTTGATACAATATGACCAAGCAAACTTTTCCTTTTGTACTCCAAAGTTGCACTTCTTTGTATTTAATGATATGCCATACTCTTTACACCTTCTCAAAGACTCTCTCCAAGTGTTGCAAGTGGTCATTTATTTTTGTGGAAAACACGATTACATCATCTTGGTAAACAATAATGAAATCATTGATATAACTAGCAAATGCTATATCCATTTCTCTATGGAAAGTTGCTCCAGCATTCATTAAGCCAAAAGGAATCGACATAGACATAAGTTCACCAAGGAGTGGTAAAGGTAGTCTTTATTCTTTACTGAATCCTTCACAACAACTTGATTATAGCCGGAGAAACCATCCTAAGTGGATAAAAATTTAGAGCATGTTACCAATTGTAGCATATTCTCCATGTTTGGCGAGGTTAATTATCTTTCAATGATGCTTTATTCGAGTTCCCAAGTCTATGCACAACCTTATATCACAATTCTTTTTCTTGAAAGGCACTAGGTTTGTAACCCAAGATGAGTACCTTGTGGTTTGAATGATCTCTCAATCCCTAAACTTCTTCAGTTCTTCTTACATCTTCAAAGAAAGGAGAGGATTGATGGGCCTTTGTTTTTACTTGATAGTCTTTTCATTAGTTTAAATAGGAATTTCATGTTCGAACAAATCTTCCTGTATGCATTCAACTTAGAGTAACACCAAGGTAGGCGGTATTGATATTTCTTCAGCAATTGAACATAGGACTACTCCTCTTCCTTGCTAAGATTGCTTCCTATCCATATTTTACGTGGTTTTCCTTTATGCCCAGGTCATGCTCTTCCACATCTCTTAAAAATGACATACTTCTTTTAATAATGCAATCAACATTATCAAATTTTGATTCAAGAGCCACCAAACCTCTAGGAATTGTGTTTGTCTTCAGTTAGATGATGTCTTTGCCAAATAAAGTTTCCTTTCCTTCAGCAACACACACCATTGGTTCCCAATCTATATTTTGGTCAGCAAACTCACCTTGGTTTTGCAGAAACCATTTCACCTGGGCATCATCATCAAACACTTGCCAATTTTTAATGTTATTAGGGATAGATGGCCTTGTTAGTATTTCAACATCATACTGACAAAATGGAGACATTATACAATTCCCAAATCTGGATCCTAAAGACTGGTAACTTGTCTGCAATAGCATTAAACTTTCTATCATGGTGCACAATATTAAAAGAGTAAAACATTTCAATCAAATCCCAAACTACATTCTTGTATTGTTTCATTCTTCAATTTTTAGTAGCATATAGCTTTCTAATTTTCTTAACAATCAATTTTGAATCCCCTTTGACAATGACATCCTTTATACCATATTTCCATACAATTCTCAAGCCTAATAACAATTCTTCATATTCAACAATGTTGTTAGTGCATTCAAAGTTAAGTTTGAAAGAAAAGACAAACTCTTCTTGGCACTGGAGAAATTAGAACAATGCCAGCACCATTTCCAAACTTAGAACAAGATCCATCAAATAAGAAGGTCCAAGGTAAACCTACTTGTTCAATACATTTACATTGATCAATCTTATGCTCTTTTCCATCATCAAACCCCAAAATCTATCAGCCTACATTAGCATACAACACTTCATAAGAAACATTATTGGGATCTTGAATGAGGTGCACATATTTTTCTCTCCATACATCTTTACAAGGTTGCCTTCAATTGGAATGGTGGTAAAAGACATGTCCATCTGAACACTTCCACAAACACTTGTAGCTCACTTTCTTGATAACAACATGCCCCATTTGGTAGGGAAATAAAAAATGACAACATTAAGTTTCATGTTCTTACCTAGATAAGATGCAAGTTGTACCACCAAACCATTTACCATTTACATTATTTATATTTCTTCCTTGGGCACTCCTATCTTCTTCCAATCCCAAATACTTAAAATCCCTCTTCTTGTGCCCAAGAATCTTAAGTAGTTCCACAATTGGGACATAAATCTTGATCTGACTCAAGACTTGGGAAATGTCATAGGGAATGTATTTGGGAAAAGAAGCATTTGGAGAAAGGTTGACAAAGTCATCGGATGGCACAAGATTTTTAGCATTTTGGGCATGAGTGAGAACACCAGTTCTACTTGAGAAAGCAAGGGCTTTGCCAAATGCATATTTCTTTGGAGTCTCTTTTTGGGACATTGGTGAGAACTAGGGTCTTTGGTTTGGTTTCAAGCCCTGCCCTTTGATAGCTTTAGTTCTTGTGTTATACTCCTTTTCTTGGGCAATAACAACATTCATTAATAGTTGTCTATCCTCTTCGATGGGATTCCTCCATCATATTTCTTAATCATTAGAGCTCTTAAGCACTCAAAATCATTATTAGGAAGTTCAAATGCTTGTACGATATCTATTTCTAAAGAATGAGAGGGAGGAAGAAGAGGCACTGGTGAATGCGAGTCCCAAAAAATTGCAGCAATTCTTGCACTTGTTGCCTCGGTTGAAGTTTATCCTTGTTGTGAGCTTGTAGAGGATTCCACAATGCATGCATCATCATCGGTGTTATCGGATCATCATCGGCTTATTCAACTTGCTGATATATTTCACATGATAGGTGGGGTAGGAAGCATTTGTCACACCAATCCATTTGATTTTTATCTTCCACAACAACTCGGCATTTAAGGGATCGGAACTACTCTATTTTCCATAGCTCGGGGTTTTGTAGCTCCCATTGGTCCTTTACCTTTGTCATCGGACCTTTGATCATATCTAGGATGATTTGTAAGTCTGTCTTGTCCTTGTTGCCTATGTTAACCCTGAGAACCTTGTCCAATTCCTTTCTCTACCCTGGTGAGCTTGTAAGAGATTTATTTGACAACCCCGGCCAAAGTACTTACAACTTCCTCAAGATACACAACCTTAATTGATTGAGGCTTCTCAGGGTTGATCAATTTAACACCCTCCCTCTTAGGAGGTTCTCCAACTGCTTTAATGTTGTTCTCAATTTACAGAGCCATGGTAAATGCCTACCTCAAATTCCCAGGGTTTTTATCCATCAAATAGTAAGCATCTTTCTTATCAAAAGCATTTGAATACTTTATCAGACATGATTGATCACATGGCCTCAAATTAACAGGTAGTCTTCTCAATGTTTTGTTAACTCTAGTATCGAAATCATGCATTGATTCATTAGGATTATTTTTTATATTTTCAAACTCTGATAAAAGAAACCTAGTGTCATTTTATCACCATACTACATTCTAAAAGCATTCTTCATCTCTCTCTAGGAGTCAATGGAATTATCTGGTAGAGATTTATACCAGTCCCTTGCATCTTATTCTAGAGTATGGATAAATAATTTAATGTATACATCCTCAAAATCTATTTCAAAGTCCTCCATCATATTGACAAAGAGTTTCAAGTGTTGATCAACGATTATTGCATTGTTTCCTTTAAAATTAGCTAATTTGTTTCTTACACTTGTGGTACAACATTTAGAAATCCAACCATACCTCTAAAATTGATGGGACCAAAAGTATTAAAAAAATGGAGGCACAGGGTGGAGGCTAAGCCATATTATTCTAAGGAGGTGATTTTATAGGAGAGACATAATGATGAGGAGTGAGGGTCTATGTGGTATAGGGATGCAATTTTCAGAACGAATTCCCTCTAAAGGCTCTTTCTCTTGGAAAAATCTATTAGATTTTGAAAATACGAGGCTGATTGAGAAGAAAATGTTTTAAATTTGGATGAAGGACCATCTCGAGATGGAGGATTTAATTCAATAAAGAGACTACTGATTCGAAGCACTTGAGGAAGTACTACAATTTTCAATCATAGGTTGATTAGTTTCATAATGGAGATCTCGTTTCTTGATTCTTGATCTCTAAAAGCCTTCCAAATTCTTCTTCCTTCCGAATTAGACTTTCCCGACTCTTGAAACAACCTTCTATTAGGGTCCTTGGTGAATAAATATATTCTTCCTTCCACTTTGTAGATATTAGTGAGAAATCTTACTTGATATATGTTAAGTCACTAGTATTTATAAAGAATTTAAACAGCATAGAGTCACCACTAAGGATTTTCACCTTAGTTTGTGCAAATGCACTATGAAAGACCTATAAAATGTCTGTCAATAGCAGATTCATGCAAATCTTACAAGATCTTCTCATCTTTTACCCAAAATTATCAATGATGACACAAAAATTAGTGTGATAAATAGATAAGTTGGAAATATTGCACTCAGAACTCACAAATTTGAACAATTCTTACAGATCTGAATAGATAATGATGTTTCAACAATGTATTTGCACTTTAAAATATGTAAAATGCATTACCAGGGTCTATACATGTACACCTTTGCTCAAATACTTAAAAGAGTCACCGGCAATGGCACCACTAGTGTTTGTATCCAAATTTGTTCTCCCTTTCAAGCTAAGAAACAACACAGATTGGACGTCGAGATTAGAGGTAGATAGATCATAGTGTGTTTCATTTTGTAGCTGGGGATGAGATCTAACTAACCCTTTATTACTTAGATTTTTAGAGATATAGATAGAAACTTTAAGAGGATTTGACTTGTCCTCACTACTTTAGGTTGTGCCTCTTCGACCAGGGTGAGAGGACCCTTAGTGCAACCTCTGTTTGATGAAGGAGATGGATATATCCTTCTTCTAGAAAAATTTTATGAAGAAAACCTTGGGAAAATATGGTCAATAGTCCTTAATTTAACTCTTAAGAGTTTTCACTTCTAAATGATGGAGATACTTTCAAAGACAAGGCTAAGGTTATTGAAGACGTTAAGAAATCCTGATTGTTACGCATATTGTAATAAGTAGATTTTGTTCATTTATTGATACACAGGGAAAACATGGGTAGTTCGGGGTGGATTCATGGTTTTGAATAAATTTTGTGGGAGACATGAAGCGAGGATAAAGTTGATTATACCAAATATTTGAAGGGACTTGTCAACAATGAACAACTCAACTACTGAAAGCTTGAATAGTTAAGACGTTCCTCCAACCGAGAAGGTGTTTTTAATGGAGGCCCAAATTAGCACATTTTCACATAATATATGAGACTCTAACAAGAAGGCTAGAAATGAAAGACTCAATTAAACACCAAAGTCTTTGATCAATCATGCCTAAGGTACACCCGAAGACTCACAGAGAATCTTTATCACCAAATGACACTGAATTGATTTTAAATTTGTTTATCTCATCCAAGATGAAGGATCTTTTTGAAATGAAATTGAAAATACCAATAAACTGTCATAGGGATGAGATCCTATGTGATTTCACAAATATTTTAATGCAAGATTGCAATAGGAATGAAAGAAACTATTTGTAGGCATTTTGAAACAAATTAAACACAAATTAATTTCAAAATTTCTTAGATTCATCAGCAGGGGAAAGATTCCAGAGAAATCTCAGTGCTCACTAATGGCTATACATCTACAACCAACTTGACATGATAGAAAATTTGACACAGAAGAAAATAATATGTTATCTTGGCTTGGTCTCTCAGGAAGACGTCTTTCTCAACTTTTCTCTTAAGAATTCAACCCCTGACCGTTTGCAAGAGTATTCTCATTTCATTTATACATTTTACTCACTCAATTTTCCTCTAAAAGAGAATAGTATTCGAGGGACCTTTGCTTGTTACCAATTTGTTTCAGACAATGACGTTTAACAAATTCAGATCCGAAAGCTACCACGTGTACCAATTCTAAAGTGATCATGTTTCTTGGGCTCTTGACTAATGACTAGGATGCCATGCCACAATATTTTTGTAATTCTTCTAATAATTTTGATTACGTCATGCGAGAAATCCATTTTTAATCATTTTTCGAGACTCTACATAGCTGGATATGACAGGTAATCCTTTTCACTCTCGAGGAAACACCTTTTTCATCTTTTGCGCCTACACTTTCATCATTTCATCCTTTTTCCCTCTCTTTCCCCTCCAAATTTTCCCCACATCCATCTCCTCTGGTAATTACCATTTTTTCCAAGTTTAAGCAATTCCAACTTCAAAATATTGACCTTAATGATCCTTGGACTCACAAATTAAGTTCCAAATACATCAAATGACACTTTATAGATAGAGACGACAATGAATTTCATCCAAGAATTGTGAAAAATAGTGTGTATTCGCATCTCCAGGAGTCTTGGAGCAAAACTGGCGGAAAAATAGATGCAATACAAAAAAATCATTGATTCTTCCCCTTTTCCACTTTATATCATAACCATCCACGTGTTTCCTTAGTGTAAATTCAAAGGAGAAGCACAAAGAAAAGTCCCAAACCAAATAAGCAGGACCTTCCACATGCCCTAGGCCCAATAAAAACACCTTCTGCCCTTTGAAAAGTCTCAGTGTAAAAAGGATCTAGTGCAAGCCTCCACATGTCTCAATTTCACATTTTGAGATGGTCACCAAAATTAGAGACCCCAAACAAGTGTGGGCTCAACACATGTCTCATTCTCGGAAGAGTTTGTTAAAAAATTGAAATTTCAAAGTGGAAGGCATCATGTTTCTAGGGTCCGAGCCATTTTTCTTTGGTCCATTGAAAAATCCAAGCAAAGGCGAGTAAGTGGAAGCCTCCAGTGTCCTCCTAGCGGTTCTTAAAAATAAATCTTGAGGGCCAGCCCCCAAACATGCGTGGTACGTCCACGTGTCCCGTGCCTTTCAAAATTGCTTTGAAAATTTTAAGTACAAAG
Organism: Taxus wallichiana var. yunnanensis; assembly: GCA_018340775.1. NCBI lineage: Eukaryota > Viridiplantae > Streptophyta > Pinopsida > Cupressales > Taxaceae > Taxus > Taxus wallichiana. The sequence goes on along the minus strand of CM031239.1, from coordinate 955,828,631 downwards.
CGGACCCGACAGAAGCCACCACATGTCTCTCTATTGCAATTGTTAAGGTGGGACCTTGAGGCGGATCCTCAATGAGTGCTAGCCCTCCATGTTTGTATGGTCCGCCAAAAATTTACCAACCTCATGAAAAATTTGTCTATGTCAGGGGAAAGGCAGCGGAAATTTCCACGTGTCTCCCCGGTGCAACTCGAGGCTAAACCAAAAGATGAATTTTCAAATGAGCGCCAACCCTCCACGTTGACAAGATTTGAGTCAAGTAAGCCTTAGAATTTTAAAAGTGCCCCACCGAGCTGCATCCAACCAAAAGGGCCACATTTCTAGTGATGTTTAGATGTAAATTTAATAGGGAAAAATACACCCGTCGAACCATAAAATGCAAGAAAATCACCATTTGAGCCCGGAAATGAATCTTTCTTCACGAACAGAGAGTTTGGGAAAGATATAAGGCCCAAATGTGATCTTACAAGCCACATCCAATCACATTTCCACATATATTTGGGACACAAATGATAGGTAAAAAAACGTGGTTGTGGAAAATTGAAGGAAAGGAAAAACCCAAGTTTTACGCCCAAATTCTGAGACTCTTTCATATGGATAGAGGAATGAAAAATAAATTATGGACCTTTAATTGATCCTCGAACAAGGAAGGAACTAATCATGGAAACCAAATGGAGGATAGAGTCTTCAAGCATGAATATGGGGAGATAAAAGACATGACAAAGGTCACAATCCTAGGAATTTCAATGAAAAATGGGGCGAGACTAATTTAAGCATGAATAGTTGGATTTTTTTAGAGCAGTTTTGAGTTTCATTTCTCTCTCTCTTTGTCTTTTATTCTTCTATATATTGTAAAAGAGGGGCATATTCAAGGGTTTTTCATCTTTTCTCTCTTGGCCCCCTCTCTCGTTCTTCATTAGGGTAGAGCACGAGTCTAAGCCTCCTTTCAAGGCTCTGTAATGGCATTTCCTTGAATCTTGCCCACTAACGATGTACCATGTAAATTTTTCAAAAAATAGAATATGTTTCATGATGTATCTATCTATCCTTGGCTTATTCTGTTGTCTCTTCTTACCTCTCATCATTCCAAGGTATACAGTGCATATTATGATGTTTGTTGTAGGTCTTGGGAGTTGTGCTTAATGGGTTTTGAAGTGGTGTTCCATTTGAAATATATCTCTTTTACTGTGGTGCATCTTTTGTACCCTCTCCTCAACTCACCTCTCTCCACTTCAGGTTGTTTGGGTCCATGAATAGCCACTTCCTTTTCTGGTGTATCACTACTTAGTGTAATATTTTCACCGTCTCTCTCTCTCCTGCCCCCTTGGAATGGTTAGATTAGGATAGAATAGTTTCAACTCGCATAGGAGTAGCTTATGGCGGGTAGATTAGGAAGCAAGAAGAAACCTTCTCTACAGGTCCATCTTATGTTTTACAAGTCCCACAACTTGAGAGACGGTCCAATGTTATGTAATCACACCGAATGCCCCACTCACACCTGGCCATTCGGGGGTGCTGTGATTTTCCACTAATAGCTTTGGCATGCCAGGAGGGACACTGAGGTTAGATATTCCATATTTATAAGGTGTCTCATTCCAACAACAAATCTTAAGCCGTTGTGTGACCAAATTAGCAGTTTTGGTACATATAGTGGGACAGTTTGAAGCAACTTACCACTTCATCTTAGCAAGTTGGTTTGTTTATGTTAAGGTTTAGCCTTTTTGAGGCACATACAAGCACATCTATAAACTCCATCTGGTCAACTAACTCATCCTCTAAGTTCTGAGACCTTTTCCATCCATTTCCACTCATTTTCATCCATTTTCTTCTTTCATCTCTTTCATTTTTTCCCATTCCACGAAGTTGTTCAATCACGGCTTCATTTCCTTCTTGGAACTCACACTTGTAGCAAAACAAGTGCAATCCATCTCTAATGAAATTCCCAACTCCTCCGGATCAGCATTATTATTAGATCCAAAACCATTATGCTGATCCATATGAGCAATGTCAAAACCAATTTGGCCATGAATCTTATCAAGAACAAGGGGACACATACAATGGCGACAGCTACATGGAAAAAGCTAGTTTGTTGGAAAAGATCCAAGGAATGGAGGCTATCATGGTTCATTCAAGGGCTATAATAAAAATTAAGGAATTCGGAATTGGTTGTAGGGCACCTTGTCCATGGGAAGGTCCTTTTCCAATACATTACACCCTCGGAGAAGCTTGACTTCATGGTTGAAATGTTGTCTCAACTTGCATAATGGATCGAGGAGATTGAGGCTTATGATTTGGATACAAGAAAAAATTTCAATGGGTAATTCCACCATCTCATAGCTTTTCCTTCTCTCTTTCTCAAGCAACACCATCTAAACCCAAGCTACACCTCAAATCTTTCCATCTATTGCCCCAAGTGTTGATTTCCCTTCTCCATCTCCTAGTCTTCCATCCTATCTAAGTTCTTCTTCCCTTTTCCCTTTCAAGCAGTCATTCCCCCAATTATAAAAGAAGTCCCACTTCCCTCACCACCACAAATAACAAAAAAATTGGTTGAATCCCAACCTACCACTCCTCTTGCATCCCCAAATCCATGTTGGGAAGATGAAAATCAAACAACCAGCCAATAAAAGCAAGAAGAGGCACCCAAAAGAAAAGAAATGATAGACAATCTAAAGATTTGGGCTACTAAATTTGGGCCTGCAAATATTCCCTTGATGGTTAAGCCAACAGAGGAGGTCAAGATGTAAGAACTAGTGGTGGCTGAGGCTGAGTTTGCAGTAGAAAAGGAACAAAAACAACAACAAGAAGACCAACAATCTATTTACTCTGAATACAGTGTCCCTAGTGGCACTTTGTCTAAAGAGAATGTTGATCTAATCCAAGCTACACAACCAGTTAAGGAGGAGGAACAATCATCTCCAAGTCCAGTTAAAAAGGAGCATATAGAGGATAACCGTATAGTTCATGAGGCTTTAAGTATAGAGCAGGCCACGAAGTACCTACATTTATTCCTCCCACTTCATCCCCTCCATGCTCTAATGTCGAAGAGGAGTTTGAGATTTGAAAATCCATATTTAAAGAAGAGGGGAACCATGGTGATCAATTTGTAGATCAGGAGGGCACCATGGAGAAGGTTGAGCACATGTAACGAGGATTACGATGAGACAAATTATCTGTCTAACATGGAGGATTACTTCGATGGAGAGGATCCTAAGGAGATTTCATCATTTGATCCTCCATCATCCACCTTCCAAGCACATGAGCCTGATGCCATGAAGGAGAGCATTCAAGGACAACATGCTGCACTTCATGATAACCCTTTGGAACCAAGGTTGGAGGATCATAGTCTTCCATGTTCTTCATAAGAGAAGGAAGGGAAAGAGCAAGAGGATGTCATCATCTCTCTCACACCATCCATCTAGGAAGGTCAGCAACAATACTCCATTCTTGGAGTTAAATTTTAGAGAAATGGGCACATAAAAAGGATCAGACCTGGCCCACTCAGGTACTTGGCTTCATTGGAGCCAAGAGAGAAGCCAAAACTAGTCATTCCTACTTCAAGGCATGAGGATGAGTATCAAAGTACCAAGGGTCATCATCAACATCTCTAAGAGTCCAATGTTAATCATCTTGAGCAGGTATTTTTGAATGATGTTGATACCTTGATAATTTGGGTGTAGAACCGGATTATTGTAAGTTTTACATGCATGCAAGCATCCATATTCAGTGTCAAATCATTTGCATGGCTTCCCTTCTTGAGAAACGGAAGCTACTTCTCCCTGCCAGTTGGAGGATTTTTTTGAGCCCTCTTTATCTCTAGTTAAAATAGAGTAGGTAGGTTTACTTTCAGTAGAAGAAGTGCTTGTGTACACTCTGCATGTCTCATTTGAGGCATGCATGATTTTGTCTTTGTACATAAGTTTTTCTTGTATTGCTTCGGAGGTGCAAAGGATAGTCTCTTCATCTTCATGACAAAGAGACCCATAGTTGTCTCATGTGATTGCTAGTTCCAAAATGAAACAAATACAGAGAAACTAAAAATGGGTTTTGAGGTAGTCCAGCCTTCAAGGCGTTCGGAGTTCACCAAGTGCAAGCGGTCGAGTGCGCAGATCAAAGACAATATTAGTATCGAGCTATCATTCTTGATGCCATGCCCAATGGATGCTTCAAGGCTACTAATATTTTCATCTAGCGGTAGATACCCCCGTGAGCTGCCAAATTTTTATCTCAATTTTTGACCCCCGGAAAAATTAGATCACGCACGACCCCGTGCAGAAAGAAATTCAAAAAAAAGGTTCTGTTGAACTAACCCAAACTTTAAATCCAATGAGCAGGATACATGCAGGTTCTATGAAGAAGGAGCATGATCGGGGAGGGAAGAAACAAGAGGCTAAAAGGAAAAGAAATGGAGAAGGATTGAATTCTTCGGGCTTTGCAAATGATTCAGAACAAGCCCCAAAATTGGATAAGTACGGAAGAATTAACAGAATCCTCCACGTGTCTCATTGGTGCATCTCCAAAGATTAAGTTCAAAAGGAAAAATCAAATGAGTGTGAAGCTTCCACGTGTCACAAGCCCGAAAAATGATAGAGCCGACCATTGAAAAGTCTAAACAAGTGGAAGGAAACAAGTGTCAGCTAGGTGCAATTTCAAGATGGGAGCCCAAGGCAAGGACTCAAACTTGCGCCAGCCCTCCATGTGGCCAATGGTCAACAGAGGTAAAATTAAAAAGAGGGACTAAATTTTTTTAATTATAAGAGTGCAGGCGGAAGATGCCACGTGTCTTAACAATGTTACTTCAAAGGTAAAATCCTGAGCGTGTTTCCAAATGAGCACAGACTTTCCATGTGTCCCAAGTCCAAAAAGGGAAAAAGTCAGAGTTGAATAGTCAAAGCAAAGATAGGCTAGTAGAGGGAGCCAAGTGTTAGCATGGTGCTACTTCAAAATTAAAATTTTGGGTGGCTTTCCAAACAAGTCCCAAGCCTCCAGGTATCCCCAGTCGTGTGTACGGCCCGCGTTGAGAAAAAGGAATTAGCCAAAACATGAGGAAACTAGAGAAGTCGTGAAAGATGCCATGTGTCATCCCGACGCAACTTCAAAAGAAAAATCTAAAAGTGGTCCCCAAACATGTGCCAACCCTCCACATGTCCAATTTCAAAAGACCCATTTTGATAACTAGTTTCCGCCATTTTTGTACGGGCCCGATTCAAATATTCAAATGGGCATATCTTTTGATTCAGTGCTCGAAATATGAAAAATTTGGCACCATTGGAAATATATCGACCTTTTCTATGCCATGGAGATCTAAAACTTTAATTTTGACAAGGTCAGATGGGTGAGAAGTAGTAAAACATCCTACAAATTATTAATGAAGGATCTCATTGTTTTAACTACCACGATTTGATTTTTTGATCCCTCGTTCTTCCTTCTTCAACACGTTGAATGAGACATGGGAGCCATACTTGATAGATTTTTGGTGGATTCATGATGGGCATTAATGGTTAGTAGTTGGATTTTTTTAGAGCAGAGTCAATTTTCTTTTTCCTCACTCTTTCTCTTTCCTTCTTTTATATATTGTAGAGGGCATATTCAAGGGTTGTTCATATTTTTTCTCCTACCCCCTCTCTCTTTCTTCCTTAGGGTATAACATTGTGTCTAAGCCTCCTTTTAGGGCTCTGTAATTCTATTTCCTTTCCTCTTGCTCACTAATGATGTACCGTGTAACTTTTTGGAGCAATAGAATTTGTTTCGTGATGCATTTGTCCATCCTTGGCTAATTATGTTGTCTCTTCTTACCTCTCATTGTTTTAGGGTATATTGTACATTTTTTGATGTTTTTTGCAAGTCTTGGGAGCTATACTTAATGGGTTTTGAAGTGGTGTTCCATGTAAAATGTATCCGGTCCATGGTGCATCTTCTCCACCCTCTCTCTGCTCATCTCTCTCTACTTCGGGAAGTTTTGTCTCGTGATCAGCCACTTCCTTTTCTTGTGTATAACTTCTTAGTGTAATCTCTTTCACCCTCTCTCTCTCCCCTATCCCCTTGGACTGGTTAGATTAGGATAGTTTAGTTTTTTCCCTTGCACAGGAGTAGCACAAGGTAGATTTGGAAGCGTGAACTCGACCGTCTCTAGAGGTCCATCTCAATTTTGCATGTCCCACATCTTGAGAGATAGTCCAATATTGTGCAATCACACCGAATGCCCCACTTCACACCTAGGCCATTTGGGGGTTTTGTGATTACTCGCACTAATAGTTACTAGCCAAGGTAACACATTTATTTGTGAGGAACTAAAGAGATCATTAACAAGAGTTTAATACATAACACAACTAGTTCACTAACTCCATTTGTGTCATCTAGATCCCATGAATATTTCCTTCGATGATGAATTTAATTCTTGATCTAATGTCATAAGAATTTTGTGGTCCACTAGGATACCAAGGAAGTGTTAGTTCTACTTACCCCATATATGGTAAGGTCACACCACATAGTTGTTGCTTCAAACAAGGAATATTAAGTTATAGAAATGGTCATTTGAAGACTTTTCTTAGGTGTAGTACAAGAAGTGTAGTTGTGAGGATTAAATTATTTCTTAAGATGTTACAATTTTTCAAAATTGAATTCGACTAGAATGAGAGGGAGGGTACAACAAAGATTAAATACTAACTTCATTATATGGTTTAATGATAATAAGTTACTACCGTACATTTTTGTTTATGTATGAACCAAAATAATTATCTCGAAATTCATTTATTCTATCAAGTAAACAATAAGAAGCACATTTAAATACAAATGAACTTAATGCTCATGAACATTGTCAATTTTCTTCCTCGTTTATCTAGCTAACATAGTTGTTCCTACATTCATTATGTGACATTCATACTAGTATTCAAATGTTAACTTTAAAACAAAGTAGATACAAACCACATAGTTTTCCAGGTATAATGCTTGAAAACATAAGAATCCAAGAGGAACAACGGTTTTTGACACAATAATTTTAATAATGTAATTCTCTTTAATTAACTTCTATCTATAATTTTTAATCTATACCAATGTACAATATTTCACTATCATCTCAAGTATTACAACATATCACACTCTTAATCCTTCTTGTTCGGAGTACTTGTAACCAACGTTGCATCAGCCTAGGAATGGTATGGAAATCCCTTACACTCAAGCATGAAATAACACATTCATCATTTCAAGTAATTCAAAACAAGGTAGAGAAGCTAGAGATAGGGGAGAGTTCATTTCGTCACACATTAACATTCCTTTGTACTTTTCTTTTTAATTCTAGAGAGAGTAAGGAAGAGAGAGAAAGTATAAAATTCATTTTCTTTTCTATTCACCATATCATAACTACATACATAACGTATCCATTTTCATTTCATTTCAAATCCATATACATTTTCAACCCATCTACATATTCAAATCATTTACATTTTCAAGATCAACCAACATTTCATAGTTATTTCTAGAGAGAGAAGAGGGAGGAGAGAGAAAACATTATAAATTACTAAATCCATTCATAGAAAATAATTTTATTAAAGTATACTTTACACAACCATTAAACTATATGAAAATTGTTCATGAGTATAAACAAGTCAAATGGGAACCTCAAGAGGAATGTCTAGCTCAAGTTGCAAGTTAACAAAAATCACCAAATAAAAGCTAAAGTGTCTACAATATGCATGTGAAAAACACTTGTTTTAAGTTCAAACGTAAATTTTAACAATTCCTATTTATTCCGTTATATACAAATATCTCAGTGGATTCGACAAAAGTCAATTACGATAAACATGGCTCAAAATAGAAAGGCGAATCTGAGACCAATTATCGTAAACACGTCAAACACAACTATTGTAAAAAAACCGGTGGGATCAAAAACCCACTTGAAACTCTTATTTACAAAATAATTATTGCAAAAATTAGCTTTGTTTCCAATTATCTTAATGGATTTCTAGAGGTCGATAGGGTTAGTTTTCAATTTACCAAAATCAATATGGCAACTGGATGCGAAAACGAATCGCGTTTTCATAAAAAAATGGGCATCACTCCAAGTGACTGAAATACAAAATGGAAATCGAACTCATCTCTCCAAGGCATCAAATTGAGTTTATCAATTATATTTATGGTCTTCATGGTGTCATATACCATTAGGAATAATACTAGAGTTCTAGGTTGGTAAAATGATTTTCTTTGGCGCACCATGCATACAGTGTAGATGATATGGAATGTTCTTTTTACTTTGAATAATTTGAGCAGATAAGAGTTTTATTTTTAATTTTAATTTCATCCTCTATTGTTCTAAAGTAATTAGGAACCAACAAGAAACAATAAAATGTGAAATTTTAATGCAAGAGGAAGGGAAATCCATATCTCTTATATGCACCATCTGAATTGCACAATCGATGAGATCACATAACCTTTAGGCATTTAAAAAAATAGTTGTAGGCTTATTCATGCTTCCTCTATTTTCATCCCAAATAAATTTATGATCTAACTAACACATGTCTTGAGGATTTCATTGTTTAAAAATAAATTGGCCATTATCTAATTGCTTCCATATTTTTCTTTAAAGTTTCCAAATATATTTGAAATTTTTTTTTGTGTAGAACCTAAAATCAACGTATTCCATGAGACTACATTTATTCTCCGCCTTTCTCAAACACTCCATTTCTCTTCTATATGCGACCAATTTATTTATTTTCGCACCCATGTCTATCAAAGCACTTGTTATCAACACAACTCAAAGAGAAAACAAAACTACCTCCATTTATACTTTGGTGGATAACAAGACCAGTTCCAAGGCTCCCATTTTCACGTAGAGGGGTAAATATATTGGAAAAACTATGGGGAAAGTATCATAGACTTTGGGGTTGGATTTTCCCCTATAAAATTGCATTTCTAAAATGTTTCTAATGCCTTTTTAAACAAACCAAAAACCGTTCCCAAGTTTTCCTCCCAAATTTTGGAGAGGAAAACTTGGGATAATGGGAGAGGAAAACTTGGGATAGTGGGAAAGGAACTCGAATGTCTTAAAAAATACAAAAATTTAACTTGAAATAAAAGATAATTAACGGGAAAAATTAAGTGATAGATGTCGTCTACCCATTAATGACATAACAAAGGTTAAATGTGCGTAGCACAAGTGGTCAAAAATTGAAGGAAGATTAATAAAGCTAGAAATTATGACTAAATGAAGCCCTGCTTATCCTCAATATTCTCATTATAGATAGAAAACATAACCGGGTAAGTGCAACAAGTTGGGGGGCCAAAAAGGGGTCATAAGTGGATGTCATATTACAAATAACAACATAATATCAACTTGTAGGGATTATTAGGAATGCATACACTCAAAATTAGAAAACCTTATATGAATGTGAATCGTAGCATCTAGAATTTAGTTTCTAAACTACTATTTTTTTAAAAAAATGGAAAATTTTAGCTTTATTAAAAATTAAAAATTCAATGACTTGGTATTTTTTTTAAAAATGCCTATGAGATTTGTAGTTTGTTTGCCCGTGATTCGGATGACAAAAATTGATATATATATTTTTACTTTGGTGAGAATTTAGATGCCCCTATTTACCACAGGATAGATTTTATTTTGTATTTTTATAGAAATATTTTATTTTTATGATTTTTTTGTGAAAGTGCTCTGAAAACATAAAGAAAATAGAGCCCTTTCCATTTTCCCGCCATAACTCCATCAAAAATATTGAAATCAAATAATTTTTTTGAACATGTATATAATTTCACCGGGGTTGGGATGATATATGTTTGATCACATTCTCGATAAGTGAAACAAAATTTGTAGTCTTAAACGTAGACATAAAAATGCACGAGGAAAGTGTCTTAAAGACCTAATATTACTAAAAAAATTATAAAATGATATTTATCCTATTCTATTCACTTTTAAAGCAATATTTCTACAAAGCTAACAATCTCCCCTATGCAATGGTACCATTTTTATGACATATTTTTGAATTTTTAGCATGGTTCAAGTACGCGGAAGACTAAATTTGATGTTTTGTTGTTTTCAATGTAAAATTTAGGATTTGACGTCCACTTAATTGTCCCCCAACTTTCTGCACTTACCCAACCATGAAATGCAACAAATATCCTCGAGACATTGAACACACCTCGGACATAGATAAGAATCTAGATAGATCTATTTCTATATAGTAAAATGAGGAGAAATTACAATTAGATATATATCTCTACATGCATGCGAGGATGGTTTAACTCATAAATGAACTGATTTGTGAATGGATATTAGCAAATGCCTATTTAATATAGCTCCCTATAATGTTCTTTTTATATTTAATTAAAATAGTTCAAAACTCTACAATTTATGTAACCATATACTTATTGTTAAACTTGTAATTTTCAGTTCGGTTTCATCATCGTTAACAATTGGGGATCTCAAATAAAGTTTTTTTCAGACATAGAAATATCGATTTCAAAAATCATGAAAAACATTGTGAAAGGGGATTAATCGGGTTAAACACATGTTGGTTTATTACCATGCAATTTTCTATGGTTTTTCATCAAATCCATTGTGTATTATATATGACCACCGACATCCACCCATATGTAAGGTTTACTAAGACACTTGTAATTTTAAAATATGAAAAGGATGTGAGGATGTGTGTCAAGGGGGAAAGAACAATCACCCTTTGTTGTGCACATAAAACTAAAACATCGACAAAATATCTCTCCTTTCCTTCACGTGAAGACTTAAAAAAATATGATAAATAACATGTCCCTTCCTATGCTTTGATAGATGACCATATATTGTTTAAAACTCCTATTTGGAATATCTCGAGGAAAGGGACACTAATAGAGTTTGTAGAGTCATGCCTTACACCACCAATTATATTACGAGAAAATGGAGGCATAATATCTTCCTCCCCTTATAAGAAAAATGTCCTCAATGCAAAAAAATAAACACTAGAAGGAAGGATACGTGGATGCTAAAAGGGTCAATAATGGATGATAAAAGGGTCAACAATGCCTAATGTTACTTAGGAAAATAACTTTTTCGCAACAACTGACCATGAGGAACATCAAAATCTATATCCTCATATTGTAAATTTTACGTGACTAATGGGTTTTCTCTCTACCGTTGTGAATCTAAAAAAATTCATAGTTATATTCAAACCTATTTGATAATGTTTTCCCATACGAATCTTCATGATTACTTGTTTTTATGCGTTGTATTTATGTTCCACAATCATTTTCATCCTTTACTAGTTCTATCTCATTACTTATATTGTTTTACAAGTAAATTTCACTATTTTTACAGACTTTTTTAACAATACAATACAACACAAGGTCGTCCAAGACCTAAAACCATAACATAGACCACTTCACATTTTCATGACAGTAATTCAAACAAGACATTTATCCCAAGTAAATATCAACTCCACAACAAGGAAGTGTATACACATAACATTCACCACATCAATGTGGAAGAGAAAATTATCTAGACACAAGTCTATGATGACACAAGTAGATTACCATAAGAACACCACCATTCCTCACCAAGAGGAAACCACATACCTATGAGGGGAATGTATCATAACACCCAAAACATAGTCCCCCACAAAATATAATCCATATAAACAGGTATATCATGAGGTTTGTATAAGACATAAGAAAAATAAGTATGATGAAACACACTTATAGTCAGTCCCCAAGACCAAAAGTAACCTTATCAATATGTATAATGCCTGGTGAATCCAAGTATAAAAATATCTATCAATGAAATTTTTAGTCTGGAATCTCAAACCTTCCTAAAAGAATATAAAGAACCAAAAAACATATCAAGTTTCCCATCTGTATGTTTTTCAGTGATTCCTGTAACCCAAAAATACACTATGCTCAAGTAATCCAAAATATAAAAAAGTGAATAATCTCAAGCTCAAACCTGAATTTTAAAATGAATAAATTATCTTTTACAATGATGAAAAAATCATCCAAGGAAGCAAGGAGCTACAAAATAAATTTCGAATCCAGCAACTATAATGAATGTCACAGAGGCAACTTCACCAGGAAAAATCATAGGATGTTTAAAGACTCTAAACCATAGAGGACTTAGTATGATATGTTAGGACGTTCTAAGACTCTAAACAATTGACAACAATCAAGAGAGCTCGTAATGAGCAGGTTGGTGATTTCAACTTCGTGTTCTAGAGGTCATGGGATAGAATTCCACTTGTTGTGAGACCAGCCACTGAAGGAGCATTCCTTTATTTATTAAAGGCTATAAATTCATATATAGCCATGATGATACAATCAATGGGAGGTATAACCTTACCCGTAGCCTATAATATTGCTATTAGAGCTGAAAAACTATTTGATTCAAGCTAGTAAGCTAGCACCAAGGCCACCAATGCCTCTCTATCCGGACATGGGAGCTCCTACAACTAGTTAAACACCATAGTTGAATCCTATTCCAGCCCCTAGAAATCAAATCAATAGCGAGGCTTATACTTCTTCAAGCACTTTAAATAATTGTAGGAGGTTATGAAACAACTACAAAATTTAGGAAATGAACTAGTGACTATCAAGAGGCAGCAAGCTCAGAGTTCTAGACCATATCAACCTCCAAATCATTATCAAGATAAGCCAACATATTAAGAAAATAGACCACCAGACTTAGGTTGTAAATCACAATTTGAAGGAGGGACAACCTCAAGCTATCGGGACATTCGCCATATGATCCAAACAAAGCTTAAACATCAAGAGCCTTGGTTCCAACACAAAACAACATGGCACATGAGTATGACTAGTATTACCCCTACAATCTACCTCATAATCAATCAACATGTTTCAATGGTGCACTAAACCGTCTTTGATGGTACAAACCATACGAGACCATTGATTTGTTCCAAGAACCAATTCAAGAAGGAAATCAACAGCAAGAAACACAAAAAGAGGCATCTTTAATGAAAATGATGTTAGTTAATTAGCAAATAGAAGACTTATATGGAGTTAACCAACCTCCATTCCAAGGTCTAGATGCCAATACACGGTCAAAGAAGAGGAACATAGAAGAGGGAAAACCATCTAATCTATTTATTTCTCATCCCACTCCTACACAACAAGGAGTTAGTAGACCAAATGCAGCCCCGAATGTGAAAAATCAATCTAAGGTGCCTTCTTCGGCTCCAAAAAGGGTTGTACCAAGTAAAAGGAAAAAGAAGGATAATTCACCCCCTTTCAACATCATCGATCAAATGAAGAAAACTCATGTGAAAATTTCCATGTGGGATTCACTTGAAATCCTAGGAAAATGAGATTTGTTGCAAGCAGTAATGGCCAATCAGTTTACCTCTAATAGATCAGATGAAATTCTGGAGAAAGTTCTCACTAATGCATTGCAACAAGGTGGGATTCAACCAAGTAAAAATTTGAAGCCTCCACCATTTTATGTGTCATTGATTGTTGGGAACCACTTAGTACATAACTACATGATCGATTCGGGGGCAAGTAGTTTAGTGATGCCTAAACAAATAGCAGATGAATTGGGTCTAAAGTACGATCCAATGCTGAGAGAAGTAGTGCAACTAGATGGAACAAAAGTAGGAACGGTTGGGATCATCAAAGGTTTAAGTATTCAACTACATGCTTGTCCTAATGTCATAGTTCTACAATATTTTTTTGTAATTGACCTCCTTCCACTCTTTACGTTATGTCTATCAAGAGTCTTCACAGCCAAAATTTGTGGATATCTATCTGAAGATTGGTCACACATGCTTTTCAGGATGAGGTATGGAGCCAAAGAAACCATCAGGTCAGAACTGATTTCCAATTTCCACATTGAGCCTCATGTTCCAAGCCCAATAAATGCAAATTGCTTAGTGTTTGATCAAGAAGAATGTTCAAATGATATAGAAATAGGTACTAAAGTCGAGGGTATTACAGATTTAACTCTGGATGAATGGGAAAACAAAAGGCATGTGTTTGATCCATTCAAGGAAATGGAATAACCTGTTCCTAATATCACCATGCTAGAGAATAAGGATGAAAATGAAGTTTGGAAACTATTTTTTGATGGTTCAAAAAGAAAACAAGCTGCTAGAGGAGGTGCACTTATTGGTTTCACCATAGAACATAAATTATTATTTAGCTTTTAGATTTCAGTTTACATGTTCAAACAACATAGCTGAATATGACGATTTGATTAATGGACTTCATTGGGCCAGAAAAAAGGTCATAAAGAATATGCAAGTATTTAGTCATAGCGAGCTAATCATAAATCAAGTCGGGGGTAGCATGCTTTTGAAAAGAATGACCTACTCAAGAGATACAAAAACATGGTATGGGACGTAATTGAGGATTTAAAATCTTTCAACATTGCATCCATACCCGGAAGAAGAATGAAGTTGTTGATATGCTCACAGCATTTTGAGTAACTTTTGATGTGGTTAATAGTATCAAAAGAGAAAAAATGCAGCCACACATCCATGTGATTATAATGTTAGCGATCCCAGCAATAACACAAGTTGTTAAGTATTTGACAACGATCAACAAATCATTAACTTATTACAAGAAGAGGCTGAATTATCAGCTAGGAATCAAGATAAATTGGAGAAGAGTACGGGGATCAAGTAGTATAGCTACAAAAACAAGCTTCCAAAGGGTTTAGTGACATTGGAGTCTATCTTCAATCCAAATGACCATTTCGTAAAGAGAAAGTTAACATTAAGGTTAAAGGAGAGGATTGAGAACCTATTCCAATTAGGGAAGGAAAAACACTTAAAATTGGCAAAGTGGCCACTTTGAGCAAGAAACATATGAGTTCATACAACTCTACCAATAATTTCCGAATGTCTTCTCCTAGAGCTATGAGGACCTGCAAGGATTCAATCGAAAGTTGGTGTAATATACAATTGAACTAGACCTAGATGTTAAGCCCATCAGCGATAAGCAAAGACTAGTTAACCCACACATTGAGCCTCTCATGAAGAAATATTTGAATAAGATGATAGAGGCAAGCATTATATTTCCAATCAAGCACTCAAGTGGGTTGTAAATTTGTACCGGCAAGCAAGAAGAAGAATGAGGAAATCGGGTTGTGCATGGACTTTCGAGACTTGAATAGGGCATCTCTTAAGGACCATCACCCACGTCCTCCAATGGAACGATTCTTACATGTAGTAGCTGGATCGGAAAGATTATCTCTCTTAGATGGCTACTCGGGATATAATCGAGATAATGGTAAAAGAAGATGATCATTTGAAGGCAAACTTTCACTAGTAAGTGGGGCACTTATGCCTACAAGAAGATGTCATTTGGATTGTGTAATGCGGAGACACTTTCAAAAGGGAGATGGACATGACATTCAAGGGGTTGATCAACAAAATAGTAATGATATATCTTGATGATATCACTATGTTCTCCGAAAACACAATAGATCACCTGTTTCATCCGAGACGAGGTCTTTCGAGGTGTAGGATATTTGGGGTATCATTGAATCCCAAAAATGCATTTTCCTAGCTCACGAAAGCAAGCTCCTAAGCCTTATTGTGTCAAAATAAGGATTGACTATTGACCCAAAAATAATTGAAGAAATTCGAGAATTTCCCTTTCCAAGTCATAAGAAGGCTCTTCAGAGCTTTCTAGGAAGAATCAATTTTGTCCACAGATTTGTACTAAATTTTACCACTCTTGTGAATCCAATAACGTTGATGTTGAAGAATAATATGAAATTTAGGTGGACAACCAAACAAAAGGAAAGTTTTGAAGAAATAAAAGAGGATATATCTCAATCTCCAACTCTCGTTAATCCATACTTCTCAAAGGACTTCATACTCTATGCCTTTGGTGGTGGGGACATGATTTTTGCAATCCTAGTCCAGCGAAAACAAAGAGGGATATAAACAACTGGTTTCCTTCTTTAGTCAAATTTTGGAGGACTATGAGGTGAGATACTCCATTGAAAAACATGTCCTTGCAAAGTGATTAGGAGTTTAAATAAATTCAAACATCTAGTCTTAAACAACAAGATCCAACTACTAGTCTCTCATGTGGGAGTCAAGGACTTCCTTTTGAATAAATATTTGAATGAGAAATGTGTAGGATGGATCACTCATGTCATGGAATATGAAATTGAAATTAAGGTCACTAAGCTGGTCCGTGGAAAAGGATTATGTGAACAGCTAGCCTTGAGTCAACAAGTTGAAGCAGGTGATGAAAATGAAGTTGTTTTGGTACTATAGGATGGTCAAGAACAAGCGAATGATAATGTGCCTATCCCTTGTTGGACTCAAAATATGATACACTTCCTACAAATAGGACTATGCCCTCCAGAAATGAGCAAAGCAAAGAGGAGATACTTCAGATTACAAGTCATTCCATATGTGCTTGTTGATGGTGTTTTGTTCAAAAAGGACATCAATGGTGTTCTATTGAGATGCATTGGAATGGATCAAATTGAGAGATTGTTACAAGAGTTTCACAATGGAGAATCCAGAGGTCATTTGGCTCATGGGTAACATCCCTCAAGATAATGAAGGAAGGGTACTATTATCCCATGATGTTCAGCCACTCTTATATGTGGATTAAAAGGTGTAAAAAATGTGCCTTCTTCACAGACAAAGAAATGCTAGCAACACTTCCATTGCACACAATTTTAGTTGACCAAACATTCATGCAATGGGGATTAGACTTCATTGGGGTAATCAATCCAAATTCAAGCCAAGGCCACAAGTGGATCTCATAATGTAACAGACTATTTTACCAAGTGGACCGAGGTGGTAGCACTTAAAGAATCCAAGGAGTATAGTATATTAGACTTCTATGAGGGGATGGTGACTAGGTTCAATTTAATGGCCACTATGATATCAGAAAATGCATTGGTGTTCCTAGGTTCCAAGATCACGAGAATGGGCCATCAAGAATGGAATATACTTGAGCACCTCTTCAAACTATTAACTACAGGGTAATGGGTAGGCGAGTCCACGAACAAGAATATGCTAAGAACCATCGAAGGAATTTAGATGAAAATAAAAGGAAATGGCATACCAAGATCAATTCAGCATTATGGGCTAACAAGATCACACCAAATAGCTTGGCAGGTAGCTCTCCCTACAAATTAGTCAATGGGAAAGAGGTAATGTTTCCTATATCATTAGAGCTTCCGGTATTGGAGCTCATGGAACAAATGGAGCTGTCTAAGATTGAGCCTACGAAATCCAGATATGCTGAGCTGATGGAATTGGAAGAAATTAGAGAAAATACATTTCAAATGATAGAGAAAGATCAAACCTTAGTCACAATATGGTTTGACAAGAAAGAAAGAGAAAATACCTTTCAGGAAGGGGACCTAGTTTTGAAGTGGGATGCATATCAAGAAAAACCAGGCATACATTCCAAGTTTGAAGCCATTTGGAGTGGCCCCTACATCGTCACAGGATGTAAAAATAGAAATGCATTCCAATTGAATACATTGGATAGAGAGGACCTTCGATTAAGTTAACTTGGGATCTATCTTAAACATTACTACTGAATCGAAAGGTTTCACCCTTTTAAATATTAGCCTAGGATTTTAATTTCTCTAAGTGCGTGTGCACATTTTCTTGTTGTAGTTTTGGTTTCAATTTCCCTAAGTGAATTTGGCACATGTTTTTATTCTCCCAAGTTATATCACTATGTAGTTCAGTGTGCCTCTAGGTGAATGTTTTAGGTCAAGATAATTTTCTACTCTCAAAACCTCATTTTTCAAGATTTTCTTATGAAATTAAGAGTGCAAGCAGCGGAACAGGTTTAGGATCAAAAAGTGCAAGCACTCGGGGAGAGGTTTCAAGAAAATAATCAACATTAGGCTATCATTCATGACTCCATGCCCAATGGATACTTCAAGGCAATTGATCTTCCATCTAGCAGGCAAGTGATCCCACGCATCACCAAATTGTTATCCAATTTTTCCCGTCAAGAAAAATTGAGCAAACATGACCTTGTATAGAAAAAATTGTGTTTGATTTAGTTCTAAGAGCTTACATTTCAAGCTTAGTCAAATATGGTTGAAGCACATCACGTTGCAGAGATTTCGGAAAAGGAAAAAATCTAAAATTTAGGTTTTAGACTTCGGAGGTGGAGCTCTTCAGAGGTGGGATAAGGTGGATTTTGAGGAATCAAGAAAGGAAAACATTTTCTGCAACCTGAAACTCTGAAAGTTTGAAATTTTAGACTTTCATATTTTGGGGTTTTGGAGTTCTCAAGCGCAAAGTTGGAAAACATGAAAGAAAAGTTACAAACTCAAACTCTCGAAAGTCTAAAATTTCGACTTTCAGGTTTCGAGGTTCTTAAAGCAAAAATACGAGCAAGAAGTTGCAAGTCCGAAACTCTAAAAATCCAAAATCTTGGACTTTCGGGTTTTAGATTTTCAGAGGTGCGAATCGGGAGTGTCGAGAGGTCTTGACTAATGGCAAAATCATAAAAGTGACCAAAAATGTTTGAAATCCTGAATTTTGAATCCCAAAGGGTTTGGTTTTCGGAAGTAAATGCAAGTTTTGGGGTCAAGGTGGTGGAAGCTTCAAGTTTAGGAGTTTCAAAAATTTGGGTTTCTCGGGATTCGGGACTCTCGACACTATTTGGGTGATGAGCAGTTCAAAGGTACAAAAAGGTAAAATTCTCAAACCACCGAAAGTTTGAAATTTTAGAATTTTGGGTTTGAATTTCGGAGGTTCGGGGTTTGAAGTTTTAGAAATCTCAAGCCCCAAAATTAAAAATATCAACTCAATGTCTGAAATCCACGAATTCATAAAGTCCAAATTTTCGGACTTTATAACTTTTGAGTTTTGGAGTTTCGGAACTCTCTATACACCATTTTTGCGAGAATGACACCTCGACCTTCGATGGTCATAACGTTTGACCGGGAACTCGAATTTGAGCAAGATAGAACTTTTTCAAAAGCTTACATGTATCCTCTATGCAAAAATGACTGGATATCGTAAACTTGGTGAGACTAAGTTAGTCAAAATGAAGAAATATAGTCTGCCATTTTTGAATGTGTCATACGTCTCACCTACCACCATAATGAGGTATGGGTTTCCCTTCTTGCCCAACAAGGAAAAAAACATGGAGGTATGGGTTTTGTAGTATAACCCATCATTGTTGCGAGGTAGAATTCAATGCATTTCTTGGGTGGTTGGAGTAAGATTTAAAAATTCTTCTATTTCCTTCTCTCAATCTTCCTATATATTATAAGGAGGGCATTTTTTTAAAAGGTTGGAAAATTTTGACTTGCACCCTCCCTTCTTCTCTGATCTACAAGTGAATTTTGGAGTTCAAACCTCCCATTTCAAACTATAATGCAAGTTTGTGCCTCTTGGCCATTGTAATGGACTGTATCAAATTCTTGGAGCAATAAAAATAAGTCTGTGGATGATTTCAACCCTCTCTTATGTTCATTGTATCTTCCTAATCTCTCATTACAATTCTGTTATCTATGTATGGTGGTTGTATTACACTTTTAATGGTTTGTGTTTAATTACAAAACAGGTGTTCAACATTCCTTTGGTGTATCACCTCTGTTAGTTTAGGTTTATTTTCTTACATCTTCTCAACCTTGTCTCCTTGGCAAGTTAGAGTAGGTTTTAGAGTAGATCCTCTATGATTTGAATGTGTGCATATGAACAGAGGAATAGGAACCGACCTTCATCCGGAGATCTTTCCCAATTGTAAAGTCCCACACTTTTGGAAAAGCTCCATGTTATGCAATCACACTGAGAGTCTCAACCCATCGAGTTGCAGACATTTAGGGGTGATGTGATTATGCATCAACAGTACCTTTTGTAAATTTATTATTATATAGTAATGATGAAATTGTTGAGTTGTATGGGGAATTTAGTAGCATGATTGGATTTCATAGAGGGAATATTTTAAGGTTCTTATTTGTTTGGTGAGACGAAAGAAAAAATTAAAATTTATACTTTTGGGTGGCCTAGAGCTATTGAAGTGTTCAAAGAATCAAACTTTTATTCTTGATGTTTTTAATGTATGTACTCTAGGTTATTAAGCTTTATTTTGGGTTTTCTTTTACAATTTTTTTTGGTGGGGTAGAAACTTCTAAGGATGGATATATATATATATATATATATATATATATATATATATATATATATATATGCATTGTAGTTTGTTAAGCTTTGCTTTGGTTTTTATTTCATGTATTTATGGTGTCTATCTTTTTCGTTTCTATTATTTTAGAGTCACCTAATTCTTCTAGTGAAAATTACATCTATTAATTGAGAAAATTTCAATTGGATTCATAACATAAATTTTAATATAAAATTCTGCATGGGAAATTTTTTTATTAGAATGAAATAGCCTCCATGAGTCCTGGAAACTCATAAGTAGAAGAGTAAAATGAGGGCTTATACAACTGATTCCTTAAGGATTATATTGG
This sequence comes from Taxus wallichiana var. yunnanensis, assembly GCA_018340775.1. Lineage (NCBI taxonomy): Eukaryota > Viridiplantae > Streptophyta > Pinopsida > Cupressales > Taxaceae > Taxus > Taxus wallichiana. The sequence goes on along the minus strand of CM031239.1, from coordinate 955,808,212 downwards.
AGTAATAAGTGCATGTGACTTTCTTACTAAGCTCATGAATTTCTCAAAATTAAAATTTGGCTTGAAATAAATGTATACCACACAAATACGAGTATTTAATCCTATAAACTAATAACACCCCATTTGATTGAATGGTATATTTTATGGATTTTATTGGTTATATTTGTAAATTAAAATAGATAAAAACAATGAGCAAGAAAGATAAAATAAAAATATTCCAACTAAATAATAGAGTTATCAACTCCAAGAAGCATTGTTATTAGCTCGAAGAGCACCCTAACTTGAAGTAGTGCAAGAAATTCATTTCTTTGGTTGATCAATGGGATCTTCTCCGAGTGTGAGTAGCTAAATGTTGAGAGAAACCTTTAGAGAGAGATGGTTCTCTCGATTAATCACCTAAACTATTTCTCTTGATGGGGATGAGGGAGAGAAATAACATAAACTAATGTAAAACATGTAAAATAAGGTGATACATTAATTTTTTTCGAGACCTATGAATGCAAGAAACACACTATTTGAATCTTCAAGACTTGAAAACTTCTCTTAATTTGCTTTCTTGATTGACTTTCACACTCACAAAAGGAACACACAAGCTTTCTATGTAAGATTGGATGGAAAATCTAGTATTTTTCCATTTCCAACACAAATTAACACACTAAATTTACACTTAATATGACCTACTAAATATTTATAAATATTAAAGGAGGTGTCTACCATTCGGAAAAATGCAAAAAAACAAAGTATTCGAGTTAAACATATCAATGAACATGTTGTAACACACTTCAAATCAGTTGCAAATGGAGGAATTCAAACTTTTATTGCATCAAATAGGTGCTGAAGTAAAAAATGCAGCATAGCCTTGGTATGACAAAATCACAAGCTCCAAATTGTTTCAAAAGCTTGGGTATATATATAAAAAAATCGGGGAAGTAAGAGGGAAAGAAGTGGATATGGAACTAATCATCACTCCGCTTATGAGTTTAGAACTTTAGTTGGCTAATTAGAGACGAATCCAATATTATCTCTTTTTACTCTCACATGCACAATTCAACCCCTTTGTAATTAAATATAATTTACTAATAATAATTATTAGAATATCATTATTCAAATGATTTACAAGGGATAACAAAAGTTTGCATGGTCTTCTAGCTCATTTTTATACTTGGTTAACCCACTCCTTTGCAAAAATTAAGGAAACCATCCCGTTGTTCTCAAAAATTAAGGTAATAATTTGAGTTTCCACTTTGTCTTTTTAGCGCATGTGCATGGGGTAGTTATTATGTTTGACTTTTCTAACAATACATATCTTTTCACCATTTGCAAATTTTATTATAATTAAAAATTTAACATTACCCACCACGTGGGTATCTTGGAAAGAGGGTTGAACGTTTAAAGCGGAACATGATTTTAACCATGGTCAAAATTGCCCATGCTTAAAATTGACTCAACCGAATCACTTGATTGGGTTAAAACCCCAATAAAAACTTTATTTTCACCTTATCTAGAAGCTTCGTTACTTTGATTTAGGGGAAACCCTTGAAAATGTTTCTTGCGAGCACCATTTTTGAGATTTTGTAATGTGTTGGAGTCCGCCATTTCCATCTTGTGCATGCTGCGATTCTCCTTACTTGGCCGTCATGACTCACAAGTCTAAGATTTGTCACCTTTCACTTAGCCGCCATTTATTCTGTACATGTATGTTTGCATGGTTTCCTTCGAGCTCTACATTTTCCTTTCTTGACAGTGGCTTCCTACCCACCTCGTCACATTCTTTCCAGATATAATTATTACTCTCTTACTACTGGTAAGCGAATTGATTGAATTTTTAGTTCTTCATTTTATCTTGACACCTGCGTCTTGCATTCGAGTTTCTTTTTCATGCATCTGAGATGGGTTTCCATGCGTTCGAGTTGGGTTTGTGCTATCTGGGTCACTTTGCTTTCATTTCATTTGGATGTCATGGTTCTTCACCTGAAACACTTCATATTGGAGATTTTTCACCATTTTTTACTTCTAAATCTTTATTTTATCTGGCCACTATGGATGATGAGCTCGATTAATGCACTTTTACTAGTTTGGGTTCCGATATCTTCTACATATGTGGCTCTGCATTTAATTTCTGGGTCATGGTTTCTTTGAAGGGATCGAGATTTTGGTTTGCTAGCTTGGACCTCGTTTGTTTTCATACCAGCTCAGCCATCTTTGGAGATTTTATCCTTCATTATGATCGGCATTGGCTTGCCCACCTATATCTTTCCGTTGATTATTGAGAGCTCCTCATTTTTTATATGTTCGGCCATGTGCTGGGACTCGAACTCGATGTAGTGGGTTAAGGTTTGGGTCATGGTTTTCCTTTTCTTATCCATGTGGAGCATTGAGCTCACATTTTGAAACGTTCATCTCTCCCTGAAAACTTCATCTCGTCGTGCATACAATTGTAGCTTGGTGTATTGTTGTTGGATCACATCATTTAATTTCTGTCCGAGTTGTGCATTTTTGAGCCTTTTTCATGTTGTCAAGGTAAGAAAAATTTCACTATGGCTGGTCGGTATTTTTAAATTTTGGTTTTTGAAGAAACATACTCAGATTTTGATTTAATAACTGTAATTCTATATTCATTCTATGCAAAATATCATTTCATTTGAGATCATTTTTTTACATTTTTAGAACTTGCTTTTGAAAAAATCTTTTCTTTACAAATGTATACTTGTAAGATGTACAAGAAATCCTTGGATGTCTGTCATTTTGGATCTTAACTTTATCTCTTGTTGTGCACAAAGAAATCTATTTTCATATTTGAAAAATTGTATTTCTATTACTGTGCTGGAACACGTTTTGAAAACTTACATCCTTGTAAAATGTATGGACATGATCCATGAGCGTGCTCTAATTTTCAGAAACTATGTCTTTTAAGTTGGATATGAAAGGCATGCAATTTTTTTATTCTTGATAGATATAATTGAAATGACCTCCACCATTTGTATTTTTCACATTTGTCCCTTTGATTGAAAAAAGGAAGAAAACTATGTTGATTATTTTTCTTTGATGGAAACCCTGCACTCTTTTTCCTTTCATTGTCTTCTTTTGGAATGAGATGTTCCATCATTGTTGTAATACTTGTTCATTAAAAACACAAAATCTAGAAAAATACTCTTAATTGATGTATATACAACTGAAAATGTAGAATGATTTATTCTGATCTGCACTCTATCCTTCTCTTTATCTTGATCCAATTCTTTCTATGCATAATTTTTAAAGAGAAACTATAATCGTTTATGAAATTATTTCTTTGTTGATGCATTCTTTAAGAGCAATAGATTCTTTTCTAAAATTTTTGCTTTGTGATAGAATAAACATACATCTGAAGGTGAAAATCTATCAAATATTATGAACCTCAAGCTATAATATCCTTCCTTTCTCTCTTTTAGGTGCACTGGATTAGCAGGATAACAACCTTGAGCAAGATTGAATCAAGGAACGGATGCATCTTTTAGGAAATATGTGGCCCATTATCTTCCTTGTGTTTTTAGTTTCAAATATATCTTTACTATTTACATCTGTATTTATATCCCATGGATTATGTGGGGAAACTTGTATAATTATAGTTATAAAATACACAATTGTTTAATGAAACGAGTTTTCTATTTCTTCCTTTACATTTCTTTTCAATTGCATAACTAAATAAACATATGAAAGCTCAACTATCTAATATAATTGTATATAATCATAAGGAATTAATAATAAATTGCTTTTACCTTTTCCAATCATTTCAAAATAGGAAACAGAAATAATGAATGAATTATTCCTTGATGGCTCGATTGTTTCAATTTATGATATAAGGTGCCATTCCTATCTCCATCGAACCATGTAGTTGTCTCACAATCGGTGATGCATGATGATGGTGAAGATGACAAGCTAGAATGGCATCCTAAACGGGAGTAGAAATTTGAAACATGATTCCTTCCATACTCATTTGCTGAAAATAAGGAACCTGAAATTTTTTTGTACCCCTCCACTAAGATGTCCAAATCGTAAATTTCAATGGGTTTCCATTCATTCGATTTGGGTGTGCACTACCTTGGTCACTATGTTTTCATTTTAGCTAGACAACATGATAATTCACTTGAAGCATGCTTTTTTCGAGATTTTCCACCAGTGTTTACTTCTGCAACTATATTTATCTATTAGCTATGGATGATGAGATTGAGTTATGCAATTTTACAAGTTTGTGCTCCTATTTGTTCCCTATTTGTAGCTATGCATTTCTTAATTTGACCTTGATTTCCAAAGAGCTCGAGCTTGTGGTTTTCTCACATGGAGCTCATTGGTTTTCATACAAAATCGGTCATGTTTGGATATCTACTCCTTCGTTAGGGTTGGTATTGGATTCCCCACTTGTAGACCATCCTTGAGTATGGAGATCACATCATTTTCTATCTACTCGACCATGTGTTTAGGTTTGAGCTCTCTGTTATGAGTTTAGGGTTTGGTCATGGTTTTCCTTTTCTCAAGCATGTTGAGAATTGATTTCACTATGTGAAAAATTCATCTCGCCATGAAAATTCAAATCACCATGCATTCTCTTGTAGTTCAACACATTTTTGTTGGAGCACGCCATTTCATTTTTATCTCGATCTATGAATTTTTGAGTCTTCATCACGTTGTTAAGGTATGAATAATTTCACTATGGCTAATAGATACTTTGAAATTTTGGTTTTTTGATGAAACATATTCATTTATTTAGATAATATATGGAATTATATCTTCATTTTGTGAAAAAAATCACTTCTTTTGAGATCCGACATTTTTTACATTGTTGGAACTTGTGTAGTGCCCACTCTTCCCCGATACTATTTCATTTTGATGTTTTTATTGTTGGATTGATACTTAGACATTTGACTATTGTATTTTGATTAGTAGATGATAGATTATACTGATTATATTATGTGGTTTACATTTTATTATGATGCACTTGATGGTGATGATAGATAGTTATATATGTTGAATTGAGATATCCTGATTTTTATACTAACATGTTGTAATTTGGATGCATAGCATATGTTGGATGTTTTGAATAGAATTATGTTTTTTATGAATTCAAAAATCAAATTTATCGTATGATGCTAAATGATAGAATTGAAAATTTCGAATGATGATTATTTATTTTATATGTATATTGTCTCGATGTTTTTAATACAGTTGAAAGGCGAGAGACGTATTTTGTTGTGTGGCAGGACATTTTAGCACATACATCGAAATGGGATATGGGCCCAACCATGGAAGGATGTTGGGTGTTGAGAAACATGGCCAAAATTTAAAAACTTGTGTAATGTTGTGTGGTGTTGTTTTTCCATTCCTAGTTTGGAAGTTTCCCATTGGGGGGTGACCTCATATGTGTGGTCATGTGATGAATTGTGTTCCCTTTCTTTTAATTTTTACATGTTCTTTATTTATTTTTTTATATATTTAAAATTTTGAATTGTTGTCACTTTATTAGCATGTAATAATGTTTCTTAATTAAGATAAATCTTTCTTGTTTTCTTAAATAAAATTAGGATGTGAAAAATAGGTAATTATGAGGTTAGATGGTCCTTGTTGTAAGTGAAATTTATGATCGTTTTTGTGTGATTTACTCCACCCCAACTTCAAAATTCGGATTTTGACTTTGGGGGCCTTTTTGGAGGCTTGTGGGACAAGCTAAACTTGTCCCATGCCTCTTAAATTTACCAAAAACCCTACCTACCGGTTAGAGAGATGATTTTTGACCTTTTTATCCCTTATGGAGTGTAAATAAGAGAAAATAATTACACTTTCATTCTACCACAATTAATTTTGTCCTTTGAAAGCATGGTGTGCACTTTTTTTTTGTATCGTGTGGGTTGTCATTTTTCTTACAAGTTCATTGGTTTTCTTGGACTTGGTGTGTTGACATGAGTGTGGGAATGGAGGAATGATGAAGTGGCATCCTACATGGAGCCACCTCATCATCCTCATATTCTATTTCTATTTATTGTTAGATTTTGATGGAATTAGGGTTACTTGTTTTTTTTTTTCTTGGGCACTTTTGGATTTGGAGCTTGTAATTATTACTTGTAGTGTGCTTGGCTTGAAGTTGTCAAAGGATTGTTAAGTTTCTTAGAGCTAGATGGAGAATTAGGTTCTCCACCTTTGTTGTTTTGTTATTATGCTTGTTGATACGAAATGTTGTGCTTGTTCAATTTATTTAAGCCTTGTGAATGATTTTGTGTGTGGTTAGGTAGTAGGAAATTACTTGGGTGTGGGAGAATGGCTTATGGGACCATTGGGGAGGGAAAAGGGATTTTGTGATGAAAGCATTTGGTGGGAGTGTGATTGGGAGTTTTACCTATGGGAACTGAAAATGAAATCATGGTTATTTTGTTGCATACTTGCAAGGGAGAGATAATGATTTTGTTTTGATTGTTTTGTGCACTTGGAGGCTTAGGGTGAAACTCCCACTTCACTTGGGAGGCATAAGAAGGTGGTTTCCCATATCCTTTTCTCCATTTGGTTTGATTTCAAAGCTTTGTGTTTTTGAGAATTTTTAAACTTGTTGAATATGTCTTTTTGGTTTTGTTGAATGTCTTGAATGTATGGTATTATGTGGAAGCCATATTTGTTTAAAGTTGTCAAAAGTTTTCAAAACCCCTCATGGTTCCTTGGTTGGGGATCGGGGCCCATTAAGAATATGTATTTTCCTCTTAATGGATTAAAGGTTGGGCGAGAGAGTGTTTCCTACTCCCCTTCATTTCTAGTGTGACCCATTTGTGAAAGTTGGAAGAAAGCAAGATTTGGAGCTACATTGGAAAAGACATGCAAGAGTACTTGTGCTTGACCTTGTTGTGAATCTCCTTTTGATTTGATCATATTCTTATACCCACCTTGAGTGGAAGTTTGTAATATTTTATACTTGAAAGGAATATGTAATATTTCATTTATTCAATGACTGAAATGAGATAGGTCATATTGAAAGATCCTTTGGTTGTTCACCTTATTGAAAGGAATTAATCTTAGTGAAAGAAAATAAATTGGATCCTTGCATTGTAAAAGAATGTGTTTAAATTCTATAATGGAAGTAAAACTTAAGTTATTTCATTATTAATGAATGTGACATAGTACATTCAAAAGAAATGAGAATCTTGTCAAAACCTATGGTTATTAGGAGTGGTTACTACTTACATATTTGATAGAAATGGAATTGTTATTCTTGTTTTTATTAAATGAAAGTAAATTGAACTATTTAAACTAGAGATGTATTACTAAACTAGTTGAAGGGAAGTAGTTGTCAAAATCCTTAGAATAAATGAAAGCATCCCTTTTTGTTTTCTATTATCATTTTGTAGAATGAGTTGTGTAAGAAATCGTTTGATTCTCCCAACTTGGTCTTAGAAGGAATAAATAAATAAAAATATATTAATGACTATACAAGTGAATAAAAGTATAAATATAATTTCCCTACTTAAATATAGAAATAGTTATGTAAATTTAATAGGGATATTCTACAAATTGTTAGTTTACATATTCAACTAACTAGTGTTTCTTTTAGCAAAAATAAATTTTAAACAAATTGTATTATTTTAACATTATTAATATATCAATATTATTATAATATAATATTAAGAATGAAATTGAAGTATATATGTGTGTGTGTGTGTGTGTGTGTGTGTGTGTGTGTGTGTGTGTGTGTGTGTGTGTGTGTGTATGTATATATGTATATATATATATATATATATATATATATATATATATATATGTATATATGTATATACATACATATATATACATATATATGTATATACATACATATATATACATATATATGTATATATATATGTATACATATATGTATATATATATATACATATATACATATATATATATATATATATATATATATATATATATATATATACATATATATATATTATTAATATTAATATACCATATATATTAATGTTTACATTGTTAAAAATTATAATAAATAAAATATAAAATAATAATAAAAAACAAAAAACTTTTGAAATAATTTCCTAGTGGTTGCATCTGTGGATTTTGAGTTTGGGAATGGGGTGGGGAGGGTTGCGACTCCACCCCCACCCAATATTTTTATTATGAGCGGGTGGGGGAGGTCAGCGACACCTTCCCCCACTTTGGTTATTATGTAGTATGGTGGGTGGGGACAAGCCCCACCAAACTTAATAAAAAGAATATCACTTTCAAATTAAATCGACCATTACAGTTTTTTTCAATGCACAAACAATATAAGGTTTTTAATCTGCGGTTTGTTTTAATGTGTGTGTGTGTGTTGTGTGTGTGTGTGTGTGTGTGTGTGTGTGTGTGTGTGTGTGTGTGTGTGTGAATATTGGTATATATTATTATATATAATAAATCAAATTTTAGGTTTGTAATATTATTATAAATTGTGTAGATACATATATATATATTCATAAATAATGAGATATATACACTTGTATATACTTAGAAGAAAAAAGAGTGTATATTCAACTTAAAAATCGAGATTTATTATATTAGGGTAAAATTCCCAAATGTCTAAGAAGGAAAATACATTAAAATAGATTTATAACAAAATGATGAAATCTAGAACAAATAGAAGTTTTCTTATCAAACCCTATGAGAGGGTAGAATAGGAATAGTAAAAAAATAAAGAAAAATAAAATTCATGATATGTGTATCCATACCAAGCTCTTTCCTCTTCCATGGCTTTCTTCTCTTCCTATTTCCCTTAACCTACAAAAACCAAAAAAGGAAGAAATGAGTAAAATGAATGATTAATAGACTCCATAGAGATGATTAGAATTGTTTTACAATTTCTCGATCCAATGGCCAAGATTGACCCCTACAAATGTTAGGTGGGAGTTAGGTGAGATCATCATTTGATCACATGGGTCAACTTTGAATGGGGCCAATTAAGTGGTATTGAGGTTAACTCTAATTTAGTTTTTTTCAAAATGATTTATTTTAATATCTTTCGAAAAATAAAAAAGGCCATGAACTTATGATAAATGAAAGTAAATTCATTTCCTTAGTAGTTAGATAACCTTTATTATGGTCATGGATTGAATTTAATAGTCCTTTTTAAATGGAAGGAAGATTAAGCTTAGCACTAGGATAAATTTATTAAATGAATTTAGGAACCACATTATGAAATTAATTAAGGATATTAGCAATGAATTTTAAACCTAACTGAAGATGAAATATTATTATTGAATTGTATTTTAAAACGATCATTGTTAATCGAGACCTTTGCTAAACATTATAACCGACTTTACTTTTAAAAAATATTCAGTAATTTTTCTAAATCATTTGTTGGTTTGTGTTTGGTTTCGTGTGGGTAAATTTGTAGGCGTTATAATTGTATCGAGCCATGGGTTCAACACTTGGACCCCGATCATAATAGAAATCATGAAACATAAACAAATAAATGTAGCACAACTCTAAACCTAGATCACACAAAATTGTATTTTGTTAAACGTAGAAAAATTAGAAAAATAAAACAAAAAAATAGATGATGATAAATAGACTCCCATCTTGGTACATGCAGGAGGTGCAGACTTGATGAGGGGTTCCTACATCTGGAGATAGACCTACCACCCCAAGATCTCGGTGGTAGCGGTATTTTCCTTTGATATTGCGAAGCTACGGGATGTTAATGTTGATATACGTAGAGGATTTTTAGTAGGGAGACCTAGAATATAAGATAGAGAGCCATCCTAGGAGGCTTGTGCACCTTCACATCACAGTGTCAAGGATAGGGTAGAGAACTCCCATGTGGAGTCGAGTTAGGCACGAGTTTCCTCTTAGTGAGCACAAAGATAGAGCTAGGGGTACATATATAGGTCTATAGAAGATCACATTAGAGAGATATTGAAGTTACACCCACCTCATTTTACTTGAGACACGAGGGTGATTTCAGGTCGAACCATGGTTAGTTATATTAAATGGATTCTTCAAGCTATGTCCTTGTTCTAGAAACACGAAAGCTCATGTTTCCATCCACCTTATGAGAGACAAAGCTAGTTTTGGTGGAGGACTGAGGAGAAGAATCTCCATGTGGATTTAGAGATAGTCACTTGGGAGCTCTTTGAGGAGTGTTTCAAGAGTAGATAGTTATCCAGAGATTCATCCATCATCGGATTGATGAGTTTTATAATCTCTGACGAGGATTATATGATAGTGGCGAGTATAAGGGATGGTTTTAGATTTACTTCGGTATGCGGATTACATGGAAGACAAGTAGGTTAGATTTCGCATGTTCATCTATGGCCCGAACTTAGACTTCAGTGGGTTAGTATGCATTCATTTTCCACAAAAACTTTCAAATGTTGTGGAGAAGGCCTATATTGCAGTGGAAACCGGGGAAGACTCAACGAGCTCGTGACAAAGTGACAAAATAGTATATCAAAGGTATCAGCTCCTCCTCCTTATGGTGGACATAATTCAACACAGCCTTCCTTTCGGCCTTCACCACCCCCTCGGTAATAGTAATAACATAAGACTGGACCTCCACAAGACCATGATGCTTAGAGATGGCGTAGTATGAGACCTCTAACTAGGGGTACCAATAGGAAAAATAATCCACATTGAACATAATTGGCAAGAGTCACGTCCAATGAAGCGCACACAAAGATCTATAGTGGGATCGTCGGGTTATTCAACACAAACCACTAGGCCACGGAGGACTATCTGCTCAATGGAGAGGACCAGGTACTTACTATCAATGTGGTGTGCATGAACATCATTGGAGAGAGTGCCCTAAGAACCATGCTAATTAGGGTAAGGAACCTATTTCTAAGCCTATTGTTCATCACATTGATAAGAGCCACATGATATATGTAGTGGTCGAGAACCACCAGGAATAACACTAGGGCACGATGATAGAGACCACAAGTGGAATTGGTGGTATTTCAATCCCTATTTTATTTGACTCAGGCTCATCGATTCATTCATTTATCCATCTTTAATAGAGCATTGAAGGCTAGTAGTAGTTAGGCGGGGCATTAGTTGGGATGTTGAGATGGCTTCTAGAGACAAGATCTTAGTAAAATCCTTAGTCAAGAGTCCGTAGTGGACTTAGGACCCTTTACCACTACTTTGGATCTTCGTATCCTTCCGTTGAGTTAGTATGGAGTTATATTGGGGATATATTCATTTTTGTGCATAGATCTAGAGTTGATTACCACAGTAAGGTTATATTTTTTCCGATGATTTTGATTTTGATTCAATGATCATTGGAGTCAAGAGACCCATCTCTATTTGCAATATTTCCATTATGAATCTGAAGTGGTCTATGTGAAGGGTTTGTCAGATTGTATGCAATTACGATTAGTTATAGGTAAGAGGAAGGGGCTAGTGTACCTTCACTTGATGACCACCCCATTTTGTAGGTGTTTTCAAATGTATTTCCTAGTGAGCTGCAAAGGGCGCCTTGCTTGCTGAGATGGATTTTAAGATCTATTCGGTTCAAGGAGTGGAAACTATCTTGTGTGTTCCTTATAGGATGAGCATGCCTGAGATTTGTGAGCTCAAGTTGCAGGTGAAGGGCCTTCTTGAGAACGCCTAGTGTATCCCTATAGGGTGCACTAGTGATATTTGTGAAGATGAAGGATGTATCCTAGTGGTTGTGTGTGGAGTATGATGAGTTCAAAAATTAACAATTTGTTTGATCAAATGAAGGGGGCCACTTGTGTTTCTAAGATTGATCGTGAGAAGCATCTTTATGGGACCTTGGAGAAGTTTGCATCCTTTCATTCGGAGGTGCGTATTTGGGTCACATCATTTCTAGGAAAGGTATCACGAGTTGATCCTTCCAAGATTAGAGACATTATGGATTGTCCAACACCCATTAGTGTGATTGGAGTCTGTAGTTTGATGGGGTTGGTAGGGTACTACAGGAGATTTGTTTAGGAATTTTCTCAGGTTGTGCACCCCATCACTTCCCTTAAACGAAATGGAAAATTTTCATTTTTTCGGATAGATGTGAGGAGACCTTCGGGATACTAAAGGAATTCCTTACGATAACACCCATTCTTGTAGTGATAGATCCATAGGAGAGTTATTCATTTGCATAGATGCATTTTTTTCGGGATTAGGTGGTGTTTTGATGAAGAAGGATTAGGTAGTAACCTTTGAGTCTCACAAACTCTAGGATTCTGAGCTCATTTATCGACTCGTGACCTTGAGGTTTTATATGTTATGCATGCTTTGGTTCAATGGAGATATTTTCATCTTGGTAGGAGATTTATACTAAATACGATCACTTGAGTCTTCGCCACCTCTTCATGCAGCCTAATCTCAATGCTTGTCGGTGGTGTTGGATGGAGTTTATTTGTGAGTATGACATGAAGATAGAGCATGTGAAGGGGAAGGATAATGTGGTTTTGGATGCCTTGAGTAATGGTAGACATTTGGCTTTGGGTACAATAGTTGGCACAAATTTGAGGATCGGGATTTTGTAGCATCCTCCTCATGACAACTTCTACCTTGTAGCTAGATATGATATTGAGTCTAAGAGATCAAGTTTGATGGATTTTCATTTGAGGTAGATGGTCTTCTCGAGTCACATAGACATGATCTATGTAAAAAGAGATGGAGGCTTGAGACATGATATATTAGTAGAGGCTCATTGTGGAAGATTATTTGTAACCAGGATCCCCTATATACCTCTCGGTCCTATAGTACTATACAACATGCTCTTGGGACATGTATCACCTTAAGTAGAACTTACCACCAAGAGAAATATGGGTAGATAGAATGAGTGACTCGGATCTTGGAGGATATCTTACGGATGTATGTCATGGACCATCGATCTAGATGGGATGAGTACTTGTATTTAGTGGAGTCTTCCTACATGAACTATTTTCAGAGTTCAATTGGCATGGATCCTTTTAAGGAACTATATGGAAGAGAGTGTAGGACACCGTTGAGTTGGGATAGATCAAAGAGATCAGATTTTCTCTTGATCGACATTATTACATGATATAGATCAATAGGTTATACTAATTCGACGGAGGTTATAAAAGTCTCGGGATAGAAATAAGAAATATATAGATCAAAGGAGGAAAAATCATAGTTTTTAGGTGGCCTTAAGGAGTTTCTTCATGTTAGGCCTCATAAGAGTCTTATCCATTATGTAAAATGCTCTAAGTTTGCTCCTAGATTTGTGGGTACCTTCGAGATCTTGGAGCGTATTGGTCCTTTGGTCTATTTTATAGAATATAACCCTAGCTTGTCTCGTGTGCACGATGTATTTCATGTTTATGTACTTAGGAGATACACTCCGGACCCCTCTCAGATTTTGGATTATCTTTGCATTATATGTGTAGAATCACGAGAAGATGTCGATGGAACCTTTACACATTATAGAGTGCAAGACCCTAATCCTTCGAGGCTGCGAGATTGACTAGGTGCGGGTCTAGTAGGATAGGTACAATGAGACTACAACATCATGAGAGGATGTAACTATTTTGTGAGTCTAATTTCCTCATCTATTTTAATGAATTCCAAGAGGAATTCGAGTCTAACGGAAGGGGGAAATAGTGCCTACTACTCATATACAAAATTTCATTTTGATGTTGTTATTATTAGAATGATCTGTAACTCCCGCAAAAAATGACGTTCTAGGAACACGCTAACACCTAACACTTACCTTGAAAATTACGACTATTTTTTTGTTCTGATATAAAGAATACATGTAAAAGAGTTTATGCATGGCTAATCCCTAGGGTACAACAACTAACCTACACCACTAAGCTCAACCCTATGGTGTAAGAACCAGAGGCCTAATTCAAGGTCAACATAATTTCTAGTTCACTCTAGGGTCCATTAAACCCTTTTCAACTAGGAAGGTAACATATTTTAATTTACTTACTTAATTTTTTTCTTCTTCTTAATAATATTAAAATCATAATATGGTTAGCATCTTGCTTAATTCATATAAAATCACTATCTTAATAAATTAGGGTCTTATCTATTATTGACTAAATTTTGATAAAGACTCACGAAGGTTTGTTACTCCAAAGGTAATAAAAAGGCCCCATTACCAAATTACACGTACCCCTAAGATGTTAAAAGCAACATTAACAAAATCATTTTCACCTAAAAAATTGTGGTGAAACCTCCACCCTTAGGTCAAAACAATTTCAACCACGACATCCTAGGGTCCATTTGATTTCTGAAAATGTAGGTTGGAGAGGAGAAGGCCATGGGAGCAAGGAGGAAGAATCATGGAGGACTCCACAAGGACCAAGCTTAGAAGGTTTAGATTGTAGGTTTTAGTGTTGTTTTCATTTTCTTTCAAGGATTGGGAGGGTTCTCTTCCCCCAATCTGGTTTTATTTTACACCATTTGTATTTTGGTTTTTAAGTTGGGGACAAACCCTACCCCATTGTTATTAATGATGAAGAAATAGTATAAATCGACCTTTACATCCATGCTTCTTGTTTTTAATAGAGGCTTGAAAAGAAGTACAATTATATCGAATAAAGATGCTAAGTAAATGGCTACAAACTTGGAAAGAATTATGAATAAAAAAATATAGCTAGTACAAGTAGGGAGTGAGAACTCTGAAGAGATTTATTTGGAACATGATAACTCATGAGACTTCATGAAGATTATAGCATTGCAAAACATCATTCAGAGATCCAAGAATAAGAGATTTTTGTATTCATATCTATGAAAAAGATAGAAAATGAACTGTTATAATGTCAGGGTAAGTTACGGTCTCAACAAGTTTCCATGGTAAGATCACAAAGTCCAATCTAAGATGCAACAAAGAATTTCAAGCTTTCGAAGTGATCATGCAAGAAATGAATAAAGTGAGGGAAAATATTATAAATTGCCATAGAAATGCATGATACATTTCTTTAATATACCCTCAACTAATAAGCCATCCCAGAAAGATTCATGAAGCTGCAGTGACCATTTTCAATCAAAGAATAATATATTCTCATAGAGTTTCAACATCTATATTGACTTCTCATCAAAATCCAGAATAGAGCATGAAAGTGAGAATATCAAAACTTAATGAGCAATCTGATGTAGAAAGTTAGAGATATTCATTCTTGTAGACATACTTAACATTGTTGCAAGGGTTTTCATGGCATGGAGAAATAAAATAGATGGATTTAGCTTTGACATTGACATATGAATACAAATTCTATCAAATTCAAACAAGCCCACAAAGTGAACTCATCAGGTAAGTTAAATCCACGTAGATCTACAACTGTATATGAAAGGAAAGTTGCACAAAATTTCCAAGACCTTAAAATAAATCAATAGATCTGTGAAGTAGATACAGACAATGCAAACCATTCAGAAGGTATAGTTTTGTCTCACGAAGATATGATTCCCACATAACAATAAGCTAAAACCCATCATTTCTACATTCTTATGAAGTAAAAATTAGAAGATCTCAGATAAGACGAAAAGTCACAAGGTTTCATATGGCAACCATCAATTGAATATAGGTTATGCAACAAGGAAATTTAGATTATAAAATTATTACATAAAGATGTAACTTCTAGCATCAACATACATTGTCAAATGGAAATCAACACGTACAAAGTTTCTATCATAACTTCATGTGTTAAGTTAAATTAAGAGGACACAATATGAAATTCAATTGTTTTTCATACACTTATAATAGGGTATGAGCCATAGCAAAGTAGGAAGCAACAAACCCTCATCTTAGATCGATTGCACCTATGATAAACAGACATACCATTAAAAATGACATAGTAGAAAGGGCGTAGCAGCTAAAATTTTGGAGTGTACAGTTGAGAAGAAATTGATCATATTTTATTGCTCAAAAAGAACGACACAACCTTACCTTAAAAACCCTCAAAATGGCGACCTTACTAAAGAAGTTAGAGGCTCAACTATAGAATGAATCAATGCATAAAATCTTTGACAGAGCTCTCAAACCCGAAAAACAATGGGTGAATACATAGGCCACCAAGTAAAATGGAATGAAACAAATCTCAAAATATCATTAATGGATAACCTTGTAGTCCACCAAAGATCTCATAAAATCCAAAACCTCGGGTCGATTCCGACCTCTAAAGGGTAAATGCTAATGGAACAAAAAAGAGAGATTTACCTTCTAAACAAGCTACAGTCAACACAAATTTTCTCAAAACAAGAAAATCATATCTCAATAACCTTCTGATTATCACCAGGTTGCACCTAGATGGAGATTCACACAGATCAGGCATAAGAATATAGAAATGAGTACGAAATTAAAATTCTTACCTACAAATGCAAAGGCTAGAGATCAAAAATCATAAAATGGCTTTCATTCGAGAACTAATAAGACAAGTCTCAAATAAAGCCCTAGATTTCAACAAAAGTGAAGTACCCAAAATGTAACAAGTGAAAACGGTAGTTAATGGAACTCGAATCATGGATACCCATGATAGAAAATACCCATATCTAGAGTTACGAGGAAGAGAATTATTATGTTAGGATGAACTCACTAGTGGAAAAGGGTATTCAAAGCTTAAATGTAGCTTCATACCATTAACAATGGATTTAATTATATAATGCAACCATGGATCATTTTCATCAAGACAATAAGCACAAGCTCATTTATAGGTAAACACAGACACCCCGTGTTTCAATTGGGAATATAAAAGCAACAAGAAGAGTTTAAGAGTTGTCAAGTAACAACATGAGAGAGATTTACCTTCTCCATGGAGGCTTAGAAGAATCACTAGCCAAAACTCCAGGATGGTGAGCTAAAGAAGCTCCAACCCTTCGTTTGAAGCTCGATGATGCATCGAAAGGAAATATAAAGAAACCATAAGGTTTGAGCACCTCATAATAGCAGAAACCAATCCCATAATGTCTGAAAATTTCAACTTCCAAGCCAAACTTCATATCAAAGCCAAAGAGTGAAAACAAGCCATACCCATCTAAGCTATGAAGCGAGCCAAAGTGTAGAAGTGGTCAAAAATAAGGACCACATTGAAGCAAGAACAAGGTAAAGTAAAATCTAAAAACTCCCCCTTGTATAAATGGCAATGAAATACCCTTTACAGAGGAATATTAGAACAGAATGAGCCCTAAATTCAACATAATCTTTCACTCAAGCTTGAAATCAAAAATAATGGTGGTGATTGAAATTTTACAGAATATACTTAGCTCAAAAAAAGATTTCGTGAGAGTGAAAAGAATGATTAGGGTTTGAAAAATTTTACCTCAATCAAACCATGGTGGATTTCCTAACCCAACTAGGGTTAAGAAGTACAATATGTGGCATTACCTCAATTATAGATCCAGAAACCCTAATCTTAACCAAGGTTAGCAAGTTTTCCACCGACATGACATGCATGGGGTGAGTCATCATCAGAGGGGCCAGCCCCATGATTTATAAAATCATTATATTGACCTTTGATAAAGGTTTGAACCATAATGTTCAAATGATTATATTTTCCAAACCTTAGAATATGCCAAAAGGAGCCCCAACAAAATGATGTTTACAATGATAAGAGAAGGGGTTAGATTAAACCATGTGTGCAATAATTATTCAAAAGGAGACTATGGAATATGCCATCGACTATATAAAGAAGCCCGAGAAGGATTATGCATGATGTGTCAAACAACAATAATTCCAAGGTGTATACCATGATGCAAAGAAGCCAATGATTTATATGCTAAGGTCAACATTTTCACCTTAACTTTTGTAAAAGTACCTTAAACTTACCAAAGTAACCTCATTCAAAGAAAAAGAAACATTATTTGGGCATGTGCAAGTGGGCGTAAGTTTTCCCGCATTGATGAACCCTTTTGCTAAGGATGTGTGGCATTATTTTACACAAGATTATGTTTTGCATGCCATCAACAACAAGATATAATCCACAAGAAGACAAAATTTGAGCACGTGCACAATCAACAACATCAGATCCTGCAAGTGGTCTACACACATTGGGTGAATATTTTGCTAAAGTATTGCAAACAAAAGAATTATTTTTTTGTCACACAAGGAGATTAATTTTTGCATGTGCATCCAAGGGGGAAGAATTAAAGAATTCCTAAAATATCATTGCAAGTGGATCAAGTTACAAGTGTCACATCAAGTAAAAGAAGAAAAATATTACATGCACATTGGAGAAGACTTACATAATAAGCAAGGGCTATTATTAGCCAAATTATTCATCCAATTTTATTAAAAATAGATCAGTCAACTGCACTTGGACTATTTTTTATTTTTAACTAAGGTTATTAATGCCTCATTATAATCAGCATGTCTATTTTTATTCCTTTATTTATTCATGATAAAGGGGTAAAATTAGCATACATGGGAGAGTACAAATTTTAGCCTATTTTTAAGATGGGATGGGTGAATAATATTTCTATCTTGTGTGCAATGTAATCGAGGGATAAGAAGAGGAATTTTGACATAGGAGTGCTGAAGTAAATTTTACCCGTTTTGCCCTTGGATGAGAACTTATTTCTGCCTTTCTAATTATTTACATTGGTGTATATATCTGTTAACTCTTGTGAAGGTCAAACTCCCGATTAATCATCTTACCTTGCTGCAAATCTAGTAATTTTTGCATAATATTAGTGTGCATGTTTATCGTATTGTGTTAATGTGACTTATTCCCTCATCGCCCAAAGTATTTTGTCTTAATATTCTGCTGAAAACTATTGTTTTGTGCATCTAAAATTCATTCTCAGTTTGATTGTGCAAGTACTCACCAAATCCCTCAATAATTTCAGTGTATCACCCCATTTTCAATCCATTTACAAATATATTTTAACCCTCAAAAATCAAAAAACAAATTAGTTTAGGATACATAAAAATAAACCGACCTTGATAGAGGAGACTCACCTCAACAATAGGTATACCCATAGACCTGAGGTGTTTCCATTGTATCTACGAAAGTGAGAGATTCAAAGCAAGCTTAGAACCCTTGTAGTCATCTCTCAACAAGGGTGCACTTTCGAGAGATAATAGTTTTTGGCATGCCTGGTGGAACGAGAAATACAATTGATGCATTCTGAAGATTAAATATCGATAGAAGAACTCATCTGGAGACTCTTTAAATTTGATTTCATATCAGTACAATACTTTTCAACATCATCGAATTTTTTAGTTGCAGTTTTTCCTATTTTTTGAATAAAATCAAATCTATTATTTTTTTGTTATCGATTCTTTTTATGATCATCAGACCTATTTTTTATTGTTTCAATATTTTATAATGTCATGTAGCCATGAACCCTCATTTTCTACAATATTATCAGCCAAACCAGCATCCTTTTATCCAATTTCCCCTTCAGACCAGTTTTATAACCCCTATCAAAATGAATATCCTTATGACCCATACCTTGGAGATCATTATGATTTTCAATATCATAATCATTACGTTATTCAAGGTCAAATTTATTTATAGGGTTATGCTATTTGTGAAAGGAGAAGAGATCTTGAAATTGAGTTTAATGAAATTAAGAAATAATTTTTAGTTGTCAAGGAACATTATGAAAAGTTATAAGAAATGAAAAATGATAGGCATCAGGTTGAGGAACCCTTTCAAAAGGATTTTCCCACTTACCTTCCCTAATAGAATTCAAAGGTGCCTATATATTCCCCTCATCACCCAAAGCTACCTATTCAGCAGTTTTAAAAGTTTTAGGTTGCTACAATTCCTATTTTTTCTACCCCGTAATTTAAACCCAAATTAAAGTGTCCAAGTTGGCATTCAGATGATGTCCTAAAAATAGAGTTTTTACCCCAACCTCTTGTTCAAAATTTTCCAGTTAATGCTAAAATTAATCCCACTCCTCCTCCTTTACCCGTACTTATAGTCCAGGAAAGAGAGAATTAGATTATCATTCATGAGAGGTAATAATCAAGAAAAAAATAGGATAATTTTTTTACAGAGCATAGAAAAATGGGTTTCTAAATTTTAGTTCGATCATATTCTATAGTTAGAGAAGCAACCCATTCAAAAGGTATAGTCTGATTTTGTAGCATATCAAAATTAGGATAAAAATGATCAACAATTTTTGTATTCTAAACACAAAGTGTGCACAAAGGCAACATAATCCTAAAAATACTAATTCATCCCAATTGATGGAACCTAAAGAGAGTTTACAGATCAATTTTCAAGATAATTCAATCTGATCTAAGGGTTTAGCAACCTATTTATAGTTTATCGCTTCAAAATGATCATGATCAAGAAGATAAGTGTGAAGACCCTTATTGTGCTCCATGCATGGAGATATCTTCGTTATTAGGGACTTGTAGTAATTCACAAGGACTACCAGATGAGAATGTAAGTATTCGTGAACAACAATCTTTCATCATAGAGAAAAATGAATGTTTAAAAATATGGTAAATATAAATAGAATGGAAGAATTTGAATGTGCTACTTAAATATCAGTCCTACCTATAATGGATCAGAAACTTGGAAAAGATAAAGAATAATTTTAAGATACTTGAAAAAATTCAAACAATTTAAGGAAGTAGAACAACCATCTTATCATCTTCACGATGTCATGATTGATGAGTTACAATAGATTGAAGAAGTTGAATACTTTTCAAATCAGTTTTAGAATGTCAAAGAGAATATACAACAGTTTATAGGGGCTGAACAACCTTCGAGAAAAACCTTCAAAACAACTTGAAATATCCCATGATCAAAAGGGATGTTCATGTTTCAATAAAAAACAAGAAAATTATCTTTTCAGCTATTTGGAGGCCATGTCCTATTCGATATCTTGCTAGTTCACAAAAAGCTACAACAATACCAGAGTTCATGCTTGTATCAGAGCCTAAAATGAGCGTCAGATCCTCAAGAATCAGTTCCAAAGCCCTTCAGAATAGTTTGCAGATTAGTTAGAAAGATTCTTCATGTTTTGGGATTATTTTTGGAATAAATTCAAGGTACACATCTCATTTTCAGTTCTATCATGTTATTTGTTTTGCAAGTTGAATTCATTGCCTCGTTTTTGGAGAAAAGGAAGCTATTTTTCGCTTCTCTGTTTCAAGATTTGTTTATCCTCAATTTTCTGCTGGTTAGAATAGGGTAGATTAGGGATTCTCTTTCAATAAGTGCAGCTCATGCACATTGTAGCTTTTCAATTCAATACATGCACTCATGCACATGATATGGATCACCAAATCCTTCCCCAACTTTAGTTTTTTCTCGGATACAACATTTTTTTTTTTATATTCTTTGACTCCATGCCCAATGGACAAGACGAAGGAATTTTTCTACAAGCTACCAAGTAGCTTTCATAGTAGGATCGCCAAAATTTTTGAATTTTTTTTGAACCTCGAGCTAAAAAGGTCAACTTGAAACTTTTAAGTTCCTCAGATTGGTCGAGTTACAAGTTTGGATATGTTTGGATGAGCCATCTCGGAAAAAGATATAGATTTTAATTTTTGGTTTTGGACAATCTTGGAAGTCACATTTGGATCAAAAATACAACTCGGGTGCATTTACAGGATGCCATGACTCATAGATGTAGCCATTACATTTGTTACCCTCTTAAGAACTATGCAACAACCATAAACGACCATTACAAAGTGTCAATAAAGGTAGGAAGGACAACATGTATTAGACATGATATTCTGTAGCTGCAAACAAGTTGCAGGTTTGAAGCATGAGAATATGTAGTTTTATAAATAGTTTTGTGTTTTCAACGATCATCAAAAAGATACACTTAATTTTGATTATTTATATGATTAATTGAATTATTTAAGTGTTTTGAGTTATACAAGTTCATTTATTATCCATACAAATGAAGAAATTATAGAAAATAAAGACATACATCTCATTACATGAAAATAGTTCATTTATTCATAAGGAATAACAGTACAGTGAACCCACACAAGTCGTGGGAATAACTCTAAAAGCAAGTACATAAAATAAAATACATGCGTGTAAAGCTATGAGTAAAAGAGAAAGGGAGATCCATCATTGCCTTTTTAGATGGACTCTCCCAGCTTCTTTTTTAGTTGTCTTTGTTTCTCCTCCTCACTATCTTCTCCAAATGCTACCCAAGTACTATGAAAGACAATGCAAATAGGTCATATCGTAGCTCTAGATTTCCATGTTTTTTTACTCCCAACTTTAAACGAATGTATTTCCTTTAATAAAGAACTTTAAATCAGATACATTATAAATGAATAAAGTAAATGTCTTTTTAGAGTCATGATAGGAAGCATAATTTGATAGAACTCAAGGAATCACTTACATAAAAACAATTATAGCCATGCTTCTATTTTTAATATAGGCTTGAAAATAAGTATAGTTATATCGACTAAGAGATGCTAAGTACATGGCTACAAACTTGGAAAGAATTATGAATAAACAAAATACATCTAGTGCACATAGGGAGTGATCACTCAAAACAGATGTACTAGGAACATGATAACTCATAAGCCTTCATGAAGATTATAGCCTTGCAAAACATCATTTAGAGAGACAAGAATAAGAGTTTTTTTAATTCAAATCTATGCAAAAGCTAGAAAATGAACTGTTACAATGCTAGGGAAAGTTACAGGTTCACCAATTTTCCATGGTAAGATAAAAAGTCAACTCTAAGTTGCAGTGAAATGAAAATTTCAAGATTTCAAAGTGATCATGCAAGAAACGAATAAAGTGAGGAACAATATTTTAAATCACCATAGGAATGCATGATACATTTTTGCAATATACCCTCACCTGATAAATTATGTCACAAAGCTTCATCAAGCTATAAGTGTCCATTTTCAATCAAATAAGAATAGATTCTTGGATATTTTCAACATCTATATGGACTTCTCATCAAAATCCAGAATAGAGCATGAAAGTGAGAATATCAAAACTTAATGAGCAATATGATGTAGACATTTAGAGATATTCATTCTTGTATACATATGAAACATTGTTGCAAGGGTTTTCATGGCATGGAGTAATTAAATATATCGATTTATCTTTGACATTGACATACGAATATAGATTCTATTAAATTCAAACAAGCCCACAAAGTGAACTCATCAGAAGCAAGTGAAATCCATGTAGATCTACAACTATATATGAAAGGAAATTTGCAAAAAATTCCAAGGCCTTAAAATAAATCAATAGAGCTGTGAAGTAGATACAAACAATGAAAACAATTCAGAAGGTATAAATTTGTCTCACAAAGATATGATTCCCCCATAACAATAAGCTAAAATTCCAACATTTCCACATTATTATGAAGTAAAAATCAGAAGAGCTCAGATAAGAAGAAAATTCACAAGGTTTCATATTGTAACCATCAATTGATTATAGGTTATGCAATAAGGAAATTTAGCTTATAAACTCATTACATAAAGATGTAACTTCCAACATCAACATACATTATCAAATGGAAATCAACATGTAAAGATTTGCTATTGCAACTTCAAGTGCTAAGGTAAATTATGAGGACACAATATAAAATTCAATTGTTTTTCATACACTTATAACAAGGTATGAGCCATAACAAAGTAGGAAGTAACAAAATCTAATCTTATATTGAGTGGCACCTAAAATAAATAGACTTACCATTCAAAATGACATGATAGAAATGGCCTAACAGCTTAAATAGCTCATATTTCATAGCATACAATTGAGAAGAGATTTATTAGAATTTATTGTTAAAAAATAAAGACATAGAATTACCTTCAAAACCCTTGAAATGGTGAAATTACTATAGAATTTAGAGGCGCAGCTATAGAATGAATTATAATGCATAAAATATTTGATAGAGATCTCTAACCCGAAAAACACTTTGGTGAATACATAACCAACTAAGTAAAATGGAATGAAACAAAGCTCAAAAGATCATCAATGGCTAATCTTATAGTCCACCAAACAGCTCGTAAAAGCCAAAACCCTAGGTCATATTTAGACCTCTAAAGGGTAAACACCAATGCAACAGAAAAGATATCTTTACCTTCTAAATAAGATACATTCGACATGAATTTTCTAAAAAAAATAAAATATGATATTAGTAACCTTCGTAATTGCACCTAGGCTGCACCCAGATGGAGATTGATAAAGATCAGGCATAAGAATAGAGCAATGAGTATGAAATTCAAATTCTTATGTACAAATGCCAAGGCTAGAGATCAAAAATCAAAAATTTCTGCCATTCGAGAACTTACAAGTCAAGTCTCAAATAAAGCCCTAAATTGAAATAAAAGCAAAGTACCTAAAATGACAAAAATGAAAACAGGAGTTAATGGAACTTAAATCACAGATAACCATGATATAAATTCCCGATCTAGAGTTACAAGGCATAGAATGAATATGTTATGAAAAACTCACCAAAGTCTGAAAATGGTTTTCAAAGCTTAAATGGAGCTTCGAGTGTTAACAATGGATTTCAGGATATAATGAAACCATGGCTCATTTTCATCAAGAAAATAAATACAATCTCATTTACTGAGAGAAACATAAACCCCGATATTTCAATTGGGAAAATAAAAGCGATAAAGTAGAGTTTAAGAGTTTTTAAGTGATAGCATGAGAGAGTTTTTATTGAGAAAGATTCAGTTTATCACACAGAAATAACACAATAATATTATATTTCTATGTAATTATACACAACATGTTTGGCTAATATATAGCCAATATAATAGAAGAACTACTTCCTAGAAAATAGGAAGTCAACAAACAACTTACCCGTTTATAATTTTACGGGTACAACAAAACTCTATAATAATATATTGTTGAAACAATATATTATAACAATATGAATTGTAATATCAACTCAATTATATCACATAATTATAATCTAACTTTTATAATAATGTGAGCACTAATAATATGAAATCCTAACATTCCCCCCCTTAGTGCGAACATGGGAGAAAACAATTGCACTTCTTTCTGCAGCGTGCCGCCCGTGTGTGCTCATGATCTGGATGGTTTTACAGGACAGCCAACAACCTCAACATGGATGGTTTTACAGGACAACCAACAACCTCAACATGGATGGTTTTACAGGACAACCAATAACCTCAACAGGGATGGTTTTACAGGACAACCAACAACCTCAATATCATGATGTTGCTTTTCCTTGTGCTTTCATCTGTCCACTATGCTTTTACATCAGGGAATTATGTAGGAAACACTGATCACTGATAACAAATATGAAAAGAGAAAATGGAACATTGAGACCATGTTCCCCCCCTCAATGTGAACATTTCACTTATTCAAACCAAAACAGGAACACTGAAAAAGAATCATGCTTTGCACAACTGAAATCAACTGCAACTCTGAAAAGAAAGAAAACTCACACACACACTATCACCATAGCTTTGTGCAGCCCCATCGTTGGTGACTGACGAGAGGTCGCTGAATGACCTCCAGCCTCCTGTGCCTCCATCCTCCAGTTAACATGCTACTAACTCAGCCTGATTTGGATATGAAGCTCAACTGTTTCCACATTGTTTATTATATCTTCCCTCCCGCAATGTGAAACACTTTATTTTCACAGACGTCGGGTAACACCGAAAATGCGTCCGTAAGGCAAAAAAATTATTTTTCAGACTTTTTACAATTATACGACATTTGACGACAACTCACAGATTTGACAAAGACTATTTTGAATCGGACAAGAAGACTCGACTAACTTTTAAAAAGTAATAAAATGAGATTACTTTTTAAATGAAAATGAGAATTAAAAAATCCTAAAATCACCTATATGGAATTATTTATTACGACACTTAGCTCTAAATGAAACTAAAAAAATTAAATAACATACCCTAGATGGTATACAATGGTCTTACTTGCTAGACTCACCAAAATACAACATACAAATGTGATTTGTAAGGATGGAATATGACCACTAAAACAAATTGAATTTATACTTCAAAACACTCAAACGACATATAAGACCATTGGACCTCTATAGAATTCAACAATAAACAATACACTATTAAAATAATTGAATGCTATGGACCAATGAAAAGACTTGTCACAACACCCGTGAAAATTAGAAGTAAAAGACTCTTCACAATGACAAGAAGAAAGACATAACTACTCGCCTAAAGTTTCGTGGAGTCTCCAACAAACGTCACTTAAATGCACTGCACTGAATCACCATATTGAGGATTGAATTTATTGCCAAGACTATGAAAGGAATTTTTGCTCTGCCCGAGGTGGATCTCGATTAGTTATTTAGATTATGTAAATCTTATATGGAGAAGGTAGAGAGTAGCCACACGGTGAAATCTCAACAATTCCCGCCTGTTAAGGAATAAAAAAATTCTGCGCACAAAATTGATGACAACTTTGAATCGAGCCGTGAACACATGCGATGATATTCGTTGTCAACCTGAATGGCATGGAAACAAATGCACAGATAGTTGTGCACTGCTTGTAATACGCATTTATTTGCCAGGGATTGTGAATTGTTGATGAATTTTAATTGGTCGATCTCCTGGAGCTGTCGCAGCTGAGTCTGAGCAGTGTAACCAAACAATGAATGTTGGGAAAGTAAATAGACCAAATGTGCAAGCTAATGGATGAGAATAGGACCCAGATTGGACTGCACAGGTTGTTGATAATTTGGAGGATACATATTACAATAGTATCCACGTGCACAGTAGATCAAATGCAGTCGCATGCATTTAAAATCAGACCTGTGATCTATAGGTATACAGATATTAAAGCAACTGGGTGGCTAAGCTTTCCTCAATGTTGATCACAAGACATGAACTTATCATGTATACCATATGGATTAGGTAGAATATGAAAATAATAGAGAAACACAGGCATACAAACTAAGATCAAACAATCCCAAAGGCACAAGTAACAAAAATGTGGGAGATACAACCTTGGATAGCTAGCTGAAACCACGATCTGTATTGTAGGATCTTGTCAGACAACATGGATGTTGGAGATAACGTCCATGGGCATATCAAACCCTGTGTATTCATCCAATCATACAATATAAAACTATATTCAATTTTACAGTCACAGATCCTTACACAAAAAGACTCTCATTTTCATTGAATTCACTCTGATACCAAATATTGAGCAAGATTCAGTCTATCACAGCAAAATAACACAATAATATTATATTTCTATGTAATTCTGCACAACATGTTTGGCTAATATATAGCCAATATAATAGAAGAACTACTTCCTAGAAAATAGGAAGTCAACAAACAACTTACCCGTTTATAACTTTACGGGTACAACAAAAATCTATAATAATATATTGTTGAAACAATATATTATAACAATATGAATTGTAATATCAACTCAATTATATCACATAATTATAATCTAACTTTTATAATAATGTGAGCACTAATAATATGAAATCCTAATATTTTTACCTTTTCCATGGTGGCTTAGAAGCATCAAAACCAAAAATCTAGAATGTTGAGTTAAAGAAGCTCAAAACCTTCGTTCGTAGATCGATGAAGTATCATAAGGAAATAACAGGAAACCACAAGGTTTGAGAACATTATAATACGATGAAAATGAGCCCGCAATGTCCAAAACTTCAACATCGAGGCCAAACTTTAGAACAAATCTAAAGGGAGAAAATAAGCCATACCCATCTAAGCTATGAACCGAGCCAAAGCTCGGAAGTGATAAAAAGGACCACATTGAAGCAAGAACAAGGTAAAGGAAACTCTAAAAGATCCCTCTTATATAAATGACAGTCAAAATACCTTTTATAGAGGAATATCATAACAGGAATGAGCCCTAAATTCCACATAATCTTTCACTCAAGCTCGAAATCAAGAACAATGATGGCGCTCAAAATTTTGTAGAATAAACTTAACTAGAAAAATATCTTATGAGAGTGAAATCAATTATTATGGTTTGAAAACTTTTACCTCAATCTAACCATGGTGGATTTCCTAACCCAACCAATGTGAAGAAGTACAACACGTGGCATTACCTCAATTTGCAGATCCATAAACCCTAATCTTAACAAAGGTTAGCATCTTTTCCACCTACATGCTATGGGGTGAGTCATCATTAGAGACGGCCAACCCCATGATTTATAAAATCATTATATAGAACTTTGATAAAGGTTTTAACCTTAATGTTCAAATGATTAAATTTTCACAAGCTTAGAATATGCCAAAAGGAATAGCAACAAAATGATGTTTGCAATGATAAGAGAAGGGTTGATATTAAATCATGTGTGTGATAATTATTCAAAAGGAGACTATGGAATATGCGATCGACTATATAAATTATCCCAAGAAATATTATGCATGATGCGTCAAACAACAATAATTCCAAGGTGTATACCATGATGCAAAGAATCCAATTATCTATATTCTAAGGTCAACATTTTCACCTTAACTTTAGCAAAAGTACCTTAAACTTTCCAAAGTAACCTTGTTCAAAGAAAAAGAAACATTATTTGGACATGTGCAAGTGGGCGAAGTGGTCCCCGTATTAGATGAACAATTTTGTTAAGAATGAGTGGCATTATTTTACATAAGATTATGTTTTCCATGCCATCCATAAAGAGACAAAATCCACAAGCACTCAAATGTTGAGCATGTATACAAATGTCAACATCAGATCCTGAAGTGGTCCCCACACATTGGGTGAATATTTTTCTAAAGTATTGAAAATAAAAGAATTATTTTTTCTCACACAGGAGATTAATTTTTACATGTGCATATAAGGGGTCACAATTAAAGAATGCCTATAAATCACTGCAAATTGAGCAATTTGCAAGTGTCACATAAAGAAGAAGAAGACAAATATTGCATGCACATTGGAGAAGACTTACACAACAAACAAGGGCTATTATTAGCCAAATTATTCATCCTATTTTATTAAAAATAGATCAGTCAACTACACTTGGACTGATTTTTATTTTTAACTAAGGATATTAATGCCTCATTGTAATCATCATGTCTAATTTTACTTGTTTATTTATTCACGATAAAGGGGTAAAATTATCATGCATGGGCGAGTACCAATTTTATCCTACTTTTAGGATGGGATGGGTGAGTAATCTTGATATATATTGTGCAATTGTAAGGCATAAGAGGAGGAATTTTTGACATACGAGTTCTAAAGAAAATTTTCCTATTTTTTTCCCTTGAATGAGAATTCGTTTTTGCCTTTCTAATTATTTTCAGTGGTGTGTATATCTTATTAACTCTTGTGAAGGTCAAATTCCATGATTAATCATCGTACCTTGCTGCAAATCTAGTAATTTTTTCAAAATATTAGTGTGCATGTTTATCTTATTTTGTTGTCATGAATCATTCCCTTAGTACAAAAAGTTTTTTTCCTTAATATTCTACTTAAAATTAATGGGTTATGCATCAAAAATTCATTCTCAATTTGATTATGAAATTACATAGTCAAAGTCAAATCAACAATTTTGGTTTATCACCCCATTTTCAATCCATTTATAGTAATGTTTTTACCCTCAAAACCCAAAAAAAATTAGTTTAGGATACATCTAAAAGGAACCATCCTTGATACCAGAGACTCACCTCAACAATAACTATTCCCACATACCTAAGGTGTTTCCATTATATCTACGAAAATGACAGATTCAGACCACACTTAGAACCCCTATAGTCATCTCTCAACAAGGGTGAGCTTTCAAGAGATAACCGTTACAAGAAATAAATTCATATTCTAGCATTCACAAACTGCACTTGACATAGTCCACAAACTTGATAACTAATGACATCAAGCTCAGACATAGTGACATCACGTTTGACATCATGAAAAACTATAAAGACAATACTTATTCATGATACAAAGAAACTTTTGACATGCACATCAAGACAAGAGTACACTTTGTAGAAAATTTCTTCATACAATTTTATGACATAAGGAGGCATGACACATACTCTCACTACTTATCAAAGTAAAATATGACAAATATCTATTAATATGAACCACTTGACTCATCCACATTTTCGACTAAGATGCAACACCAATTTACCCCTTTGAATGAAGATAAAATTTAGACTACACCACAAACCTATTACAACTTACGGGGACATCAATATTGATCATATTTACTCAATATAGGCTGATGAAAAATGATGCATTGACAACGGACTAATAAGAGCACGCACAAACTCGGACACCTAATAATATCAAAAACTCGATAACCCGAAGACACTATTTTACATACCTTATCACTTTAAAAGTATCCCATAGGCCAAGTTTCATCAATTTTTCTTGTATAAGAGCTTGAAAACCATTCAAACACATGTATTCTTCACCGACAAGTGAAAACATGCTTCTTTGATTTGATTTGGACTTGTTGACCATGTTTGCAACATTGATGGCACTATAATTTTCTTTGGAATACTTCATACATTATATGATATGCTGATAATTAGTCTTATTCACCTTCTTTTTATTCCTTAGATTAGACCTTGTAATATATCTCTTCTTTCTTTGACAAAATTTAGCAATATGACCATATTGTCGACAATTGATGAAAACAACCTCTTTCCTCCTTCTTGGCTCAAACACAATCAAATTCCATCCACATTCCTTAGCTTTATGGCCATATTAAAAACAAGATAATCATTCACCAATGAAGACATGTGTCTCATTCCTTGGAGCCGTATTTTTGTTATCTCTAGCTCTATGACCAAATTCGTGACAAATGAGACAATATTCCTTGAATAATGAACCATGCCTCATAACATTAGGTTTTCTAATTGAGTTATACCTTCTCAAATATTTCCTTTTATTCACCTTCAAATATTATCTTTAACTTAGACTACCTTCATCATCATGGTATTCTTGAAACCCTAGGACTGATTTTTCATCTATTTCCATTTGAACTTCTAGAACACCACAAAGAGATTTGGAGATCTTCCCAAGTATCTCATACATCTTCAAATTATTAGAAGCATCATCTAAATCTGATTCAAGATTTTTCAATTTGTATTCACCCATGAAAAGAGAGTCTTATTTTTCTTTTAGGGATTTGGTCAAACTTTCAACTTGAGATTCCAAAGAAATAATGGCTTGACTATGCTTAACTTCCATATCCTCAACCTGAAATTGATATTTCTCCATAGATGACTAATATTTTTCATTCCTTATTCTAAATATAGCCTCAATATCATCAGAATTACCCTTTTTATATGCTTCAAAGGATCTCCTTTAAGGTGTTGAACTTGCTTCACAAGGACCCTCTTTGATACCAATATTTTGATGAAAAAGGGAATAAAATGGGGTGTGAATTAGTACTAAAAATTTATCATTCAATTAACCATTAATATCAACAACCATTAACATTTAACCAATCACATACATCCAACCATTATTTTTTTAGTGTGCACAAAACATCAAAACAACCATAACACATGAGAAGAGGCACATAGACACAAGATATAAGTGGGAAAACCTCATGGGGAAGAAAACCCACTCAAAATATGTTTATATTACATAAATAAAAGTTATTTAGTAAAGAACCAACTTCATGAGAAGAAACAACCTCTATTTTATTAGAGCATCGACCATACAAAGAGCTCCAACCCCTAATTTAGTTAAGAAGCAACTCCAAAAGGAGGATACAACCCCATAGGATGACCAAGAACCAAGTAAACATCATGAATATATTACATCTGTGATAATAATTCTTCCATAATTGATGGAGATCACTTATTTAGCTCATAAACCCTAGGCAAAACCCTAGGTCTTGAATCTTACACTATTGTCTTCCTTCTCAACTTGTTTTTCATCTAATCTCTTGCACACATGATCTCAATCACTCCTATTTTTTTCAAGAATTATATCAAATCTTAAATTCTTACCTCATACCTAAAATTATCTCTTCTCTAGGTCACATTACTCATTCATGCAAGACAAGCTCAGTAAATGACTTCAAAATTCACTTTTATAGCACTTTCTTCTCATAAAACCAAAGGAGGTTTGTCCCTCCTAATGAATTCAACTCATAAATATCAATAAAATTCAATTAAATTCATTACAATATTTTCATATTACCCAAATAGGTCATCCTAGCTAAAAACCTCATCCCATGTGTCAAAAATGGCTCAAAACCCAATGGGCACAAAGATAAAAATTCCCTTACATAAAAACCATACTTACCCATGAGCCATAGACCCATAAAAATTATTAAAATATAATTTTACATTTTATCAAACAATCAAATTATTTCGTTCTTGGGCCATAAGCACTTTGCAATTCTAGAAACAGACGTTTCCTACACCCTTTAGCACTCTGAAACTTCATGTGACCACAAAATCAATTCAAAATATAAAAACATTTCATGTAATAACTTTAGGGAAATGTAATAAAATTTATAATACTTATAATAATGTTATAAGTCTTGAATAAACATGCTCCTCAAACCACAACTACGTTTTTTTCACAAGATCAACCTACCAAAAAGAAGTTTTGAAAGGTCATCTCATAAAAACATTTATAAAAATAGTAAATACCTCAAAATGGATCCGTTGGATTCAAAATTCATCCATATTCATATTCCAGGTGATATCAAGAATCAACCAATCCACCTCATGCTTCACAAAACCAAAAACTTCCAACAAAACAAATCATGTCCTAAACTCCAAAACTCTTCCTATTCAAAGAATAACCTGTAAACCCTATCAAAATACCTCATAATGAGGTAAATTCCATATCATTGGAAATATATATGAATCATGTTTCCAAAAAAATTAATCATCTTCAAACTTCACATGTAGCTCAACATATAACAATTTCTATCAACCACTGTTATTTAATGCCTCAAAACTACCTTTTGACCAGTTAACCTCCATGGACCTCAAATGACCATGTAACTACATTACCATTTCTTGAAACCTCCATGTACATCAAGATAAACTCCCATAAATCATGCACCGTCAATTTTGCATTTTAATCCTTTGGAAAAACTTGTACCAAAACATTCTTCTTTAGAAATTGACCAATTTGAGTGGGTCCCACTCATCACCATGACCTCAACCATACATTTCTATAAATATAAGACTGTATTATATAACATATAATCCTTAATTTTTATAAAACAATAAAAAATAGGTCACTATCTCTCTCTTTCTATAAACGGCTCCTAGTTGGGGTTTAACTAGGGTTTTATACCACTTTATCTTCTTAACATTCATTAATAAAAACATGTGATAAAATCACATGATTAGTTTTTTTAAACCTTCAGAACTCACCATATAATAAAACCTAAAAGTAAAAATGTCACATGTAATTTATACTATTTACAACGAGTATCAAAAGTTCAACTTCAATTGGAATTTCACTTGATTTTGATCTTCTCTCACATAAACTATCATAAATTATAAAAATCACATAATGGAAACTTGAAATTTTTCTAAAAGAATAATGACACATCCCTCTAACATATCTAATCATCAAAATATAAAAGCCATACCTAAATCTCTCTAGTCATTAAGACTTACCTATGCTTGCATGTATGTTCCTCATTGTAGAAGTTAGGGTCAACTGAAAGAATATAATAAATGATCCAAAAACCTCTTAAAATGACCCAAACATACCTCATATGCCATGATATACTTTAATGCATACTTTCATGACCTTATACAGCTCCAAACCACATTACCACACATGCAAACAACCATACGAACTCCCAATTAGCACACGTAACATAAGGAATCACATGTATCTCCACCATGCACCTATTATGAGTTCCGAAGAACCCTAAAAACCTGATATCCATCATTTTAACATGCTTTCCAAGCATCCCATAATCTTCTACCTCAATGCAACATCACCTAGGAACCTGAATAGGCTTGCAAGAGCAAACATATCTCATTAAATCTCACTTTACCAAAGACACATACATCTAAACCGTAATGCCCACTTCCCTATGACATTTAGTTGATTATCATTTTGAGTTATGCAGACTTTTGAATATGGATATGACTTATACTTACGTTGATTAGCATGATGTTTTGTGAGTAGATGCATTTGGGTTATGATTGGATTTTGTTTTCAGTATGATCTACACTTAATCATGGATGTTATTGATACCGATATTATTTTTATATAGATATATTGCATGTTTTCTAACATTGGATTTCTTCACCATGATAAGTAGAATGTAGTTGTTGAATTTACATTACTATAATTTTGGATAATGATGAAATGCATAATTAAGTTGTGATTTAGACCTAGAAATAATGATTGATTGAATTACGTATAGATGTTAACAAATTTCATGCATATGGTTATTTTGGATATTTTAACATGGCCACAAGGCCGAAGGAGGTATTTTGTATTTTGTAGGAAACACAACATGATCACAACCATGAGGGGGATTGGGAACCAAACACAACAGGATGTCGGGTGGTTACAACATTTGGTCGTCAAGGCAACTAGTGAATTGTATTTTGTTACCTTTGTTCTTTATGTGTTAAGAAAAAATTTCCATGAGGGGGAAATTTTCTAATGTGACCAAGGGGGTAAGAATTTTATTTACTTGTTTTAACTTATTTTAGGAGGTGATTTCATTTGTGATGTTTTTTTAAATTACCTTTGCTAAGTATGTTTAGATTAATTTAGCATCTTGTTTAATTTTTAAGTTTTGGAGGGAAGTCTAGTAGGTGTAATTAATTTTGATGGTTGGCTCCTTGAGCCATGTGTTTGCCTCTTGTATTGAATGTTTGTCTTGAGTGTTGACCACTCCAAATCCTTTGAATCTCGAATTTGAGATTTAGGGCAATTTTGGGGGACTTGTGGGACAAGTTGAACTTATCCCACACTTCCCAAAACCCCTTACCAACCATATCTATGGGTTGGGAAGCCAAAAAGGGGATTATTTATTGTTTTGGGAAGGGAAATATGACTTTGGAGTGCACTTTTCTTCCTTTTGCATTTAATTGTGCCTTAAGACACATGGGAAGGGATGGATGTGGATGAGAGATGTCATTCAACCCAACCACCCATTTATTGTGTTTTGGGAGTTGAGTTGACTATGGGAGGTGGTCTTGAGGATGTGTGATGTGGCATCCTACATGGAGCCACATCACCCTCACCCTCCCCTTTTTTCTATTTATGGAAACTTCCTCTCTTGTTGAGGGGTTGGAGGTTTGGTTGAGAGTTCTTTTTGTTATTTTCTTTTGGGGAGAGAAAATATTGGGGAAGAAAGAAAAGAAGGAGCTTGGACTTGCATGCTTGGTTTGCTTTGGAGGGAGTTTGGACAAAGTTCTTGGTTTAGGCTTCTCCAATGGAGAGGTAGGAAACCTTCTCCCTTTTTTTTCTTTCTTATTGTTGTTGTTTCTATGCTTAAATTTATGGAAAAATGTATGTTTACTTTTGTGTATTGTGGAAAAATGGATAGAATGCTTAATGTGTAGTGTAGGAGAGGTCTATGGGAAAACTCATGAGGGAGGCATAAGAGTAGAATAGGATATTGTGGAGGGAGTTTGAGAGGGATGCCCATCTTGGGTAAGAATGTTCACATTCTTACCTTGTCCTTGAGGGAGCCATAAGAGGAGGGAGGCATAAGAGTATGGGAGGAAAAAGGGGTACTTGAGGGAGGCATAAGAGTCATAGGGGCTTGAGTTTTATTGTGGAGGGTTTGGATGGGCATCTCATCTCAATTGGGAGGTATAAGGAAAACTTTCCCATAGTTCCTTCTCTTGTTGGCTTGGATGAAAGCCTTGTTGTGCAAAGTATTGTGTTATTTGTGTTTCCTTTTTGTTTCCTCTTTTTACCTTGAATGTTGTGAAGAAAATTGTATTGTGGAAGCAAGTGTTGTTGCCTTGAGTTGGAGACCACCCTTCATTGTGTTGTGTTTGGGGCTCGGGGGTCAATAGAGGAGATTGCTTCTCTTCTCCATTGAGTTTTGGTTGGGAGGAGAGTGTTGCCTCTCCCCCTATCTTGGTTGTGATTGAACTACTTGGAACTTGGAGCATGGATGAAGAACACCTTGGAGCTTGTGAAGACTCTTTCCATTTACCTTCTATACTTTATTTTGTTGTAAATTTGTAGGAGAAAGAGAGTTGTATCATCTTGTTTTCATTCAAAAATAAAGGACATTGTAATCCATATTGTATCAAAAGTTACATGGTTGAATGCAAATTCTACTTGTAAGATGTTTACATTATTGAGAAGATTGTAAGGAAATAAAGAAATGACATGTACAAAAGGGTTGTGATAATCTTGTGAATATACTATTGGAAAGCTTGTTGTATATACCTTCTTGTTGAAATGTTGATAGATCTTGTTTAAAAATTAATGAAAATATTGTTGGGCTCTTATGTGGAATGTTAGGATATTTACAAAAATATATATACATACTAGATCTCATTTTGTTGCAAAAAAAAAATGGTATTGAAAAGTGAGAATATTAGTGTATATCTTCTTCTTGTAGTATGGATGGATAGAGTTAAGTCTTATTGAATTTCCAATATGCCAGCAATGATGCTCCGAGGAGCTCACAAGCATGGGTTCAGAATGCTCTCCCTCTCCCTCTTCCTCTTGCTTCTCCCCTGCAGTTGCATCTCTCAGGAGGACACAATTCTTCTCAACATTAAGCAGACAAAATGGACGAACACCAGTCATGCCTTGAACGACTGGAATGCATCCCACGACAATCCCTGCACTTGGACTGGAATCTCTTGCACTAAATCCAATGCCGTGACTACACTTAATCTCACGGACGCCTCAATTTCAGGGAATCGACTTCAGCAATATGCGGACTAACTGGTCTGGAGGCATTGATTCTCCCTGGGAATGCTTTCCAAGGGCCCTTCCCCGACGGACTCTTGGAATGCACGAGTTTGCGGCTGCTGGATTTGTCCTCCAACCACTTCAACGGGAGGCTGCCCAGTCGCATCAACGAGTTGAGCGAGTTGAGAGTCTTCAACTTGGGAATCAACGATTTCAGTGGCTCCATTCCTCCGAGTTTCGGTATGTTGCCAAACCTGGAAGCCCTCTTCCTAGACGAAAATAGCATCAGTGGGACACTCCCTGCTTTTCTCGGCAACTTGTTGAATCTGACTAACTTCACCATTGGCGATAATCCACTTCTTGGTGGCGTCATACCGCCAGAGCTCGGGAATTTGAAGCGGCTGACAGCAGTTGTGGATATATAATTGTAGACTGGAAGGCCAAATTCCTAATTTCTTCAGTAATCTAACGCAGCTGGAGGATTTAGATTTGTCAAAGAATTTGCTCTCGGGCATTATTCCGTTTAGTTTAACTGCTCTGTTCACTTTGAAATCATTGATGCTTTGAGAAAATAATTTTTCTGGACAGATTCCATCCAACATTGGTGAGATGAGGATGCTATCGGTCCTAGACCTTTCAGAAAATCAGCTTACCAGAGAAATACCTGCAGAGATCAGCAAGCTACGGCAGTTAAGTAGGTTGATGTTGTTTGAAAACAACCTTACGGGGTGGCTGCCCCAGCTTGGGTGCTTATTCCAATCTCTATGTAGTAGATGTCACGGATTTCGATGGCAACAGTGATTTATGCAGTCTCCTTTTGCACCGTTTGAAAGCAACTGCGTTTCATGAATATTCTGATATGAAACAGATTTACCTCTAAGAGATTTTTCCCCCACTCGCGCCAATGGCTCCACCTCTCTCTACAGCTGTAGCCATATCTTAGACCATTCTTCTTCCACGCGGCCCGGGCGGGTAACCAAACGGGTAGACAGACCAAGGAGGAGGCGCAGATTTTGCAAATCTAAATCATTTAATGAAAGATGCGACCTGGG
Source organism: Taxus wallichiana var. yunnanensis (assembly GCA_018340775.1). Lineage (NCBI taxonomy): Eukaryota > Viridiplantae > Streptophyta > Pinopsida > Cupressales > Taxaceae > Taxus > Taxus wallichiana. The sequence continues at coordinate 955,770,501 of CM031239.1, read as the reverse complement.
GCTTCGACACGCATGAGGGAGAGAGATCAATGTCTCGGCTGGTGTTGGTTGAACCACCCACCGCCCCAACCATAACTTTAAAAGAAGTTTGAAATGCTCTCCCGATTGGACTCTTGCTCCATTATATCAACATTTCAAATTTATGTTAGGCATGTAGAGTCTTTTAAGTGTAAATTTTGATAATATACATATATAAAATGCCGGCCAAGTTGGCTCGGTACCCATGTGGAATGCCACAATTATAGTGGCTTTGACCACACAATGAACCTAATTGCATAGTGGCATAGTCGTAGGGTGTGCTCTCCTCGCATGGACACTCGGCGAGTAGGTTAGAAAGTTGTGTGGTTTGGTTGACATTGTCACTTAACGTATGACAAGTTGTGATATGTAAAGGTAAAAGAAAATGTGACTTGTCGAGTTGGAATCTCAAACTCAGGTTGTAGTAGTTAGATATAAAAGTAGAGTGAATTCAAAATCACCTATTAGAATGCAGATGGAATAAGGATTCGAGTAATTAAATTCTATTCGTTCCTTCTCGAAATAAAATGCTCTCCAGATGCACTTTTGCATAGGTGACTCTATGTATATTCTGTTTTGAATACGAAACAAAACTCCTTTTATAGCATGTACTTGTCTAGACTTGCTTCCTTTCGATTTATTGAAACCTTCCTTCAAATGATCGATTTTGGAGTATTATTGTGGTAAAACGATATATGTATTTTTACACTATTTAATCAAATCACTAGCCTTATAACGTGCACTTATATGTCCTAGTACACTTAGTAAGTATAAAAGGATTGATTTCTAATCCTATACCTAAATAAATAAATAAATAAATAAATAAAAATAAATAAAAATAAATAAATAAAAATATTTAGTCGCATCTTCGGTTTGTATGTCGTGAGTGTGGCGTCGCTGTTTTCACGGCGTTACATAAACCATCATGTTAGCACCACGTCACAATATCATAAGATCCTAATCCAAATTTGACTTTTCTTCAATGACAACACCTATCAAGACTTCATGCCAACAAGCTTGATTTAGAAGATGAAAGAAAGAAGAGAATAAGCCAAGAATAAGAACATATGATTGAAATAGAGAGAGTATTTGTTTATGAATGCTTGGAAAATTCAATAAGAGATATAATTTTGGGATCATTCTATAAACACAATAAAATCATGTGGAAAAGAGTTGGAAATTAGGAGGAAGAGAAGCAACTAGAAGCTCACAACAAGAAGATGCAAGAAGATATTTAAGAGATAGGGAAGAAATAGATGAGAAGGAAGAGTGTATAACCAAAGGAAGAGTTGTATGTGGAAGGAAATGAAGTAAAAATGAACAAGTAAAATTTGAAAAAAAAGTAGCAAAAACAAAAGGAAGATATGATGATGGGTGAAGAGGAATTTTTTTATGAAGTAGACGACCTCACTCATGAACATGAAGAGAACCATGAAGAGAAAGAAAATAACAAGAAATAAACAATGCAGATAGAGCAAGTTGAAGGAAAATATCATAATAGAGCTATAATGAATACACAAAGAAATTGGAAAAAGAAGAAGAAAAACAAAATGTTGGGCTGAAACGTTTCCTACCACTGGAGTATGATGCAGAAGCATGAACTTTGGGATATGTTTAAAAATTGAAACATCTAATTTTGGATTGAATGTATGTTAGTGAATTCTAGTGCGCATTAGGTGTTATTGAGGTGTCTTAGTTGGTTTCTTAGCCTTTAAAAATTTAAGTACATAATTTCCCTCCAAAAGTGCAATTAGAGTCTTGAGGGGCCTATTTTTTCTTTATTATTTAGATGATATGGTTTAGTGTTACAGTGTCTGAATTACAGTGTCTTTTCATTATTATAAGAGTCTTTAAACCGAGTCGGTATGAGTGAAATGGGGCATCAAGTCACCATTTATTAACCTACGATGTTGTGTTAATGGATTTGAAAGGTCACAAAACTAAAGGAACTTGAAGAGTCACAACTCAATGATTAAATACCTTGCAAAGGAGTATAAACATTAATGAGTAATTTATTTTGTGCATATTGTAACACCTGCTAAAATGACCACTTGAGACCCAAGAACAACCTAGGTTTAGATAGAAAAATTATGGAATATTTTTTATTTGAAAAATGTGACCACTACTACGCTTCAAGCAACAATTGTCACAACAAAGATTCAAAGTCAATTATAATTAATAAATAAAATTTTCCCATTATAACAAACATTAGATCCACATTACAAAATTAATGAGTGTAATTAATCCAAATATAGTTAAATTTCTCTTAGGTGGTAATTTAATAAACAATTAAATTAACACTATAGTTAAATATTCCTTAATTAGTTTTCGAGGGTCAAAGGGCCAAAACAATTAAATGCCCAAGGTTTTTTTTATTTCACTACGTCTAATCAATAACCAACATTCTTATTTACATGGGTTAGAAAAAAATTCTCTTATCCCCTAACATGGCCCTTTAAAAAAGTCAACCTATGCTTTAGAGTTAAACATTTAACTTAAAAATGGGTAATTTCCCACTTACCCACTCTCGGACTCATCTTTGCACTTCAACCTAATTTTTCAAATAGGGTTTCCTAAAATCATTTCCATTAGATAAGAAATTTCTAACCCTTTCCATTGATATAAATATGTCCTCCTAATTCTTCATATTTCTTAAGTTACAGGTCGGCGAGCCTGGGGAGGAAAAGTTTTTCAAAGGTGGGCCTGCGGGTCCAGGGATGACATTTCGCTCGAGGAAGGTTTCGGTCTAGTGGAGCAGGGAGGTAATTTGGCACTTTGTAACTTTGGAAAAAGAATAATTTACACCCATGAGCCCGCGGAGTGACTTCACTCCCAAAGAAGAAAGTAAGCCTCAGGCCGCAAGGGACATGTGTCCAAAATTTTGAGCCAATGCGGAAAGGCGCGTTGCTTTAGAGGCACTTAGGATTTTTATTTTTTTTTTTAAAAAGGAAAAATGTTTTAAAATGATCCATGCCTCTACGATGCCTAGAGACACCACGTGTCATGCCCAAAATTTCAAGCGGGGAAGTGGACCGTCGAGGAAACTTAAGAAATGTTGTCTTTTGTGTTAAAAAGCGAGAAGGTTAAAAACAACCCGAGCCTCCACTCGATGCCCTAAAAAGCCACGTGTCATTCCAACAGTGACCTGTGGGAAGGCGGGCTAGTGGGTAAACTTAGGAATTTTTTCCAATCTTTGCCAAAAGTGATAAGGTCTAAAACAATCACACCTCCACCAACACCTGAAAAGCCACGTGTCGGACCTATAGTGACAAGAAGGAAGTGGACCAGCAAGGAGACTTAATATATTGTTCCAATTTTTATAAATTTTTTTGAAGATTCTGGCCCCTAAGCAAAGGTGTTTTTCTGAAAACGAATTAGGGGGGCTGCGGGTCCACAAAGGAATTTGGGAAAAAGTAAATTTTTGCAAACAAAAAAATTATATATGGCCATAACTTTCGACTGGAAGCTCGGATTTGAGAAAATGAGGACTTTTTGGAAATTTATCAAAATCCTCTTTATATAGGAAGCACAAAATATTATTTTCAACAAACTTAGATCGGTCAATTTTTAGAAAACATCTTTCCTGCCATTAAAATGTGAAGTAAAATTTTTCAACTGCCAAAATTGGTCTAGTCCACTATTATTTCTTCTTCGACACACCAAATAGGCATGGAGAAACACACTTGAAATATTTCAAATGGATTGCAATGATCAATTAATTAATGGTTGAGATTTCAATACAAATTTATTTTCGTTTATGTGAAATTGCATTATTATACCTCTTTCTGATTACTAGAGTTCCGAATAAATTACTAGGAAATGCAATTGTTTTATTATATGTTCTTTCTTCATCCTTAGTTCATTTTAAAGTTTCATTTTGTCTTTCATTGTTGCAGGGTACTTTGTATTTTTTTCTGATTTTATTTGTAGGTTTTATGATTTTATTTCGAGTACAAATGGAAAACATACTTAAACCCGAATTGATCTATTTTAATTTACCATACTCTAAATGTTAAGTTAATTCCAATATAATTTACAATGTTTAACTTTAATTCATTCAATACATGAAAATCAAGAATGTAATTCTATTTTCAAAATGTGCCAATCAAATAATACAGAGGAATGCAATAATTTTAACACAGGCATTTCCATCCTTCAACAGAGAGTTTACAATATACTTACAACAACAAGTTTTAAACAAGAGTAACACCATTTGATGGAAGGTGAATCAACATTCAATTAAATGAAATAATTCCTTTTACACTTCTTTTATGTTTGCCAAAAATATGCCAAATAAATATTGCTCATTCCTTTTAACATATAAATACAAACTTTCACATCCAAAACAGAGCAGATTTTCACTACAAATATTATTACAAAGTCATCCAGATTAAAGTGGTAATTTTTTAGAATAAGAGAATTAAGGAGAACTATGAAATTTGTCTTCATACATAGTTCCCAGACAGCAACAAGAGATATCTTCCATGTTTTAATTTGGTCACAACAAAAAAATGGAGAGGCAACGCTCTCCACCAAAAAAGAATTCCAATGAAGAGGAGAAGCCATCCTCCTCATTGACCCCGAGCCCCAACCACATTACAATTGAAAATGGATTCATCTCATGACAACAAGACAAGATTCCACAACGCAAAACAGATTTCACAATCATATCACAGTCCATAATAAAATGCAGTTACAATCACAAGAAGGACAATAACAAAATATGAAAGGCTTCATCATAAAAAGGCTAAAAGAGCAAGATCTATGGCGGTTGCTTCTTATACCTCCCAATGGGGAATGGCTGACCACCTTAAAAACTTGCCAAAATATTCATCTCAAACCCCTACATACTCTTATGCCTCCCCTAAGTACCTCTTATGCCTCCCCATTATCTTATGTCTCCCCCAAAAGAAAGAAATGCAAGCTATTTCTCGTCTAAGGTCAAATACCCAACCCAAAATCCCTCCACAAATAACTCTTATGCCTTCCAACAAGGATCCTCATAGTCTTCTCCTACACCACACCTAGGCAATCTATCCAACCAACCAATAAACGTACCAAACATTCAAACACATTCACATAAGCACAATACAAAAAGAAAACCTTATTACAAGAGTCAAGATCCTACCTCTCCATGAGAGAGCTTGATCCAAAAGTTCAACAATCATCTTCTTCAAATCCAAATAGTCCCAAAGCACCCAAAAATCCACAAGCATCCAAAATCCTCTAACTCTCTCCAATTGCAAGAGCACCAAACCAAAAGGAAGTAACCCCCAAACAAGCCAAAGAATTCAAATAAATAGAAAAGTAAGAGAGGAGGATTAGGTGGCTCTATGGAGATGCCACATCACTCATCCTCAAATCCACCTCATAATTCAACTTCAAACTCCAAGGAACAATTAATAAGTGGGTGAAAAATTTGACATTTTATTTACTCATAGAATCCAAGCCCACAGTCCTTAAGCACCAAAATTAATTTCATGTACTTAAAGGTGTAATAATATCTTACAACTTGTCTTCCCAAAATGTATAATAAGGACTAATTTTGACTTCCCAACCCATAGGTAGGGTTTGTGTAAAAATTTAAGAGGTGTGGGACAAGGTTAACTTGTCCCACAAGCCTCCAAAATCAACCCCTAAGGACATATCCGAATTTCAAAAGGAAGGTGGAGTGTTTCACACTCAAAGTTACTTACACATTACTTACAACACATAATCCAAGAGCCATCATCTCTAATAAATGAATTCTTTCAACCCATTTATAATTAATTTAACAACATGATTACCTACTAATCTTGACACAAATTAAATAGATAATAAAGGGAAAAATACATCACTAAAAACCACATACTAAATTTAAACAAAGGAAACTAAATAAAAGTATACCCATAACCCCTTGGTCACATTCGAAGGTGATTCCCCCCATGGGAACCCCTAACAACAATTCAAACATACACACATAACAAATACATGTTGCCATGGTGACCCTTGTTGAATTCATCTAGGATTCCAATGTGGTTGGTCTCTAATCCCTTGATGTTTGTTGTGACATGTTTACTTGCAAAACAAAAATACCTCCTTCGGCCTCGTGGCTGCATCAAAACATCCAAAATGAATATACAATATAATTCTAAAATCATCTATATATGAATCAAAACATCATCTAGGCAAGTAATGATATCATTTACAATTTCATCAATAACAATATGATCATAATATTAGTTCAATTTTCTAGGTCTACTCAAAATGACAAAGTATCACATGTCCGAAATACACACACACACACCCACACACACATAACCATGTCAATTAGCATATCAAAATCAATATAAAATGCCTATAATAATCCACATGCATCATATATGAATCAAACTCAACCACTGTCCATGATCTCTAATGTCTAACATCATACCAGCACAAAAAAGCTACAAAGAATGTCCATAAGTATAGTCGACAATATCATAATCAATAACAAAAAGGTGTTGGAGGGAAGTGGGCAGTACACAAATAATCTTGGATGATTGTGTCCTTATAATTCTTGTTATATTTTAACCACTAAGGCTTGTAATTTATAATTAGGAAATGGATCATGTCCGGTAGGATGTTCATTTGTGTGTATTTGTGTAGTTTTCAATTATTCTAACCTTTACATTCGGGATAGCATTTGGTTGGATAGTTATAGTAAGCTATAGCAGGATGTTTAAACTCATTGAATGGAGATTAAGGAGAGTTCACCATCAGCATATACTTAAGACATCTTCATAATGTTATAGAACTAGGGATTTGATCATATTAGGTAAATCTCTAAGATAATTGACTAATTGACTTCAACCTTTATGTACTTTATTTTCGAATAGAGGCTCGTCTGTCACAAACTATATGTATGAAGCTTAATGCATCAAAATAACATTATGTGTTATATGATAATGTATACTATGCATAATATGAATTCTTCCCTTGTTGGTTGTGAATATGGGATTCATTAATAAGTGAGCATTTACACCTAGTTGCGAAGGGTAAACCTTGGGCTTCAAGTACGTAGGAAAAGTTAGACATGATTGAAACATCAATTCAAAGTCCAAGAGATGATTCTTAGGATGGATAAGGAGTATCTCAACTTGTATCCTTGATGACATCTTCATAAACCTTCATTGTATTAAAATTTAAAGTGGCATACCCCGTTCGAGCATGCATGTGAGATAGTGGACTCGTGAAGTGAGCCTACAAAGTGGGGACAAAGAGACATTTCATGAGTTAATACGCATTCTTACACTTTAAAAATGTTTTGATAGACTTGGGAAAAATTTATTAAGTGAGTAGGGTGAAACTTATTGAAGAAACACAAAAACAGTTCTCCTTAGGATGTATCAGTGTTCAAACCCTCAAAATTAGGTTTTTGTTCCAAAACCCACCCATCTTGAAAAGGAACCAATATAAATCTATAAGACTAGGTAGAACCCTCTGTGAAGGTAATTGCTAAGTAATGTTGAAGGAAATAGATCGAATATACCATCCTTTCTCACTATATGGTTAAGAGTTTCTTAAACAATAACTCACAAACCCAGTAGATTAATACTGTGAAGTAAGACCAACTTGAAGGAAATAAGGGAAGGTCTAGTTTAGTGAATTGATTGTGGAGGCTGATAGAAGTTATTTCCATAAATCCCTTACACCTATCCTAGAGGATCTAGTTGAGAAGGTAGTCACAATTAAGAGAAATGTAGGATGGTGCCATCAAACTAGTGAGAGTGCTCATCAAGAGAAAATGTGAGAAGAAGGTATGAACCTTTAGAGATGAACCTAGGTATTTTCTTACACATCTTGTGGGAGAGGTTAGAATAAATATAATAATGGTGAGGGGTTGTTGAAGAACATGAGATCCAGATTTGGGCATGATTGTAGACATCCTAGACAAGGAGAAGCAAGACAGAGCTACACTTGAGTAGAGATGTAGGCGAACCTTAGTCTATGTAAGAGTAATGAGTAAATTGGAAACTTCTAAGAGAAAATCTATTTCCAAATAGGAGATTAGTGTCAAAATTAATTTCTTTAGATGAGTTCCTTCAGGTCTTTGGAGGTAGTTTAGGCATAAAAAGAGGAATTGTTTTTTATAATTGTTAAATAGGGGGTTTTCAATAATTGGTAAAATGAGGGATTGTTTATTCTTGTCATTTAGTCTCAATTTAATTTGATGGTCAAGCATGAATCAAGGTGTAATGATATAATTATGATTATTTTCAATGTCATAATTACAAGATCGAGTGCATCAAGAAGGGGATAGATATAGCTCAAGTGGGTAATTCAACCTAAAGAAACATAGTTTTTGGAGTTGGTGATAAAATTGACATTGTGTATCTACAAAAAGTATATATGCAATGCATGTTATGGATGTAAGCTTTGCATCGTAGATTCCACATTCTATAGATAACTTGTGGTGGCTTGGTTTACCTATCCCATTCTAGACAAAAATTATATTTTTATCAATGTGTTATCTAGATTTATGTAGGAACCCAAAGAAAGAGATCAATGGTTACAAAAATATTTTTGTAATAGATGCATGGAATAATTCACTATTGCATAAACTATGGTTATTTGCTCTCAATTTCCTTAATTGACTTTACATATTCATATTGAGGAAATGATTTCAATGAAATAATATATACTTGTGGTTACATTTTTCATCTTGGAGTAGAAAAAATACATCCACGCCATTATCTTCATGGAAATAAAAATGGTCATCTATCAAAGAAATAAATGAAGAGGTTTTTATTTAAAATATTTAATTTACACTTGGTTTGATACAATGTTTAGATATTACTTTGTATCATGAAAATTAAATCACCATATAGCTTCCAAACAATCTATTTTATCATGTAACAACAAAGCATATTGATATTGATGTTTATTACACATAGGATCATGTTGAAGTAAATACAATCACTTTATATTTCTAATCTAGTGAAGAATAAATAGATGATAAATTTATTAAGATAATGAAAGAGGCCACATTTCTAAAATTGCATAGAAATCTTGGCATGTTAGAGGTGAATATTAACGACGTGTCATGTTATAATGTTACCATCTCCTTTGTATCTCTTTTCTTTTATTTTGTCCAATATGGATGATGGATTTTACGAAGATATTATTGTATATAATATTCCATAGAACATTCTAGTTTATCAAATAGAAAATTTGTAGGGACATTTAAGGGAAATCCATCAATCTATATGGAAAAGAGTACATTCTACTAGAAAATGGTAGTTTCATGACCTTCAAGAAAACTATTTCACAATACTATGGGAATATTGGACTGAATGTAATGTAAGCAAGATTAGCATCATTTTTCTTTTAGATATTATGTGTGTGTGTTTTCTTCCTTTTGCATCTCTTTTTTTTAAATTGCAAATATATTATTTTAAAAATTTTGCAAAATGTACTAATGGTGGCTTTCTCTTTGAAATAATGGCGATTGTCTACAATGTCTAGATTACCTTAAATAATACAATAGTTAATTGTCAACTTACAAAGCAACCATGTTAATAAATGTTCTATCATCATTTTAAGAGATCATCCCATTCATAATAAAATCAACAAAAGTACAATCTAATTTTAAGGGCATCTTGTCGGTAGGGGTTTGGAATTTTTTGAATAAAGATCAATTTAAGATATTAAAATTAATGTCCATTTCATTGTTATAAATGAACTTTTTATTGTCATTTTTAGAGGATAATTTAAAAACAGTTATGTTATAGATATAGAGTTTAAATTATTTTTTTAGTTTTTTTTTCAAATTATGTTGTGAGTTAACAAATAGAATTATCATTAAAATTCAAATAATTATATGTATGTGTGTATACATATACATATATATACATACACACACACACACACATATATCGAATGATTTGAAAAAATTCATTATGGATGTTAGAAAACAATTTAATTACATGTTTAGAGGAGGATTAGATGATGTGAGAGAGAGAGATTATACAGAATTCTATGTTTTTCTAAAGCATTAAGTTGTACTTCCTATATTGATTTCATATTGTTATATATTGTTAAATATTGTATGTTGTTAAGAAGCATCACAAGAATCAATATAATTATATTTAAACTCTATTGAATAATAGAAACCCCAAACAAATCTGTCTACGAACGACTATAAACTTGATAAATGTGAGCATGCTTTTCAAGCCTTAAATATGACAAACAAAATAATTAAATCATAATTTTCCTCCATTGCAATTTCAACAACAGCTAGAATTTATTTATGATCTCGGAAGAGTTTCACAATGGCTGCAATGCATTCCTTTATTAACTACGAAATATTTGACTTCTCGGTGTTTCATTGTTAGATCTGTTTTCTCGTTTACTTCTGTTTAGAATTAATTCGATATATTTAAGTAAATGTATTGCATTCTTCATTCCAGTCCCCTCTTTCTTAAAAACATATTATGTTAAAAGAGAAAGAGAACCTGTGATTACTAAAACACCTCTAAAGATGGATTACGGCTTGCATTAACTGTATCAATTCACAATGGCAACTGCAGGAAATGTCACAAAAAAGTGAGAAAAATCTATATAGAGAGACATTATGCACGGTTAAAAAAATGTCTAAAATATAATTTTTCTGTACACAAGATCGTGATAATGGATGCTTTTAATTTCTTGGATTGTAAGATAGTATTCGAGAAACAAACACGAGGGATGACGTGGCCTGGTTATTGCATTTTTGTCTAGCATAATAGGACAATTCATTCAACTTGGTTTAGTAGATTTATTGTTCCCACAGTGAGCACCATAACTGCAATGGATCCGCCTCTTCATACATATTATCTTTAATTGGCTGTGACGTGGTGTCAGAGGGATATGCAACATGATGAGCATCATCAGTGCCAAGCAGGAACATGTGGAGCACCCTCACGAGCTCCTCTTGCGTGGCTGCGAAGTCAGCTTCCAGCTCAGCAATACGCTTTTTCATTTGATGGATACTACTTACACACTCATGAACAGGGTCGTCCACCCTGGCAGTTGCTTCATATACCATACTGTCTACTGCGTCCGCTCTTTGCTCAGCCTTAAGACCCTGACGAAACAACACACCATAAATATGAGTTTTTCCTCTATTATTTTTCATAACGATTAATCATATGTTGCCGTTTAACACAACAATTCTTTTGAAGCCTAATAATCGTGGATAGTTAAAATAACAGATGCTTCAACGGAGGTGTAACTTGAAAAATGAACAGCAGAGATGTCGGTATTAAGCAAACTATGTAACATTGCGACACATCTATTTGTATGTTATAGGTAGAAGAGTTCATATTGTAAGAGAAAAAAATTCACCAATCCCATAACTTTGGAAAATAAACTAAAATAAAGAAACCACATTGAAACTATAATGACATCAGACAAGGATAAAAAATAATATTGTTGTTGTAAAGATAAACTCCTTTTTGGGACTTTGAAATATTGAGTTTGTGAATCAGGATTATGGAAGATATTTGCAACACATATAAATAATAACCACGTAATGAAACTGTTAGGAAAAACAGTTTAATTTTGTCTTAAGAAAAGTAGAAAGTAGTTTGTTTTCTACATGCTTTTAATTTTTAGGTAGTTCATTTTTCGATTCCTGCTTTTAGGAGAAACTAATAAAACAAATCAATCAAAAGCTTTGTATTGCACAAAAGCATGTGCTTTTTAGCTTTGGAACTAGAAAAGAAATATATGCACAAAAGTGCTGATTTGAGTTTGCAATTCTTTATTTTATTTCTGTTAGTTGTTATTTTATGTGCCTAATTTCTACAAATTGGTATCAGAGCATGGATTTTTTCAGCAAGTTTCTAATTGACAAGTTATGGCTTCTATATCCGGTTTGCAAACACCACAATTTACAGGAAAGAATTACAAGTATTGGTCATTAACCATGAAGGCACTATTCAGATCCCAGGATGTGTGAGAAATTGTAGAGAACGAGTACACTTTCAAAGATAAACTCCGCTTTAGGACTTTAAAATATTGAGTTTGTGAACTAGGATTATGGAAGACACTTGCAACACATCCAAATGATAAGAACCTAACGAAACAACACATAGAAATGTAATTAACATACTATTTTTTTAAAGCATGATAATCATGAATAGTTATAATAACAAATCAAACCATGTAAATGGAATAAAGAACAACAGAGATGTCGATATTAAAAAAACTATGTATCATTGAGAAAATGATATTTTTATGTTATTGTGATATTAGTTCATATATTGTAAACAAAAACAACAAAGAGAAACTATAGCAACGAATACAAACTCCACTTTGGAACTTCAAAATATTGAATTTGTGAACCAGGATTATGGAAGTCACTTGCAACACATCTAAATGATATGTAAAGTAACATTCTTCTATAATTTTGTATAATAATTTCTAGATTTAATTAGGACTCTATTGTACATATGTTTAAACTGTAGTAAAACTGGCTTGTTACGGTAGCTATAGTTTATACACTATTCCAATAATTGATCAGCCACTGACAAATCCACGTCAACAGACATTATGTACTGTTAACAGTAGAATAATATCCACACCCAAATTTCACAAGTCAACAAACAAAATCACTCACATAAACAATGGAATGAAACGGATAGATGAATTCATATTCACTAAGCCCATATACTATCTTGATAGAAATGCACGAGTCAGGAGAGCTCAGATGTTTATAGAAATGAACATAAACTTCTAACATAAAAATAATCGATAAAACAAGACAGATTTTAAGCAAGTTACTTACAACCATTTGTTATATGGCAGACATTTAAAGAATCGATTCAACTGATAAGTTATATTTGAATCGAGTTGGGGTTAAATATTAATATGTCAGAGTGAACAACTTTCTTTAAAGTAATTTTTTTGTTATTTATAATTAAATTTTATAAAACAATAAAAATGGAATTATAATGAATTTAGTAAAGGTTGAGGTTGGGATTGTGCCTAAAATGAATTCAGCAGAAGAAAAGCTCTCAATTCTTCCTAGTGAAATCTCATAAATCTGTCCACCGAATCTGTTCAATTTCAAATTCAATCAACTTTTACTTATTAAAAATGTTAGACAAATAATAGAAAATGTTATTAGAATTGAAGATAGAATTTTGTACAATATGTCAAGCGTGCGGCTACTGTTGAAGAACCGAAAATTAAATCCATAATTCCAATAAGCCGCGGCATAGCTTCGTTTTTGAACTGGATCTACCAAGCTAAAAATTTAGAAAACCCACAAAAAAATAATAGCAGAAAAAATTTAAACATCGAAGCAAATGTTTATGACCTAATAAATCTGATTTAGTTATTGAAGCAGAAAAATATTTAAGCATGCATACTTGAAGCAGTTTGACAGTGTGGCTTGTTCCAAACACACTCTGCGCGACTGCAAATTTTTCTGGGTCGTTTGATGGAAAATGAGGAGCAAACACACATTCTTCTGAACATTTCTTGCGTTGCATTCTGCAAGCCGCACAAGCAGGATATGCGATCTTTCTCTTTGCCATATGCAAACAGAATGATCTATACACTCCGTAGGAAGGCCTAGAGGCTAGCTATTATAATAATATCGTTGTTACCCACGACGGATGTTTCATCTTCATGATTTCATTTTTCTAATTAGAAAATGTTAAATCTTGACGTAGGCCTGCGTGATGTGGCCTTTAACTGTAATTTGGATTAGTATTATAAACTGACTCAAACTATGCGATAAGTTCGTGTGTCGGATCATCTTTTTCTTAATTTCACCGCAGCTTCCTCTGTTGCATTCTTTGCTGAGCACGGGCGTTTACGTATCGATTTGTTGATTATGATTTTACCATTATAATTTGATAAAGCATAACAAGTTTTAACAAAATTTTCATTTCAGTCATATAAGCTACACCAATTATTAGTCTCAAAATTCAATAGCCGCAAAATAATGGACGGAATACAATGTAACAAAATAAACCATCGCAATTACGCGTTATTTGTACGGAATGGTCGGCTACATTTTTGTCGCTTAGCACCTTCAAAAGCTTGACCAACCATTCTAATTAGAGACGGCCATACATTCATTGAATTTTAAAGAGTTATGAATCTCACAAAATTTATATCCTTTAACATCACTTCAGCTTTTTTTTAATTGTTATAGGATGGTTACGTGTTGGGGTTATTCTTCCTATTTACTTGGGAAATATGGTCGAGGGGTTAAATTTAACCGCCGTTTAGATGTTTTTTTGTGATTTTAGATGTAAAATAGTTGAAAATATTTGATCTAAATATCTAATGTAACTTGTATATTTAAAACGTGACTTTCATTTTTATATAGATTTATATAAATATTATTAAAAAACTATGTAAATTTATACTATAAAACATATAATAAATATAGAATAATTAGTAAAAATAACATTATTTTGTGTTCTTGAAGGGTGGTATTGAAAAGTTATCATCGCTCCGAAAATTGTTTCACAGGCATAGGTGGGTGTCAAAATTAACACTTGATATAGTCCTATACAAAAAAAAATTATCCTCATTGCTAAAATCTAACAAAATTCTTGAAATTTTTGAGCAAATATACTTTAGGGAAAGGATTTCAGCTCATAAAAAATTGGAGGTATAAATAAAAATCCTCTACTTGGAGCTTTTTTAACATTAGGCATTTGGCATTTAATTTTAGCTTCCCTCTCAATTTTCCATTCAAATTTATGGGACTCTAGTTTTACTAGTGCTAAAACTTTCTATTTTATCTCTCCACATAATAAAAATCATGAGACCCTATTAATACTAAAATACCTTATATTTTCTCTTCTTCATAAATTAAATTTTTTTAACTTGATTGAAAGACCAACAACCGCCAAAAAAAAGGTGGGCGGGACATAGCGAATGGTCGGTTCCATCTTTGAAAATACAAGGCACAGATTCAGACCGCCCAATAGATTGTTTTCACAAATACACATTTCTCCCTAAAATTATGTCATGCTTTTGTTTAGCTCGGATACAAAATTAAAAATATTCATTGTGCACATTTACCATACGTTGAATGTCGCTTGCTAATTTTAAAAGCTTGGGAAACTACAAATAAGACCAAAGAGCCAACAATATCAACATTAATTTTTTTAAATTCCATTTTTAAAGAATGATAAAAGTTAAAGAAATTGCGTTTTGTATTATCACTACTTGGTATCTATCTAAATGAGGTTAACATATGTGCGCTACTATCATATTTGTGGCGTTTGAATAAAATTAAGACCTAAATATCCACCGTTACGTATATTTAAATTCAATGTTTAAATAATGGCAACGAATATACGCTAATAGTTATGTTTAAAACTCGAGGATTCAAATTAGGATTGTAATAATTACAAACTTTAATTAAAAATTTTAATTTCATTTTTATAAATATATATTTAGTACATTTTTAAAAATATATATTTGGTGAATGTTTTATAGAAAAATTGACTAGTATTTACTAATAATCTAATTTAACATTTATAAATAATATTTAAATTTAATATTATGTGATATAATATTTTTTAACTTATAGTTTATTATGAATGATTACAAAAATAAAAATTTAATTAATATTTTTTTAATAGCACCTTCAATATCATTAAGACGTTGATAGGCTTGTGCAAACGCCAAGGTTTCAAAATTTTCTTTAGAAATGAGATCTCAAGTTATATGTGGGGCTAGAGAGGCCCTTGAGGATGGGGCATAAGGCTGATTTTCAAGGGTGCGGGTTTAATCTGTGAAGGTCTTATGGTGGTTTTTAAAAGGTATGTTATCTTAGCCACATTATCTTATATATACATTTTAATTTGTAAAAATTTGAAACATAAGATTTTTTGTTGTAGGATTTGTGTAAATAGTAAATTTAATTTACCCATGACATTTAAATAAAGATCTTCTTTCTTGTAATTTGTTTTAATGAATATATTAAATTTATTTCGATCATTAAAATAATTAAAATTATTTATTTAAATATTTAAGGTCCATATCACATGCTAAAATGTAAGGATGAAAATTTTAGATCCGATGCGTAGAGAGGATTAGTACCGATTTTTTTGAATCAAATACTGGAACCATCATCGGGTCAAGCATTTGCTTGAGATCGAAAGAGAAAGTGAACTAGAATAAATACCTCATTTCTCTAAAAGACATGTCGTTCCACAAGAAATTCGAAAAATGGACAATTTAATAAAAACAAAAGAATAATAATAAAAATAAATAGATTAATAATAAAGGTAAAAGTGGACAAAAAAGAAGAAATAAAAAACCAAAGGAGCGAGGAAAATACGGGTGAAATAATGAGACCGAAGGCCAAATAATCCAAAAAAACAAATAAAGTGAAACGGTCAAAAAGAGGGAATTGTGGTGGGAGAAGTTTAGGTCATTAATTTAAGCAAAAGTGGTTTCCACGAC
Organism: Taxus wallichiana var. yunnanensis; assembly: GCA_018340775.1. Classification (NCBI taxonomy): domain Eukaryota; kingdom Viridiplantae; phylum Streptophyta; class Pinopsida; order Cupressales; family Taxaceae; genus Taxus; species Taxus wallichiana. The sequence continues at coordinate 955,754,040 of CM031239.1, read as the reverse complement.
TAATTTTCCAACTATCATCATGATTTAAGTTTTTTTGGGTGCTTCTCAATTTCAACAACTTCTCGTAATTTCCTATTTGCATAGTGTGGTTCCATAGCTATTAACTTTGCATCGTTGACACTAATTTTTAAAGCTTGGGAAACTTATACGGTGAAGACCAAAGAGCCAATAATATCAACATTATTTTTTTTTTAAATTCCATTTTTAAAAGAATGATAAAAGTTAAAGAAATTGCAGAAGTTTGTATTATCGCTACTGGTATCTATCTTAAATGAGGTTAACATATGTGCGCTACTGTCATATTTGTGGGGTTTCAATAAAATTAAGACCTAAATATCCACCGTTACATATATATTTAAATTCAATGTTTAAATAGATGGCACCGAATATACACTAATAGTTATATTTAAAATCGAGGATTCAAATTAGATTGTAATAATTACAAACTTTAATTAAAAATTTTAATTTCATTTTTAATAAAAATATATTTAGTACATTTTTAAAAATATATATTTGGTGAATGTTTCTGAGAAAAATTGAATAGTATTTACTAATAATTTAATTTAACATTTATAAATAATATTTAAATTTAATATTATGTGATATAATATATTTTTAACTTATAGTTTATTATGAATGATTATAAAAATAAAAATTTAATTAATAATGTTTTTTTAATAGCACCTTCAATATCATTAAGAGGTGATAGGCTTGTGTCACGCTAAGGTTTCAAAATTTTCTTTAGAAATGAGATCTTAAGTTATATGTGTGGAGAGGCCCTCGAGGATGGGGCGTAAGCGATTTTCAAGGGTGCGGGTTTAATCTGTTGAAGGTCTTATGGTGGTTTTTAAAAGGTATGTTATCTTAACCACATTATCTTAAATATAAATTTTAATTTGTAAAAATTTAAAACATAAAATTTTTTGTTGTAGGGTTTGTGTAAATAGTAAATTTAATTTAACCATGACATTTAAATAAAGATCTTCTTTCTTGTAGTATGTTTTAATGAATATATTAACTTTATTTTGATCATTAAAATAATTAAAATTATTTATTTAAATATTTAAGGTCCATATCACATGTTAAAATGTAAGGATGAAAAGTTTAGATCCGATGCGTAGAGAGGATTAGTACCAACTTTTCGATTCAAATACTTGGAATCATCTTCAGGTGAAGCATTTTCTTGAGATTAGAAAGATAAAGTGAACTAGAATAAATACCTCATTTCTCTAAAAGACATGTCGTTCCACAAGAAATTCGAACAATGGACAATTTAATAAAAAAGAATAATAATAAAAATAAATAGATTAATAAAAAAGGTAAAAGTGGAAAAAAAAGAAGAAATAAAATACAAAAGGAGCAAGGAAACTATGGGTGAAATAATTAGACTGAAGGCCAAATAATCCATACAAAATAAATAATGTCAAACGGTCAAAAAAGGGAATTGTGGTGGGAGGAGTTTGGGTCATCAATTTATGCAAAAGTGGTTTCCACGATTGACTAAGTTTCCAACCATCGTCACGATTTAAGTTGTTTGGGTGCTTCTTGATTTCAACAGCTTCCCGTAATTTCCTATTTGCATAGTGTGGTTCCATAGCTATTAACTTTGCATCGTTGATACAAATGGCATGTTTTATGGTGTCTTCATGTTCCGCTAAAGCTGATTTACTAACCCGGGTGTGCTCCAAGTCTTTGTAGTGTTCATGTAGTCTTGTTTTTGAGAACGCCTTGTTTCTCCTATATATGTTTTCCCACACATACAAGGTATGGTGTAAACACATTTTCTTAAGTTAGGGTTCATCGGGTCTTTTGGGTTTTTAAGCTTGTTTCTTATAGTTTTCACAGGAATGAAACAAGTTTTTATCCCCTTTTTTCCTAATATCCTATCAATTCTATCAGTGGTCCCAGAGATGTATGGTAGGAATGCTTTATTATTATTACCACTTTCGCATAATGATGAAGATCGAGATGGCTTTGACAGGCCCACCTTAGCCCTCCTAGCACCGGCTCTGATTTGCCACTTTTTATAACCATTTCTTATGAGAACACTTGTGAGATGCTTCTTTTCTAAGTGTAAGTGATTATTATCAGATATTCTTAGAGCTCTTGTGAAAAAAGTGTTTAAGACACCATCCTTCTGAGAAGGATGATGGTGTGAGTCAGCTCTAATGTATAGGTATGTATGAGTCTTTTTCTCGATAAACTTGTCATGTAAGAGAACCATCATCATTACATTTGATTAGAACATCAAGAAATGGGAGCATGCCACCTTCTTCCACCTCCATAGTGAATTGTATGTGTGATGATTGTGAGTTTAAGTGCTAGTGTCATCCACAAATCTATACCACCATTCAGGTTTCAGGTGGGCAGATCTAAGGGCATTCTCTTTGAATTTCTCCATGAATAGGTTTGCCAAAATAGGTGATAAAGGAGAGCCCATTGCAACCCCTTCATTTTGTTCATAGAATTTTCCATTAAAGGTGAAGAAGGTGGAGAGAAGGTAAAATTCAGTTAAATTTTTGTGATTTCTTGGTCCATTAAAGATTTTATCACTTCTATTGAATCATATATCAGATTTTTGGTGTAAAGAGAAACAACGTCAAAACTCACCAAAATGTCATGTTTTTCAATTTTCTTACTTTCTATTATGCACACAAAATTAGTGGAATCTTTTATAAAACAAGGAGGTTTTACCAACAAAATGTTCTTATTTCCTTGCGTAAGGTATTTATTTACTTTTGATTTCTTAAATTTGGTATACTAGTAGTATATGATTTCAAAATGAATGATGTGTGGATGCATTTTATCATAATATGATGGGATAATGTGCTTTTATATAATAGTTTATCAAATTATTTCAAGCATTTTGTGTATTTCTAATAAATATTTATTAGGGTAAATAGTAGGAATGATTAGTAATTATTAAATAACAAAAAAAAATCAAATATTTACTTAATATTATTATTCTATCCCCATATATATAATAAATACAATAATTCCAATTACTACTAATATTTTTATTATCATAATATTTAAGTTAATAAATATTATTAGAATTATTAATATTTTATTCATATAATAATATTTATAATAATTGATGTTATTATTACTATAAAACTCAATATAATATTATATTATGATTTTTAATATAGTTAAATATTAGTATTATTCTTAGAATTGTTAAAAAAATGTAAACATTCAATTATGAAATTCAATTTTGACAAAAAAACTTTATAAAAAATCAAAAAATTGGTGTTAATAGTAATATTAAAAAAATATTAATATATTTTTATTATTGATAAATAGTTTAATGAAGGAGACCGTACTCCCTATACAATGGATGGTTCAAAACCCAAATATAACAATAAAGAGCATAAGACAGAGGGTCTAAAACCAAGATAAGTGAGGTAGCTCCAAAACAAAACCAACTAAATAGCCCAATAGAAACCAATAAAAAAGAACATGCCCATAGCTAACCCATAGCAATCTAAAGGCTAAAGCTCTACAGAAAAACAAACCAAAACAACAAGTTTCTTGCCTAGATAAAGCAATAAGAGAAAAACAATAGGACAAGACTCATACCTTATCTGAGATGATGGGGGGTTTAGATTTGGCGTGTCCTTTCTTTTTCCTATCCACCACCATCCATTCCTCATTTCCTTCTTCTACTAATATCATAAGAACAACTTCAAGTGTCTTAATAGGAATGTGACCCTCAACAAGTGGAAACAAGACACAATCTATCATTGAAACAACATCCCGGGAAGAATCTTGAGGTTCTTTCTCGTAGTGTTCAAATACCTTCTATGGTGGATGCATCAACTTGTGAGGGGTAGAAAGATTCCACAACTAGGTATTCATGGTGATTAATCATTAGATGGATGGGTAGAGAGTCCTTTCACCACACTAGTTTGATCTTGCATTTGGAATTTCTCACAATCTTCTAAAATATGACCCGTTTGGAAGCATCTCTACGACATTTGAAAGCCCTACCCTCGTGTTCTAACCTATACACCCAAATTCTTTCACCAATTTGTAGATTGATTTCATCTAAGTAAGGCTTGGGAGGTATCAAGATCTACATAGATTCCAACATAAGTAATATGGGTCGAAAAAAGGACTTATCATCAAATTTCACATGGGAGATTAGAGTATCACCTATAGTAATTAGGCATGATATTTTTTAGAGATGAAGTGGGAGTCCTGACAAGAAAACCCATAAAGGGTAGGTATCAAAGGATTCTTGTAGAGGTTGAAAAGACAGAGATACCATGGCTTAAACATGAGCTCATTTTCAACCGAAACACAATATTAGTCAAAAATCAAATCCCTATCTTTAGGGGTTTCAAAGACATCTATGAAATATGCTTTAGTACAGGGATAAAACTCAATCTTAACTTGTATATTTTCTCTCCATATTTGAGAAATCCAGTCATGGAGCTAAGAAATTTTAGGCCAAAATTTGTGAAATCTACAAATAAGGCCCAACTGGGAAATATTTTCCTCCTCCTTTAAAAATTTTGAAAGCAGATCCTCCTCTATCTTCACCATCGTAGTTTTCTGTGAGGGTTTTAGGAGCTTATCCATAGTCTTTGCACTATCGATTGATTGTTTGATACAATTTTAGCAAAGGAAGTTCCCCTAGTCGCCTTCCCATTGCATCCCTTTTGTAGTTTTGTAGTGCCCACTTCCCTTTGACACCTTTTTGATATTGATCATGATATTTTTGATCATATTATGGACATGATTATGCACTTTATTATAGTATGATGTTAGATGTTGGACCATGGATTGTTGTTGACTTTGATTCAGTTATGATGCATGATGATTATTAGAGACATTTTGGCTATTGATGTTGATATACCGATTGACATGGTTATATTATGGATTTTGTTCGATATGTGATATTTGGATATTGTGAGTAGACCTAGAAATATAAATTAGTTGATGATGATATAGTTGAGTAAAATTGCAAAGGATCTTGTTTGTTGTTTGGATGTTGTTGTGATTAATATATCTATATGATTTTGGAATTTTAGTTATATTATTTTGGATTTTCTTATATGGATGTGATGCCAAAGGAGGTATTTGTGTTTTGCAGGTTAAAATATCACAACAAACATCGGGGATTGGAGACCAACCACATTGGAATTCTAGATGAATTCAACAAGGTCACCATGGCAACTTCTTTTGTTTGTGTGTGGTTGTTTTGTTAGGGATTCCCATGGGGGGATCATCTTTAAATGTGACCAAGGGGTTATGTGTATTTATTTATTTCTTCCATTGTTTAAATGTTTGCATGTGTTTTATGTGGTGCACTTACCCCCTTTCATTATTTATTTAATGTGGTGTTAATATTGTGAGTAATCATGTTGTTAAGTTAATTAATTAAAAGATATCATGAGAATGTAATTAATATTGTTGTTGGTTATGATTTAAATGTTGTAAGATATGTGTAAGTGATATGTAAGTTAACTTTTGAGTGTGAAACACTCCACCTTCTTGGAAATTTGAAATTGTCCTTGGAGGCTGATTTTGGAGGCTTGTGGGACAAGTTAAACTTGTCCCATACCTCTTAAGTTTACATACCAACCATACCTATTGTTTGGGGTTAAAATTAGACATTTATAATTTTTTTTTATTGCACTTTTCTTACATGGTTTAATTTCAATCGTTTGAGGTGTGGGTTAGATTTGAGTATGTAAGTAAGTTGTCATATTATTCACCTACTTATTTATTGTGCTTTGGAGAATGAAGTTGACTTTTGGGCTGAGGTTGAGGATGTGTGATGTGGATCCTACATGGATCTATCTCATCCTCTTCTCTTCCCTCTTCTCTAAAATTCAAATTGCTTGCCTTATTTTGGGTTGCTTCACTTCTGGAAACTATTTTGGGGCAAATTATTTTACTATTTTGGAGCTCTTGCTTTGGAGAAGTTTTTGGAAGATTGTTGCATGCTTGTGCTGGGCTATTTTGGATTATTTGCATTGGGATAAAGCTTGTTGTTTTAAAACTTGGAACAACTCTGTCATGGAGAGGTAGGAACTTGGCTCTTGAAATGCTTCTTTTTTGTTTATGAAATTTTTATTTTTGTGAATGTTTTGGCATGTTTGTGGGATGTTGGGTAGATGGCCTAGGAATGGTGTAGGAGAATACTATGGGGTTCATTTTTGTGAGGAAAAAGTGTTTTGGGAGGCATAAGTGTGGAGGGAGTTGGGATTTGGGTTCCACCTTACAAAGAAATAGCTTGCATTTATTTACTCATTATGGGGTGCCATAAGAGGTTGGGGAGGCATAAGGAAATGTGAGGAATAAGGGGTACTTAGGGGAGGCATAAGGGAATGTCAAGGCTTTGATATACTATATTTTGGCAGTTTGAAATCAGGTGGTGATACCCATTTCCCATTTCGGAGGCATAAGTAGAATCCCCCATAGTTTCTTGCCCCTTTGGCTTGCTTGGTGAAGCCTCGGTGTTGTTTTTTCTTGCTTTAATGTAGTTGTAAAATACATTCTATTTTGGATTGTATTTTAAATGTGGAAATGTTGCTTGTGCATTGTGGAATCCTTTGTTGCCGTGATTTGAAATACATCTTCTATTGCATTGTGGTTGGGGCTCAGGGGCCAATGAAGAAGGATGTCTTCTCCTTTTCATTAGATGTCTTGGTTGGGTGGAGAAATTTTAATTTACCATACCTTTGTTGTGATTAAATTGAAATAAAAGAAATGAATGATATTCAGGTCATTGTTCGGAATTGAGAAAGAAGATAGAGTTTAGCAGTCCCTTGTGAAACTCCTTTTATAAATATTTTCTTTTTCCCACTTCAAGTGGATGACAATGTAATATATTTTGTACTTAAGAGTTATTTTATTTTGTAAATGAAGTCCCACGTGAATTTGAAAGAGATATACTTTGTATTTTGTATTGTAAGAAAAATGTAAAGAGAAATATGCATATCTTTGTAAATTGTATTTGATCATTGTAAAAGAGAAGTTGTAAAATAAATCATTCCAATTTTAATAGATGTTGTTCTACCTCTACTAAATAAAGTTATTATTGTTGGGAATCTATTTGGAAATGTTGTGTAACTCTCTAATTGAATGTGGAAAATGTATTCAGAATTATTTCATCCTCTGTGTTTTTGAAGAGTACGTGTTTGAAAGAAATTGAAAATACATTCTTGTTCTACTTTTGATTGAAGGAAGAGATACTTTAAATTAGCAGGGAATGAATTCAAAAGTTGTTATAGAAGGTTAAATGATAATAGGAAACATGTGTGAAGAAAATGTATTTGAAATCTCTATTTGAAAGGAAGAAATGCGTGTGAGGAAAAATACAAAACTATTTCTTTTGAAATGTGTAAAATTGGAAATTAGAATTACATTCGGTTTTGAATAGTTTGATTTGAATCGCTTAAATATATTAGATCAAATTGGAATGAATTCTAATACTTGGAAGAAGAAAATGGCAAATAGATCTTTTAAAATTTGATCTTTGTTTTGTATTTTCAAACTGTCAAATACTTTATCCAAAATACACACCAAACCTGCAACAATGAAATAACAAATTAAACAATTAAATTGAAGTAGTATAACCTAAATGAATTCAATTAGACAAAAATACTTAAGTAATTTCTTAGAAAACTTAGAAAATCGGGCTCAAACCATTTTACAACATTTTCCTGCCAAAATTACATTTTGATTTTTATTTAAGAGTCAATCAAACAAAATTACCTTCCAAATACATCCTAAATCCATCTAAGAATGATTCTCCGTGTTTCATTGATATCTTGAGAGAGGAAGAAGATCAATTGATTAAAATTTCATAAGGTAAAAATTACCAGCTTTGCCTTTTAAAATCCTACAGATTGTTTTCATAAAATTGACTCAAACTTTATCAAAATTAAAATATTAAGCCTCATGTGCAAAGAGGACTTGAGATATTTTTAAAAAGTCCTCATTTAGCAAAAATCGAATTCCCAATCAAAACTTATGGCCTTCTCTCAAGTTTTCACTTCATTTGGCTTGAAAAAATTTCTAACTATCAAATTTAATTAATAAAATATTCTTGCATAGACCCACGAGCTAAATCCTTCCTTTTGCACTTTTTACCCAAAACGCTTAAGGAAAGAAGTTCCCCATTTTCCGCTAACCCATAAACATCATTTTTGATTAAAACAATCTAAGTTAAAAAAAATTATTTGGGAAAATTTTATGTTTTCCCTGTGTCCCCATAAGCACGTAGCCCGATTATGTGTTGCCACGTGGCTTAACAAGGATCTATTGGAGGCACAAAGTCCCTTTTAGCCTTAGTGCTTGTGGAAATGAAAATTTGGAAACTTTTCATAATTTTCTCTGTGGCCTTGCCAACTCGTCGCCAACCAAGATCTGCCACGTGGCATCGGTGGATGTGCGGTGAATTTTATCCTTTTCACCTTCCTCGGGTGTTAAAACTCTTTTTCCCTACTTTGTCTTAGGAGGCATAACGTATCCTTGTCGGCCTCGGTTATAATATAATTTTTAGCTGCAGAGTCGTGGGTGTGTGGTGGTAAAGTGCACTTTTTGCCCCAAGTGCTACGAATCCAAATTTCCTCCCACTCTATTGAACCGAACACCCTTGGGAAATTTTTCTTCCCGCATCGCACAAACCCGTGCACGGGAAAAATTTCATCCCGTAGCCCGTAGGCCGTTGCCGGGGAAAAATTTCCACCGTGGCTCGCGAGCCCATGTATGGGAAAAATTTTCCTCCCGCGGCCCGTAGGCCTACTCATGGAAAATTTTATCTCCTAGGCCCGCAGACCCGCTCTTGGGAAATTTTTCCTCCCAAGGTCCATCGGCCCATAACTTGATAAATATGAGGAGTTAGGAGGACTTCTTTATATCACCGAAAAGGTGAGGAAATTTCCTATCTAATGGGAATGTTTTTGGGAAGTTTTGAGTATGTTAGATTTGTAAAAAATCAAGTTGAATCTTTGAATCATGTTAGAGAATGGTATAGTGAGAAATTATCCTCTTAACCTAATTGATTAATCTAACCCTATGTTTTGACCTTGGGATCCTTTGTAATTATCATACATATAAAACTATAAGCTATTAATAGTATTTGTTTGAAACTTGATTGCAAATTTTTTTGTCTTGTAACTTGGTTGTAGACTCTTTTAAACAACACAAAACAAATTATTCCATAATTTTCCTAACTAATCCTAGGTTATTCTTGGGTCTCAAGTGGGTTGTTTTTAGCAGGCATTACAAGTTTACCCCAAGCAATGGTCAGACAACTACAAAGGAGGGATACCTATCATTGTTCCCTCCTCATTATTAATATTAATATCAATAATATCCAAATTGTTTTAAATTAAAATAATAATTATAATATTGATATTAATATTAATATTACTAATATCATTATTAACAATAATATAATATTGAACATTTTTAATCTAATAATAATTTGAATAGTTATTATTATAGGGTGATGATTATAATAATATGAATATGAATGTGAATAATTATAATAATGGTGAAAATTATGGTTGTGATGGTTGTGGTATTTGTCATGAATGTGAATATTTATCATCGTTATTATCATCATCATCATTGTTATCATCATCATTATTTTTAGCATCGTTGTTATTCTCTTCATCATCATTATGCTCATTTTCATCATCGTCATCATCGTCATGATCATCATCATTATAATACTCATCTCGACCATTGATCAAGATCATTTTCGCCGCCATCATCATCATCAATATTAATCTTTTTACTAATATTAATTTTATTATTATTATTTATAAAACATAAAAAATTATTATTATTACTCGGTTATTGTTATTATTATTTTAAATATTAATTATAAATATTAGTATTATTATTAGAATTTTATTAATAGTACAATAATAATATCATCATTAACAACGTCATCATTTTCATCATGGTTATCTTCATCTAAATAGTCATCATCGTCCTCATTTTCTCATCGTCCTTACTATTAGAATCATCAATGTCATCGTTTTTTCATCGTTATCATTTTCATGACTTTCATGGTTTTCGTTAACACCACCACCACTATCATCATCATCTTCATCAATATTAATATTATTACTAGTATTAATATGAATATTATAGACACAAAAACACACACTTTGGGTATTTATCTAGTCCCGATTGCATAATACTATTGATATGATTAATAAGTAATAAAAATATTAATTAACCCATGTCTTTGGCCATCTTTTATTTATTTCTTTTACAACTTTTGGTCATGTATACCTTCTTTATCATTCTAACCTATGAACCTTAAGTTTTTTTGAGTCTAGACACCAGCACCCAACCGGGACACCAACGCTAGGCACCCCCATCCCCTTTAGGAATCCCTAGCCTCTTTGAAATTTGTTCACATATTTTGGGTCATTTCTATCCTTTTATAGCATCTTATATTTTTCACATTTTCAGCGTTAATCATGAAATTCAAGCAAAGTAATCATATAAATATAAAATTATGTGATCATACTAACCGATTAAGAACTAAGTATTAGCTATCACCACCTAAGGTTGCATCCAAATGCCATTCAAGAGAATTCAAGCATCCGATCTAACATCCATTCAATGGAAAGGGAGTGCATTATTCTACATACACTTCATAGGAGGGTAGTATATTCTATTCCATGCACACATATATTTACATATTATACATTTATCTAATTTCTCGCTATCAAGTGTGACAAACATAACAACCACCTAGGGCACAATTCCTCACACACATACACACATATAAATACATTAGGTTTGAAATGTAGTGTAACACTATTTCATAAGATAACTTGTTTGACAGTTGAAGATAGTCGACCCCTCATTTTTAATCTTTACTTTTTAGGATTTGATGTCCCTTTGAGGGTTTTGTAGGTTATTATTTCATTACAGGATTTCCGTGAACTCTACAAACATTGTGTGATATACTAGTGACCAATGGAGAAGGATAATGAAAACCTTGTGATAAGTAATAGATGGTTTTCTAAGCATCTTCGCAGTTACAAGTGCCTTCTATAGGTTTGTTGCACTTACAGTGCACCTCTTCCTTTCTCGGTGCCCATGCCCAACTTACTCCTCCAGATCTACATTTTTCTAAGCTTACGTGTGATAGTCTATGCATAGAATTTCAAAATTTTATAGTTATGTGAACCTTCGGGTTCTTTACAAAATAGATAAGTCATTCTATCCCTTTATTACAATCGGGGTTTCACATTTTATATCTTAGTTTTACTTGGATCACTTTCTAAACTTAATTGATTAATAATTTACCGCTACAATAACAATAAAATTAAGCATTTTCATAGCATATTTATTCATATTCTACTTAATAATTTTTGTGAACACATTGTTCAAATCCACTTTCTCTTTAGGGATCTTATCTTCTTATCACTATGGCTCAATATTATGGTGAATTCACTTAAGCCCATCTTAAAGACCTTAATGATCATATCACTGAGCATCGATAGGATTTATAGTTTCTTTTATTCATTGCTCATGTGGAAGCTAATAATTTTACGGAGCTCAATACTTTTGACACTAACCCCACCTCCATTATTACTCAACTACCTTCTTCTACTCTTCCACCTATCTCCTCAATTCTTGTTTCTCGTCCTACTTTGACTAACCATTTCACTCCACCTATTATTTCTCATGCACGCCAAGTTTCTTCCTCTGGAAATCACCCACCATTTCAACTTTCCATATTTGGATTCCACTTTATTGCTTCACACCCCATTCACACCCACCATTTCCGCTTACCCACTTCCTCCTAACTTTTTCACCCCCAAGCTTCCCATTTTCAATGGGCATGGTGACCCATAAGAACATCTATGAGCATTTCATGTGGCATGTCCAGATTTTATAGATGATCATATTCTTCTCACTAAGCTCTTCCCTCATAGTATTCAGGATTATGTGATGTATTTGTTTTATGACTTACATATCCACTTTCGGTAACATATTTTACGCATTTATCTCGATGCTTTTATTTATCATGTCTCTATCAATATCAGATTTAAGATCTCATATGCTCTACTCACACAACTTAAACAAGGATCTAATGAACATCTAGAGGATTATGTCTTATGATAAAAAAAACTTAGCTAAGATGTCTAATCTATATGCAGACTTTGAGATTAAAGAATAAAATATTTATTCATTCAAAGTCTCACCGCCTCCTCTCAAGGAGAGTGTTATCTTTGGGACATTTCTATAAATTGACCAACTCTATCATATTCTTAAGCTTAAATATAAGGAACAATCTTCATCTTCTACTCGCATTCAAAGAAAATCAAATTTCAAGCCATCTTCCAAATGTAGTGAAGAAAAAATCACTGTCAATGGTGTATTTAATACTAAAAAGCATCATTGGAAACCCCTAAGTGAACATACACAAAATTAATTTTCACTCCATGAATTCTACTACCACATCTTGTCCAAATAAATTTTATCACACTTCCTATGTCATTTAATTTAGATCCATATCATCGTGAAGGTCGTAATTATGATGAAAAACTCAAATGGGACTATCATCAATGCATAAGAAATTCTACGAGATCGATGTTTTGAGCTTCACAATCTCATTCAAAATATGATCGATAACAATGTTATTAAGATTCTAGAGCCTATGGCTTTTGATCTTATCAATGACAATCATAAGCTCATGATCTTCAAAAATCTGTTCTAAAACATGAAATAAAAATGGTTGATTCCTCACCTAATCATACATATCGTGTAGTTCCTCATATGTCAAGGGCTATTAATTTCCTATTTTCTCATGCTACATTCTCTTGAGTAACTTGCACATTAGTTCTTCTATCAAATCCATTTATATCAATAACATTGAATTCGATCCATCATGGTGCATCATCGTGTCTCCTATTGCACTTCTTATCGCTATCATTTATCCACTCTTACAAATTTAATATCAAATCCCTTACTCATATGGGGTTGTCATGCTTATATTCACTATCAGTCCTCTCACCATGCTTGTACCTTTTCTTATAATACCACGAATTTAAGGGTGTGACACACTCTTAGGCCTTGATTGGAATCTATGATCTTCATCTATGAAATCAATAAATCACTTGTGTCTAAAATTCATTCATAATAACCAAGTAATGTCTATAAATGGTGTTCCACCATCCACCGCATGGCCAAAACATCCTCTTGAGGTTTCCATTGCGTCATATAGAACATCTAGGTCCCTACAACCCATCGAAACTAAAGAACATACTATTCCTATCTCACCTATTCGCACATGGCCTATGCAGGTCTCATCGATCTTCTAGTCCATCACATCAATTTAGGTCCATCACTAGGACATTTCCTTCATCTAGGAATGCTTCAAAAGTTTGTTTCACTCCACATAGGTGTCCATTACCTCTGTTATTTTCTTCAAATAGGTATTAATCACCTACACACTTTGCTTGACATAGGTGTCCATCACCTCCACATTTTTTTTTCATGGAGGCATCTATCTCATCCACATTATAATCATCGAGTTGCATACATATAGGATTCATTCGCCTACACAACATTTATCTAATAGAAAAAAATTCTTAGAGCATGTTCAAACACCCTCATCTCTCGCCAAAATTAGGTGCGGGACCCTCATCCTTTACTTTCATGTGATAGTGTACTCATCATCATACACTTGGGTGGAATCATGCCTATTTCTACCCCTAACATCAAAAAAGCATATTATTTTCTCATCACTATCACATACGCCATATACATCTTGATACATGCTTTTATCATCATTACTCGATGGAGAACTCTCGTGCTACGATTCACACTTAAGTGTTGAGGGAATTTTATATGCATGAACCTCACACACTACACAATACACTACACACTACATAATTCACACATCATGTGCTCATCTCCTTCTCACATAATCTATTGTGCATTATACACATTTCACATTCTACACATTCATGATATAAATTTTTGACATCTACTTTCACAAGTTACGGTCACTCCCCTTATGACACACTCTAGTTCCACGGTCCAAACTCAACTACTAAGGATCTTCATCTCTAATGGATTTTATTATCCGATTTATCCCCTCAGGGTGAAATTAGATAAACATGACCTCACACAAAGAGAAACTAAAGGGATCGATTCAACCATAGGAACTTGTATTGGCAAGTCAAGGATTGGATCAACAAAATAATGACATGAAATGATGATGAGGGGTAGAGTTCAGGTCGATGAATGAGTCATTGAGGAAAAAGGCATAAGGATTTGATAGTGTAGGAATGGTCGGGCTATGGAGGAGAGCTCGAAAGAGACTCGTCAAATTTGGGGGCCATGTTGGCCAAGTGAGGAAGGAACGAAGGATCTCGCTCAAGCCAAGAAAGTAATTCGAAAAACACAAAGGCCTGAAGTTTGATTTTTTTTTGACATTGGAAACTAAGCGATTTGGATTTTCAACTGCGTAAAAGAATTAAATGAGACAAAATAATGAAACCCAAAAATTCCAAAGTCCAAAAGCACTCGAGAGATTTTCAGGTCAACTCCTTTTGAGGTCAACTCCAAGTTTGGAGAGCAATGGTGCAAGAAATTCATGGACTCGGTGAATAGAAGCGCGAAAAGGGGGTGAAAAATGTTCTAAAACCCAAAGTCTTAATTTCAGACTTCGGGGTTTCTAAATTTTAGAGATTTCATGAGCTCAGTCGGATGAAAAGCACCCAAAATCCTGAAACCTGAAGTACAAATTTCAGACTTTGGGGTTTTGGTATTTTGGAGGTTTTATGGACCCTAAGTTAGATGAACAAGTAAAGTCAATCTCTTAAGTTGAAATTCCTGAATCTCCAAATCCCTAAAATATGAATTTTTATTTCAGAGGGTCCGATGTAGGTTTATCATCTAAAAATGTAGATCAACCACTCACATTTATTGTATTATGACACTCTTATCTTCAGATGGCCATAACGTTTGACTAAGAGCTTGTATTTTCACGCACTAGACTTTTTGTGAGGTTCGGTATTCAAAAATGCGGAAATAGAGTCCGCCATTTTATAAAGATGGTTCCAAATTTATCACCTACCTAAAATGATGAGGTATGGGCTTCCTTTCTTCCCTAACGAGCAAGGTACAATGGAGTATGGCATTTGCAAACTTTCCCATCACTCCCATAAGGACAATAATTGATTTTGTAGGATATTGGAGTGCATTTTAAGATTTTCTTCCCTCTCTCTCCTCATTTCTTCCTCTATAAATTGTAAGGGAGTTACATTGTAAAAAGGTTGATAATTTTTCTCTCCCATGCAACCCCTATTCTGCTAGGGCTTCAAGCCTTCCTCCAAACTCTGTAATGGATTCATAAGTTATTCTACATGCAATGTATTGTGTGAATTTTAAGGAGCAATAAAATTGTGTCTGTGTTGATTGTTCTAACCTCTACATGATTTTACTATTTTGTCTTGCCTCTCATTGCAAATAGATGGTTGTGTATATCCTTGTTTGTTCTGATTTGGGTGTGTTGTGCTCATTTCAAGAATGATGTACTAGGTGTGATCTAGTTTGTGGTGCAAGACCACCCTTTCTAGATTCATTTATTTGTCATTGTTGTAGGTTGGGAAAGTGATCAACACTCCTTTCCCGTGTATAACTACTTTTAGTGTAGATTTATATTCCATGTATCCTTCTTTCCATGTCCCCTTGGAAGCATGAAATTAGAATTAGTCAATATTTTTCTTACATTATCAATCTCGTTTCACAATTTCCCACACTTAGGATAACACCATGTTATGTAATCACATCAAATTCCCCATCTCAAATCAGAAATTCGAGGGGTGCTATGATTTCCCCATAACAGACCTCACCACCCTCACGCGTTCAATCACGCACTCACTCACACACTTACACACTACACTTTATGATTTTATGATCACATCTTATTTGTATACACAATTCAAACCAATTATCGATGGCGTACTCTTGTTTTATGGTTCATTCTCGATCCGGTGATGGGGAATGTAAAATTCAACCTCACTTCAAGCATAAAAATTCACTTAGGGGCACAATTCTCCTATCACACTCACAATGCATTCCATTATATCTCATCCACAACATCCTTCATATATTTTCATATTTACTCTTAATTTCTTAAACTTACATGTAGAATTTACACATGCTAGTTAGATATTTGTTGTGTCATTATCTTTCCATACACACATTCGAGATTAATTGATTTCTAGGTTTGATTGCAGAATATAGTGATCTATACATGCAGCATGGATTCTTGGCGCAATACCTATTATCGATCCCATAGCAGCTCGTGGGGAATCGACTTTTTACACTACAAGTGATATTGTTTCTTTTGTCATTGCACATTATTATTGGATTATACAGGCCTTGACATAATTTTTATCATTCTAAAATGCAAACGAGTGCCTCATGTGAAACATTCATCTTTTAGTCCTATTTGATTCCACGGATGTTTGTTACATTGCTTGTCTTTGCTTGTCAATGTTTTCCACTATTTTTTAGGTTTCTCCCTTTGTCTTGGGTGGACAATTTTATAATTTTGGGACTAATATGACTTGATTGTATTGCAACATCGTGAGTGATGTCCCATGTTTGAAATGCACCTTCCACATTCTACATTGTCTTCTTGCACATTTTTTTTCTTGTGTCTTAGCTTAAATATTGTGTGCTTATTTGTTAGCTTACATTTCACATGCATGTTTTCTTGTACTAATCCTTTTCTCCTAGCCACTTATTTTTTTGTTACTTTGTTTCTACCAAGAACACTTACATCCCCCTTGAGGCATAATTTTTAGCACATTAGTCAGTCCTCCTTTGGGGTACATAATCATCAATGATGTCACATGCATTGAACATTAGTGGGGCATCATTTAGGTGAATCAATCACCCCACACAATAGTTCATATTCAAAATTCAACACACCACATTACCAATACAACATATTCGTCATCATTAGACAAGGCTAAGATCCCAACTTGGGTCCTTGAAACAACATAGACACCAATGCCTAGGCTGGAAAATATCCCCTAGGCACCTCTAACCCTTCCTTGATTCCTATGACTAGGGAGAAGTTTAACAACATTATTTAGTGTAGCACATACCAATAATTCACACAACCAATTTTACAGGGTATACATGCTTAGTACACAACATACACCATATTATTTTTTGATATTGAGTCAAAAATTCTCAAACTAGATCATATTTTAACACACCATCTGCAGTGGTGTTCCATATTGTGGGAAGTAGTTAAATGTTGTAGGATGAAACCATATTGTTCTCCTAAACTTCTTGAAGATCATTGACATGAGATCTCCCAAAAAAATACAACCGACACAACTGGTGTGAGATCTCCAAAAGAACTTGGTCTTCTACGACATCTACAAGATTCTTTCAACACTCTTTCCTCATCACATATTAGATGCAAATGTTCCCTTTTCAAAATTTTAATTTTAAATACTTCATTACATACGTTTTACACATATACATGCATATTTCACAACTTGTCCATTCTTCTCATTTAGAGGTCCATCTCGTATGAAAAGTGATTGGTAACATAATTAAAAAAATCAACAACATCACACACATCAACATCGACATCAACAAAAGGCTCATTAGGAACTTCCAAAACAAATGTTTCCACCGTAGGATCATTATCACAACACTTTTTACACTTTCTCATCTTTAGTGAACATACCTTGCACTATTTTTTATCACTACATAGTTTTCCTTGACTCTCGGAACTCCTCTCGCCATCGATCTACATGGTTATCAGGTACGCATATTTATCTACTTTATGTTATCGAGCTTTCTCTTCACAACATAAAGTGGGTGCAAATATAGACACAAAATCATGCACTTTGGGTAATTATCTAGTCCTTATCACATACTACTATTCAAATGATTCATAAGTAAGAAAAGTACTAATTAACCCATGTGTTTGGCCATATTTAATTTCTTTTTGTTGCCACTTTTGGTATTTCACACTTTTTGGTTCAGTTTGACCTTTGGCCCTTCACTTTCTCTTATTTTGGACACCATAGCCTAGATAGAAGTCAACTCCATTTACCAACATCCCCTCTGGGTGCCCTTGACCTCTTTATAATTTCCCACATATTTTGCGTCATTTCTACCCATTTGAGCATCTTATCTTTTTGGTAGTCATAATTTTTGGGGTTAATTAAGAAATTCAAGGAAAGGAATCATATAAATATAACGTTATGTGATCATAATAAGGGACCAAGCACTAACCATTTGTTATCACCAAGTAAGGTTGCATCTAAAGGCTATCCAAGAGGATTCAATCATCCATTCTAGCATCCATTGAAGGGAAAGGGACTATATTTATCTGCATAGACTTCATAGGAGGGGATTATATTATATTCCATGCATGCATGTATTTACATATTTTACAACTATCTAATTAATCGCTATCAAGTGTGACATGCACAAGAACCACATAGGGCACAATTCCCACACACACATAACTACATTGGGTCTGAAATGTAGCGTAGTGCTTAGTTGTAAGGTCACTTGTTTCACCGTTGAGGATAGTATGACCCTAATTTTGCATCATTCTTTTAGGATTTGATGTCTCTTTTAGATTTTTGCATGTAATTATTTCATTGTGGGTTTCCCACGACCTTTGCAAAAATTCTATGACATACTAGTGAGAAAATACGAAGAAAATCGAACACCTTATGTCAAGTCAAAGATATTTTTATAGAATTTTTTTCATTCACAAGCACCTTCTATAGGTCTCGTGGCACTCGTAGGTGCTCCCGCCCCCTTTCTGGCACCCTTGTCTAGCGTACTCCTCTAGATCTATTTTTTTAACTTTGGCATGACATTCTTTTCTTCATATTTTCCATTTTTCTTGCTCCGTACACCATAGAGTTCTTTGAGAAATACCTAAGTTATTTTATCCCTTCGTTCCCAACCAGGGTTTCACATTTTATAGATTAGTTTTCTTGGATTACTTTCTTTACTTAATTGATTAATCATTTAAAGCTATAATAAGCAACTAGATTAAACATTTTCATGGTATATTGATTCATATTTTTCTTAGTCAAATATTAGCATTTACAAAAAAATTATATATGATATTAATACTATTACTATTATTGTTATTATTATTTTAAAAATATTATTAATATTAACACTATTATTAGAGATTCATGAACACTAATAGTAATATCATCATGATCAAAGCATATTCATTATCATCATGGTTATTTTCAATTTAATAGTCTTCATTATTGGCATCGACCTCGTCGTCATCATCATCATCATCATCATCATCATCATGTTCCACGTCATCGTCATTGTCATCATCATCATCATCATCATCATCAATGTCATTGTTGTCTTCATCATCATCATTATCATTGTCATAATCATTTTTGACAATCACTTTCATCGTCACAACTATATTCACTATTTTAATCATATTTACATCTATAATATAATTTTATGTACCATTTGTGATAAAATCATATATAAAGAATATAATTTTTCACCTTATAAAATATAATATTTATAGAAAACAAAATATGATTTACAATATGCCTATAAATTTAAATTTCAAAGCTAAAATTTAACTCTCATCAAATAAAAGTTTATTAAGAGAATTTAAAAATAAAAAACAAAATACTATATCTAGTATTAATATTAATATTAATATTAATGTTGTTTTAATGTTAATATTAATATTAATGATATCGGTAATACTGATCCGCATGACTGTACACACTTTTGATGTTCCCTAAATTTCCTTAAAAGTTTTCCATATGGAAGAGAACGAAGTCATATTTCTAAAAAAAAAATTACTGATTGAATTGGACACCGTATGCTCTTGATACCATTCGTGAAATAATAGGAGTATGTATAGTGAAATAGGCGCACATATGACGTAGCAACTAGACACGTGGTAAAAATAGAAAATGGGTTGATGTGGCATCGATAAGTTGTATGGGGAATAACAAGATCCTGTTTTTAACCATCGGTCTTCAACATTTAATCAAATGTGTTTTCAACTATGGGTCCACCTTTTTTCATAGGGGAACATGGCCACAATGGAATTCCATGTAACTTGTCATGACCCAGTGGAGGGTGGACTTGAAAGGAAAGTTATGCCACCTTACCACTAACATACATGTCACCTCGTGAGTAAACATGCCATCTGACCCATCGATCGGGGCTACATATTACATTTAGTGCAATAGTCCAACAATAAGGGGGATCATCCACACCATGATAAGCATAAATGATTGAGGCCAAACATATCCAAAAATGCACCAGGAGATCTATAAGTTGCATTTTAAATATAGCCATAGTTTTTGCCGATATGCCAAGGTTAGCATTCTTCAACTAGTTAAGCCCAGGTGGGTAAAAATATAGATACAAGTGTGGCCCTAGACACATAAGCGGATGAGATAAACCTCATTAAGCATTGAAAACAACCATTGACTAAAAAATGTGGCTCTAAGTCCCCAAAATGGAAAATATGCGTTGGTTTTGGTTGGGGTGGTTCAAACCCCCTAACCATAGGGTTGAAAAGAATAGCCCCCACCGCTACGACATAAGGGGTCTTGAAGCCTATATAAAGGCTAATTGGATTTCATAAAAATTAAGGCCGATGACTATTTGTAAAGCCATAACATAGAAATTTTGTACAAATGAGTCTTTGAAGAATTTAGGATAATGTTGAGGACTTGTGTACACCAGAAAGTTTTCCGTATTTCCAGATTTCTCATCATGCATGTGTTATTTTTTCATTTTGAATTTTTGTGACGTCATTTTTTCCAGGTGAAGTTTATTAGAAAATATATAACCAAAGGGATAAGCTTTTTTGCAAGTGCTTCGAGAAGGTGGAGGATAGACACTGAGCTTTTTCAGGGTCCTTCAAAGGTCTAAAGACACAACATTGTAGGTTAGGGATCTATTATTGGTGATTGTAAGTTTATTGTACTTGCAGTTCAAGAATTTTTAATAAATTGATTCGTATGAACTAGAAGATGTAGGTAATTTCCGAGCTCATTAGAAACACATGTAGTATCATCTCTATGATATGATTAATTTTTCATTTTCAATTATGATTTATTTTTGTATGTAATCATTAAAATTAAATTCAGAAATAATTACTTATTAGATTATGACAATTTCAGAGAATTGATTAAATTAAGTCTTAATAATATTGATCGAACATTGAAAAATAATTATTTTTAAAATCATTAAGTTCTATTTTGTATCACTTAAAATTAAATTTTAAATCGATTCTAATAGTATTTTGATAACTTTTAATGACAAAAGTTGATGAATTTATATCTATGTTGAAACAATTAAAAAAATAGGGGTCTATTATCGCTTTATGGATCAAGTTTGGTATCAAAGTTCAATTTCATTCCTTCAAAATTGTTATGTGTAGTCACAAAAACATGCACTTTAGACATTATTTATCTTGGTTTTATACTACTCTTTAGAAGGTTCTTGAGTGAAGAAAGTACTAATTAACACCGTCTTTTGGACATCTTGTTTTATTTTATTTCGTCATTACAAACCTCTTACACCCATATGCCTAGTATATTTTTGTCATTTACCATTATTTTAACGTTGACTGTGGTGTTCTATATAAGTAAAGTGGCACTGTGGGTGCCTGGTGCCACCGGGGTTCCTCGGTCCCTTTTTCACTTTCCTACCATTGTAGGTTCGTTCTATCCATTTTAGATCTTTATCTTTCTTGTGGTCATCCTTTACGGGGTTAATTATGAAATTTGATCAAGAGAATGCTACAAATATAAAGTTATGAGACCATAATGAGGGACCAAGCTCTAGTCATTACTATCATCCATCTAGAGGTGCATCCATCAATTACATTAGAGATCACTTGTAGCCACATAGATCTATCACAAGGCGGATGGCTAGGACATCTACATCACACACTTCATAGGGGAGGAATTTTATTCTATTCCATGAACACATGTTATTACATTTTATTCATTTAGTTTTTTATCTTGACCGGCACAAGAGCACTTATGGAACATTATGCACATAGTCACAAGAACTACATTTGGGTCCAAAATGTAGTAAAATGCTCCGTTAGTAAGCCCATTGTTGTGGAAGATGAGGTCAATCCAACCCAATCATTTGTATTTTTCTTTTAGGTTTCGATACTTATTTTGGTCTTTTACGGTGTATTTTCATTATGTTCGATTATAGGCGAAACCCACGCAGATAATGAATCGATGCGACATATAGTGACGATTATGGACCATTTTTCGAACCTATAAAAGTAAGTTCCGAGCTTTCACATAGACTAGGGTGCCCATTTTGTAAACCAAAGCACCCGTAGGCACCCTAGTACCTCTCTGGTGCCTTAATACGATAAATCCTCTAAATCAACCCTTTTCAAGACTTCAGCACAATTGTTCCTACTTCTATATTTTCTAGTCACACTGTGACACAATCTCATCACTTCGTCGAATCAGCTAAGACATTTCCTCACTCTCTCTTGCATATTAGGGTTATTATTTCCTTTTGTATAGTTATTTATCTCATTTACATTCTTATTTACTACATTTATCCACTTTATTACATTTGTTCATGAATTAGATTAATTATCCCCTTTACTACATAGTTATTACATTTTTAGATAATCATCTTGGTGAACTTGACATTTTCAACACTTCATTTTTCATCACTTCATCTCCTTATCAAGTTATAGATCAATCTTATTACCCTACCTATGCACCCACTAAGTTTTTAGGAAAAGTTGCTACTACTATTGATTTCATGCACATGCATAGAAAACATCCTCCTCGCTTTGTTTTGCCTAAGGATAATTTATATATTAATGTAGTTACTAATCGTTGTAATCATCTAAATCCACCTACAGCTCTACTCACATATATTCCACCTCCCACAACTTCGGTAGTTCCTTCTTCACCTCTAAAGGTTATGACACCATTAAAAACTTAAAATACATCTACTAAGATCTCTCTTTATGAATTATTATGTAACACACTAGATTTTTGTAATACATTCAAAGCTTCCCTTTGTGCCATCGACAAAGGAAATTAAAAACTATGTTGTGGCCATTCTAAATCTTATACAATCTCTTTGTAACCTACCTCATGCTATATCTTTTACTGATGAAGACATGTCTCCTTTTGCTAAAATTAATCCATGTGCTCCTTTTCTTATCATTATTGTTGTTAACACTACTTACATTAAAATAGTCCTCATTGATAATGGATCATCCATCAACATTTTGCTCGGACAATTTTAAAGTAATTGGGTATTACCAATGATTTAATTACTACGAATTCTACCCTAATTAATTATTATGACTCCGCCACTCGCTCATCTCTCAATACTATTTCATTACATATTTGTGTCAAGCCTAAGACTGTTATTACCGAGTTTTATGATATTAACACCTCTTTCCCGTTTAATCTCTCGGTTAGGAGGACCTTGGATTCACAATGTCCCATCTACTTTTCATCATTGTGTTGAAAGTTCTTGCATGACAATTATGAACATACCATTACCGCTTATCCTAATCCATTTAAATATTTTCTCATAGATCCCATTACTTCTATGCCGACACCACCTTCCCAATGTATTCCATATAGCTTCTTTGGTACATATGACAATGGTCAATCTAGCACTTTGCGGTCTCCTACTACCACTTGCAATGCTCCAGCTATATCAACTCACATAAGGGCCATTATTTCACCTACAGTATTCATCCCTACAAGTTTTCCATCTCCATCAATTGTGGCACCTTCTACTCCTCTAACTATAGTGTCATCCATTAACATACATGATAGTGCCACACAATCATATAATGCCCACACAAATGATTCTAAAGATTATAATCACTTTGTTGACGCTATAGAACTCACGAGATGAATCATTAGGGAAACTCAATTTAACTCCTCTAGGTGTAGACAATTCTTATTTTGAACAAACCTTTTTGGCCTACGATCAGAGGAGAGTCTAGGTTCAAGACCCTCCATCTACAAATTCTATAGTATTGTATCGAGGATTTTTCCTTAGTTTCAATGTTATTTCCTCTTCTCATCCATGGGTCACAAATCCATTGACTCCTTTTACATGCACATTATTCATCAGGAGCTCCTTTTCGTAACACATCCCCTTCAACTATAATTAATTAGAAACTATTTTTACACATGAAAATTTGGCTAGGTTCGACATAACCCTCAATGACATTTTACCACCTCTTCACTCACCACATCTCTATCATGGCTATTTTCACACTACAGAATCTTGTGGCTTGCATGTATTTCATCTCATGGTCTTTATTGTGTGCACCTCGTGACTCTCCACTCACCCTTGTATAGTCCTGGATGTATTATATTGGTGGTAGAATTGATGCTTATCACTCTTTACTAACATTTCCTATGCCTTTTGGTCGTATCTCTATTCATAATGATTCTTCTCCCGCTTACATTCTTAACATATCTCATTGGCATGGTCACGGTTGCCCACCAATTACCTTTAATGAAAATAATATGCAATAAACATGTACAAAATCCATCTCAATGGGTCCCTATATGACCCTCAACATTCAATAGCTAATCAATTTTCCGATGCTACTCCAATTGGTTTCGATCATGAAAATGACAATCTTCGTCATAGTGGCTCATAGCCATATTTTCTCTCTTACATTTGGGGGCATTGCATCTATTCCACTCCACTCACTTTAACATATATCATCTTACATTTTATCATCATCATTACCCAATGACACGCTCTTCTACTTCAGTTTACACTTGATTTTTGAGGGCTTACTACACTTTGAACCCCACACACTACACTATATCCATTGCACATTACATTTCATCATACATCAAACATGATATCTCATAACTTCATCTTATAGTGATATACGCTTAGGATAAACCATCACTTATACGTTCAATATGGTCTTGATATATGCTATGGCTATAAAGTCACATGTACATCGTTATTAGGTCACATTTAACCAATACATACATACTTACAACAACATGCTAGACACAACACACATTATTTGAAAATTTCCTGATGATGCACTCTCACATTCATTCTTGACTAATGAGGGGGAAACAAAATTAAACCTCTTTGTATATATTTTTATTCACTGGGAAACACAACTCCTATCACTCCATATTGCATTCCGTTCCATCCATCTACAACAAACTGCATATTACGATTTCTTATACTCTTTCTTACTTCGCTTGTTCATGGTCACTATATTTCACATGCTAGCTATCTTACTTGGATTTCATATATCTATATCATACACACATGCTTGTGCACACCTTTATCTAGTTGTGATTGTAGATACAGTCACTTACATGCCGCTTGGATAGTCACCTTCTACCCTTTCTAAACTAGTCACCTGGGGCATCCACATTCGTCTCTCACAGTGTTATTGTTTCAGGTTTGTACTTAACACTTTACATTACTTGGTTCTATGATTTTGACATACTAGCTATCTTTCTAACATGCTAACAGTGATTCATGTGCAACCTTTGCTATGCAGGATATTTGTTTCCATACTTGTTTTTTTATCATCTACCTTTGGTTTTTTCATATGGGCCTTGCCCCTATGATTTGTGTGCACTCTTTTTGTTGTTTATAGCCATGTTGGCCTTGCGTGTCTTTCGACATAGTGAGTGATGTCCCATGTGTGCAACCCACTTTGTGTATCTTAATTTTCTTCTTTCGTGTTTACACTACTATGTTTGTAGTTTTTGAAGTTTTTGTAGATTACACATTGTTTTATTACATGCACACATGATCATACTAACACTTTCTTTGGCTATCCATCCTTGTTTGTGCATGCCTTGGTTTCTACCAAGTGTAGTTCCTTACCACTGCAGCCGAGTTATATTTGTACATGTGGATGGTCCTCGTTTGTGGTCACATTCTCCTCTCAATAACGTCATGCGCCCCCAAAAGGGGGCAAATCACTTAGGGGTTTTTACATAATAACACAAATATTCTACACTCGGGTTTAGTTCATTTATATACAATGATTGGGTTTAGACCAACATACGAAATTCATACACAATGGATTTTATAGGACATGGTGTCCTTCAAATTCTAGGAATTATTTAGAGCTTGGAGGACATAGAGAATTTCCTCACTACACTTCATCGGCAAGTGGCGTCGGATCACTTAAAAACAAGGACAAGATCTGAAGATCTCTTCACACCCATTCGGGTAAATGGTTAGACCTTGGGGGAAATAAATCATTTCCTCCCTACACTTCTTCAAATAGGCGGCGTGAGATTTCCCAAAAACTCATAGTACAAAATATCCTTCTACACTCTCTTTTCTTGACATGGACCAGTATCAATGTTCCAATTACACTTTTTTATGTTTTATCTTTTACAATTACATTCTTTCATATACATGCATATTTTACATTTAATTTTTACACATACATACATACATATTTGACTACTTGATCATTATCTCCTTGCAAGTCTAGCCGTATAAGAAACATGTAGTCAAATGGGCTGAACAACAATAATAGTGTCAACAAAAACACTTTGCAATAACACATGATTTACTAACCATGCAGGTACATCACACACCATAACAGCTACACACGCGTTCTACCCTAGGTTCACTCTCATCACTTTTTATTTTCATATTTTTCATCTTTAGTTTCCATGCTCCTCCATATTTTTATGATTCCATACTTTTTCTAGTCCTTCGCCATTTTTCTACTATACTCTCAATGAAAATCAGATACGTAGCTCTATCTACTTTATGTTATCGATATTTCCACTAATGAACATATAGTAGGGGGAAATGTAGTCACAAAATCATGCACTTTAGACATTATTTATCCAAGTAAAATTCCACTATTCGGAAGGTTGTTGAGTGAAGAAAGTACTAATTAACCCTCATCTTTTGGCTATCTAATTTTATTTTATTTGATCATTATCGACCTCTTACATTCTTATGCCCAATATATTTCAGTCATTTGTCATTATTTTATCCTCGATTGGGGTGCCTATATTAGTATTGGGCTGCCCACGGTGCCCTAGTCCCACCACATGCGCCCGATCCCTTTTTCACTTTCCCATCACTTTTTGGATTTTCTATCCATTTTAGAAGTTTATCTTTTTTTTTTGGTCAGCATTTTCATGGTTGATTGCAAAATTAGATCAAGAGAACCCTATAAATATCAAGTTATAAGACCATAATGAGGGACCTAGCACTAGTCATTACTACCATCCATCAAGATTTAC
This sequence comes from Taxus wallichiana var. yunnanensis, assembly GCA_018340775.1. Lineage (NCBI taxonomy): Eukaryota > Viridiplantae > Streptophyta > Pinopsida > Cupressales > Taxaceae > Taxus > Taxus wallichiana. The sequence continues at coordinate 955,726,741 of CM031239.1, read as the reverse complement.
ATCCATCTATTGCATTAGATATCACTTGCATCCACATAGCTCCATTAACAAACAAAGCGAGGACATCAACATCACACACTTCCTAGAGTGAGGGATTCTATTATATTTCATGCACACAAGCTATTAAATTTTCTACATTTAGTTATTGCACACTAATTCACAAAGGGTGAATGGGACAAGAGAACCTAGGGCACATTATGCACTCACTCATAGGAGATACATTTAGGTCTCGAAATGAAGTGCAATGCTCAAATAGTAAGCCCACTATTGTGGCATTTGAAGTTTGTCTTACCCATTCATTTGCATTTTGTGTTTTAGGGTTTTGATACTTATTTTGGTCTTTTGAAGGTCTTTTCATCATCTTGGATTATTGGTGACACCTGACATAGGACAAAGAATCTTATGTGATAGACAATAAGGGTTTTGGACCATCTATTGAACCTCTAAATTTTACTTCTATAGATTTCACACAAACTAGTGTTACTAACCTTATGTCCGGTTGTCATTGATGTCTCTATGTTTTCCTAGTGCTTCTTTGTCATGGAATATGTGTATCTATGGAATCACATATTTTTGTTTCTTTTCATTCCATACTAAGTCAAATTGATGCCTTTTAGGTGCATCGAGTCATACAAGTCTTTGTCGTGCAAAGTGAATCAATAAAATACTTCTGGCATGAAAATGTGATTTGTGAGAGCTTCATAGGAAAAACTATGGCTAAACAATAAATATAATGTTTATAGGGTTATATTTTAATGCTACATGTCAAATTTCATCAGATTATGAAATGGGGATTTTGAGTTATTCAAGTATTTCTAAAACTACCTTCTTGAAAAATGCATTTTGACGCTCTTGGCTTCTTCTGGATAAATCATGGAAAAACATTTTCATTAGAATCCAATCCTGAGATAATGAAAAAAATTAGATCAATTAGACATGTTTAAAGAACATTTTGAGCATTCTTCTTAGCAGGTTCTTTTGGTGTCCAAGTAGTACTCTTAATCAACAGTGCAAAAGGGTTAATTAGCCTCAAATATCTTATTTTATATATCCTATAGTCTTTAGTAGTGCACTAATGATTTATTCAAGGTCGATTTGGTGTTGGAGTAGGTTAACAACTCAAATGAATATTATTAAGTTCTATCTTTGGCCCAAAGATGAAATGGACTCAACTGTGTAAGTTCATTTGGAATTTGAAGATGTCTTTCTGGACTATAAATAAACTTTACACACTAATGGAAGCTTACTAACAATTCTTTTTCCTTTCAATCCCATCATGATGGTTATCAAATCAACTCCATACCTAAAGAGAAATGCAATATCTTTATAATACCTCTATGCACCAAGAACTCTAGCTATTGGGTGTGCACCTTGATGAATTTGGAGTAAAATCCTATCTAAGTGATAAAGGGAGTGTGAATTGTGTATATCAAGTGAATGAAGTTATTTATCTTTACAATCATGGTTGTGTAAGAGCATAGGTGCATTTTCTTCTAGGTGAAAACTCAAGCAAAGAGACAGTCTCCCCATTCAAGGTGCAAACTTGAGTTGAAAGAAGTGATGTTCCCCTCATATGAAGTTTCTATAGTTTCAATTTATCCACTCATGGTCTATATTTATTTGAATAATAATTCAAGGTTTGTATTTTTAAGTGTTATTTCTCAATCAAAGTTACTACATACTCAACTTTTTCAACCCTACACTTTCAATGTTGTTGTCTTCGAGAAAAAACTTGAAGGAATTCAAATTCTCACAAGGATGAAGACATGAAATAAACTCCCATAACTCTATAGGTTCTTGAAATTTTGGATTCAAGTCAAATTTTTTAAAGAAATACATTTTTACATGTTCTCGAGATCTCTGCAATTGGAACCTTGATCTTGGGTTTTCACGATACATTTTTAATCGAATCTCTATCTTCAACCACTCCAAATTCATAAAACTTTGTACTAATCTTTGTGGGAATCGTAAAAATAAATTGTAAAAGAATTTTTTTAAGTTGGTCAAGTATCAAGGAATTTTTTTAAAAGATGTGCAGAGTTATGTGGGTGTATGAAAAATAGTTTTTCTAAATATAAACAAAGAAAATACTACCAATAAAATTGATTACCAGGTTGATTCATGACTCCACGAATTGTATGGTGTTTGGAGAAACCTCTGTCAGGTGGATTAATGCATGTTTATCTCTTCTTGTGTAAAAACTCTCCTACAAGAATCTGCAACCCTGTTCATGTTTGAAAATTGAAAGTTTCAAGACAATAATTTAGTATGAAATCATCCTTCAAATTGCATAACATTTCTTAAAAAATTTAGAAGGCATAAACACTGTGATACGAGGTTTCCAACACTTTCAAATTATGGCACATTGAAATACTAACAAAGTTTGTTGAGGATTAAGGTGATTTCACTCTATATGAAGGAGTGGATTGTTTAGGTATATTTGATTGAAGATTGAGAACCTTTTGAAGGAGGTCAAATGTCGGTCTCGAGTCAAATGAATGAAATATTTTCTCACCTCGTAGAAGAAGATTAAGGGTCACTTACTGATCCTTATTCTCCCAAATGGAACACTTAAGGTTTTAATTCCAAAAGGAAATGTGAAAGGTTAAAAGTATCATCTTAGAACTCTAAGTTGAAAGAGAATTTTAAAAGGTGTTGTGAAAGTGACAAAAATAAAATGATCGGTTTTCAAATTTAGAAAAAGACGATACTTGTTTAAGAAAAGGGATGTAATAAGTAAATAGAATATTAAAATGTTAGATTATATAGTTTGATTTTTGATTTACTTAATGTAGAGATTGTAAAGAAAAATAAAAGGATAGGAACTGGAAAGCAAGAAATTATTGTAATAAAATGGAAGTATGATTGAATTCTATAAAGTGAAAAGCACAATGGTGCGAAAAATATAGAAAGAGAATATAATCTACAAGATAAGTGATTGTTATCAAGGTGAAGATGGATGAGTGCATTTAAAGGGAAAGCAAGGTGAGAAATAGAAGAGAGATGATAAATAGTATGACTATTATGAAAGAACTAAGACATAGATAAATAACTACGAAAAAGAGAAGATAGAGAAAATATAAACTGGGTGATATATATTGATGAGTGAGTACTATTGATGCAAGTGCAATTGTGAAGGAGAAGGAAAATAGAGGACTGGTAAGAAAATTTTGATTGTAATGATTGAATGAATGTTGCTAGTTTAATACTTGTATATATTTTATACATTATTAATTATGTATAAGTCAAAAGAACATTTGAATTATGAACTACATTATTAAAATGTCCATAATAAGTTGATAAAGCAACAAGGTAGCTACATTTTCATTTGTTTTGCTAATATTGTTCGAGTAGGTGCTTGGACTAAGTCCAAATTGAGTAAGTTCTTAGAAAACTTCAAGTTGGTTCTTGAAAGAATATATGAAGTGACTGCTTCATTATTAAGTGGGTGCTTAATTGTTTGTAAATCAGTATCCTATAATTGGTGTTCTAAATAAAGGGCTGATTTCAAAGTGGGTTTTTTCCTTCTTGGTTTTTACCACAAGAAACACTTGAGTCACTCTCATTTGTTTTATTTTTTTCAATTTATTCTTGTGCTCTTATTCTAACTACTGGTTTAATTTAAGTAAGATAGAAAGTTTGAAAAGATCTTAATTGTGCTAATCTCTAATTCAGCCCCCTCTTGGTGCTTTTGATATCTAATAATTGGTATCAGTGTGGGCCTTTAGTTAAATTTTAACAACTTTAAGGTGATCCTCTCTTTACAAGAATGGAAAGAAATCAAGCAAGGTGGACTATTAATTACAAGGTCACAACTCTTTACAAAGAACAAACTATGCACTATGGAGAATAATAATGAATACTTGTTTCCTTTCACCTGGTTTTGAAATATGGGAAAGTTTGAACAAGGGATACAATCCTCCAAAGAAATTCAATAACATCTTTAGTAGATAAAACCGAATATGAGAAAAATTCAAGAGCCATGAATGTAATTTGGGATGGTCTAATTCAAAATAAATTTGTAAAGGTAATGCATTGAACTACAACTAAGGATATTTGAAAAAAACTTCAAATCATTTGTGAGGGATATTACAGAGTCAAGCTTGAAAATTAAGACCTAATAAGAAAAATGTGAAAGCTTAAAGATGAAAGAAGATGAACACATAACATGATACTTGTAATGTCCCCATTTTTGAAAACCCTTAGCCTATCATTCACCGTGGGCTTTAGGGATGTTGCAGGGGAAAATATATTAAATCCTTTTATAATATTGCCTAGAGAGTGATTTTAATCATATGACATTATAAAGCAATATTTATTTAATTATTTAATATTTATGGAGCAAGTAATTATTTGATTAAATTCCCAAAATGTAAATTAAAAAGGAAACTAATTAAATAATATTTAAGTGGCTTTTAAATATTAAAATCTTCCTTTTTAAAAGGGGACGCCACACCTAGGGATAATAAACTACTTTTATTTAATAATTTCCCTCTCCTAGGGATTTCAAATTTTGTGCCTCCTTGCTTATAAAAGGAATGCTAGGATCATTGTTAGACTCATGTTATGATGATATTTATTTTATGATCCATGCCCATTAAAGCTTTGTCTCTCTCTCTCTCTCTCTCTCTCTCTCTCTCTCTCTCTCTCTCTCTCTCTCTTGTGTGGGAAGTTAGTAAGTGGTTTGATCAATTGAAGTATTCTCTCTTGTTCCATTTGTTGAGTTATCTTGTGTTGAAGTATGTTCTTCATATGATTTATGATTGCAAGAATTGAAGACTTGTTTAGATAAGTGGAGCATTTATTTGAGGAGTATATTTGGATGTTATTGATGATTGTTGGGTGTTTTATGATCTAATTTTTAATGAAGTAAACTTATTCTAACCCTAGTGATTTAGTTGAGGATTTTGGGGCTGTTTTGGAGGGTTTTCGAGTCAAAACACACAGATTTTAATTATTTGGAAATATGTTAATTTATAGAAAAATATGCATTTTAATTGGTGAAGAAATATTGAGTTTTGAGTGAGAGATGAATTTTAGAATATTTTAGTCGGTGTGCGAGGCTTTTCTTGAGTACTGTAAATTAATATTTATTTCAAATCTGTAGTTTGGGGTTGAATTAATAATGCATTTGATTATATAAATTAGGAGGAATAAGGATAAATTGATTTCATAATTTTTGGAGGAGTTTTTGTGCCCTAAAAGTTTTGGGCAACCTACTTTTTAGGTCAAAATTAGGGTTTTGGGTTGGGCATGCAAAATCTGAATTTTTGCATATGTTCTTCATATTTTGTGACCCAAAATCAAAAGTTTGAAGATTTTTGCATAAATGGTTAAGCGGGAATTAATTTTTGAATTTTTCAGTAGTTGGGGTTTGGAAATTAATTATTTACAACTGTGTGTGATCAGATTTGTGTTAATTCCTAACTTGTCCTAAAAGGGAATATTACAAAGGTATCGAGCATGTTCTTCACACCATTGAGGTTTGACATTGCTTTTGGATCATGGATTCGTCTAGTGTAGGTAACATGAAGACAAGATTCCACAGACTTGGTATAGCTCTCAAGCACCTACCTCCATCAAAGGATGAATTGCTCAAAATTCTGGAAGAAGCAACAAGTTACTTGGCAACGATAGAGCAAGATGATTATGGAACTGTGCTTCTTATAAGGGATTCCTTGGTGATGTAGTCGGTTAAGAATAAGTTGTTGGATCACAAAGATTGAGAATTCAGAATCATGGTCATCTTTTGAATTAGTGAGTTCATGAGAGATGCAGCCCCTAAATTTCCGTATAGTGATGTCATCATGGAGGACATATTTGAGGTCATGGTGGGAAGTTTCCAAGGCCTTTGGGACCTTGCAAGCCCTTGCTTTGGTAAGAGGGTTAGTATTTTAAACACTATGGCAAAGGTAAGATCTTGTGTGATAATGATGGACCTAGAATGTAATGATCTTATTTCTCACATGTTTGAGGTGTTCTTTGATGTTCTGCGTAATGATCATACTCAAGAGATAATGGTCTCCATGCAAACCATTATGTCTTTGGTATTAAATGAATATGAGATTCCCCCAACACAATTTCTATCTATGTTGGAGGAAGGATTGAGTCAAGAGGCATCATGTATTGCTCATACGCTAGCCCAAGGTGTTCTAGAGAAATGCTCAAGCAAAGTGAAGACTATGATTCTCCAAGGTATGAGTTCTTTGGTGTCTAATGATAAAATTTTGGTATCTAATACTTGCATGAGAGTTGGCATTTGCACAGAAAAATCAGATTTAGTTCAAAAGGAAGAGAAGGTAGAAGAGCCTCTAGATGCAAATGAGCAAGGTAAAGAGTTATTTTTGATTGAAGAGGTTTCGTTGCCTTTGTATGATGGCATGCATGTTGATAAAATAATCATGGGAGATGAGCCCAAGAGGGAAGAGAAATATGATTTGCAAGTTTGCATGGACAAGAAAAATGAGGACAGCCAAGAGGTAACTAATGAACATTATTTAGTTGTTACTAATGCTACTTGGATTGGAAATGAATGCAAGGATGAGGGGATGAATGATAGGAAAGAAGAAGAGACACTTCTGAGCACTTTAGACCATTCTCAACTTGCTTATCTATACCATACTACTGTATATATGCAGTGAAAAATAGTAAAGGAGGAGCAGCCAAGGTCAACTGTTGAGTGATCAAACACAAGCTTCAAAGGGAAGTCAAGGGTAGACCTCAATATGGCCCTAAAGGGGTCTATTTCATCATATCTCCCTCCACATAAAATTCAACTACTTAACAAATACATTGAGGTAATAAATTATTCCAAGTTTGATTTGGCTAGTACTAATGATGAAGTTGTTGATGAGCATGTGCATGATAAAAGGAAAAATCAGATTTGAAGGATAGCATTCACCTTCATCATGAGCCATTTGAAGGACAAGAAGGGAGTATGAGTCTCATGGTTACTCCAAGTCATTTCCTAAATAACACGAGCATTGGTGAAGGAGAAAAAAGGGGTTTAGATGAAGAAAATAATGGGGAAAGAGTGCTGTCCTAAACTCAGAAATTCTGAGTTTTGTAGATGTTGGGGGCAGCCCAAGGTATGATTTTTCATATTTATTTCCTCCTTATATGTTGAGCTTTGATGAATATGAGTATGAGCATGTTAGATGGATGGATAAGAGGTATTTTGGTCATACTATTGTTGATGTTTTTTCTCCTAGCACTTGGGTACATAAGTGTATACATGGAAAAAGGAAAGGGATGCCTAAGACTCCTTCTACAAATGAAAATCATGACAGTAAGCTTGTTGGGTTATGTATAAAAATAGTCACTAGGGAGAAATAAGCATGTTTTCTTTTCTAGAATCAAGTTCCAAGGAAGCTCCATGCACATGTCAAGTAAAGGTACATAATTACAAGGTGAGAAGTGATGTTTTATGGTGCGAAAATGTAATGAGCAGCCCCAAGCATGATATTTTAGATTTATTTTCTTTATCCATAAAGAAGGTACATGGGCACAATCAAAGGTTTGAAGTTCCTTGGGTTTATGGTGATATGGTTTATGGATGCATGAATTATGGTTTCTCTTTTTATATGCATGGTGCAACAAAAATAGTGAGATGTCATCCCTCTACATGGCATGGAGAAGTAAATAACAAGTTGTTTGTATTTACTAGTGCTCATAAGATGATTAAGATGGACATTCTATTGTTCTCATACCTTGATAAAATTCAGTTTTTGATTGTTGAGGTCATAAGAGGAAGGTACGAGCATCATCTATTCATGTTTGAGTTTGCATCCAAGAGGAATATGTGCATACTTAACATTCACACTGCTGTAATGTACATTTTTGGTTTGTTTGAGGACATGTTAACATGCTTACAAAAGGATTTAGTCACATGGTACGCTGATTTTCAGTTTGGAGCATCATTGGTACATGTTACAGGTTCTTCTTTTGACCATTTAGCACTTATTTTACATTGGGAGCAGTGAAGAGGAAGGTTTGGTGTTGAGTTGTCATGTTATGTTCTGAGAAAAAGGGTAAACATGTTGTATTTTCAGCCATGATAGTTAGAAGTACCACATTTTTCATGAGATTCACTTTCAACCAGCTCTATATCATGCATATGATTGATTTTCAGCATTTTTTTTCTTGGGAACGATGTATTAAGGGTTGTGATGATGAAGAAGGGATCACATGGGATTCACATGGCATGGTAAGAGTCTCATTTTCAGCTAAGCATATGGATGATTTTCAAATTTTTATTATAGGGAGTGAAATTTTAGTTGCATGGGGACCTATTGCTTTTACTAGATGGTTGCTCATTGATGTGGGAAAAATAATTTGGAAACATGATAGCTGCTGTCCTCTAATTTCTATGGATGATATCACCTCCATAATTCAGATTTTTCACATGTATTCGATGACATGGGTGATGGTACTTGATGTTGACTCATGGGTGATTATTTCGGGGTGGAAACCAGCCACTCCAATTCTGATTTTTGGAGATTACAACAGCACTTGGGGCCACATAACAGAGTTTGGGGGCAGCCCATACATGGAGGAGTTGTACATGCCATGGAGACACTTTGGAAAAATGTTCTTCAACACTTATTTTTCTAATTTGTTTGCTTCATGCGCAGGTTTGAAGAGGAAATTACAATAGACTACACTCCTAACTTTTAGGAGAATGAAGTAGTCCAAGATATTACAAAGGCTACTTCACTTGAGTGGCATGGGAGCACGGATTTTGGAGTAGCACACTTTTGGACACAAACACATGAGATTGTTATTCTTTGGAGGGTAAGCAATCTTGGGAAGGAGGACTGTAATGTCCCCATTCTTAAGGACCCTTAGCCTATCATTCCCATGGGCTTTAGGGATGTTGCGAGGGGAAAATTATATTAAATCATTTTATAATATTTCTGGAGAGCGATTTCTATCATTTGACATTATAAAACAATATTTATGGAGCAAGTAATTATTTAATTAAATTCCCAAAATGCAAATTAAAAGGGGAATTAATTAAATAATATTTAGGTGGCTTTTAAATATTAAAATCACCCTTTTAAAAGCGAGATGCCACACGTAGGGATAATAAACTACTTTTATTTAATAATTTCCCTCTACTAGGGATTTCAAATTTTGTGCCTCCTTGCTTATAAAAGGAGTGTTGGGATCATTTTTAGACTCATTTTATGATGATATGTATTTAATGCTCCATGCTTAGAGTTGGGATGCATGACCATTTAATCTTTATCTCTCTCTCTCTCTTGCATGGGAACTTAGTAAGTTTGGTTTGATCAATTGAAGTATTCTCTCTTGTTCCATTTGTTGAGTTATCTTGTGTTGAAGTATGTTCTTTGTATGATTTATGTTTACAAGCATTGGTGAATTGTTTGGATAAGTGGATTATTTATTTTAGGATGATATTTGCATGTTATTGATGATTTTGGGTGTTTTATGATCGATTTTTAATGAAGTAAACTTATTCTAACCCTAGCGATTGGGTTGGGGATTTTGGGGGCTATTTTGGAGGGTTTTCGGATATCACAAAACTTAGATATTTAGTTATTTGGAAGGATGTTAATTTATAGAACAATCTACATTTTATTTGGTGAAGAAATATTTAGTTTTGAGTGAGATATCAATTTTAGAATATTTGAACTTTCTGTGCTTTTAAGGTATGGTAAATTAATATTTATTTCAGATCTGCATTTTGGGTTTGATTTAATATTGCATTTGATTACATAAATTAGGAGGAATAAGGATAAATTGATTTCATAATTTTTGGAGAAGTTTTGTGCCCTAAAAGTACTGGGTGACCTACTGTTTAGGTCAAAATTACGGTTTTAGGTTGGGTGTGCCAAATCTGATTTTTGCATATTTTTCTTCATATTTTGTGACCCAAAATCCAAAGTTTGAAGATTTTTTCATGAATGGTTAAGCGGGAATTAATTTTTAAAGTTTGCAGTAGTTGGGGTTTGAAAATTAATTATTTACAGTTGTGTGTGATCATATTTGTGTTAATTCCTAACTTGTCCTAAAAGGGTATATTACAAATACATGTAGAGATTGGATGAGATAATAAACATGATTAGAGGCCTGGATGAGAAGCTAGAAGAGACATTCATTATTTATAAAAATCTTAGATCCTTAACTTCTAGATATGATACAAAAGTCTCGGTTGTTGAGGAAGCAATAGACATGAAACGTTTGACTCTAGATGAGTTACTGATGCATCTTTGGAAGGATATTAAACAAGGAAAAGTGGATCCAAATATTCCAAGAATGAGGTTACATTTAAAGAAAATAAAGAGAGTAATTCCAATTAAGAAAAAGAGGAATTAGGTTTGGAGGATGAAGAATATGTTGTGAAGATTGAAGATTTGTTTGTAAGAATTCTAGGAAGAGGAAAAGGCAAATATAAAGGTAAGCTCTTATTCAAATGTTTCAACTATGGTAAACTAGGACACTTTGTTGCTAAATGTCCTAATTAAAACAAGGAGTTTGATTTTGAATATGGAGAATAAGATCATAAACATGGAAATAAAAATATGGGCTATAAGAAGATGGGCAACAAGAAGAAGTATTTTAAGAATAAGAGAAATTTCTATTCTCAAGAAAAATCAAGTGACTCAGAATCAAGTGAATCAAGTAGCTAAAAGAATGAGAGTGATGGAACTAAAATTGAAACCTTATTCCTGGCTTTGGATATTTCAAATGAATGTAGCAATAAGGTAAATAATATGGTCAATTATAAAGATTCGATGAAGCAGAGGAAAAACTAAATATAGAGGTTGAATTGGTGAGTGTCATTCAAGAACTCCAAATTTGTAGAAGATGGAATCAAAAACTAAAATGCACTTTAAAGTATTATGAAGAGAAAATCCACATTCTTGAGAAGAACCAATGTCAAAAGGAAGAAGAATAAACAAATGAAATTAAGGATCTTGAAAATCAGGTAGAAAATATTTCTCAATCCTACTGAATCAAAGGAAGAAGATTTTCAAAGTTTTACGTCTGATTTAGAACTCTGCAATGACTAATTAGAAGAGTTAAATAACAAACTCAAGATTTATGAGAAGCTAGAAAGGAGCTCAAGTGTCCTAACAAACATTCTAAGCACTCAAAGGGATGTAAGTGATAAAGCGAGTATTGGTTTCAAGGAAGAGATAAGGAATCCTAAAAAAGAAGGACAAATCCTCCAGAGTCACATATGTAATGAGGTATTCTCATTCCTTCTATGGTAATTGTTTTTCTTGTAATATGTTTGGTCACAAAGATGAGAAATGTAAAAGAAATGTTAGAGGAAATAGAATACAATTTAACTTGCAACATACAAGAATAAACTACAATCCAAAGTATGTGAAAAAGAACAAGGAGACCACCAAATCTGTGAAAAGAAGGAAAAATCCTCCAAGAATCACATATGCTATGAGGTATTCTCATTCCTTCTATGGTTATCATTTTCTTGTAACATTTTTGGTCACAAAGATGAGAAATGTAAAAGAATTGCTAGAGGAAATAGAAGAAAATTTAACTTGTAACATATAAGAATAAACTACAATCTGGTATGCTATAAATTTCAAAAAGAGGGTCATATAGATAGCATGTGAAGATCCAAAACACCCAAAAAAATCAAGTGGATATAATTTTTGAAATATAAATCAACCAAGAAAGGAGAATATGGTGTGATAGCTCAAATTACTTTCCATTTGCAAGATGAAGGGATGATTTGGCACTTGAATAGTGGTTACTCCGGTCATATGACAAGTGACAAAAATATTTTTATTTCTTTGTCAAATAATGCTTCAGGGCCTATCATATTTTTGATAATAATTATGCAAATATTGTGGGCAAGGGAACACTTAGTCTTGACAATGGTAAAACATTTATAGAAAATGTTTATATGTTGAAGATGTTGGTGCTCAAAATAGTCTCACCCCATTTTGCCTTTGAAATTCATTGATTTACGACTTATGTCACTTTCTACTTCCCAGCGTTATGCACAGTTAGTCTCTATTTCCATATTCATATATTCCTGGTCATAGATCACTTATGGACATATAGTTAACTCCTCATTTCTTTGTTCCTCTAGAAAAGGACTATAATTTGGGTCTTCCATTCTCTGTTCATCTAAAAACTCGGGTTCTCCCATTGTTTCCATTTCCCAGATTCTAGATTTACTTGTCCTAGTTGTTTTTGCCTTGAATACTTGAAGAAAGATGAATGGATGTAGCTCGAGGAACATATTTGAGCCTTGTAACATTTTTGAATTCTCTTTCCTTTAATAAAATTTCATCTCTGGCTCAAATAGTAGTCTTCTACATTTTACGGTTTTGAGGCATTTCTCCGGTTAAAGTTGCATCCTTGCATCAATAGGAAACATGGATTCTTTTGATTGGACACGTCTCGGTAGTGTACTTCAAAAATTCTATGAATAGCCTCAACTTAAAATGTGTCCACATGGAGGAACGACACTCATTTGAAGATTTACTTTTAATTTGGCCTTGGAGTAGCATCGGGAGGACACGTGGAGGTTTCCCCTACTTCGACTTGACTTAGATAACATTTTATGTAGCTAAATATAGTTTGGCGAGATAGGGACACATGGTGAGCCCGTACTCATTCAGGGTCTCAAATTTGGGCACCATTTTGAAATTGCGCCATGGAGACACGTGGAGGCTTCCACTGGATCTTCCCATTATTAGTCTTTTTCAAAAGGTTTTGGGAGGTCTGGGACACATGGAGGAACCATGCATGTTTGGGGACTGGCCCTTGAGTTCCATTTTAAAGAAGCACCAGGAGGACACTTGGAGGCCTCCACTCACTTTGCACTTTGCTTAGACTTTTCAACGGCCAAAGGAGATTGCCTCGGACTCTAACACATGGCACCTTCCGTTGAGCTTTAAGCCTTCAAACAATTTTTTTCGGGCCAGGACACGTGGCGAGCCCATGCTCTTTCAAGGTCTCAAATTTTGGGGACCATCTCAAGGTGCACCATTGTGATGTGTGGCAGTTTGAAAAGTCAAAAGGGTGGGGAAGCGAGACCATTGGGGGAAACTTAGAATTTTTTCCTTCTTATTCTCAAAAGGGTTAAAATATCAAAATGGCCCACAAGCCCGACAAAGGATCAATCAAAGTTTGTTTCAAAGTCAACGACGGAGGTGCGAGACTCTCGGGGAAAATTTGGAAAATTTTTATTTTAGGAGAAAGGAGTTAAAAGTATAAAGGAAGTGGGGTTCTAGTGGGACCCACATTGGAAACTAGAAGCGGAAGGTGGAGCTACGGGGGAAAACTTGGAAAATTTTCCTTTTTCTAAAAAGGAGGTCAAATGGTATAATTTTTCCGCGGTTCCTTTGGGACCCACCTTAGGACACATGTCAAGCTCATTTCTCAGGCGGAGCCATGGAGAAAAATGTGAAATTTTTATATTTTTTCAAAGGCTCGTAAAAATTCAAAAGGAAGCCCCGAGCCCATTTTAAATTGAATCTTCCACGTGGACGGCCCAAATTCAAAGTAAAGATCAACGACAGTTATGAGTCTGAATCTGATTTTCCCCCCATTTTTACTAAAAAGCTCTTAGAAGTGTGAGTCTTCATGATTTCTTGGTATTTCCTACACGCCAAATAGAGAGGAGAGTTAATTTTGATATCTAAGTTTGGTGGGGGAAATATGGAGACATCTTTCACCATTAAAATGGTCTAACTATTGGGATCGATCTAATTTTCCATTTTTCTTCTCCGAGCATGCAAGGAGCTAGATTTAATAGATTAGGGGCGAGAAGATGTTGGCGAATATAAGGAAGAGTGATTTTCTAGAGGAAGGAGTTGAATGTGGGAGATATTTGAAGAGATCTAGACCCCGAGAACCTAGTGACTTTTTACAAATCTGATTATGGGAATCGCAATCGTGATCATGGCAAGCACTGGTGGCACTCAATGTCTGGATTTTTGGGGGAAAAGGGGGCTTTGTTGTAAATTTTATAAATGGCACAAATTTATCATGCAAATGGTTGGAGTGTTAGGGGTTGGGACTAATTTTTCTAATAGAAAAAAGCTTGATAGAGCCCATCTTTTTGAGAAACCATTTGAGAAGCCTGTATATCTCTTTTGTATTGAATTTGATCATGTCAAGGTGGTTGTGAGTGTACAACCATTGAAAAGCTCTAAGATTGTTCTAGAAACTTTCCCCTACTGATAAATTTAATCAAACTCGAGTTATTCTATGTTGATCTTAAGAAAAATGTGTTTGTTTTATTTCTGAATGTCTGCAAATAGTTTTTCTTATTCTTGTTGCAATCTTGTATCAAAATATTTCTAAATCACACAGGTCTCAATCATTGTGACAGTTTAGTGGCATCTGTAATTTCATTTCTCAGAAGATATTTCATTTGGGAGTGAAATAAATGATTTGAAATCACTTTTCTTTTATCTATTGAAAGATATTGTCTGCTATAAGCCTTTGGGTGTACCTCGGGCGTGATCGGGCTTAGATCTCGATACCTTGTTGGGTTTCCTTACTCAAGAATTCATGTTAGAATCTCATAGATTATATGAAATATTGCTAATCTTGGCCTCCATTGAAGTACATATTCTGTTAACAAAAATTTTGGTTGTTCTGTGGCATTCTTTTGGTTTTGTCTTCCATTTTGTAAGACATCTCAAGGATCTGTGAATTAAGTTCATCTTGCCTCACCCCCACCAAAAAAATTAATTTAAAAACAACCAATCCTACCTATATTACCCTTGTTTTTCCTATGTGTATACAAATGCATAATCTTTGTTACCAAAACATGCAGAAACAATCAAGATCCCAAATGTCTTTAATAGCCTGAACCTTGTCTAGAGAATATCTCCACTATCTAGAGTGACAACTCATGAGAGTTATATTTTTTTCCATTGATCATATTTTCTCCAAGGTCTCCTTAAGAACTTCAATAGGAAGGATATCTCAATCTCCTCCACAAATAGCAGGCTATAAATGGTTTCTCTTACCTTGGTTGAAAGGCACAACCTAAAATAGTGAGGATAGATCAAATCCTCTTGAGGGTGCCACCCATTTCTCCACATCTGAGTGAAAAAGGCTAGTTAGATCCCATCCCCAGCTACAAAATGACTCATCAGGATATATCTATCTTTAAGTGTCCTATTAATACTTGTGATACTACTCGGACATTAAGGGAGAATCAATTTGGGTACCATCACCCGAGTGGCGCCGTTCACGGGACTATTTTAAAGTTATTGAGAACTAATTTGCATTGTTGAGACTAATATTTTGATTCACTACCATTTCATTTTCAGACCACAGTAAACATTTCTTATATGCTCTAGATGTCAGAATCTTGTTTCAACATCATCCTATATTCGGGCTGTGAGAAATTTCAAGGTTACATGTGTTGTATGTAACTTTCCCAGTCTCAACAAGTTTTGCACTAGGTTTCATTGACAAATATTGGTAGAAGAAAGGCCATATCTTTCATTTCTAGTTTCTAGTGTGATAGACATTTGACAGAGTCATATTTATAGTGCATTTACACAACTAAGGTGGAAATCTTTAATGGTGACTCCCTGTTGATTTGATTCTGATAAGGACTAGTGTCTTATACCTCTGTCAAGTAATATTTGTTATTAATATTTGCAAAAATACAAGGAAGAAGATATTTCTTCTCTAAGGATCCTACTAGGGCACTATTCTAAGAGCTAGGAAAGACAAAGCCATAAGGAAGAAGAGTCTGGAGAGTTGTGGGAGATCAGCGATGAAAGAAAAGAGATCCCAATTGGTGAAAGTGACCAGCCTATCATTGAATATTTCCATTCAAGTGCTTCTGAATCAGGTAGTCTATTTGTGGAATTAAATTCTCCATCTGGAGAGGGGCCTTCATCTAAATTTGAAAGGTTTGCTTCTCATTTTACCCCTGTGTTTTCAAGGGTTGATAGGGATTTCCAAGAAACAAGGCCTTTAGAGGATATCCATTTTGAAAGCTATACTCTTGTGTTTCAAGGACCCCCTACCCCTTATCAATTTGTTTCTCCCCCAAGATCACCTCCTCAAATCAATATGGCTCATCCCCCACCCAGACCTCCATTTGTTGTAAACACCTTTTAACCTATAAATTTTGTGGGAATGGTGGTTATCCGAATACGGTACCTCAAGATGTAAGGAATAGATTACGAAAGTTCCAAGGAAATAATTCTATAACTGGTGATCAACATCTAAAGCTTTTTATCAATATGATGGAAGACTTTGAGATTGAACATGAAGATGTATACATCAAATTGTTTGTTCACACTTCGGAAGAGAATGTAAGGGACTGGTATAAAGCATTGCCAGATAAATCTATTGATTCTTGGACTTAGAATAAAAATGCCTTTAGATTGCAGTATGGTGATAGAACTGACCCTAGATTTCTTCTATCAGATCTTGAAAATATCAAGAAGAATCCTAATTAGTCAGTATATGATTTCAACACAAGGTTCAACAAGACTTTTAGAAGATTACATGTTAACTTAATAGCATGTGATGAGTCATGTTTGATCAAATATTTTGATGCATTTGATAAAAAGGTTGCATACTACTTGAGGGACAAGAACCCTACCAATTTGAGGTAGGCCTTCACTATGGCTTTACAAATTGAAAATAATATCAAGGCAATTGGAAAACCTCCTAAGAGGGATGGTGTGAAGCTGGTTAACCCAAAAAAACCTCAAATAAGTAAAGTTGGCTTGATTTGGAGGAGGTTGTGAAGACTTTGGAAGGAGATGTCAAAGAAATTTCATACAAACTAGCCCATGCTGAGAAAGGAATTGGGAAAAGTTCACAAGGTCAACATAAGAAAAAAGGCCAAGACAGGTTTAAATATCACCAAAGATTTGATGAAAGAGTCAAGGGACCTATTGGATTTGGAAATAGACAGCCCCAAGGGAGGGAAATTAGAATGGTGCTTGATCCTTTGGCTGCCATAGTTGTTGTTGTGGAAGAAACAAAAGTCATTGATTGGTGTGACAAATGTTTCATGCCCCATTCTCCTTGTGAAGAAGATCAACAAGAAGAAGAAGAAGCTGAGGATAATGATGATGATGTTTGCATGATGGGTTACTCCACCAACTCACAACAGAGGGGAACTTTAATGAAGTAATAAGTGCTCGGCTGCTTTGCCACTTTTTGGGACTATATTCGAGAGGGTACAACTTCTTCCTCCCTTTCATAGTTTATAAGTAAATATTGTAAAAATTTTGAATTGCCCAATAATGACTTTGAATATTTGAGGGCTTTGATCATAAAAACGTATGATGGAGGAATCCCATCTGAGGAGGATAGGAAGTTATTGATGAATGTTGTTGTGGCTCAAGAAAAGGATTATAACACAAGAATTAGGGTTATCAAAGGGACAGGGCCTCAAGCCAAGCCAAAAGCTCCCTTACTTTCAAACATTCCTAAAGTGGCTCCTAAGAAATATGCATCTGCAAAAAACCCCATTGTCCCAAGCAAAAATCATGTTTCTCCTCATGCCCAAACTATCAAGAAACCTATGTCATCTAATTAGTTTTCTAATCTCCCTTCTAATGTTGCCTTGCCAAATAATTTCCCATATGACATTTCACAAGTTTTAAGTCAAATCAAAGTCTCTTTTCTAATTTTTGAGTTTCTTAGGATTCCTAAGCACAAAAAGAGAGCATTTGAATACTTGGGATTGAAAGAAGAGAAGACTACCCTAGGCAAAAATGTAAACATTGTGGAGACTCCTCCAATCATTGAAGAGTTAGAAACACCACTAGCATTGGAGGAACTAGGTGAACCACATGAGGTCTATTTGGGGACATCCTTGGTGGACTCTCAGTTAAATGTGGATCCATTCTTCACCACTTTGATCATAAAGGACAAACTACTCCACAAGTGTATGTTTGACTCAGGGGCATCATGTAATGTCATGCCTCTAGAAGTCATGAATGTGCTGAATATTATAGTAACAAAAATATATGGGAAGTTTACTTCCATGGACTCCAGAGAAGTTCCAGTAGTAAGATGTGTGAAGGGTTTGGTGGTGCCGCTTGCAACTTACCCAGGTAAAAATTTAAAACTTGATGTTGTCATTGTTGATTTGCCCAGCCAAGTGGGGTATGCTGCTGTCAAGAAAATGGGCTACAAGTGTTGGTGGGAGTGTTCAAATGGACATGTCTTATGCCACCATCCCAATTGAGGGCAGCCTTGTCAAGTTGCATGGAGAAAAGAAGATGTTGCACCTTATTGAAGACCCCAACAATGCATCATATGAAGTATTATACACAAGTGTTGATGCTGATAATTTTGTGGGATTTGCTGATGGAAAGGAGCACAAGATTGAAGAATGCAAGTGTCTTGAACAAACAGGCTCTCCTTGGACTCTATTGTTTGATGGAGCTTGCTCCAAATTTGGAAATGGTGCTGGTGCTGTTCTGCTTTCTCAAGCTAGGAAAAGTTTGTTTTTCCTTCAAGCTTAACTTTGAGTGCACTAACAACATTGCTTTGAGTATGAGGCACTATTGTTAGGTTTAAGAATTTCTTGGAAATATGGTGTCAAGGACATTATTTTCAAAGGAGATTCATAATTAATTGTAAAGCAAGTCAGAAAACTTTATGCCACAAAAAATCAGTGAATGAAGCAATATAAGCATGTAGTTTGGGATCTGATTGAGATGTTTGATTCATTCAACATTGTGCATCATGTTGGGATCTCGGAAAGTTCAATGATTTTCTAGAAAATGATGCTTGTAGTGTTGGGATCTCGGTTTGATAATTGTTTGGCAAAAATCATTCAGCTAAAGACTAATACCATTCCCGGGTAAGTGCGGGAATCTGGACAAATATAGAGGTGTTATTGCAAAGACCCTCAACTTGTCCCTAAGCAAAAATTATAAAATTATTTTAATATGAATCGTAGGTTTTTCTAAAATACTATGATGATGAGATTATCTATATTAAACACTCGAGAAGATTTTTTTAAAAACGCCGAAATAAGAATAGAGTTTGCCCACATCAATACATTGATTTTTACTTTGGGAGAAGCCAATGGTGTGTATTTTTTGAGTCATATTTTATTTTTTATGATTTTTTCCGTGAAAGTGGGAAAATAAAGAAACCTTTCCGTTTGGCAAAGGATCATTCAAATACCTTTTTTTTTTTAACATGTATATAATTTCACCACGGTTGGGATAAAGACTAATACCATTCCATTTTGAGAAACAAATTTTGCGAGTCTTTGGTTAAAGACTCTTTCACTTTAAAATTAGAATCAAACTTTTCAAGATAATGTTGATTGCATTATTAATAGGTTGATTGCATATGGCATCCTCGAAGGATGTTGAGAAGCATGATCTTGGTACGAAGGAGAAACCATAGACAATTTGGTTAGGTAACAATCTCATCAAGGAGGAAAAGAAATCATACATCCAATTGTTAAAAATACTAGGATTGCATGGCTTGACCCTATTTTGAATTAAAACCATACAGAGAGGATCTTTTTCAACATGAGATTCCCTTGGAGTCTAATGCAAAGGCATTCAGGAAGAAAAAAAGGCCAATCAATCCATTTCTATCTCTTAAAATGTAAGAGAAGCTAAAGAAACTAAGAGATGGAGGGATTATTCAGCCCACAAGGTATTCTTCTTGGGTTGCAAACCTAGTACCAGTAAGAAAAAATAATGGTGATATTAGTTTATGTGCGGACTTTAGGAATCTAAATAGAGCTGCAATGAAGGATAACTATCCTTTACCAAACATGGAAAACATGTTGCAGTTAGTGACTGGTTCTAAATTTATCTCTACCTTGGATGGTTTCTCTTAGTTATAACCAAGTTGTAGTGAAGGAATAAAAAAGAATCAAGATATCCTTTACCAATCCTTGGGAAACATATGTATATGTCAAGATGCCCTTTGGTTTGATGAATTACGGAGAAACTTTTCAAAGAGAAATGGATATTGCTTTTTCTAGTTACATTAATGAGTTTATTGTTGTTTACCAAGATGATGTAACAATGTTTTCTAGAAAGAGAAGTGATCACTTGCTGCACTTGGAGAAGATGCTGATAAGATGTAGAGAATATGGCATCTCACTCAATCCAAAGAAATGCCATTTTGGAGTGCAGAAGGAAAATTTGTTTGGTCACATTGTGTCACAAGAAGGGGTGATAATTGATCCAGAAAGGGTAGAGCCCATCAGCAAGGTCCCAATTCTAAGAACCAAGAAAGGAATTCAGTCCTTCTTTGGGCAGATAAACTTCATCAGAATATTCATATCAAACTTTTTGAGTTGACCATTCCAATCACTTCCATGCTAAAGAAGGACCAGGGCATCAAATGGAAGGAGGCTACAATCCATTCTTTCAATGGGATCAAGGAGGCATTAAAGCATGCACTTATTTTAGCAGCCCTAGACTATAATAAGCCTTTCCAACTATTTCCCTTTGCTTCAAAGAACACTATTGCTTCTATCTTGCTACATAAGAATGATGAAGGGTTTGAGAGGCTAATTGCCTTTTTAGTAAGGCCTTGCAGGAGGCCGAGCTGAAATACACTATTATGGAGAAGTAAGGATTTTCCTTGGTGAAAGCAACAAAGGTTTTCAAGCCTTACATTCTAAGAAAAAAAGTTGTTTCTTATGTTCCCCACACCATGGTGAAGGACATATTATCATAGATGGAGGTCTTAAGAAAAAGATGTAGATGGGTGAACAAGTTGCAAGAATATGACATGGATATCCAAACCACACGAGTTAGTGAGAGGTTTTGGGTTGGCTAAGCTTATGGCTGAGAGTAACTTGCAAAATATTGAGGTAAATGAGGTAAGAAGAAAAAGGAAGGTGTTTTTGAAATATTGATGAGTTAAGAGTGGTACAAGGATGTGATTTTTATCTCGAGACACTTATACTACCCTAAGTATCTAAGTAAGAATAAAAAAAGAGCTCTTAAGTTGGCCTTCTAGAAGTATGTCATCACCGATTATGGGTTAGCTTGGAAAATCCCAGAAGGAGTCCTCTTAAGGTGCATTACCAAAGAAGAAGCCCCCAAGATAATTGTTGATCTCCATGGAGGAGTTTGTGGGGGGATTTTTGTTGCAAGAGTCACAACACACAAGATCCTAAGGGATGCTTATTGGTGGCTAACTCTTCTTAAGGATAAAACCTTGTTGGTTAGGAGATGTGAGAGTCTCCAGTGTTTCTCTAGAAGATTGAAAGCTTGAAGCTCCTGCCTTTGAACATGTATCAATTGAAGCCCCATTCAAGCAATGGGGATTGGACTTCATTGGTGAGATTTCATACCCTTCAATCATTGGCCATAAGTGGATTCTTTTAGCCACTGATTACTTGACCAAATGGGTGGAGGCAATCCCCACCAAGAAGGCTACACACCAAATTGTCATGGAATTTGTGCTAAACCATATCATTTGCAGGTTTGGAGTACAAGTCAAAATTATAGCTGATAATGCCATGAGTTTCAAAGCTAAACCTCTAGTAGCAATGTGTAAATAATATGGGATGAACATGACATATGCCTCTAATTACAATCCCCAAGGAAATGGACAAGCTGAGTCCAGTAATAAAAAATTACTGAAGATTATCAAAAGAACCTTGGAGCTGAACAAGAGGAAATGGGATGAGCAATTGAAGTTTTTGTTTGGACTAATAGAATTACTATTAAAAGAGCCACTAGAAATAGTCTATTTGAGTTGGTGTATGGAACTCAAGCCATGTTGCCCCTTCATATGCAATTATCCTCATACGAGTTCATTCAAGAACTGGAAGATCAAGAAGTAAGTCTTATGATGCTCGTATTAACTAGATTGTTGAGCTTGATGTAGAGAGGAGGGCATCCCACTAGAGGCATGTAAATTTTAGAGAAAAGATGAAGAAGTTTTTTGACAAGAAGGTCACTCCTAGAGTTTTCAATATTGGAGATCTTGTATTGCTATGGGATAGCAGACATGAAGATAAGGGCAAGCATGGAAAATTTGACTCATTATGGATGGGCCCTTACTCCATTGATATTAAAATTGGTGAACACACCTTCTTCTTGAAGGACATGGATGGTGAATTGCTTGAATTGCTTGTTAATGGTAGGCATTTGAAACATTTCTTTGATTGATTCCCTAGAATCAAGGTAAACATTTCTTGTACACTGTATAGTTTGTTGTTTGTTTCCTGTGTTTTGTTTTTTTGCTCATTACGGTCTGAATGAATTTTTGTTGGTTTCTCTATTCATTTTTGGTAGATGGCTTTTTTCTAGAAGCTGACTCTATTGCCCAATGGATATTTTTACACTTGGTCTACCATTGTTCTTATGGAACTCATAGGGAGTGCCCATCCCCAAGTCGGAGCCGATGTTGGTGCTCAAAATAGTCTCGCCCCATTTTTACTTTGAAATTCATCAATTTATGGCTTATGTCACTTTCTACTTCCTCATTTTATGCCTGGTTAGTCTTTGTTGCCATATTCAATTTGTTCCTGGGACGTAGATCACTTATGTACCTATAGTTAACTCCTCATTTCTTTGTTTCTCTCGAAAAGGTCTGTAATTTGGGTCTCCCATTCTCTGTTCATCTAAAAACTTGGGTTCTCCATTGTTTCCATTTTCTAGAGTCAGGATTTACTTTCCTTGTTGTGTTTGCCTTGAATACTTGAAGAAAGATGAATGGATGTAGCTCAGAGGAACATATTTGAGCCTTGTAACATTTTTGAATTCTCTGTCCTTGAAGAAAACTTCATCTCTGGGCTCAAATAGTCATATTCTACATTTTACCATTTAACGAGCATTTCTCCTAGTCAAATTTCCATCCTTGCATTGACAGGAACATGGCTTCTTTTGTTGGATGCGGCTCAAGGGGTACTTCAAAATTCTATGAATAGTGTCAAGACTTAAAATGTATCCACGTGGAGGAGCGACACTCATTTGAAGATTTAATTATTTTTGGCCTTAGAGTAGTGTCGGGAGGACACGTGGAGGTTTCTGCTACTTCACATTGACTTAGATAAATTTTTATGTAGTTAAATATAGTTTGGTAGAACATAGACACGTGGTGAGCCCACGCTCATTCAGTCTCAAATTTGGGCACTTTTTTTGAATTGCACCATGGACACACATGGAGGCATTTGCCGAGATCTTCCCATACTTAGTATTTTTTCAAAAGGTTTTGGGAGGTCAGGACACGTGGAGGAACCACACATGTTTGGGGCCCGCCCTTGAGTTCCATTTTAAAGAAGCATCAGGAGGAAACTTGGAGGCCTCCATTCACTTTGCACTTTTGTTATAATTTTCAATGGTCAAAGGAGATTGCCTCGGAATATGAGACATAGTGCCTTCCATAGAGATTTAAGCTTTCAAACAATTTTTTCCAGGCCAGGACACAAGGCGAGCCCACGCTCTTTCAACGTCTCAAATTTTGGGGACTATCTCAAGGTGCACCATTGTTATCCATGGCAGTTTGAAAAGTCGAAAGGTTGGGAAGTATCCATTGAGGAAACTTAGAAATTTTTTCTCTTATTCTCAAAAGGGTTCAAATATCAAAATGGCCCAAAGCCCGAATGAAGGATCACCAAAGTTTGTTTCAAAGTAAACAACAGAGGTGCGGACTCTCACGGGAAATTTAGAAATTTTTCCTTTTGGGAGAAAGGAGTTAAAAGTATAAAAGGAAGGGGGTTCCGTTGGGACCCACATTGAAAACTAGAAGTGGAAGGGCGGAGCTACGGGGAAAACTTGGAAAATTTTCCTTTTTCCAAAAAGGAGGTCAAATGGTAAAATTTATCCACAGTTCCTTTGGGACCCACTTTAGGACACGTGTCAGGCTCATTTCTCGGGGTGGAGCCATTGAGAAAAATGTGAAATTTTTACATTTTTTCAAAGGGTCGTAAAAATTCAAAAGGAAGCCCTCGAGCCCGTTTTAAATTGAATCTTCCACATGGATGGCTCAAATTCAAAGTAAAGATCAACAGCTATGAGTCTAATCTGATTTTCCCCCCATTTTTATTGAAAAGCTCCTGGAAGTGTGATTCTTCATGATTTCTTGGTATTTCCTACATGCAAAATAAAGAGGAGAGTTAATTTTGATATCTAAGTTTGGTGGGGAAAATTGGGAGACATCTTTCACCATTAAAATGGTCACTATTGAGCTCGATCTGATTTTCTATTTTTCTTGTCCCGAGCATGCAAGGAGCTAGATTTGACAAATTAGTGGTAGAATTTCTTGGTGAATAGAAGGAAGAGTTATTTTCCAGAGGAAGGAGTTGAATGCGGGAGATATTTGAAGAGATATTCCCCCTGAGCAAGCTGGCAAATTTTGTTGATCGATTCTGGAATCGTGATCATGATCACGGAAAGCACTTGGTGGCACTCAATGTTTGAATTTTTGGGTGGAAAAGGGGCTCTGTTGTAAATTTTATAAATGGCACAAATTTATCATGTAAATTGTTGGAGTGTTAGGGGTCGGGACTGATTTTTTCTAATAGAAAGAAGCTTGATAGAGCACATTTTTTGAGAAGCCTCTATATATCCTTTGTGTTGAATTTGATCTTGTCAAGGTGGTTGTGAGTGTACAGCCATTGACAAAACTCTAATATTATTAAGGAAACTTTCCCTATTATAAATTTAATCAAACTTGAGTTATTATGTGTTGATCTTAAGAAAAATGTGTTTATTTTATCTCAGAATGTCTGCGAATAGTTATTCTTTTTCCTCAAAATATTTCTAAATCACACTGAGGTCTCAATCCTCATTTTAGTTGCATAAAAAATTTCATTTCTCAAAGAGCTTTCATCCGGGGAGTGAAATAAACGATTTAAAATCACTTTTATTTCATCTATTAACAGAGATTATCTATAAGCCTTTGGGTGAACCTCGGGCGTGATGAGGCTTAGATCTCATACTTTGTTGGGTTTCCTAACTCGAGACTTCGTGTTAGAATCTCATAGATTATATGAAATAGTGCTAATCTGGGCCTCTATTGAAGCACGTATTCTGGTTAAAGAAACATTTTTGCTATTTTGTGACATTTTTCCAGTTTAGTCTTCCATTTTGTAAGACCTCTCAAGGATCTAGCGAATTAAGTTCATCCTACCTCACCTCTAACCAAAAAATTTATTTAAAAATAACCAATCCTACCTGTACTACCCCTGTTTGTCCTGTGTGTATAGAAATGCATAATCTCTATTACCAAAACATGTAGAAACAATCAGGATCCCAAATGTCTTTAATAGCCTAAACCTTGTCTAGAGAATATCTCCACTATCTAGAGTGACAACTCATGAGAGTTAGATTTTGTTGCATTGATCATATTTTCTCCAAGGTCTCCTTAAAAACTTCATTAGGAAGGATATCTCCATCTCCTCCACAAACACCAGGCTACAAAAGGGTTCTCTTACCTTGGTTGAAAGGCACAACCTAAAATAGTGAGGATAGATCAAATCCTCTTGAGGGTGCTACCCATTTCTCCACATCTAAGTGACAAAAGGCCAGTTAGATCCCATCCCCAGCTAAAAAATGACTCATTATGATCTATCTGTCTCTAAGCTTCCTGTCAATACTTGTGATGTTGCTCAGACATTGAGGGAGAATCAATTTGGGTACCAATAGAAGGACTCAAACATAACTTTCTAAGTGTTAGAAACATGTGCAAACAAGGATAAAATCTGATTTTCATTGATAAAGGGTGTAAAATCATTGATGGTAAAACATGGAAGAGAGTTGGAAAATAAAAAAGGACAAAAATAACATGTATGTGCTCAAAGAGGTAAACAAAGAAAAATGTTTTACAAGAAAACTTGATGAAAACTGGTTGTGGCATAGAATATTAGGACATATTAGATTTGAAACTATTTTGAAATTGAGTGGTATTGAGGGAGCTAGAAACATGACAAAAATTGTGAAACCAAAATATTCTATGTGTAAATCTTCTTTATTTGGAAAATAGAAAATAAGGACATACAAATCAAAAGAGTGTTCAACTACTGAACCTTTAGAGTTGATTCATACAAATTTATGTGGGCCTACAAGAACTTAAAGTATGTAAGGAGATGAGTACTTCATGCTTTTTATAGATTGTTTTACTAGGATGACATGGGTAGATTTTATAAAACAAATATCAAAATCCTTGGATAGATTCAAAGCCTTCAAAGGACTTGTGGAGAATGCGAAAGAACATGAAAATCAAATGCTTAAGGTCAGATAGGGTTGGATAATTTTATTCTAATGAATTTTATGACTATTTCAAAGAACATGAAAAATAAAGGCAATTCTCGGTTTCTCGGACACCACAACAAAATGGTGTGGTTGAAAGGAAGAACAAGATCGTTCAAGAGATGAATAGGTATATGTTAAATGAATCTAGACTTCATGATAGCTATTGGAGTGAAGAAGTGTGCACAACTATTTATATTTTAAACAAATCTGAAATAAGAGTAAATAACAGTAAAACACACTATGAACTATGGAAAGGAAGACCAACTAATGTGAATCACATTAAAGTCTTTTGGAGAAAGTGTTATATTTAGAGAGATGAAGACAAATTGTGAAAAATTTATCCTAGGTGTGATGAAGGTATATTTCTTTGGTATTCATCACTTAGTGCAGCTTATAGATGATACAAAAAGAGACTTCAAATAATAGTTGAGAGCACCAATGTAAAAATAGATAAAACTCAACCTTTAAAAATTAGAAATCATCCTAAGGAGAACCATGAAGATAATGCACATACCATTTAAAATCATCATGATGATGATGAAATAAGAAGCACACATGAAGAAGTATAAGAAGTGGAAGAAGAAGAAGAAGAATAAGATTGGCATGACAAAAAGACACCTTCAAGGAAAGTAAGAAGAGACCATCCAACAGATCTGATTATAGGGAGTAAAGAAGGGGTATTATCACAAGAAGGAAGCTAAGAAGTCAACAAAAAAATAAATACACAACAATCTTATCGAAGATAAAACCTAAGAATGTGAAAGAAGCATGTAATGAAAAACATTGGGTAGATGCCATGAATTAAGAACTTGACCAAATTGAGAAGAATGAAACGTGGGAGCTTGTTCCTAGGCCAAAAGATAATTATGTCATAAGAAAAAAATGGGTGTTAAGGAATAAATAGAATGAAAAAGGTGAAGTGAAACGAAATAAAGCAAAACTTGTGTGTAAAGTCTATGCACAAATGAAAGGAGCTGATTTTGATAAAAAAATTCTTCTAGTGGAAAAAATGGAAGTAATTAGATTATTATTGGCATATGCAGCTCACAATAAAATTAAAAAAATTCAAATGGATGTCAAATCTGCTTTTCTAAATCAAAACTTGAATGAGAAGGTATATATATTTAACAACCTAATGGATTATCTTTGAGTGGATACAAAGACAATGTATGTAATTTAAAAAGTCATTGTATTGGCTCAAACAAGTTCCTAGATCTTAGTATATAGGTTGGATACTTATCTTATTGAGAAAGGTTTCGAAAGGGAGTTGCTTGATAGAAATCTCTATATCAAAGAATAAGATGACAAAATGTTAATTGTCATAGTTTATATTAATGAAATCATTTTTGGAGGGGATCACTAAAGGATGACTCATGAATTTTCTTAGGTGATGAGTAAGGAGTTTGAATTTAATATGATTGGTGATCCTTCATACTTTGTAAGCATTAAAATAAACCAATCAGATCAAGGCATCTTCATAACTCAAGCTAAATACATCAAGGAGATGTTTAACAAGGTTTAAATGGAAGATTACAGACCTATAGACACACTAGTGGAGGTTGGATGCAAGTTGAGAAAAGAATACAACTCACCTAAAGTGGAAAAAACACTATACAGATCTATGTTAGGTAGCCTTCTTTATTCCATTGCATCAAGGCTAGATATTATCCAAGTTTTTGTTTTAGCAAGTAAATTTCAAGAGAACCCAAGAGAAACACATCTTAAGGAATTTAAGAGCATACTTAGATATATCATGGGAACTTTAGAGTATGGTCTTTGGTATCCAACAAGAAAATAATTCAATATAGGAGCATACACTTATGATGATTGTGATGGAAATATTGATGACATGAAGAGCACAAGTGGAGATTTATTTGTTTGAAAATGTATAGTGTCACAGATGAGAAAAAGCAATCTTTAGTTGCATTATCAACTTATGAAGTAGAGTACATAAGTGTTGTCATGTGTTGCACTTAGGTTCTTTGGCTAAGAAAATTGTTGGAAGACTACAAGGTAAAATTTTATGAACCAAATCTCTTGATTTTTGATAGCACTAGTGCCATTAGTGTCTCTAAGAATCTAGTATTACATTCAAAGACTAAGAACATTCCAATCATATTTCATTTCTTGAGTGAACAAGTGAATGATAAAAATATTAACCTAGTTTATGTGAGCATAAAAGAATAACTTGTAGACATTATGTGAAATCCACTACCAAAATCTACATTTGAGCATCTCAGGGATGAATTGGGAGTCATTCATGATCCTAAAAATGTTAATAGGTATTGGACAGCTCAAGGGGCATCTATCTTGCAAAATCAACTCTTGTAATGTGTCAAAAAGAGCTTCAAAAGAGGAGGAGATAGTTTACTACCTTATGGTGCTAGTCATGATATTCGCTCAAGTTTGTTGCTTGTGTGTTGTTGGTCAGCTCGAGGTATGTCTTCATATCAGTATTGTCAAATGGTCTTGTGTCTTGCATAGTGGTTTTTTAGTCTCAATTATGCCTAAAGCCCTGGGGAGAAATCTATGAGGTATGTTTTTCTCATGTTGTTTCTTTTCATTTCTTTGGTTGTCCCATATTTTTCATGGATGTCAAATGGGGAGAATATGTGCCTTGAGAACATAAATATGCTCCTGGTTTGTCAAGTGGTTTTTCATGTTTTAATCAATTTTTCATGGCTTGTGTGGGTGTGTTGACATCAATGGAAAAGGCATAATTTGTTGGCCACCTTTTTCTTAGTTATCATTGATGTCTCTCTATTGTCCCAGTTCTTATTTTTCATGGAAGTGATGTATCTAAGGTGTTAGAGAGTTTTGGTTTCTTTTCAGTCAATGTTAAGTCAAATTGATGCCTTTTAGGTCCATGAATTCATGTGAATCTCAGTGGTGCAATGTGAAGCAATAAAATACTTATAGCATGAAAATGAGATTGGTCAGAGCTTCATAGAAAAAATCATGGCTAACCAACACATGAAATGTGTAGAGGGATTTCATTTAATGCTTCATATCAAATTTCATCTAATTTTAAAATTGGGATTTAGGGTTAATCAAGTTTTTCTAAAACTACCTTCTTGAAAAATGTGTTTTGTGGCTCATAGATTCTTAAAACTTAATAAGAAGTATGAAGGCTTAATTGGATAAATCATGGTAGAAATGTTTTAAGTAGAATTAAATCCTGAGATAATGCAAAAGTTTTAGATCGATTGGCCATGTTTCAAGAAACTTATGAACATTCTTCTCGGTGTCTAAGCAATGCTCAAACAATAGGTGAAAAAGGGTCAATTCAACTCAAATATCTTGTTTGATCTTTCCTAAATTATTTAGTAGTGAAATAATTATGTCTTCAAGGTTCATTTGGTGTTGGAATAGCAAAAATTTCTAATGAGGATTGTCAAGTTCTCTCTTTGTCCAAGATGAAATGGAATCAACTCTTCAAGTTCATTTGGAGTTTGAAGATGTCTTTCTCCAATCTAAATAACCTTTAGAAACTTAAGGAAGGTTTCTATCACTTCTTTGATCCTTTTAATTCCATCATGATGGTTGTCAGAATCAACTCCATGCATGAAGAGAAATGTAATATCTTCGATAATACCTTTTTGCGCCAAAACTCCAATTGTTGGGTGTGCATCTTGGTGAACTTAGAGTAAAATTATGTCTCTAATTGATAAAGGATGTGTCAATTGTGTATATCAAGTGGATGAAGTGATTTCTCCTGATAGTCATGGTTGTGTAAGAGCACAAGTGCATTCGCTATGATGTGAAAACTAAGGAAAACAAAATCTCCCTATTCAGGTGTAAAATTGAGTTAAAAGAAATGATGCTCCCCTCATTTGAAGTTTCTAGAGCTTAAATTTATCCACTCAAGGTATTTATTACTTTGAAGAATAATTCAAAGTTTGTTAATTTAAGTGTTCTTGATCAAACAAAACCAAGGGAAAACAAAATGACCACACAATAAACTTGAATAACCCTACACTGCAAATGTTGTTGTCTTGGAGAAAAACTTGAATGAATTCAAACTCTCATGAGGATGAAGACATGAGATAAAATCTGATGACTCTAAAGGTGCTTGAAATTTTGGATTCAAGTCAACATTTTTAGAGAAATCTAGTTTTAAATGTTCTCGGGCACTCTGTTGTGCTAACCTTGATCTAGGGCTTCCATGATGCATTTTCAATCAAATTTCTCTTTCCAGCTGCTCAAAATTCATAAACATTCGTACTAACCTCTATGGGAATCATAATTTTTGCAAAACAAATATTTGAAGTTGGTCAAGTATTGAGGAGATTTTACTAGCATAAGTTTTAAAATACATGCACATTTATGTGTGTGTATGAAAAATGGATTTTCTCAATCTTTCAAAGTAAATACTAATAATGAAATGGATTAACAGTTGATTCATGACTCGATGTAATTGTATGGTGTTTGGAGAAATCTCTCTTAGTTCGAGTAAGGTATGTTTATCTCTTCTTGTGTAAAAACTCTCCTACATGAACTTGCAACCTTGTTCATGTTTGCAAATTGAAAGTATCAAGTCAATAATTCAGTATGAAATCATCCTTCAAAGTGCATGACACGTCTTAAAATATGTAGAAAGCAAAATTTCAATTATATGAGGTTTAGAACACTATCATAGTATGTGAAATTGAAATACTAACAAATGTTGATGAGGATTAACATTATTTCACTTTGTATGAAGGAGTGGACTATTCGGGCATATGTGATTGAAGCTTGTGAAATATTTTAAAGGAGTTCATAATTCAATGTCAAATTCAAATGAATGAAATATTTCTAATCTCGTAGAAGAAGACAAAGGGTCACTTGTTGAGCCCGATTCTCCAAAATTGGAACACTTAACCTTTGAATTCCAAAAGGAAATGTGAAAGGTCAAAATTCTCAACTTAGAACTCAAAGTTGAAAGATAATTTGAAAGAGGAATTCTGAAAGTGATAAAAAGAAAATGATCATTTTCAAAGTTAGAAAAAGACTAGACTTGTTTGAGAAAAGGGATGTAATAATTAAATAGAAGATGAAAAGGTGAGATTATATAGTTTGAGATTCAAATTCATTAATGTAGAGATTGTGAAGAAAAATAAAAGAAGAGTAACTGAAAAGTAAGAAATGGTTGTAATCAAAGGGAAGTGTGAGTGAATTCTAAAAAGTGAAAAACAAAATGGTGTGAAAAATATAGACAATGAGCAAAATATACAAGATAAGTGATTGTTATCAAGGTGGAGATGAACGAGTGCATTTGAAGGGAAAAAACAAGTGAGAAAAATAAAAGAGAGAATAAAGATTTTGATCTTTATGAAAGAAATAAGATAGAGATAGATAACTATAGAAATGAGAAAATAGGGAACCAAATAAGCTGGATTGATATCCATTTATGAATTAATACTATTGATGTAAATACAATTTTGAAGGAGAATGAAAACAAAGGACTAGTAAGAAAAAGTTGATTGTAATTAATGAATTTATGATGCTACTTTTGTTAGATTGTATTAGTTTCATGCATTATTGACTATGTATAAGTCAAAAGAATAGGTGAATTGTGAAGTGCATCAAGAAAAGTTTCCATAATCGGTTGATAGACCAACAAGGTAGCTACATGGTCATTTATTTCACTAATATTGTGTAAGTAGGTGCTTGGTAAACTTCAATTTGGTGCTTGAAAGAATATTTGAAGTGGGTGCTTCATGATTAAGTGGGTGCTTAATCATTTGTAAATCAGTATTCTAGAATTGGTGTTCTAAATAAAAGGCTGATTTCAAAGTGGGTTTTTCCCTTCTTGGGTTTCCCACTATAAAGACCTATTCAATCTCATTTGTGTTACTTGTTTTAAGTTATTTTTTTCCTCTTATTCTAACCGTTGGTTCAATTTAAGTAATATAGAAAGTTTGAAGAGATCTTAATTGTTTTGGGAACTCGATTCACCCCTCTTTCAAGTACTTGTGATATGTAACAACTAGGGCACCCATTTTATAGACCAAAGATCATATAGGCACCACGATCCCTCTCCAGGCACCCCATTCCAGATAGATCCTCTAGCTCCACTCTTTTTGGAACTTCTACATAGTAATTTCTACTTCAGTATTTATTAGTCACACCTACGACACGTCTCGTCACTTTGTTGAATCATCCGAATCATTCCTCACTCTCTCTTTCATATTAGGGTTATTATTTCCTTTTTCATAGTTATTTATATCATTTAAATTCTTATTTACTTCATTTACCTACATTATTATAGTTTTTCATAGCTTAGATTAATTATCCCCTTTACTACATATTTAGTCAATTTTTAGTTAATCACTATCTATGAAGCAAGTTTGGTACCGAAACTAGTTATATTTAGTGGTTTATTTTAGTTTCATTCGATATTAGTTTTCATGTACTGATCCCATCATATTTTGTAGATCGTGGCTTGACCTTCCATTTTAGATTTTTGTTGTGTCGACAAGTATAGATTTACATGTAATTATGGGGAACCCCTTGAAGAGAGAGAGAGAGGGGGGGATAAAAGAGATTGAAAGCGTGAATAGGAAAATTCAGGATGAAAATGCATTCGTGAGGTGCAAGCTATATTCCCTTGAAAAATAAATTGCATGTTTTAAATCGGAGTTAGAATCCAAGGAGGATATTTTGATCGGTTGCAATGCGGTCAATCAAAGAAGGATTTTCCTTCAACTTTAAAATGTAGAAACCATGATAGATCGTGAACTATAATTTTTTGACCACATGATTCTTCTTCCTCACATTCAATTTCGGATTCATGTAATGCTTTTTATGATTTTGAAAAACACAAGAAGGGCATTTGATCTAAATTATTGATAAAAATAAGATTTGATGGAAGAGGTCTTGGTGAGAAGAACTGAGGTATTTCTAGCCCAATACAAGTTGAGGATTGTCATTGTTTATCAAGTTTGGGATATCCTAGTGTGGGAATGGAATTTTGATAGTTCTCCAAGAACGATGGAGGAAGAAAAGTTTCCAACATCAAGGATATTACCTCACTAGTACTACAAGAAGACTCATTTTAGGAAATGTGTGACTCATCGTCACATGATGGATATGGTAAGAAATCAAAGAGATGAGATAAATAAATATAACCTCCTCTTTATTACAAAACTTTCCGTACTAAAAAGGAAAAGTGTTGTAAAACTTATGATCCTCTATTTCAATTGAAAAATATGGATATGATATTTCAAAAATGTGGCATGCTCTTCCCCACACTTTTATGGGTTAAGTAACCATCTTGTTGCCACTTGTAGGAAGAGAAGGGCATTTTTAAATAATTTGATTCATTTCTTTAGAAAAGGAAGATGATAAAGACCAATCTCGGTGTTTAGAAATGAGAAATAGAAAAATTTATTCCTCATCCCAGAAGAGAAATAAGAAAATTAGATTCAATGGGATAAATGATGTTTATATGATTCTAATGTTTCTATTGTGGAGGAATTTATATTGACAATGAGGAATTTATTTGTCATATAAGTGGACACCGGTGGAAAATTTTCGAAACATCATTTATCCCACCATTAGAATCATGGTAAGACAAAGATGGAATAAATTCCTATTGTGGAGGTAAATGAAGTTCCTAATCCATTGCTAGTTGATGAGTCAATCTGGATTGGGTAATATCTCAAAATGAAAATCCATTAGAATTTGTTGGAAAATAATTTTTTTATTATATTTTACATAGCTAATGATTTTTGAAGATAGGAAATAATTCAAATATTTTTGTTATGGAATTATTGGTGTATGATGGAGGAAAATTTTTCCCATGTTTCTTAGCATTGAATCTTTTTGGAGTATATTATTTATGAATGCAACAAGGAAATGGGTGAATCATACTCAATTATCTTCTTACATTTTAAAACTTGAATCAAACTCCTTTTGAATCTCTTTATTTAACTTTTGAGTTCTTGGTATAATTTTTGTATAATGGATTGAACTCATATTTTCATCTATTGGTGGATTTTGATAGAAATTTACACAGATTGATGGAAACATTGCAAGTGTTCATTTTTTCACACTTACTATGTAGAATAGTTGTTGTTTGGTAATGCATATATTTTTGGAATATATATGTTAGGTGAAATTTACCACATTACTTTTGGCATATTTGTAATTGTTCTAAAATTGTGAAATCTTGATGTGGCCATACTTATAAATAAACATCTATGAGGGTCATAGATGTGATTTCTAAATATGGTAAAAATGTTAGACCACATTATGATTACATTGAAAAACATTTTCAATTCCACTAGATTTACGATTTGAAAGGACCATTGCATATTAGCCTAGATGTTGTCTTTTGGTGTCTTATATTACTGATCTATATTAGGGTGAAATTGCATTTGTAGTGAGTGGCAATTTTATAGGGAATTAATTTGTCAATTTATTTTTGGCATTGGATTGTATATTATTTAGCTGATCAATTTTGTTATGGGAGTTATAGTCATAGTGGGATGATACTTATATAGGTATTTAGTTAGACCTTTACCTATTATTGACATTGGTTTGTCTTTTTAAACTTATGTAAGTTGTTGCAAAGATTGGTAGATTCAAATGGTATGTCCATTGGATGCTAGCCTCATGTTGACATGTAGAATGTCCATTTTTAGAACCGATCATTTTATAATTTTCTTATTAAATATTTGCGGTAAAACTTTTTAATATAATACTATTTCTATGTTAGGATAAAATATTATTATTATTCTAATTAATTATGCATTGCATATTAATAAATTTATTATTTATTAATTATATGGTTATATTTAATTATAACCATCTATTTGTCTATATTTGAACAATACGGAGCTGTTATATTGTTTTAACAATATAATTGTTTGGTTGTATTTTTATGCTTCCGGATGTAATATTGGAAGCAATTGTGAGTATTATTTTACCTCTTTAACATATTTATTTTTTTCTACACATGACCGTGCTGACAATACCTATAAGTATTGCAGGTCATCTTGCTATTGTAGTTTAGTTGATTCTAATTAATAAATTTTCAGGCTTACATCCCTATTTACATTTGGTACCAGAGCAAAAATCTAGACCTATGAGTGTGTGAAGGAGTTTTTGGAGAAGTGTTTGCAACATTTGAGAGCATGTGCAGCCTTGTGCAACCTCCCAGCCCCATCCCTGCCTCCCCACATCCTCCTGCTCATTCCAGGTGTTTGGAATGCAATTTTTTTCAGCACCTTTGGTGCACCCAACACCGAGCAAAACTTACTGCAGGTTTTGGAAATAAAAATATATATTTTTCTCCCCATTTGGGGTTTTATCTCTAATATTAGAGATATATTTAGTCTCACTAAATTTGGAGACACCGAATTATATTGGTTTTTTTCCCATTCAAATATGAGAGCCTCCATCAACTTCCATTGAGTTTTTGTTGTACCTACGCCGAGTCGATCTTCTTATCGGTAGTTAAAGTGGTGCTGAGCTATAAACCTGTGTAGACATAGTTTACGGGACATCCACCACCGAGTTGTGTCTATCGGGTATTTTTTTCATTTGATCAAAACCAAATTGTTCTACTCATAGTGAGTGAGCAATCTCTTGAGTTGCAAAAATATGAGAATATTTCATTATTCTAGAAAGCATTTCTCGGTGCTTGAGCCCACAGAGACCACGTGACCTACAAAAAGAAGAATGGTGATCAAATAATAAACAAAACCGTGTTATCAAATCATTCAAAAGGTGAGTTGTTGGATCTGCGTGGTGGAGCAATCCACACAAAACTATAGGCCTTTGCCAACATCAACCAATCCTCACCTACCCTACAGTCACGTAGAAGGAAAAACCATGGCTTCATCTCCCATGTAACTTTCTCACACATACCTGCAATAAAAAATGGAGCACAATCAAGCAAAAATGATGTGAAATAGAAATAGTTAAAAAGAGGCAGTGGATCTACAAAGCGGTGGATTTGAAAATAAAATGCACAACAAATAAAAATAGAAGTGGCCAATACAACAAGGATCTAAAGATGTTTTAGATCCGTTTAACACAAAAAACCTAATCCTTCATGCACGTAGCCATGCGAGACACACCTCCAAGCTTGTGTCATGCAAGCTCCATGTAAGCCTCTACTCAGCCAGTTGCATATTTTAAAAGGTGAGTTTGAATTCCATCTTTTTTAAATATAATTTTCTCCTTTTCTTATACTAAATGCTCATAGAGCCTGAGTGGTTATAGATAAAGCCTTAGAAACAGGAGGTTTGAGGTTCAAATCCCACCCCCAATATGAAAATTTTCAATTTTAAAATATTTTCAGTAAAACTTTTTCATATAATACTATTTCTATGGATCATGTGTTTGAGTGAGATGGAAGAAGATGAAAGGCAATTACATTGTGTAAAAAATAGATTTTTCGTGGAACAAAATCCTTCTTAATGGGGAGGTGTGATCTCAAGGATGTGGAACACTTTAGATATTCCCTAAAATCCCCTAATCATGTTCTTTACGAAAGAGATCGAGTCATATTTCTAGTGGATTTTAAATAGATAAAAATGGACACCCTATCCTCCGTATACCATCAGCGTAAGTACAGAGTCTCCATGCAGAGTGAAATAAGTGCACACATGATGCAATGAATGGACACTTAGAAACATACCAAAAAATTGAAGTGATGTTAACAATTGGCATCGATTAGAAAGAGTTTTTTTTTCACCACCACTCTTTTAATTTCACCAAAAAAATTCAACTATGGGTCAACTTTTATTTAGGAGTGGGACCCAATTCTTTGTGGAATTCCAAGTAGTTCATTGATCTCGTACATCGATCTTGTGACTGATTCAGGGTCTATATTAAAGTATATTTATGCCACATAACCAC
Source organism: Taxus wallichiana var. yunnanensis (assembly GCA_018340775.1). Taxonomy (NCBI): domain Eukaryota; kingdom Viridiplantae; phylum Streptophyta; class Pinopsida; order Cupressales; family Taxaceae; genus Taxus; species Taxus wallichiana. Next base: position 955,689,692 of record CM031239.1, on the reverse strand, counting down.
CGATATACATGCCACCTCACTTGGGTTAATAGGATAGTTCACCCACCGATCGGGATACATACTATGTTTGGTACAAAAACACAATAACTCGGTGGATCAACCTTATCTCGATAAGCACAAAAACGGCTAAAGAAAAACATAGACAAACATACATCAGTCATATAATACATGGCATTTAAAACAATGCCACATGATGTAATGCCCGCTAAAAACAACCCACTTTAGACACAAGAACAACCTAGGATAAGTTAGGAAAATTATGGAATATTTTATTTTTTAAAAGAGTCTACAACCAGGTTACTGAGGCAACAACTATCACTAACAAGTTCTAGAACAATTCTAATTCACTAGAACATAATTTTCCTTTACTAACAATTATTAGAGGTCATAATGTAATAAATTTAGGGTTATAAGGTTCAAAAGGTTCGGGCGTAATTCCTCACCATACCCACTCTCTAACAGCTTAAAGGTTCAACTTTTTTTCTCAAACTTAACACATTGAAATATTTCTTGATTATTCTCGGGAAATGGGTATCACCGTTTGAGAACAAACCACCAACATATGTATATATATCTATATATATTTCAAATCCATGTCATGCCCTTATGCCTCCCCAAGTACCCCTTATTCCTCACATTTCCTTATGCCTCCCAAACCTCTTATGGCACCCCATAATGAGTAAAGAAATGAAATTTATTTCTTTGTGAGGTGGAAACCAATTCCCAACCGCCTCCACCCTTATACCTCCTTAAAACACACTTGTGACTCAACAAAGTATAACCCCATAGTCTTCTCCTACACCATTCCTACGCCATCTACCCAACATCCCAAAAACATGCCAAAACATTTATACATTAACACTTACACTCATAAAAGAAGAGCATTCCAAGATTCAAGTTCCTACCTCTCCATGACGGAGTTGTTCCAATTCTAAAACAACAAACTTTGTCCCAATGCAAGCAATCCAAGAATAGCCAAGCACAAGCATGCAACAATCTTCTTAAAAATCCTTCAAAGTAAGAGCTCCAAAAATAAAAACAGAAAGAATTCACCCAAGAAGCAAGTCTCCAAAGTGAAGCCACCAAAAACAAGGCAAGGAGTTCAAAATTTAAAGAAGAGGGAAGGGAAGAGGATGAGGTGGATCCATGTAGGATGCCACATCACACATCCTCAACCCCAACACAAGGTCAACTTCACTCTCCAATGCGTAATAAATAGGGTGGTGAATAATATGATAGTTTACTTATATACTCCAAAACAAACCCACACCCCAAAGGACTGAAATTATAACATGCAAGAAAAGTGCAATTAAAACCTACAAATTTCCTTCTAAAAAAACATTATAAAATTCAAATTTCAACTCTCCAACCATAGGCATGGTTGGTAAATAAATTTAAGAGGTATGGGACAAGTTTAACTTTGTCCCACAAGCCTCAAAATCAACCTCCAAAGACAATTTCAAATTTCCAAGAAGGTGGAGTGTTTCACAATCAAAGTTAACTTACACATCACTTACATGTCTCTTACACATACTTATATCACTTTAAATCATGTCCAAAAACTCCCTTTAATTTCTTTCATATGACATATTTGATTTATTTTAACAATATGATTACTCACAATATTTATAGACCATTTAACAATTAATGAAAGGGGTAAAAAGATCACAAAATAATCACATGCAAATAGAAACGAAGGGAACCAAAATAAAAGAAAAAATACACAAAACCCCTTGGTCACAATTAAAGGTGATCCCCACCATGGGAATCCCTAACACACATAAACACGCAAAAACAAATACTAGTTTTCATGGTGACCTTGTTGAATTCATCTAGAATTCCAATTTGGTTGGTCTCCAATACCCCAATATTTTTGTGATATATTAACCTAAAAACACAAATACCTCCTTCGTCCTTGTGGCCATATCAAAACATCCAAAATAATATAAATATAATTCCCAAATCATCTAGATATATGAATCACAACAACATGAAAGCAAGCTAACAATATTGTTTACGTTTTATTAGCAACTATATCATCATCCAATAATTTCCATTTTTAGGTCTACTCACAATATCCAAATACCACATGTCTAAACAACACATATAACATAACCATGTCAAACGATTGTATCATCATCAATATACAAAATGTCTCTAATAATCATCATGCATCATAACTGAATCAAGTTAACAATAATACATGATCTAATATCTAACATCATACTATAATAATGTGCATAATTATGTCCATAATATAATCAACGATATCATGATTAGTATCAAAGGTATCAAAGGGAAATGGGCACTACATCCCCATCCCCTTAGACTTGACTTCCTCTTGGAATTCATTGTACAATGTGGAAACTAAACTTGTAGCAAGATAACATCCTCCATTGTAGTTGTAGTCTCATCATATTTGTCCCACTGCACCTAGACCTGATCAAGCTCTCTTCCTCGAAGGCCTAGGGTCCTACAATCTAGGATGCAAATGGGCTCTACCATCACCTGCCCCTAATCATGCACCTGCAATGATGTCCAATCTAACACATGAGAAGGATCTACAACATATCTCCTAAGAACTGAAACATGAAACACATCATGTACGCGAGACAAGCTAGGTGAAAATGCTAGATGGTAGGCCAAAGGGCCAATACGTTCCAAAATCTCAAAAGGACCCATGAATCTAGGACCTAACTTAGAACCTTTTCCATAACAAATAGGGCTCTTATGTGGCCTGAAATGAAGGAACATCTTCATGCCCACATCAAAACTATAGTCCATCCTATGTTGATCTAGATACTTCTTACGCACCCTGTGCCTCCTCTGCAATCTCTCTCAATCGATCAAAACCACCTACTGCTCCATGTCCTATAACAAAGCTGGTCCAAGAGAAACCCTATCCTCTAGCCTATCCCAACTAAGAGGTGTCATGCACTCTCTGCCATACAAATCCTAAAAAGGAGCCATGCCTATAGAACTCTGAAAACTATTATTGTAGGAAAAATCCACCAAGTACAGGTACTCCTCCCATCTAGACTGATGATCCATCACATACATCCTAAGCATGTCCTCTAAAATATGATTCACATGCTCAGTCTATCCATCTATCTCAGGCTGATATGCTATGCTGAAATTTATCTTCATCTCAAGGGCATGTTGCATGGTGGTCAAGAAATGGGAAGTGCAAAAAGGATCATGGTCACTAGTGATCTTCTGCGGAATCCCATGCAACTTGAAAATCTCATCAAGATACACCCGTGCCACTACACTAGCTGTATAAAGTGGTCTTCACCGGAGAAAAGTGAGCCACTTTTTCAATTTGTCAACCATGACCATGATGATGTCATGGTGATATCTCGACAGTGGTAGCCGAACAATTAAGTCCATGGAAATGGTGTCCCATTTCCATCCTGGTATAGCATGATGAAATAGAAGGCCAACTAGATGTTGATTCTTGACCTTCACTTTCTCGCACTCTAAACATTGTGACACGAACCGGCCACATCTCTACAAAATCCTCTCCGGTGATACAACTATCTCAAGGTGGCATGCATCTTCTTCACCGCGAGATGGGCTAAATAGGGTGCAATATGTGCCTCTACAAAGATGTCCTACCTCAAGCCTCCTCTCTGGGATCATAAATCTAGCCTCTATGCCCGAGAATGCAATCTCCCTCTTGTGAGAAACCATAAAAATTCCCCTCAAGGGGTCTCTAAGACTCGATCTCTGCGCCCAAAATGCAATGTAGAAGTTGTCGAAGAAGTTGTTAAAGAATCATGCTCTACAAATCTATGCTCACTAAGGTGGCCATAGTCACATGTCTCCATCTACTAAGAGCATCTACCACCACATTCTCTTTCCCCTTCACATGCTCTATCTCCATATCATACTCACAAAGCAACTCCATCCAATGCCACTGATGAGCATTGAGATTGGGCTGTGTGAAGAGGTGGCGAAGAATCAAGTGATCTATCTTGAGTGTGAATCTCCAACCAAGTAGAAAGTTCCTCCATCGAACCAAAGCATGCACAAATTCCACAAGCTCAAGATCACGAGTCAGACAATTAAGATCGTAATCTTTGAGTTTGCAAGACTCAAAAGCCACTACTCTTCCCTCCTACATCAACACACCTCCAAGCCTAGCTAAAGAAGCATCTGCAAATGAAAAAATCAACTTGTGGATCTAGCACCGCAAGAATAGGTGTTGTACTAAGACATTCCTTCACTTTACTAAAGGCCTAATCACACTGTTTGACCAAAAAAACTTCTTCCTTTCCTCTCGAAGGAAATCCGAGAGAAGTCTGAACAAATCTCTGATAGTAACTGCTAGTCCCATGAAGCTACGCACCTCGATCCACAGTAGTGGGTCTTTGGATAATCCATAATGGCTCTAATCTTAGAAGGATCAATGGAGATACCTTCCTGAAATGATATGACCCAAATACTTGCACCTCCATCTGAAATAATTCACACTTCTATAGGTTCCCGTAAGTTTTTGCTCTAAAAGACATTGAAGAACTTAGTGAAGGTGCCCCTCATGCTCCTCATGCGTATGTGAGTAAATCAAAATGTCATCAAGGAAGATGAGCACGAAGCGATATAAGAAATTCTTGAACACCACATTCATCAAACTCATAAATATTGCAGGGGCATTAGTTAAACCAAAAGGTACCACTTTGAACTCATAGTGGCCATATCTTGTATGGAAGGTGGTCTTATGAATTCCCACCTCTCGAAATCCTTAGCGATGGTAGTTTGACTTAAGTTCAATTTTAGAGAAAATTTGGCTCCCTTCATCTGATCAAATAAATCATCAATGCATGGAAGGGGATAACGATTCTTGATCGTTACCTTATTCAACTAGCGGTAAATCTATACACAACTGCAAAGATCCATTCTTCTTTTTTACAAAGATCACCAATGCACCCCAAGGGGATACACTATGATGGATAAGGCATTTCTCCAAAAGGCCCTCAAGTTGCAACTTGAGCTCACAGAGCTTTGGTGTGGTCATTGATAAGGTGCTCATGAGATAGGCTCTGCTCCCGGAACCGATATATATGAAAATCAATCTCACATGGGGTGGTAACCCCAGTAGATCCCCTGGAAAGACATCTACAAAATTTCTCAAAATGGGATGATCATCTAGCAATGGTCCACTAGACCCATCCTCTGATCTGTCACTAACTATAACAGCATACATCTGACAACCCCATTACACACACTGCTTAAGCTGCATAGCAGAGATGGTGTGAATAGAAATGGGTCTCCTGACCCCTAAAATCACCGACTCAACTCCCAAATCATCTGCACAAGATATGATCTTGTGGTAACAATCCATCCTGGCCCTGTGTGTAAACAACCAATCCATACCCAAGATGACTCCATAAGAGCCCAAAGGAAGGATACGAAGATCCGAGGTAGTGGTGAAAGGTTCCAAATCCACCACACACTCCTTAACTAAGGATTCTACAAATATCTTGGCTCCTAAAGCCATCTCAATATCCCGACAATGACCCTACCTAATTATCACCAGCTGGCATCGCTCTACTAAAGATGGTGCAATAAAAGAATCAGAAGAACCAAAATTAAACAAAATAGAGGTAGGAATACCTCTAATGTTACATGTAGTCTCAATAACTATACTCTGATGCTCTTCCTGATAGTTATCAACCACTACATACATCTTATGACTATGCCCCATATCACCAATAGTAGGCTCTGAGATCTGTGTCTTACCCTTTTTATTAGGGTTTTGTGGGTAGTGTCTCCAAATATGTCTGTAACACCACAACCAAAACAACCACATGATCCTCTCCCATATGTACTAAGTAAGGGCGGTACTGGATGTTTGTGGTGTGGATCCCGATGATCCCGTTGTGATCTGTTAAGGTCTCTGTTGGTGAGCTCTTCTTTGGGTGAGATCTCTGGGCACCATGTGTCCTAATGAGACCCCTAGGAGAAGGCCCCATGCTCCGACCTCTCTATGCATCAAATCTCTATGGAGGTATATAAGGTCAGCAGGATTGTTGCTGCTACTATGGTCTAAAATATGACTATGTTGAACCCTCTCCACCATGAGGAAGAGGTACTAACCCCCTCGATCTGATGTCCTGCATCTGTAGTATGCGGCTCCGAACTTGGTCTCTAGCCTGTTGGGTCTTTCCTTGAGTCTCCTATGCTATATAGGCCTTCTCGATGGCCTCAGCTAATGTTTGTGGACAATGGACAATGCCTCGGCTAATGTTTGTTCAAGCCCTAGATGAATCTATGAATCTGCACCTACTCATCCTGCATATAACCAACATATTGGAGTAGATCCAGAAATCTACTCTCATACTCAGCCACTATGAGAGATACCTGTCGGAGGTCATGGAACTCATCTATCTAATGATGTATGAACCTCATGTGATAAATATCTAGTCTAGGAATGCTCCTCAAAGAGCTCTCGTGTAACTGTCTCAGAATCAACATGGAGCTTCTGCTCCTCTATCCACCATTAGACACCAACCGCATCACTTAGTATATGGATCGCAACATGAGCTTTCATGTTGCTAGAAACAGGACGAGCTTGAAGCACCACTCAAGCTCACTCGACCATGCCTCTACTTGAAATCTACCTATGTAACCAGAATAATGTGATGGCTAAAGCTTCAAAATCTCCCTGATGTGATATGTAGCTATGGTCTGAAGGCCTCTAGGTCTCTCTGCATGCTCATCCCTAAGCCTAGGGCTCAGACCTCTCTCTATGTCCTGAAACTCGGTCACCCTGCTCCCTCTATGGTGACTCAGCTCTGGTTGACTCTGGATGGGAGTTCTCTCCTCCATGCTCCTCGCTAGGTTGAGGTGATACATGACCCTCAATGGAAGGGACTCTATCATGTCTAGTTGTATGCCCTATTATTGATCCTTCGCATAGAGCGACATTAACATCTTGAAGAGTCTACAAAATATGGGGTAGGATGGTTGCTACAACATGATCTAGTGGTGGTAAGTCTAGATCTATGTGAAAATACCCCTTGTCCCATATGCACCTCCTGCACAAACCAAGGTGAGATTCAGTTCACCTTTCTAAGTTTTATTCAGTTTCCATGTTTAAAAAATATGCAACTTCTAAACCAAGTTGTTTTCTATATTGAAAAGTGTGCTAGATTTAAGGTTCATGTCTCAATTTTTCTACATGCCCAATGTCCCAAGATTTTGAATCTCACTCGATACCAAGTGTAACTCCCACTAAAAAAACCCACTTGAGACCCAAGAACAACCTAGGATAAGTTAGGAAAATTATGGAATAATTTTTTTTGTTTAAAAGAGTCTATAACCAAGTTACAAGGCAACAACTATCACTAAAAAGTTCTAGAACAATTCTAATTCACTAGAACATAATTTTCCTTTATTAACAATTATTAGAGATCAAAAGGTCCAAATTTTATGGTTAGAAGGTTCAGAGGATAATTCCTCACCATACCCACTCTCTAACAGGCTTAAAGGTTCAACTTGATTTTTCTCAAACTTAACGCATTCAAAAATTTCCTAAAATTTTCTTATTAGATAGGAAATTTCCTCACCTTTCCATTGATATAAGGAAGTCCTTCTAACTTATATTTTTCAAGTTATGGGCTGGTGGCTCTTGGTGTTTAAAGTTTCCCCAAAAGCGGGCCTACGGGCCCAGGGGAGGAAATTTACCCCAAGGGTGGGTCGGTAGGCTACGGAGAGACTTTTGGAAATTTTCCTGCACGGGGAAAAAATTAACTCCATGCTCGCACCCCCACGAGTCTGCCAAGGACATGTGGTGCCTCATAAGCCAATGTGGGGAAAGAAGGGTGATAGGAAAAAAATAAGGTTTTGCACCCCGAAGGCAAAAAGGGATAAATTCACCCGCACCTCCGCTGATGCCTCGGGATGCCACGTGGCAACCTATGATTGGGCTGCAAGTCAACGGGTGGCGAGGGAAAATTTGGAAAAATCTCCCAAAATTTTTATAAAGCTCAAAGGGAAAAGGGGGTCCGCTCCTCCGCCGACACCTCATGGTGCCACTTGGAAACCTCTCGATTGGTTGCATGGGCCGTGAAGAAAATTTGAAAAAAATTCACAAATTTTTCCAAGAGTGCTAAGTTTAAAAGAGATCCACCCTCTATTGGAACCTCATGGTGCCATGTGGCAGCCTCTGATTGGCTACGGGTCAATGGGGAAAAATTGAAAAAATTTCCTAAATTTTTCCAAAACTCCAAGGGAAAAATTTGGGCCCTTGGGCCCGCTTGAAATGTTTCCTATTTTTTTGTTGTTTTTTAATGCTAAGTAAAGAAAAAAATTTAGAAGGCCAGGACTTTCTAGAAATATCTCAACGTCCTCTTTACACAAAGATCATTAATTTTTTATTTTGATAAATTTTAAGGGGTAAATTTCGTGAAAATGTTTTGCAGGATTTTACAGTGCAAACTAGTAAATTTTAACTTGTTCAATTTGTTCAATTTGTTCTTGTCCCTCTCTCAACATGTCAAACAAACATGGATAATTATTCTTAGATTGATTAAAGAAAGATTCAAGCTTCAATTTGTCTGATTGATTTGCAATATGAGCATTTACATTCCTTGACAGAAAAATGACTGTGAAAAATTTGAAATCGATTGGGCCAGGTTTGCAAGGTTTCCTTTAAATATTTTAGTCTAATTGGTTTCATTTAGGGAAAACTACTTCAATTTAACCATTTAATCTATTATTTCATTGTTGTAGGTTTGAACTGTGCATTTTAGGTAAAGTAATTGCCATTTTGAAACTACATAGTAGAGATCAAATTTAAAAGGGTTTAATTGCCATTTTCTTCTTCCAAGTATTATAATGTGTTCCAATTCAAATCTAATACATTTAGTTGATTCAATTCAACTTATTCAAAAACTATAATACATCTCTGATTTCCAATTTTTACATATTTCAAAGGACAGAGTATTACATTTCCTTTATATGCATTTCTTTCTTTCAAATAGAGATTTCAATTACATTTAAAAGATCAGATTCAATGCCACTATGTAATTTGAGAAAGGTGATACATCATTTATTGATTCCAAAAGACAACTTTGTAACATCCTTCTTTTATTCTTTCCAAAAACATATATTATATATAGGACAAAATAATACATTTTCTTTTCACGTATTTCACTTTTCCACTTTCCAAACAGGGATTTCATAGAGCTTGTTAAGTGCAGATTTCCAATGGAAATAATATCATATGAACAAGGAAAACACTTCCATTAATTCAAATGAAAATCTTACAACCTCCTTTCCATTTGATTTCAAAATACAACATACAAAACATGTATCATTCTTTCTCATTCTTTCCAACACAGAATACAGAGATCATCCACTTCAAGTGGGAAAGGGGCTACAATAAGATTTCATTTCACAAGGGATTGTCAAACTATCTATATCTCAACTCAAGAACAACAACATTCATATTTTTCATTCTTCCAATTTTATCACAACAAAATTAGGGGAAAGGCAATGCTCTCCACCCAACCAAGACATCCAATGAAGAGGAGAATCCATCCTTCTTCATTGGCCCCTGAGCCCAAACCATAATGCAATAAAAGATGTGATCCAACTCATGGCAACAACAGGCTTCCACAAACACACAAGCAACATTCACAATAAAAACATAGTCCAAAATAGAATGTAGTTTACAACTACATTAAAACATGACAAACATTACTGAGGCTTCATCAAGCAAGCCAAAGGAGCAAGAAACTATGGGGGATGTTGCTTATGCCTCCCAAAGGGAAAATGGGTATCACCACCTGAGAAAAAACCACCAACATATGTGTGTGTGTGTGTGTGTGTGTGTGTGTATATATATATATATATATATATATATATATTTAAAATCCTGTCATGCCCTTATGCCTTCCCCAGTACCCCTTATTTCATACATTTCCTTATGCCTCACCAATCTCTTATGGCACCCCATAATGAGTAAGAAAATGCAAACTATTTCTTTGTAAGGTGGAACCCAAATCCCAACTCCCTCCACCATTATACCTCCCACAAAATATAACCCCATAGTCTTCTCCTACACCATTCCTAGGCCATCTACCCAACACCCAAAAACATTCCAAAACATTCATACATTAACACTTACATTCATAAATGAAGAACATTCCAAGAGTCAAGATCCCACCTCTCCATGATGGAGTTGTTGCAGTTCTAAAACAACAAACTTTGTCCCAATGCAAGCAATCCAAGAACAGCCAAACATAAGCATGCAACAGTCTTCCAAAAAATCCTTCAAAGCAAGAGCTCCAAAAATAAAAATAGTAAATAATTCTCCCAAGAAGCAAGTCTCCAAAGTGAAGCAACCCCAAAACAAGGCAAGGAATTCAAAATTTAAAGAAGAGGAAAGGGAAGAGGATGAAGTGGATCCATGTAGGATTCCACATCACACATCCTCAACCCCAACACAAGGTCAACTTCATTCTCCAATGCACAATAAATAGGTGGGTGAATAATATGACAGTTTACTTACATACTCCAAAACAAACCCACACCCCAAAGGACTGAAATTACAACATGTAAGAAAAGTGTAATTAAAACCTACAAATTTCCTTCTCAAAAAACATTATAAAATTCAAATTTCAACTCTCCAACCATAGGTATGGTTGGTAAATAAATTTAAGAGGTATGGGAAAATTTTAACTTGTCCCACAAGCCTCCAAAATCAGCCTCCAAGGACAATTTCAAATTTTCAAGAAGGTGGAGTGTTTCACACTCAAAGTTAACTTACACATCACTTACATATCTCTTACACATACTTATATCACTTTAAATCATGGCCAACAACTCTCATTAATTTCCTTCTTATGACATATTTGATTTATTTTAACAATATGATTACTCACAATATTTACACACCATTTAAAAATTAATGAAAGGGGTAAAAATATCACAAAATAAACATATGCAAACATAAATGAAGGGACAAAAATGAAATAAAAAGTACACAAAACCCATTTGTCACAATTAAAGGTGATCCCCCATGGGAATCCCTAACACACACAAACACGTACAAACAAATACTAGTTACCATGGTGACCTTGTTGAATTCATTTAGAATTCCAATGTGGTTGGTCTCTAATCTCCCAATGTTTGTTGTGATATATTAACCTGAAAACATAAATACCTCCATTAGCCTCGTGGCCATATCAGAACATCCAAAATAATATAAATATAATTCTTGAAATCATCTAGATATATGAATCACAACAACATCAAAGTAATCTAACAATATCATTTACAGTTTTATCAACAACTATATCATCATCCAATAATTTCCATTTCTAGGTCTACTCACAATATCCAAATATCACATGTCCGAACAACACCCATAACATAACCATGTCAAACAGTGTATCATCATCAACATCCAAAATGTCTCTAATAATCATCATGCATCATAACTGAATCAAGTCAACAATAATCCATGATCTAACATCTAACATCATACTATAATAAGGTCCATAATTATGTCCATAATATAATCGGCAGTATCATTATTAGTATCAAAAAGTGTCAAAGGGAAGTGGGCACTACACATGATATCCATTGTATTGTGTGACATTTCACACATAGCCATGACTATCCCCCAACATGACAATGTTCACATTATTCTAAAATTCATACCAATATGGGTAGAAAAATAGAGACAAGAATGGCCACATCCACATAATAAGTCGATGGGCCAAGCCTTATTAAGGCTTTAAAATAACCATTGACCAAAAAATGTAGGACTAAGTCCCAAAACTTGCAATTATGTGTTTGTGTTGATTGGATGGTCTGAAACCCCAACCACAAAGTTTTAAAATAATCCTCCACTATTAGGCCATAGGGGTATAACATCCTATATAAGCGATAATTGGATTGTATAAAAGCTAATTCTGATGATTCTTTGTAAATTCATAACAGAGAAGTTTTATAAAACTAATTTTTGAGGAACTTAGGAGAATTTTGGGGAATCAGTGTAAACTATAAAGTTGTCAAAAATTCTAAGACACTCTTCATGCATGTACATTATTTTCCCATTTTGGTTTTTTTGTAACATCAATTTGTGGAGAAGAATTCATTCGAATATAGACAACTAAAGGGATAAGCTTTTGCGAAATGCTTTGGGAAGGTAGAGGTCAAACACCGACCATTTACAAGGTCCTTTGAAGGTCTAAAGACACAACATTAAAATTTATTTCTCTATTATTGTTAATTGTAAGTTGATTTTACTTGTAGTTTGAAATTTTTTTAGTAAATTGGCTCGTATGAACTTAGAGACGTAGGTAGTTTCCAAACTTTGTAAACAACTCTGGTATCATATCTATGATTTGATTTATTTTTGCATTCTAAATTCTAATTTATTTCTGCATTTAATTAAGTTAAATTAAAGAAAGCATTTATTATAAAATTAAAATATTTTTATAGAATTAAGTAACTTAAGTTTGAATAATGTCGATCGAAAAGTGATTTTGAGAATCATTAAGTTCGATTCAGAATGAATTATAATTCATTTTTAAATAAGATTCTAATCAAATTTGTATTCATTTTAATCTTAAAAGTTATTGAATTTATAGGATCTATTAATACAAGTAAAAAATAAGAGTCTATTGTAACACCCACTAAATTTTCCCACATGAAACCCAAGAACAACCTAGGGCAAGCTAGAAAATTTATGGAATTTTTTTTTGAAAAACGTGCCTACAAAAAGTTTCAAATTAACAATATTGTCACATTCATGTTTCTAAGTTACTTTAAATTAATAATATAAATTTCCTTATTTAATCCCCATTATAATAAAAATAATAATTCCCTCAATACCTATGAATAAACCAGGTTAGTCTAAGGCTTGGTTTAGTTTCCCTAAATTTTATTTTGATAAAATTTAATTTACACCATAGCAAAACTTATATAAATTAATCTCATGGGTAAAGGGTTCTATTTAATTAAATACTAAAGTTATTTTAATCCCACAAGGTGACTAGGTTTAAAAACAATTAACAAGTCCTCAATTTAGCACAAGGGTTAGATAAATAATCCCACCCCTACACAACTCAAGTGGCCCCCTAAAAGTCAACCCATGCATTTAAAATTTAAAATTTGAATTTTACTCAACCACTCCCCACCTACTTTTTGTAGGGATGAATCCCATCCATTGGATGGATTCATTTGGGGCCACAAGATCAAGGGATTCCACTAACCCTAAGTTTGCTTATGAAAGGCTTCTTTCTCTTTTCTTTGACTTATTATTTCTCTTTTGTTTTGCAGATTGGTGGAGGAGAAGGAGGAAGCCATTAGAGGCCATCTCAATCTTTTGGAGAGACATACATGCCTCATTTATTTTCTTATTTTTTTACACCCTCATTTAGGGTTTCAATGTATTCATCTATTTTATTTAATTCATATTTTTAAGATTTTCCCAAATGGGCATATGGGTTTTGCCCCATTTTGATTAAATACATATATTGTTTACTAAGTGCAATATTGGGCTTAAAATTTCTTTTATAAATTGTTAGAATATTACCAAGTGTTGGTTTAGACTTTATTTCATCAATCCTTTCCACATTTCTAGATATTTGATTTTAAATGAGTTAATTTAACTTAGTAATACATTTACAAAATTAATGGATCTAAGGTCTACTTGCAACTATGAAATTTATTTACACAACTAGAATTAGAAATTAACCTACTTTATTGGCCAAGTAAAATACAATTATAATTTAAGTTCTTTCCATATATACATTCAAGTTTTATCTTTTAATCAAAAATACAAGAAAATGCACAAGAATATTCTAACTTTTCCTTTATATGCCTTTCAAGTAATAAAATAAAATTTAATATTTCCTTCATACAAATTTCCAACATTCCCACAAGAGAATTTCAACAATATTTCCAATAATTTTAAAACAAGAATGACACACCCATGTGAGGTAATAAATCAACTCAATATGGACAAGTTTTCTTCTTTTCAACTACATTTCCATTATAACAAAACTATCTTTACTAAAATGTCTTTCTTTCCTTTTAAACCTAAAATATAATCTTAGTAGCTAATAATCAATACAACTTTTCTTTCAAAATAACAATACAATAATCTTCCACTTGAAGTGGGAATTTTACAAGAAGGAAACTACAATGAAATATATTTTGTCTTCTATTATTGCTCCAAGAATCAAATCTCCAACCAAGCTCCATCTTCTCTTCACTTTATCACAACAACAAAAATGTGGGAGAGGAAACACTCTCCACCAAACCAAAAATACAATGAGAAGAAGAAGCAATCCTTCTCATTGGCCCTCGATCCCCAACCATAAGGAAATAAGGGATGGATCCAACACATGACAACTCTACAATTCTTCAAAAATTACTTTCAATAAAAAACACAAAAAAAAGAATACCATACAAAAATATTCATTTTCAAACACAACAACCTCCCAAAACAATGGCTCTAAAATAAGCCAAGTAGAGATAGGAACATGGGGGTGCCCTTGTTCCTCCCAAGGGTTTGGATTCCCACCTCTAAAATCCTCCAAAACACAATCAATCCCAAAATATCTTATGCCTCCCCACAACAACAAATCTATGTCTCTTATGCCTCCCTCTCTCTTATGGCTCCCACAATACACAAAATAATAAAATAGAACAAGGTGGGGCATCCAAAACCCACTCCCTCCTAAACACAAAAATAAGCTCTTATGCCTCCCAACATATTTCATCCCCATTTCCAAATCTCAACACAACCTAAGGTCAATTTACTACCCAACACTTCAAACAAGAACACACATCCATACAACACATAACATACAAGAAAACAAGAAGAAAACAAGAGTGCAAGATCCTACCTTGCCATGGTAAAGCTCCACTTTTCAAGCAAGTTCCAAAAATATTTCAAACTCAAGAAACTCCAAGATCCCTTCTATTCCAACAAGAAAGCACTCCAAAAATCCAAGATCCAAAGCTAAGCAAGTAACCCCATTTACTTCCCAAAAATTTCAATAAATAGAAAAGAGGAGGGAGATGATGTGGCTCCATGTAGGATGCCACATCATTTATTCTCCACTCCACATCACTCAAGTAAAACCCATACTCCAAGTAAAATAAATGGGTGGTTGAGAGGTATGACAAACCTCTTACACACACCACTCCAACCCATACCCTTTAGGACAAATAAATAAACACATG
Organism: Taxus wallichiana var. yunnanensis; assembly: GCA_018340775.1. NCBI lineage: Eukaryota > Viridiplantae > Streptophyta > Pinopsida > Cupressales > Taxaceae > Taxus > Taxus wallichiana. The sequence continues at coordinate 955,674,479 of CM031239.1, read as the reverse complement.
TAAGAAAGTGAAATTAAAACTCATATTTTGCCTTCCAAAACATATAATGGGGTCTATTTTTGAACCCCCAACTTATAGGGTTGGTATAATAAATTAAGAGTTGTGTGACAAGTTTATCTTGTCCCACAAGCCTCCAAAATTGGGTCGTAAGGCAAAATATTAATGTATAAGGAGAGGTAGAGTGTACAACACTCAAGATCACATACACTCAACTTAAAACACATAAACCAAAGAACCATCTAATCTAATAAATGACTTATTTTTATCCCATCCATAATTAGTTTAGTAACATGATTAATTTACTAATCTAGACACAAATTAATTAATGATAAAAGGGAATTACATCACCATAAAATCACATACTCTAAAATTAAATAAAGGAAAATAAAAGAACAACACACAAACCCCTTGGTCACAATTGGAGGTAATCCCCCATGGGGACCCCCTAACAACAAATAAAACACACACAACATAACAAAAATTTCCATGGTGACCATTGTCAAATCCATCCAAAATTCTGATGTGGTTGGTCTCCAATCCCCCTTTTGATTGTTGTGATATAATCATCTACAAAAAAACACAATACCTCATTCAGCTTCATGGCCACATCAAAACATCCAAGATAAAATATATGAATATAATTCAACAATCATCCATACATAATTTACATCATCATCTAGGCAAATAATGTTACTATTTTAAAATTTCAACAACATCTCAATTCTACATTTCATCAATACCAATAAGATCACAAGATTAGTTCATTGCTAAATCCTACTCAATATGACAAAAATGTCAAATGTCATAAATATATAAATATGTCAACAACACATCATCATCAATATAAAATGTCTCTCTAATAAAATCCACACAATCATACTATGAATCGAAATCCATCAATAGTCCAAGTATCTCTATCGTCTAATCATCATGCTAAGCGAAAATAATACAATAATCGAAATTATTATCCAATAATATCCAAGTATATAACCAACAGAAATCAAAATTAAAATTTGATAAGTATCGAAGGGAAGTGGACACTACATCTATTGTCATTTAAGAATCAAATACTAATAATATTACTATAACTTTATTAGAGGAATTAAAAATTTATTGTTATTATTATTATTATAATCATCATCATTTTTATTATCAATGTTAGTATTAATACTAATAATAAAATAAATATTCTTATTAGAATTTTAATAACATTAATAGTAATATAATCATCATCATTTTATTGTCATTCTCATCATGATCATCATCTTCATGGTCATTATCATTTTCATTGTCATCGTCGTCATTTTCATACACATTTAGGGTTTACCTAGTTTATAATTCAGATTTTGTACAAAATTTTCATATTTTGAGCATGAGTGCTAATTTTGAGAATATCATGTCAATTTGTTAGGGACTAACAAGTTGTTAAGGTTTAAGATTATCATTTAGTATTTATGATTCCCGACTTCATGGTCTATATTCAATGTTTACGGTTAAGGTGTTTTATTATTGTTTTTGGTGTAGTCATCATGAGATTTAGCTTTGAAGAACTATGTGAGTTCAAAGTGTTAAGGGTTTGTATTTAGTTCTTACGGTTTATATTATGGTGTCTAGGGTTTTTATGTTTTTGACCATTGTTAAAAATCCACAATCCCATATTGAGTGTAAATATAATTAAAATAATTCAACTAGCATTCGGGGTGTTTGAATGACATTTATGATGTCACTTAAATTTCAAAATGGTTTGTGACTCATAAAATTATTCAACATAACTTACTAGAATTTATGGTTTTTAATGGAAATTTAAGATGTCAAATGACCATTCCATGTGTCATTTCATTATATACTTTGTTGGAAGCAAATTATTTAGGGTGATGCTACCTTCAAAACAACAAACAATTACGTGAAGTACTATTCCCTAGATTGTAAATATTTAACACAAACATAGAGTGTATATGCTTGATATTTTTGCTATACACTAAGCTCTAAAAATTAAATACAACCTCCCATTCATCCATTAGTTCAAAAATATACTTTTTGTAACTCATAATTATCCATTAGTGTTAAGGGTTTGTGGTTTAATGTGTACAACTAGATTTACGATTCATGTTTAGGTTCCACAATTAGTATTTATGATTGAGGAATTCATATTCTACATTCAAAGTTTACACTTAAATATTTCATATCAATGATTTAGGTGTTGCATAATTTTTATGTTACAGCTCATCATGTTATTTAGCTTTTAAGGATTGTGTGAATAATTTAGTGTTGGGGGTATGTGTTTAGTGTTTATAAATAAAGACTTCTCATTGGCTAGTAAATTCAATTTGATCTCTAATGATATGCTTCATATATCTGGTTAAAGAGGAGAAAGTATTCTTAGAGGTGGAACACATTTTATTTTTGCTCTTGTAATATGGTACTTTGCCTCGTGAATTATCGAGCTTACATTAATCCTTGTTGTTTCATTTCTCTCTGTCATAGGTTTTTGGTCAAGGTTGTCACAGATGTTGTTCTAGAAGTTTCCACATTTTTATCATCAATCTCTCTCCTCCACCAATAGGAATGATGGCCAACAATAGAGGTGCAAATGCGTTCGACAATGCGGAGCGAGAGAGGCTCCCCTAGATATATAAGGGGCTTCTTCATGGGTTGCTTTCCTCTTTGGGATGGACCAACAAGCCCCCTGAAACTTGTCCCCTAGTGGAAGGAACATGTTCCATAGCTAGTTGTTCTAGAGAGTGTGGTTTTGAGGGCTAAGACTAGATACAAATTTTTGTAATTGGAAGCTTCGTGGGATGTCGACCAAATTTCAACCTTGTTAGAAGTTGATGCAAGAAGAAGTTGAACTACAATCACGAGGTTAAATCCCTTATGGGGAATGGATTTTGTTCTACTTCAAGGAAGAGTCTAATCGAAAAAGGATGATTCTAAGCTCACCCTTGTTTTATGGGAAGGCTTCCCTTGGCCTCTGAGATGGCAACCAAGTTTTTAAGCACACTTTCCATGAGCTCTCGGTTTGAATTCAACTCCTGGTTACTGTATGATAGAAAAGTGACAGGTGAGCATGAGAATCGACAAGTAGCCTTTCTCCATACCTGACCTCCTGAGGTCATGCCGAGATAGCTGGTGCAAATGAAATGTATGCGGATGTGGAAAAACTAGTTGGGAAATCTTATATCCTCAACATGCAATAATGGGATTTGCGACTCCAAGGAAAAGAAAGCTCTCCTAACCTAAATTGGTGTGATGGATCGGTTGAATACTATAGCTTCTCGGAGGCTCCAGTCATTGTCGAGATCTACCGAGATCCTATCTATTGGCTATTAGACTCATGGAAAATGACCTGCAGGCACCTTGTGTATATTTCTAGAAAAGGTCATGAAAGTGGTAGCGAGAGGTGTAATGGAATTACTAGAACTCTAAGTTCTTTGATGGTCTAACTCGAAAATATTAGCCAAATCGGATTCTATGTTTAACACGGAAAGTTGTGTTATAATATACGGTGCAAGTGGTGAGGATCTAAATACCGAGTATGTAAACCCGTGTCAACATTTAACTAATTAACGAGCTGTTGGGTTAGGACACGGGATCACAACCATGAGTTTGTGGTTGTTGTGGACATTTTATGTTCATGTGAAGAATCAATCTCTTCTTTCGAATATCCAAGAGTCGTAAGCTTTTTCAGATTCTATGTTTAATACCATGAGTTGTGTGATCTTCTCGGAATATATTACACGTGTTCTAGATACTTGTATGTGTAAGCTTGTGTATATATTGATGATAACGTATCATGCATTTGGTTTCGAACTAATGGATCACAAAAAAATGTTTTCTCTATTTCAAATTATTGTATGATCATGTGGATATCCTATCAAGATAATCTATAGTTGGGTTGACTTGAACAAAATTCATATGCTTTGTCGTCTTCAATGTTTAATTCTCTCAATTTCTCACTGATTATTTGTGGGTTTTTTGTTGTTTGGAAGATATAAATCCTAAGACCTTGATCTATATCTACTAATTCCATGAGGATATTTGGCTGAGGTATCATTGGTTCAAATATGTAATCCCTAGGCTCTCTGGGTTTCGTAATTGTCATGTGAGAAATAACTGGATTTTACTTAATGAAGTAAAGTAATTATGAAAATAAATCTACGTTATGCTTGTTCTTTTTGTATTTTCAAAGACATGAACTTGAATGAAATTAAAGAGAAACTAATCTAATAAATTCAGATAATGAGAAATTTATTTAAGAACGGAACTAACACAAGCAAGGTAGCTAGATGTAGCTATTTTCCATGCACTTGTGAATTGATCTTGAATATAAACAAATAACGAATTCAATTGAAATACCTTCAATCTTACATCGAAGTGAGGAAAAATCATAGCTTCTTGGAATCTATTATTCTCCACACTTCCTGGTAATGTTGAAAGAGAGCTTAACTAAAATTAAATAATTTATTATTCTATTTGAAATACTGCAATTACAACTTTGACAATTCAAACATGGATTTTATAGAATAGAGGAAAATCCAATTGTATTATAGCTTGTCCCCGAGTGTGCTCTCTTCGTTCCTACGTGTTCTCATGAATCCAGAAAAGTGGGAATGTGACAAAGCGAATAGTGGAGAAGATATTTGAACAGTGGCATCTTAGACATAAACCGAACGGAATGCATGTAGGAGAGGGATATCACAAAAGAACATAGCTTTGATATGTGATTCCCAACATGATTATTACAGGGATATAACACAAACACACTGAAAACTCTAGAACCTATACTTCATGAGACGAAAGAACCTAAAATTCTAGGCAGAATTAAGATTCTCAAATGAACATAATCTATAACTAAAACTATTTTATGCTAAGCTAGTTATTTTGAGAACAAAAATGGAACAAGATGAAACTAGAGAGATCAAGTGATCTCTAAATCAAAAAGAAGGAGAGGATCCTTGAACTGAGAGGCTGAGAACTTATACAAAATCTAGACCTGTTGAGACTTGTTGAGGAGCTTTCAAACACACTGAATGATAAATCATAGAGAGAGAGGGGCCATTTGCTTGTAAACAAGCTCAATATTTATAGTTTCCTTACTCACTCGAAGGCAAGTTCAAATTTCCATGATCTATCATTTAAAATGAAAATTACTATTACAAAGTGGCTGGAAACTCTAAACAAAGTAGAATTGGTTGAGATTTGCAAGTGTAACTTAATTTTTCACATCAACGAGTGCATCAAAAGCTTCTAGAAAATGTGGGCGGGACCATGACCCGGGGCGGGGCGGCGATCACGGGACCGCCGTCTAGGCAAGGTGGCGGTCCTATCACTAAAGACCAAAATGCAAGGAAAAAGAGGAAAGGAGATATAACAAAGCATTCAAAGGTTGGATAAGGTATTTTAGGGTGCAAATGTATACTCAGCGCACTCTCTATATTTCGAACACCTTACGAAGAGATCTAAATCATCATTGGGGTTTCCGTAACCTCTTTCTTATAGGGTAGTACATACAATTTTGGGTACGTACGTATTTCCCCCTCGAAGAAGATTTTAGCCATGAAGGGGCATAAAATTGTGAGTCTGAGTATGACAGTCCCAAAATGGGGAGTTAGAAGCTATACACCGACACGCCTATGAGTAATGTCACCACCTTTATTCCCGTTATCTATAAACTGAAAAGAGGACTCAACTATAGATAGATAAAAGAAATCAAAAATAAATACTAAATTAAAATGAAATGTGGACTCACCATTCACATGCGGATAAGAAATTACCTCCACAAGACCCTAACTCTATGAAAGAACCTTCAAAACAAGATTATAATATTATATATATAATAAGCTCATTTTCCTATTCATTTGTGTGTAATCATTTGGTAATTTTTGAGATCTAGGACCCACAAGAATAGTTTTTGATGAGAGTGAAGTCAAAATGTTTGTTGCGGGATCGTGATCATACATCCGAGAGTAGAAGATCGACCTGCGAAGTTTGAGGTTAGTTTTTCTCAATTTATTTTTTAAAACCTAAAATATTAAATTTTGAAATTTTTGTCTTGGGGGGGTTATTTTAAAAAATATTTGTGTTAAATGAGTCTCTTGGGGGGACCCCATAGGGTAGGCTTTTGTTATGTCAAAAATGGTGTATTTTTGTTGTTTTAAAGCTTGTTTAGGGTTGTAGAGGCATATGATGATTCAAAGATAGGACTCACACCTGCATAGAGCGATGGTCATGGGACATCCATCCTATAATGGTAGCAGTCAGAAGACCACCACCCTAAGAAGGCAGAGATCACGGAACCACCGCTCTGCATAAGGCGGTGATTTTGAACAAAAAGAAAAAATAGATGTATAAGTTAATTTTTAACATTTTGCTATGTTTTTTATGAGCTTATCTATTAGATTGTGTTGCTAACTTTCTCATTTTATTTGTTTTGGGTGGATGCAAAAGAAAGAGGAGTATTAACTATGGAGCAAAAAGTGGGAGTGTGATTCTCTCGGTTGTGTTAGACATACTGACCTAGGCATAGTGATACACCCTTCAAAGGGCCGATATCTTGAGGATTTCAAAGGTTCCTCATGTTTCTCCCGCTAGTCACATATTGTGTGACTTATTCTCGTATTGGGATGCAGACCGAGAATACTTTCAGTTACCATGTGTTAGGGGTGAGTGGACTACTTGAGGATGTTTATCAGATATCTTGAGGGTTTCGATTCTTGGGAGGTGGTTGTCTCTTAAGACAGCAAAATCTAGGTTTGAGATGATTCAATGGGCCACTTATATGGGAGATGTTGTTGTCTCCTTTGGTTGGAAGAAGGGGTTGAAGGTCCGGTCTATTGCTTCTACTCCTATCCCCACCATCCGTAAGGTCGTCATGGGTATCCTTGCCTCATATTTGATTGGGGATAAGGGACGAGATACTTTATTATCTTGTTGTGCTCCCGTGATTGCACGTATTGAGGCACATGGCCCTTATTACGCTTGGGGAGTAGATATTATTGGGACCACATACCAGGATTTATATAGGGTGGTCAGGTTACGGAGGCAATATTTGAGTCACCCTACTCTGGTTATGAGTTGGGTGTATGAGTGTATCATCCCTTATGAAAGGGGCGTGCTAGTAGAGGATCTGGGGGCTGTTAGGGAAGTGAGGTGGATGGGGATGTCAGTACTCAGGATACAACATCAGCCAGTGCCTTCACTGACTACTCAAGATATGGAGGCTACTCCTTATCAGGCCATGGCAAGATTGTGGGGGCTGGAGGTGACTACATTGATTGCCTACTCTACTATAGGTCAGTTGGTGGATAGGATAGGGAGAGTATAGATCCACCCATTTGATTGAGTCCTCGAGTTTAGCCTCCCCTATATTGATATGTTTCCTCCAAAGAGGTCATCATGTATAAGACTATATGTGAGTCTCGGGAGGTCCTGAGGAGATTAAGGTTGGACCACGGATACTCCTAGAGTTCCTATCGCAGCTTAGGCTAGTGGTTAATGCCCGAGGGGTAGATGGTGCTCCTCAATCACCCTTGCTTCATATTAGAGCCACTACTTCTCATAGTGGAGAGGGAGATGAACCTATTGATGTGGACTCAAACTCTAAGGAGTTAATAAGAGGGGATACTAAGGAGGAGATGATGGGAGAGGGAATTAGAGGTGAGGCTAGTGGGATGGCCTAGGAGGATGACAGAGATTGAGTGGCATGACACTCAAGGATATATTGAGGGTAGTAAGGGTGGAGGCAAGTGTGAAGAAGGAGACCTTGGTCTCAAATGAGTTTCCTTATTAGGACAGTGTGGGAAATGATGAGTTTGTGGAAGGATGTCATTTTGTTCCATATTTTGGGAAGACTCTGCAGTTGGTAGTGGCATTAGTGGTAGGTTAAGATCTTAGAGACCTTACGTTGATGCCTAGAGATTGGAGTGAGTTAGCACTCTTCTCTCGACCTTATTAGCTAGAGATGTTAGTTGATATTTCTTTTTGTTGTTTCATTTGTTTTTTACTTGTTTTTGGTGATTTTCTAACTTGTTGTTTTCCTTTATTTTTATTTGCAGCACTACATAAGGATGGCGGGATCTAATTCATCGGGTGTGTGTGGACACCTTGTTTCTCCCTTCGGGAAGACTCAGGCTCAACTCACTGAGGACATAGGAGAGCCTTTAGTAGATGGTAGACACACTGATGTGTTTGCCCCTATTTGGAAGGTGGAAAAGGATCAAGTAACTCTTCATACCCGGTCAGTTGTATGGTATGATGCTCTTTGAAGAGAGTGATGAGGCAGAGCCATTCTCATAGTGAGACCATAGCCAGTGGTTGCCATCATGAGCACTCCCATCATTCAGTGCATTCTCGGCACCGTAGCCATAGTAGGAGTCCTAGGCATGATCGTGCGCACAATCTGAGGGGTCCCACAGGGATTGAGAGGCCATTTGGTCTTTTTGTAGTGATTTTTAAGACATTTATATGAGTTGTTTTTTGTATTTTCGGGCTCATTGAGCATTTTGACCATGACTAATGCATGATGGCATTGTATGTAAAACATAATTCTTATACACACACACACATATATCTTTTGATTCGATCTTCTTTGTAGAAAGATTTTTTGGTTTGTTTCTCATGTGTACACTAGATTCCATAGAATCTATAATTTTATATTCTCTTTAGAATGTAAGCAATGGGTCACAAGTGATAACAAATACTTAATAAAATGTTTTCTTTTTGTTTGTTTTCATAATGCTGATATGTGATGATGCAAACATACTTTTGTAGTATTGAAATTTTAGCTTCTTTTAGCAATTTTCGTTGCTTCTTCTTATTTTGGCAAAATGTGATGAATATGTAGTGATAATGAGATGAATTTTCTACATTCATAACTCCACGCAACTAGTAAGATGTGAGGGCTCAACACCAAGATCTTGGAAGGGCACAAATTGTATGAGTTTGACTGAATGGAAGTGATAAGAGAAGGAAAAAGTATTGACATAAATGAAATATAGACCTACGTACTTACCCTACTCAATCGTGCTACATAGCTCGAATGAAACTTACTTTCAATTTTATCTAGACTTAGGTCCATAAATGCCAACTTGGTTGACAAAATATGGTTTTGAGGATTTAATATCTTTGGAACTTGGATGCTTAATTTCACTTTTCACAATACACTTTGTTTTAAATTTAAAAATAATAAAATTCATTAATTTGCGTGAATGGCCCCCTACGCCCGCCCCATGCTACTAGTAATAAGTATGGGCTCATTAACGAAGGAAAGACATAGGTGAGTAAGGGAACTTCTTTCCTTTCCCATCCTCACACCACTAGTAAGAGATGCGGGTTCATCACCGAAGGTTGGTGGGGAAAAGAAGTGTGTAAAATAAAATATTGTATTTTTTAGTATTTTTTATTCAATTTGATCTATGGCTTTGGAGTATCCTTATTTCTAAGAGATATAAGAGGGATAGATGTGACACCAAAAAGATTCTAGAATAGACCGTAGGTAAAAACAAATTAACCTAGTAGAAGAAAATGAGTATGACCAAGTATGCAAGCCTTGGTATGGTTTTTGTCAAGATTTTGTCTGTTGAATTGATGAGATGATTTCAAAATCATTTGATGATATTATGAAAGTTGAAGAGATATGATTTTGAATGTTTTGCCAATATTTTTAGAAGTTTGTAATAATTTTCTTCAGAATAATTTCCTTGACCACAAAATTTATGAAATGAGTGAACAAAATGAACTAACTAAATAACTAATGCAATGCAAATGAACATAGTATATAAATGGTGATGCTGATGACCTATGCGTAAAACCATTTAAGATGCAAAGAATTGATAGTTTCATTGAATTCCTCACCTTCTAGTGTACACAAGAGATACTCATTGTTTTCATAGTCCTTCATGACTCGATATGGGTCAAACTACTTAGGCCAGAATTTCCTTCCTTCGTCAGTCTTCTTGTCAATCCGGCTATCTAGTCTTAAAAATAGATCTCCCTCATATATTTCTTATTTGTAGACCTTTTTCTTATATTTCTGGCACATTCAAAAAGCATAGGCTATGTGTCTTTTCTCGGCATTTGACCTCACCTCATCAAGTATTTCTAGTTGAGAGAGTCATGCCTCTCTATAGGCTTCTTCTCCTAAGATCCATTGTAATGAGATGCAGAGACTAGGTATTTCAACCTCCATTGGAAGAAATGCTTCAACTCTGAATACCAACAAGAAAGGGTTTCCCACATTGGTGTTCTTATTGACGTTCGATAGGCCCACAAGGCTGGGTATAATTTTAAGTGCCAATCCCATTTGTTTTCCTTAACCATTTTCGGGGAATGGTTTTTAATGTTTTTTTCCGGTCTTAGCCTATCCATTAGCTTGGGGTAATAAAGAGAGGACGTGTGATGGTTTATCTTGAATTTGCTACATAACTCACAGAGACCTCATCATTCTTAAAGGATGTTCCATTATGTCGAGATAATGACTTGTGTGACACCGCACTACAAATGATTTGATTTAGAATAAATTTAGCAATTACGTAACTGGTATGGTGGTGAGAGGTATGGCCTTTACCCATTTAGTAAAGTATTTTTGGTTATGATTATATAGTTATGGCCATATGTTAACGAGGGAGAGAATTTCCCTATCAAGTCTAAGCTCCATGTGGAAAAGGACCAAGGGGTTGCAATTGGTTGTAGAGCTTGTGCTAGCATGTGAATCTTGTGGGAGAATTCTTGGCATTTATGGCATTTACGCACAAAATCTACTATGTCATGTTCTAGGGTGGGCCAGAAATAGCCCATCTAATGTATCTTGTGAGCAGTGGCATGGCCACCAAAGTGGCCTCCACATATCCCGCTATGGGATTCGTAAAGAATCCTTCTAGATTCTTCTATGTCAACACATCTTAAAAGCATTCCATCGAAGGCTCTACAATAGAGCACCTATTCTAAAATGATGTATTTAGCAGCAATAATGCGTAACCACCTTCTTTGTTGTGATGTTTCCCCTTCTGGGTATGTGTGGTCCATGATGAAATTAACAATGTTGGTGTACCAAGGAAATACAGAGATGGGGGGCCTAGTTTCAAAAAAATATATGCACTTATCAAGAAAGTCTAGATCTACCAAATCACCCCCATTCAATGGATTATCAGCCAACCAGTCTGCAATGATTTGTCCCTTAATAGATTTTTGGTTTACAAATGTTAGTTCAAACTCACCCATTAAGGTTATGAAATGTCCAACCTTTTTAGACAAAGACCCTTGTGTGAGGAATGTCCACAAGTGATTTGTCTTGACAATAAACCTTATTTCTTGGTTCAACATGTAATGTCGTAAATGCTTTGTTGCAAAGACTCGTGGCAAGGAATTCCCTTTCTTCATGTGTGTAATGTGTCTCATAATCAAGCAATGTCTGATTAATGAAATAAACTACACGTTCTCATTTATCATCATCTTCTTGAGCCAACATGCAGGCTAGAGAAACATTAGTAGCCCATGAATACAAGATAAAAGGATGATCAAGTCTAGGAGGCCTTAATGTGGGAGGAGACAAAAAGAAGCGTTTAATCGCTTCAAGGCCTCATTGCATTCTTCCATCCAATCAATGCTATAATCATTTTTCAATAAATTGTTGATTGGATGAACAAAAAAACTCAAGTCAGGGATGAACCTTCAAATTGCACCAAGTTTCCCAAGAAAATATCTAACACCAGACTCATCTGATGGTAGAATCATTTCAAGAATAGCTCAGATTTTGGTTGGGTTGACATCAATCCCTCGTGAAGATATAATGTAACCTAGAAGCTTTCCTCATATTACACCGAATACACATTTCTCTAGATTCAATGTGACATTGTATTTGATCAATCGTGAGAGAATGATACGGATCACCTCTGGTGATCATATACTTCCTAGCCTTGGCCAAAAGGTCATCTACATAGGATTCCATGATCTTATGAATGAGGTCATGGAATATGTACGTCATTGCTCATTGGTACGTAGCGCCAACATTCTTAAGACCGAATGGCATGACAACATAACAGTAGGTTCCCCAAGGAGTTATAAACATAGTTTTGGATTGATCCTCTTCGGATATTTTGATTTGATTATATCCTGAAAACCCATACATGAGAGAAAAAGTGTATAAATCCATCTGTTGCGTCAACAATGATGTTGATGGATGGTAATGGGAAATCGTCTTTGAGGAAAGATTTGTTAATGTCCTAGAAGTCTATGCAAATATGTATCTTCCCATTCTTTTTGAGATTGGGGACAATATTAGATACCCATTGTGAATAATCAACCGAGTTTGATGAATCCCACTTGGAGAAGATTCATTACTTCTTCTTTCACTATGAGTGCCACTTTGGGCTTCATTGGTCTTGACTTTTGCTTAGTTGGCTTTGCATCTTGTTTGGTGACAAGATTGTGTAATGCAATATGTGGTGCAATTCCCATCATTTATTTGTAACTAAATGAAAAACCTTTTGATGTTCCTTGGGGATCTGGGTATGTATTTCTACCGACTATGGAATTAATGAGGATCCCGCCAAAATCTTTGGTTCTTCCTCTGTTCTCATATTTATATCAATCATTCTTTTAATTAAGGCGGCATTTCCCTCCTCAAACTCGGGAGGGGCTAGGGGTAATTCCAAACTCCCTTCATTCTCTACCTCATAGATTTCGAGATTCTTTTGGGGGAGATTCTATCATGGGATTTCCAAAATAGGAAGAGGAATATGGGATCAGGGAGAAATCAACCATGGAATGAGTGAGATGCAACTCTGCATAGGAATTTAGATATTCAAGGGTTTCCCTATCACTGTCAGAGTGATCTAGAATGGTAAACTCATTCTCAATTTCCACATGTGTCAAGATCAAGCTTATTGGTATTTTATGAACCAAAGGTTCAGCATGAATTGATACCATGAAATTTATATCTACCAATTCACTATTTGAAGTGAATCAGGAAGCCGAGGTTGCTACTTGAATCTATGGGAAGGTTCTGTTCTCATGGAATTTCTTTGATTGATATGAAGTCATATCCCTTTGTTACTTTCGGTATTGTTGTTTATATAGTTGCAAATTTTCATCTCTAGTCTCATATACCTTAGATAGTTGGTTTTAAACTAATTGTGATTTTTTTAGTACTCTAATATTGGCAACACCCATCCTTTTGGCTATGATAAGGCCAAGAAGAAGGGCTTCATATTTAGACCCATTGTTTGTGCATTCAAAATTTGATTTGAAGGAAAAAGGTAGAACCTTTCCTTCGAGAGAAGTAAGGGTCACACCTCGCCCCAACACCAAAACGACATCTTGCTCCATAAAAATGGAGAGTCCTATTATCACCGAATCACAAGCACCCTTATGTTTATACAAGTGCATATACTTGAACTCATGGTGTGATTGGATAACATGGGTACTATCTCCAAGTTGTGGGACTTTCTACTTGAGATAGACCTCCAGAGAAAGCTGGTTCTTACTCCTAAACTACCTGCCACAATCTACTCTAATGCAGGGGAAACTAACTATTCTAATCTAAATTTCCAAGGGACCAGGGAGAGAGAATGCATAAAATGAAAGCCTACACTAAAGCGGTGATACACCAAAAAAGGAGGGTGTGAGAGTAGTCTCCAAATGCGTGAAATACAGAGGCAAAGTGCACACTAGAAGAGGTGATGACAGTTCTCCATAATCTAGCAAAATGCATTCACAACGATATTCCAAGCATACACAATGATAATGGATCCCTACAAGAACATAATAATAGACACAATATTCTTGTAGAAAGATTAAAGGGGCAAGAAGAATGCAAGAAAACACAGCAGGGGAAGATATATCCACAAACTGATATTTTATTGCTTCATGATATGCACAGTTCAATCTATTACAGGATAAGGGCCTGATCACCATGCAAGGAGTCCACTACAAGGGCCTGCAACACATTGGCTTCACAAAGCAATTTTTATAGAGCTTTTCTATCTGAAAACTCTCTCCTTTTACAATGAGCCCAACACTCCAATTTATAGAAAAATGAGAAGGGAAAGAGAAGGGAAAATGGAAATCCCAAAATCTGTCCTTCAACCACCTATAAGAGGCATTAAATGGAGTAAAATTATTATATATTACTTGAAAAAGGCTCCCCATACTATCCCATGTGCTGCAGCAGAGAAAGAATGATGACCATGCCTCTTAATTGCACTCCCAACTACCAAATAAAACACTGTTATGAACTCGGCCACATTTTATAAAAAATCTCAATTGATCTCTCACCAAATCTATAATTTCTTGATTTCTGTGCATCGGACTCAGAGCCATGATTCCAACAGTACCAATTTTGTGTGATTTCGTTGAGAAATGCAAAAGTTATGGCCTTCTGAGTGCGGGCAGCTATTTTGGGTCTGGCAGGCGTTTTCTGTCATTTGACAGGAATGAGAATTTACTGACTAGAGCCGAATATGTTTCTCTTAATTAAATATATCTACCCTCATTAAAAATAAGAAATCTAGTTTTTGTGGCGTAGAGGACGTCGTGCTCGTTCTAGAAAGTCCAATTTTATGAAAATCGGAGCTCGGAGTCAAAAGTTATGGCCGTTTGAAGTTTCACGGGTCAAACGTTGACTTTTCTTCTTTGCCTTCGGCCGCTTCGGCTTTCCACATCCCTCGCATCCCATGCGTACCTTTGTCCCGGATGTCCTAGATGAAAATATCCTGCTTCGGCCGAATCGGCCTTCCTTGTTCCTGTTTGAGGTGAAGACACGTGGCGAGATTCCATTCGTTGGCGGCTCTTTCGGATTTTCACGTCCCTCACGTACTTTTGGCCCAACTGTCCCAGATGAAAGTCCCTGTTTCAGCCAATCGGCCGGTTCGCGTCCTCGCGTACTTTTGGCCCGGATGTCCCAGACCGTCTGGGACAAATATCTCCGAACCGCCCGAAATGGACTGACTTGCGCCAAACCGGCCGATCCGCGTCCCACGCGTACTTTTGTCCCAACCGCTCCAAAACTTGGCTATTTTTTCCACTATGGCCGGTTCAGATTTTCCACGTCCTGGCGCTTTTTGGCTGGTTCGCGCCCGACGTCCCAACTGTCCCAACTGCTGCGCCGACTAGGACTTAGCCGATTTTCTTCATTTTTTCGGCCCCAAGCTTGGTTTTTTGCAATTTTTTCACCTTTTCTAACTCATTGGGTTTTCTTCTTGGATGGGAAGTTAGAAGGAAGCCGAGGGGGCCCCAAAAACATGATTTCGGGCCTTAAATCAATCTATTTGCTTGGGACTAAAGAATTTGATGCATGTTATCAAAATTACCTTGAGGGGTGAATTTTGGATAACAATTTTGCGACTTCAATGGGGGGTTATCTTCTGTCTATCGGATGAAGAATGACCAATTACTGCTTGTAGCAATCCATTGGGCATGGAGTCTATTTGATAACCTCTCAGCTGATCTAAAATTTAAAAACCTGTGTCCTTGAGCTATTGAAACATTTGTTGAGCTGGTTTTCCTGTGGCTGCAATTCTTTTCCAGGAGCTTGATGAACTGCAAACATGCACATACTAGAAGCAATAGGACATGTGCACAAGCACTTAGGGAAATAAAAACTATTCTAACAGTAGTACAATGTGCATAAGCACTTAGAGGAATGGAAATTCTAAATTAATATTTACAAGGGTGAAAAGCTATCTTTCTAGTAGCAACGTTTGAGATAGATCCCATTGACCGGAATCTGCAATTCTTCACCATCCAACTTAGCCAGTCGGAAGGCATTGCTACCTTTGCATTCAATGATCATGTATGGGCCACTCCAGATGGCATCAAACTTGGAATGCTTTCCCGGCTTTACACGATCTGCATCCCATTTCAACACTAGATCTCCAATTTGGAAGGTTCTAGCCTTGGCTTTCCTATCAAAAGTCTTCTTGATCAAGGCTTGATCCTTCTCTATTGCCTGGGCTGCATGCTCTCTAATTTCTTGGAGCTCCATTAATTCTACATATCTAACCTCCATGGGTTCAAACTCAGCTAGTTCCAATCGTTTCATGAGTTCCAATGCTGGCAACTCGAGTGATATAGGTAGAACTGCTTCTTTCCCATACACAAGCTTGTATGGAGAGCTTCCTGTAGACCTCTTGGGTGTGATCCTATCAGCCCATAGGGCTGATTTGAGCTTTGCGTGCCAAGTTCTTTGATTTTCATCCAGAGTCCTTCTGATGATTCTTAGTAGATTCTTGTTCGTAGACTCGGCTTGGCCATTACCTTGAGGGTAATAATTCGATGAAGTGCTGAGATACACACAATTTTTTACAGCCCATTCAGTGATCTTTGTGCCAAGGAATGCCAATGCATTGTCTGATATGATAGTGGCGGGGGCACCAAACCTCGTGACTATCCCTTCATAGAAATCTAAGATATTGGATTCGTTTGCCTCCTTGAGTGCCACTGCTTGATCCACTTGGTGAAATAATCCATTGCTGTAAGTATCCACTTGTGGCCTTGACTTGAATTGGGATTGATAACTCCAATGAAGTCCAATCCCCATTGCATGAATGGTTGATTTACTTGAAATTGGATGAAGGGCAAAGCTTTGCTAACCTCTCTTTCCTATGAAGAATGCACATCTCTTGCATTTTTGACCCATGAGTAGTAATCATTGAACACGGTAGGCCAATAGTAACCAGATTTTCATGATTTTGAGAGTCACACTGTGGGCAAAGTGGCCTCCTGCTTCCCGTCATGGAACTCATGTAATATCTTCTCAACTTGACCTGTTCCAATGCATCTTAATAGAACACCATGGATGTCTTTCTTGAACAAGATACCATTAATGAGTACATACGGGATAGCTTGTAATCTAAAGTATCTCCTCTTCGCCTTGCTCACTTCTGGAGGGCACAAGCCTGTTTGGAGGTAATGCACCAAGTCTTGAGTCCAACATGGGATGAGTGCATCATCAGTTGGTTGTTCTTGATCATTCTGTAGTAGTAGGACAACATCTTCTTCACCTTTTGAGCCGTCTGGTTGTTTGGAAGCGAGCTGCTCACACAAACCTTTGCCACGAACTAGCTTGGTCACTTTGATTTCAATATCATATTCCATCACCCGAGTGATCCAACCTGCTCTCTTCTCATTTAAATCCTTGTTTAGGAGGAAGTCCTTGACACCAGCATGAGACACCAGCAGTTGAATCTTATTGTTTGAGACCAAATGTCTGAACTTCTTCAAGCTCCTGATGACGGCAAGGACATGCTTTTTGATGAAAGAATACTTTATTTCGTAATCTTCCAAGGTTTGACTGAAGAATGCTATGGGCTGTTCTGAACCTTCTCTATTCAGCTGTGTCAAGATAGCTGAGATTGTATCTGATCCTCCAAATGCATACAACATGAAGTCCTTTGAAAATTCTGGGTTGATAAGAGTTGGAGCTTGTGATATTGCATGCTTGATGTTTTCAAAACTCTCTTTGCCTTCTGCTGTCCATTTGAATGCCAGACTCTTCTTCAACATCATTGTTAAAGGCTTCACAAGAGTGGCAAAATTAGGCACAAATCTGCGGACAAATTTTATCCTTCCTAAGAAGCTTTGAAGAGATTTCTTGTGGTGTGGCAATGGAAGTGTTTGGATGGCTTCAACCCTTTCAGGATCAATTGTTAGCCCTTCCCTAGAGACAATGTGACCCAACAATTTGCCTTCGTGTGCCAAGAATATACACTTCTTTGGATTCAACGACACTCCAAACCTTCTACACCTCTGAAACACTTGTCTAAGGTGAAAGAGATGGTCTGCTGCATTCTTTGAGAAGACAGTGACATCATCTAGGTATACCAGCACTATCTTGTTGATCAAGCCTTTGAACGCCATATCCATAGCTCATTGGAATGTTGCTCCGGCATTTGACAGTCCAAATGACATCTTCTTGTAAGCATACGTGCCCCATTTTGTAGTGAAGGCCATCTTGAATTGATCTTCTTCCTTTACCATTATCTGATTATAGCCTGAATATCCATCTAGCAATGAAAACCTTTCTGAACCAGCTACAACCTGCAATATTTGTTCCATTGATGGAAGCGGATAATGATCTTTGAGTGATGCTCTATTTAGATCGCGAAAGTCCACACACAATCTTATTTCTCCATTTCTCTTTCTTACCGGCACCAAGTTTGCAACCCAACTTGAGTGTTTGATGGGGAAGATGATACTGGCCTCAATGAGCTTGCTTAACTCTTTTCTCATGAGAGGTTTGATATGAGGATTTACTGGCCTTTGCTTTTGCCTGACAGGCTTGGATTCTGGATCCAACTCAATAGTATGTTGTGCCAACTTTGGGTTGAAACCTCTTAAATCTTTGTAAGTCCAAGCGAAGACATCTGGGAACTCTTGACAAAGCTGAACAAAATCAGATTTCTCTTGTGAGGTACTTACTTTGCCAATTTGCAATGTCTTGCCTTCTTCCACTAAAATAGGCTCTGAATCTTCACCCTTTACTTGAATGTTTACTTTCTCCTTCCGGAACTGATCATTCGGGTTGAAGATTGACTCCAAGGTTATGAGGCCTTTTGGTAATTTGTTAGTTCTCAGCTGCACCACTTGGTCACCATACTGCTGCTCCAGCTTGTCTTGATTTCTGGTGGAGAACTCAACTTCTTCTTGTAGGAAATTAACAATTTGCTGATCATTCTTGAAGACTTGCCAACTTGTATTGTTATCCGGAATAGCTGGTCTCACAACCAATTTGATATGAGGCTGAGATTTCTCACTTTTGATATTTTCTACAACATCAAACGCAGCCCCAATTGCTGCCAGTCTGTCCGCTGCTTCATTCTTTTTTCTTGGGATGGAATTGATGCTAAAAGCTTCAAAATCTTCAATAAGATCCCATACCCGATTTTTGTAGTTCTTCAACAGATCATTTTTGGCAGCATTTTTCCTTTGACTTGGTTTACGATCAGCTCACTATCACCAAATACTTGTAAATTCCTGATGCCTTTCTTCTTTGCCCAGTGCAATCCATGAATTAAGGCTTCATACTCAGCTGTGTTGTTTGAGCAAGAAAACTAAAAATGGAAGGCTGAGTAATACTTTATACCTTGTGGTGAAATGAGCATAGCTCCTCCTCCTGCACCTTGTCTACTCCTTGACCCATCAAAGAACAATTGCCATACTTCATTCTTGTCTTTATGATCTGGCTTGGTGATGCTGGGGAGAGGTTGATTCTCTTCATGTAAACAATAAACTCCTAGCTCAGATTCTTCTATTTCTTGATAAGGATCAAAAGCATGCACCTTGCTTGCCCATTCATCAAGAGTCAAATATGGGATGCTTCCAACCTTGGTGTCAGCTTCATCAGTGCTTGGATAATCTTCTTGATCAAACACTGAATAGTTGGTATTGATTTGGCTTGGAGTGTAAGGCTCAATGTGAAAGTTTGCAATAGGTTCAGATCTGATTGTGGCCTTAGTTCCATACCTTGTTCTGAACAACATGTGTGACCAATCCGCCAAAAGATAGCCTCCAATTTTAGCAGTGAAGTCTCTTGACAAGCACAATGCAAAGAGTGGTGGTAGGTCTATGACTGACACATCTTGTAACACTATTACGTTGGGACATGCATGCAGTGTGAGGCTCAAACCTTTGATTACTCCAACCGTTGTCACTGCTGTCCCATCTAATTACACTACACCCTTGGAGATGACTTCATATTGAAGTCCTAGTTGATCAGCTATCTTGTTTTGGCATGACTGAGCTACTTGCCCCGGAATCAATCATGCAATTGTGCACCAATTGGTTTCCAATGATTAATGAGACATAAAAAGGAGGGGGCTTCAACATTTTACCTTGTTGTCCTCCATGATTTCCTTCAGGCTGGGCAGCATTTGTGAGTACCTTCTCTTGCATTTGGACTTGTTGATTTGAAGTTGACCAGTCCTTCATGGCAGCTTGTAGCAAATCTCTTTGTCCTGGGATAGATAGTGATTCCCACATTGATATGTTTACATTTGTCTTCTTCATCTGATCAATGATACTGAATGGAGATGAAGTATCCCTCTGCTTTGTCCTTCACTGCACATTCATTCCTTGCACATGGGCAGCAAAAACTGGCATTTGGGTTGGCCTAGGGGCTGTTTTAGGTGCCCCTTACGTGTTTGGAACTACATTTTGTTTGCCAGCGGCTTGTGGAGTGGTAGAAGGTTGTGGGTTACTTAGAGCTAATGGTTGTCCTTCACCCAAATTTCTCCTCTTTGACCTTGTGTTGGCTGCAACACTTTGAGAGGGTATTTGATTCATGCCACAAAAATCCTCAGCTTGCCTATTGACAAGAGTAGTTTCGTTCGGAGATGTTCCTTGCTGAGGTGCTTCTGCTGCGATGTCCTTCGTGGCTGGACTCTTACGACCCACTGACGGTTTGCACCATTAGATCTTGATTTAATGCACCGTTAAAGCACATTGATTGGTTGTGTGGCTGACTACATGGGAAACACCAATCATATTCTTAGGCCATGTTATTTTGGACTGGCACTAATGCTTTAGAAGAAGATACGACATTGGGGTTATAGGGCTGAAATGGTCTATTAGCGGGAGGCCTTACTTGGCTTTGATTTTGATTTGCAGCCTGAGTTGGTGACCTATTTTGTTGGTATGGGGGCCTAGCCTGGTACTGCGCTTGAGGCTGATACGGTCTAGCACTTTGAGCTTGCTGTCTTTTGATAGTAACTAGCTCATTTCCCAAATTTTGCAATTGTTTCATGACCTCTTGGAGTTCATTTGAAGCACTAGAGGATGAAGTAGAAGTCTCATTTGAACTTTGATTTCTAGGAGTGGGAATAGGAGCCAAAGTGGGTGCTTGACTAGTGCTTGGATTTTCTAAGTTTGGATACAAGGGCATGGGAGGCCTAGGAGCCAGTTTACCAGCTTGAATAAGACAATTTTTGGCTCTAATGGCAATGCTATAAGCAGCAGGTAAGGTTGTGCCTCCCATAGATTGAATTAACATAGAAATATCAGAATTCAAAGCCTTAAGATAGTATAGAAAAGCACCTTCTGCTGCTGGCCTTACTGCCACTGGAATCCTATCCCAAGACCTTTGAAATCTGAAGTTGAAGTCAGTCAGCTACTCGTTGGGAGCTCTCTTGATAGTTGTCAATTGTTCTAGTAGAGACAAATTGTCTCCCTTTTCCCCAAACTGCTCATGGAGAACTATGCATAACTGATTCCAATTTGTGATAGAACCAGCTCCAAGGCTCCTAAACCATTTCAATGCCTTCCCTTTGAATGAAGATGCCAGCAATTTGACAGCCACATCCATTTCATTTATCTCATGGATTACACAGATGTTAGCAATGTCTTTGACATGATCACCAGGAGTGGTATGATTTTCTCCAGTGAAAAATGGAATGTTCTTCAACGCTGCGATTGGAACTGGATTCTGTGCATTGAGGGCAAGTGGGCTACTGCCAGTGAAGTTGACAAAGGGATTCGGTGGTTGCGCCATTCTGATTGGCCTGAGAACCCTTGTTGATGTGAGAAAAGGTCTACCAGGTGGAGGTGTAGACAAGGTTCTATTAGGTGGAGATGGAGATCTTTGAGCTCTTCTTCCCCTTCTTTCTCTGCCTGGAGATAGGTGCAGATAAACAAACAATCCTTCCTCCCTAGTTCTTGACCTAGTCTGTATTCTTCTCATAAATTTTCCAGGCTTGGACTGCTGAAACCAGTGGATTATGCCTCTTTTGGAGTCGCCAGATGTGCGATTTTAAAGCTCCTTCAAAGCTGGAACATGGAACAAGTGCACATCGATCTTGTTGTAATGAAAGTGAAGACCTCTAAGGTCCCACCGGGCGTGCCAGAACTATTATCACCGAATCACAACACCCTTATGTTTATACAAGTGCATATACTTGAACTCATGGTGTGATTGGATAACATGGGTACTATCTCCAAGTTGTGGGACTTGCTACTTGAGATAGACCTCCAGAGAAAGCTGGTTCTTGCTCCTAAACTACCTGCCACAATCTACTCTAATGCGGGGAAACTAACTATTCTAATCTAAATTTCCAAGGGACCAGGGAGAGAGAATGCATAAAATGAAAGCCTACACTAAAGCGGTGATACACCAGAAAAGGAGGGTGTGAGAGTAGTCTCCAAATGCGTGAAATACAGAGGCAAAGTGCACACTAGAAGAGGTGATGACAGGTTCTCCATAATCTAGCAAAATGCATTCACAACGATATTCCAAGCATACACAATGATAATGGATCCTGCAAGAACATAATAATAGACACAATATTCTTGTAGAAAGATTAAAGGGGCGAAGAAGAATGCAAGAAAACACGAGCGGGGAAGATATATCCACAAACCGATATTTTATTGCTTCATGATATGCACAGTTCAATCTATTACAAGATAAGGGCTGATCACCATGCGAGGAGTCCACTACAGGGCCTGTAACACATTGGCTTCACAAAGAAATTTTGATAGAGCTTTGCTATCTGAAAACTCTCTCCTTTTAAATGAGCCCAACACTCCAATTTATAGAAAAATGAGAAGGGAAAGAGAAGGAAAAATGGAAATCCTGAAATCTATCCTTCAACCACTATAAGAGGCATTAAATAGAGTAAAATGATTATATATTACTTGCAAAAGGCTCCCCATATTGTCCCATGTGCTTGTGAAGAGAAAGAATGATGACCATGCCTCTTAATTGCACTCCCAACTACGAAATAAAACACTTTATTATGAACTCCAGCCACATTTTATAAAATATATCAATTTATCTCTCACCAAAACTAGAATTTCTTGATTTTTGTGCATCGGGCTCGGAGCCACGATTCCAATGGTACTAATTTTGTGTGATTTCGTTGAGAAATGCAAAAGTTATGGCCTTACGAGTGCGGGCGAGCTATTTTGGGTCAGCGGGCATTTTCTCATTTGACGGGAATGAGCATTAAGCTTGTTGGAGCCGAATATGTTTCTCTTAATTAAATATATCCACCCTCATTAAAAATAAGAAATCCATTTTTGTGGCGTAGAGGGCGTCGTGCTCGTTCGAAAGTCCAATTTTATGAAAATCGGAGCTCGAGTCAAAAGTTATGGTCGTTTGAAGTTTCACGGGTCAAATGTTGACTTTTCTTCTTTTCCTTCGGCCGCTTCAGCTTTCCGCGTCCCTCGCGTCCCGCGTGTACCTTTCTCCCGGATGTCCCGGATGAAAATCTCCTGCTTCGGCCGAATCGGCCTTCCTTGTTCCTGTTTGAGGTGAAGACACGTGGCGAGATTCCATTCGTTGGCGGCTCTTTCGGCTTTTCACGTCCCTCGCGTACTTTTGGCCCAACTTTCCTAGATGAAAGTCCCATGTTTCGGTCAAATTGGTCGGTTTGTCCCCGTCCTCTCCGAACCACTTTGATACTTCCCCGGATCTCCCAAACCGTCCAGGGACAAATATCTTGAACCGCCCCGCCTGAAATGGGTGACTTGCGCCAAACCACTTTCGGCCCGATCCGCGTCCTATGCGTCCTTTTGTCTGGCTGCTCCAATCTTTTGCGCGAACTACCCGGTGGCTTTTGGCGATTCGCACCCGACGTCCCAACTATCCCAATCTGCCGCCTGACTAGGACTTAGCCGATTTTCTTCTTTTTTTGGCCCCAAGCTTGCTTTTTTGCAATTTTTTTTTTACCTTTTCTAACTCATTGGGTTTTCTTTCTGATGGGAAGTTAGAAGGAAGCCGAGGGGGCCCTAAAAACACGACTTCGGGCCTTAAATCAATCTATTTTCTTGGGACTAAAGAATTTGATGCATGTTATCAAAATTACCTTAAGGGGTGAATTTTGGATAACAAGTCCATTAATAACATGGAAAAATAGAAATTGGGATATTCTTAGCATCTTCTTCTTTTGTCTCTGTTACCTCTACCATACAAACTTCATCTATAGGGATAGAACCAATTCCTGGGGTATGTCCTATACTTATAGAATCAAATGGCAGGAGAATAGGTAGATCTTTCTCTAGTAATTTGAAAATTTTTGTGGTGGTTCCTAGTGAAATTGTTTCTATGGTGAAGGTCTCATCTTTGATTACGGGATGCCTTCGATTAAGTTCATGACTTCTAACTCTATTGTAGGTACCATATTTGCTTTTGGGTTTGTATTGATTTGTTTATTGAGCTGATTTTTGGGACCTCAAATTCGAGTAGACTCCTGGTCTTTTCTTCAAGTCTACTAGGTGTATGTCGAAAGGTTTTGGGTTTCCTTGTGCTACAAATACCTTTCCCATGTGTAAAAATCTTACTTCTCATAATAACATGGAAGTTATTTCCTTCATGTGATGTATCCATGAGGCTTGAGGCAGGACATCTTGGTAGAGGCACATCATGCACCCTATTCAGCCCACCCTAGGGTGAAGAAGATGCACGCCACCTTGAAACAAATGTATCATTAGAGAGGACTTAGTAGAGATGTGGCCCGATTCATTTCATGATGTTTAGAGTGCTAGAAAGTGAAGGCCGGGCATCAACATCTAGTTGGCCTTCTCTTTCCTCATGCTATACTGGAATGGAAATAGAACACCATTTCCATGGACTTCATTATTGGGTTACTTGATGTCAAGATATAAACATGATGCCATCATGTTCACGGTTGATAAATTGATAAAAGTGGCTCACTTTTCTCCAGGTGAAGACCACTTATACAGCTAGTGTAGTGGCATGGGTGTATCTTGATGAGATTTTCATGTTACATGGGATTTCGGGGAAGATTATTAGTGACCACGATCCTTTGTACACTTCTCATTTCTCGACTACCATACAACATGCCCTCGGGATGAGAATCAACTTTAGCATAACATATCACCTCGAGACCGATGGACAAACTGAGTGGGTGAATCATATTTTAGAGGATATGCTCAGAATGTATGTGATGGATCAGCAGTCTAGATGGGAGTACTGTACTTGGAGTTTTCTTACAATAATAGTTTTTAGAGTTCTATAAGCATGCCTCCTTTTCGAGGATTTGTATGGCGAGACTGCAGAAACCTCTTAGTTGGGACAGGTTAGAGGATAGGGTTTCTCTTGGACCAGCTTTGTTGCAGGACATGGAGCAGTAGGTGGTTTTGATTAGACAGAGACTACAGGAGGCATATGACATGTAGAAGAAGTACGTAAATCAACATAGGAGTGACCGTAGTTTTGATGTGGGCATGAAGGTGTTCCTTCGTGTCAGGCCACATAAGAGACCTATCCATTATGAAAAAGGTTCTAAGTTAGCTCCTAGATTCATGGGTCCTTTTGAGATCTTGGAGCGTATTGGCCCTTTGGCCTACCATCTAGAATTGTCACCCACTTATCTCACGTACATGATGTGTTTCATGTTTCAATTCTTAGGAGATATGTTGCAGATCCTTGTCATGTATTATATTGCACATCATTGTAGGTGTAGGATCGGGGTAGGTAATGGTGGAGCCCGTTCACATCCTAGATTGTAGGAACCTAGGCCTTGAAGGTAGAGAGGTTGATCTGGTCCGAGTGAAGTGGGACGAGATATGATGAGGCTGCACTACATGGTAGGATGCTATTTTGCTACGAGTTCGGTTTACTGCACTTGTTCCAATGACTTCCAGGACGAAGTCGAGTCTAAGGGAAGGGGATGTAGTGCCCACTTCCCTTTGACACCTTTTGATACTAATCGGATACCTTTTGCTTGATTATATTATGGACATGACTATGGACCTTATTATAGTATGATGTTAGATTTTAGATCATGGATTATTGTTAACTTGATTCAATTATGATGCATGATGATTATTAGAGACATTTTGGTTATTGATCATGATATATTGTTTCTGAAGGTTATATTATGGATGTTGTGTGGACTTGTGATATTTGGATATTGTGAGTAGACCTAGAAATAGAAATTATTGGATGATGATATAGTTGTTGATAAAACCATAAATGATATTGTTAAATTGCTTTGATGTTGTTGTGATTCATACATCTAAATGATTTTGGGAATTATATTTATATTATTTTGGATGTTCTGATATGGCCATGAGGCTGAAGGAGGTATTTGTGTTTTACAGGTTAAAATATCACAACAAACATCGAGGGATTGGAGACCAACCACATTGGAATTCTAGATGAATTCAACAAGGTCACCATGACAACTAGTATTTGTTTATGCGTGTTTGTGTGTGTTAGGGATTCCCATGGGGGATCACCTTTAATTGTGACCAAGGGGTTTTATGTATTCCTTTTATTTTGGTCCCTTTGTTTATGTTTGCATGTGTTTATTTTGTGGTGCTTTTACCCCTTTCATTATTCATTAAATGGTGTGTAAATATTGTGAGTAATCATGTTGTTAAGTTAATTAATTAAAATATGTCATAAGAAAGTAATTAATAGAGTTGTTGGCCATGATTAAAGATGTGTAAGTGATGTGTAAGTTAACTTTTGAGTGTGAAACACTCCACCTTCTTGGAAATTCGAAATTGTCCTTGGAGGCTGATTTTAGAGGCTTGTGGGACAAGTTAAACTTGTCCCATACCTCTTAAATTTAATTACCAACCATACCTACGGTTGGGGAGTTGAGATTAGACTTTTGTGATGTTTTTGAGAAGGCAAATTGTAGGTTTTAATTGCACTTTTCTTACATGATTTAATTTTAGTCCTTTGGGATGTGGGTTGGATTTGAGTGTGTAAGTAAACTGTCATATTATTCACCCACCTAGTTATTGTGCATTGGAGAATGAAGTTGAATTTTAGGTTGGGGTTGAAGAGATGTGATATGGCATCCTATATGGATCTGCCTCATTATCTTCCCTTCCCTCTTCTATAAAATTTGAATGGCTTGCCTTGTTTTGGGCTTGATTCATTTTGGAGACTTTATGCTTGGGAAAATTCTTTTGTTGTTTTGGAGTTCTTACTTGAAGAATTTTGGGAAGATTGTTGCATGCTTGTGCTTGGTTGATTTTTGGATTTCTTGCATTGGGATAAAGCTTGTTGTTTTGGAACTTGGAACAACTCCATCATGGAGAGGTAGGACCTTGGCTCTTGAAATTCTCTTCTTTTATGAATGAAAGTGTTAACATATGAATGTTTGACATGGTTGTGGGTTTTTGGGTAGATAGCCTAGGAATGGTGTAGGATAAGACTATGGGGTTATATTTTGTGGGAGGCACAACGGTGTTTTACGGAGGTATAAGGGTGGAGAGAGTTGGGATTTGGGTTTCACCTTACAAAAAAATAGCTTGCATTTCTTTACTCATTATGGGCTGCCATAAGAGGTTGGGGAGGCATAAGGAAATGTGAGGAATAAGGGGTACTTGGGGGAGGCATAAGGGCATGATAGGGATTTGAAATTCTATATATATATATATATATATTGGTAGTTTGTTCTCATGTGGTGATACCCATTTCCCCTTTGGGAGGCATAAGTAGCATCCCCCATAGTTTATTGCTCCTTTGGCTTGCTTAATGAAGCCTAAGTAATGTTTGTCATGATTTAATCTAGTTGTAAACTACATTCTATTTTGGACTGTATTTTTATTGTGAATGATGCTTGTGTGTTTGTGGAAGCCTGTTGTTGCCACGAGTTGGATCACATCTTTTATTGCACTATGGTTGGGGCTCGGGGCCAATGAAAAGGATGGCATCTCTTTTTCATTTGATATCTTGGTTGGGTGGAGAGCGTTGCCTTTCCCTACTCTTGTTGTGATCAAATTGGAAAAATGAGAAAAAAAAAAGTATGTTCTTGTTCTTGAGCCGAGAAAAGACAGTTTAACAATCCCTTGTTGAGATAAATCTTATTGCATCCCATTTCCCACTTGAACTAGATGATCTATGTATTCATTATAATGGAAAGATACCTTTTATTGCGAATGAAAGTGGAAATTTGAAATGTAAAAGATTTATACTTTGTATTCTGTTTTGGGAAGATTGTGGAAGAACAATACGTGTTTTGTATGTTGCATTTTGAAATCAAATGGAAAGGAGGTTGTAAGAGTTTCATTTGAATTAATGGAAGTGTTTTCCTTGTTCATGTGATATTCTTTCCTTTGGAAATCTATACTTAACAAGCTCTATGAAATCCATGTTTGAAAGTGGAAAAGTGAAACACGTGAAAAGAAAATGTATTATTCTATCCTGTATATAATATATGTTTTTGGAAAGAATAAAATAAGGAAGTTGTAAAGTTGTCTTTTGGAATAGATAAAGGATTGCATAATCTTCCTCAAATTGTATCATTGTGTTGAATTTAATCATTTAGATGCGAGCTGTAATCTTTGTTTGAAAGGAAGTGTAATACTTTGTTTCTTTGAAATATGTGAAAGTTGGAAATCAGAGATGTATTATAGTTTTTGAATAAGTTGAATTGAATCAACTAAATGTATTAGATTTGAATTGGAACACATTATAATACTTGGAAGAAGAAAATGGCAATTAAACCCTTTTAAATTTGATCTCTGCTATGTAGTTTCAAAATGGCAATTACTTTACCTAAAATGCACAGTTCAAACCTGCAACAATGAAATAATAGATTAAATGATTAAATTGAAGTAGTTTTCCCTAAAAAATCCAATTAGACTAAAATACTTAAAGGAAACCTTGCAAACCTAGCCCAATCGAGTTCAAAGTTTTCACAGTCATTTTTCTATCAAGGAATGTAAATGCTCAAATTGCAAATCAATTAGACAAATTGAAGCTTGAAATCCTTCTTAAATCCATCTAAGAACAATTCTCCATGTCTGTTTGACATGTTGAGAGAGGGACAAGAACAAATTGAACAAGTTAAAATTTACTAGTTTGCACATAAAAACTTGCGAGAACATTTTCACGAAATTAACTTTGTTAAACTATATCAAAATTTAAAATTTATGAATCCTGTGCAAAGAGGACATCGAAATATTTTGAGAAATTCCTCTTTTTCTGAAAACCAAGCTCTTTATCAAAAGTTATGGCCTTCTAAAGTTTTTCCTTCACTTGGCGTCAAAAAAAAAATTGGGGAAAATTTTTCTTGCATGCCTGACAAGCCCATAATTTTTTTTGGAATATCTTCCTAATTTTCCCCACCAACTCACAGCCAATTAGAGGCTACCACATGGCACCACGAGGTGTCGGTGGAGGGGTGAACCCCTTTCTAAGCTTAGCGCTCCCAAAAAAATTTGGTAAAATTTTCCAAATCTTCCTCGCCACCCCGACTGGCTGTAACCAACCAAGAGATGCCCAGAGTCCCTTTTGCCATGGTTCAATTTTAGAAAATTTTGGGAAAAGTTTCCAAATTTTCCCCACCGTCCATCGGGCCCACAATAATCGGGGGCTGCCACGTGGCATTGAGAGGTTTCGGCGGAGGTGCGAGTGAATGCTTACCCTCTTAGCCCTTCGGGGTGTTAAACTAATTTTCTCCCCACCGCCCCGCCTTCCTGCGTTGGCTTAGGAAACACCACGTGTCCCTTGTGGGTTTACAGGATCACAGTGCAAATTTGGCTTTGACCCCACGTGGAAAGATTTTTCAAAATGTCTTCCACCACCCCTCTCTCCCCGTGCTCACTTGGGAGGCGCCACGTGCCCCTAGTGGACTTGCGGACCCGCGGGTGAAAAGTTTTTTTCTTTCCCCATGCGGGAGAATTTCCAAAAGTCACCTTGTGGCCCGTTGACCCATTCTTGGGATAAATTTTCACCCCGGCCCCTTGAGACCCGCTCTTGGGAAAAATTTCACTCTAAGGCCCGCCGACCCATAACTCAAAAAATATGAGGAGTTAGGAAGACTTATTTATATCACTTTGGAAAGATGAGGAAATTACCTATCCAATGGGAGTGATTTAGGGAAATTTTGAATGCATTAATTTTCAAAAAAATAAACTTGAACCTTTAATCTGTTAGTGAGTGGTATGTTGAGGAATTACCCTTGAACCTTTTGAAACTTCCAATCCTAAAATTATGGACCTTATACCCTCTAATAATTGTTAATGAAAAAAATTATGTTCTAGTGAATTAGAATTGTTACGGAACTTGTTAGTGACACTTGTTGCCTTGTAATTCGGTTGTCGACTCTTTTAAACAAAAAAATTATTCCATAATTTTCTTAATTAATCCTAGGTTGTTCTTGGGTCTCAAGTGGGTTGTTTTAGCGGGTGTTACTGAATCTCTAGCAAATTTTCGTTCTCTAATTTTTCCTCTCATTTATGGGTAGATAAAGATAAAACTAATATATTTGTATTATTTTACTTGTGTCTTCAAATATCTTCTTGGATTGAAAGCATAGAGGGTCATTTTTACACAAGATTTGTCAAAATATAAATTAAATATAACAATATTTAATTGTGTTCTTGTTTATTTTCCTTTCCATACATCTACCTTATAATGTATTTAAATACATCTGAATGTGATGTGCACCTACCCCTGGAGCTGCAAATTCCCATTAGATCTCTGATCATGATCCCCATTCTTTAAAACATCGCGCCCTTCTTCAAGATTCTCATATCAATGACTGGTCAATGTAGAACCTCTATAATGTTTATCGTTTTCCTCATTTCCCAGTTATTGCAGGATCTAAACCTTATACTTCTATATCTTTTTCCTACTTACAGGGTTTCGGGTAGAATCCCCTTTTCTTTTACCATTTAAGCTCATCTCATTCACCTAGGACCAAAATTACAAAACTCTCTTGACTCTCTAATTTAGAAGTCCTGAGAAATGGGTAAACGAGAAAACCAAGAATTCAAGAATATTAATGTTGTATGATACAACTAGGAAAAAGATACAAGTAGTGTTGAGTACAGTAGTAGTGGAGGTTCTATATACATGTTTAGTTCAGATGTCGTGATATAAGATTTGCAACTGTATATGTATGAATTTGTAACAAATTTAAATGTACACATAGAACAAATCAATGTAATGTTTCATCTATATGCCTACACTACCACTATCAATCCCACCCCTTATCAATTGTACAAAAAAGGTTTTTTCAACAAAAGACCAACCAAACAACCGATGCAACACTAACACAATTTCCCCAAAATAATTACAAACCACATCAACTACAAAAGTAATTAACTATCCAAAACGGTATCAAATGTATTCATGTTTAGTGCAAAAAAAATGGGCCACAAAATGCTACCACACATGATATTAAATTTGCACATGTACGGAAATCTTCATGTATTCATGTTTAGTTCAAATAAACAAATCTGCAAAACGCTACCACTCATGATATAAGATTGGTAAATGTATATGCACGAATTTGTAACAAGTTAGAAATGTAGAAATACAAACTTTAAAGGAAGTGGTTCATCTATATTTCTACACTTACAAAATCAATCACACCCCTTATTAGAACATCGACCACAAAAGTAATAACTATCCGTCTAAAATAAATAATATATACCGTTCGACGTTCACATTGCATTATACACATGCGATTGCTAATATGTAAACTCTATTGAATAATAGAAATCCCAGACAAATCCATCTACGAAGGACCAAAAACTTGATGAATGTGACAATGCTTTTTAAGCCTTAGATATGACAAACAAACAAATTAAATTTACATTTTTCTCCATTTCAATTGCAACAACAGCTAGAATTCAGTTATGATCTCGAAAGAATGTCACAATGCCTGCAATCCATTCCTTTATTCACTTGGAGATATTTGGCTTCTTTGTAAGATCCGTTTTCTCGTTTACTTCTGTTTAGATTTAATTCCATATATTCAAGTAAAGAGAACCTGTCATTACTAAAATGCCTCTAAAGATGGATTACGGCTTGCATTAACTGTGTCAATTGACAACGCCAACTACAGGCAATATACCCCAAAAGGGGAAAAATCTCTATATAGAGATACATTATGCATGTTAATATATATGTCTAATATATATAGAGAGAGACATTATGCATGTTAAAATATATGTCTAATATATATATATAATTTTGTTGTACGCAAGTTCGTGATAATGGATGCTTTAGTTTCTTAGATTTCAATATAGTATTCCATAAACAACAATGAGAGATGACGTGGCCAGCTTATTGCATTTTTGTCCAACATAAAAGGGCAACTCATTCATCTTAATTTAGTAGATTTATTGTTCCCACAGTGGGCACCATAACTGCAATGGATCCGCCTCCACATACGTATTATCTTCAATTGCCTGTGACGTGGCGTCAGAGGGATATGGACCAGGATGAGCATCGTCAGTGCCAAGCAGAAACATGTGGAGCATCCTCGTCAGCTCCTCTTTCGTGGCTGCCAATTCATTTTCCAGCTCAGCAATGCGCTTTTTCATTTGATGGATACTACTTACACACCCATGAACGGGGTCGTCCACCCTGGCAGTTGCTTCATATACCATACTGTCTACTGCGTCCGCTCTTTGCTCAACCTTAAGTCCCTAAGAAAAAAACACATCATAACTATGAGTTAAAAAGTCTCATAGTTTTTATCATAAAGATTAATTTTTCTCTATTATTTTTTGTGAAGTCTCTATCAGTTTTTGTCATAACACTCAATCATAAGTTGCGGTTTAACATAACAATTTCTGTGAAGCCTAATAATCGTGGATAGTTAAAATATCAGATGCTTCACCCCTGAATATGTAACTTGAATAAAGAACAACAGAGATGTCGATATTAAACACTGGTATTTTTATGGTATCGTTACATGAGTTCACATATTGTAAAAGAAAAAATACACCAATCCCATAACTTTCGATAAAAAGCAGAGAAAGAAACCACATTGGAATGATACAACTAAATCGATCAGCAAGGCTTGGATTTTGCAAGGCGTTTGGACGTTTTTAGTCATTTTAGATGTCAAAATACAGCCACTTTTAAAATTTGACCGTCATGATTGACATGCAAAAATATAATTTAAACGTCAAAATGACATGTATATTACAAATTTAACCGTCTATATATATATATATATATATATATAATTAATAAATTAAATATTAATTTTGTTTTTAGATTCATGAAAAATACAATAAAAATAGAAATTTTCATATATAAAGAAAATAAAAATAATAAAGTCTTAATATCTTATTAATGATTATGAATTAGAAACATCTATTAATTTTGATTTTCAATTAATTTTGTTTGTTTTCCTTTTTTAGTTTGATTTGATATTTTGTTTAGCTTTTTCTATTGATTTTTGATTTGTAATTGTTTGTTTTATTGTTATTTGTTTGATTTTTTACAAATAAAGATTGGAAACTACAATTATTGCAATAAATGTGAAATTTGAGAACCTGCACTCATTTTATAATTATTTATTTTAATTTAATTTTAGAAAGTCATATAAATTTATTGTTTCAATCTTGTGAATGTAAAATTGCACTCAATTTTTTTTATTTTATAATAGTTATTATAAAAAAATATTTGACGTGCATATTATATTTTGAATGTCAAATGACATCCATATAATTTTTTAGACCGTCAAGGAAAATTATTGTGACATGTAACATTGAACGTCAAAATCCAGCACTAATCTGATTCAGCATAACTGTCACGTACGGCAATGGTTGGCCGGTGCAGTGGGGTCCTGGTTTTGACTTTTGGTAAAGAGCTGTGGGGTCACGTACGTGATTGAAATAAATATTGTCGTTGTTCTACAGATAAACTTCGTTTTGGGACTTCAAAATATTGAATTTGTGAACCAGGATTATGGAACACACGCACAACACATCTAAATGATAAAGATAGTCACATAATACATTACTCAATTTTTTTAATAATAGTCTCTATATTGAATTAGGACTCTATTTTTCATATGTTTAAACTGTAGTAATGGTGGCTTTTTCCTGTAGATATAATCTTTACACTAAATTCCAATAGTGGATTAGCTACCGACAAATCTACTTCAAGAGACATTATATACTGTTAACATTTAAAATTAGCTGATCAACGTATACACACAGTAGAGCAATATACGCCTCACGAAAAAATGACTCTCAATATTCACTGTAAACAGAGTAGAGTAATATGCTCCTTGACTAAACAATGACAGCAAATATGCACAAATTATCAAACAAACTCACTCACATAAACAATGGAATGAAACGTGTTGATGAATCATATTCATTAAGCCCATAAAATATGTTCATAGAATTGCAGTACTCAAGAGAGCTCCGAAGTTTATGGAAATAACTAGAAAATACAGAAGCCCATATCGATATTATGAAGCAATATTTTTAGCAGAAAAAATAATCGATAAATCAGTACAGATTTAAAGCAATCTACTTATAACTCTTTGTTATATGGCAGATATTTAAAGAATCAATTTGCTTGCATGATGAGAGTTTTTATAATCGAGTGAACAACTTTCTATAATGCATCAATGTTTTTGTTAATTACAAGTCAAATTGATAAAACAATAAAATTGGAATTATAAAGATTTTAGTAAGGGATGCAGGGGCAGGGATTGTGCCCCTCAGTTCTTAGTAGTTACCTCAAAATCTGTCCACCGAATCTCTTCAATTTCAAATTCAATCAAGTTTTTCTAAATAAATATGTTACACAAATAATGGAAAATGTTATTAGAATCGAAGATAGAATTTTGTACGATATTTCAAGCGAGCCACTAAAGTTGAACAACCAAAAATCAAATACATAGTTCCAATAAGCCGTGCTATAGCTTTGGTCTTAGACTTGATCTA
Source organism: Taxus wallichiana var. yunnanensis (assembly GCA_018340775.1). Taxonomy (NCBI): domain Eukaryota; kingdom Viridiplantae; phylum Streptophyta; class Pinopsida; order Cupressales; family Taxaceae; genus Taxus; species Taxus wallichiana. The sequence goes on along the minus strand of CM031239.1, from coordinate 955,639,859 downwards.
CCATGCTACAAAATTATAAAACCCATAAAAAAATACAGAGGAAAAAATTAAACATGGAAGCAAATGTTTATGAACTAATAGATCGGAATTAGTTATGGAACCGAAAATATTAAAGCATGCATACTTGAAGCAGTTTGACAATGTGGCTGGTGCCAAACACACTCTGCACGACTGCAAACTTTTCTGGGTCGTTTGATGGAAAATGAGGAGCCAACACACATTCTTCTGAACATTTCTTGCGTTGCATTCTACAAGCGGCACAAGCATGATATGCCATCCTTCTTTTTGCCATGTGCGAACCGAATGGTCTATACACTCCGTAGCAAGGCCTAGCTATTATAATAATATCGTTGTTACCCACGTCGGATGTTTCATCATCATTTTTTTCTGTCATGTGTGAATAGAACGGTTTATACACTCCCACGGAAATAACACGGAAATACTATTGTTGTTACCCACGTCGGATATTTTATCATCATGTTCAGTTTTTCTAATTAGAAAATGTTAAATATTGACGTAGGCCTCCCTGACGTGGGCTTTCACTAAACATGGATTATTTGAATACGTCGTATTAACCGACTCAAACCTCCCGATAATTTCGTTATATGGTGGCCAATCATTTTTGTTAATTTCATCGAATCTTCCCTCATATTATTGTTAATTTCACCGAATCTTCCCTTGTCACCTTCAGTGATGAAGTCGGGCCTTTTGGATTGATTTATTAATTATGATTTTACCAGCCAAACAAATAATGGACGGAATAGAATGCATCAAAATAAATTATCGCAATCTACGGAATGGTCGGCCGAGGCTCCATGTCTGGAAAGCGTACGGCTGTGACTCACTCCGCCCAAGGCCCTAATATCTAGGTTCACGTCAGGCATTAAAATTGACAAGGTGTGGGCCGTCTTTTGTTTTTTTAAAAAAATTTAACCACTCTTTATGCAGCGTAAATTTACCTGTGTACATAGGCACCATAAGATGGTGTAATTCAAAACAAAACAAAAAACTCTTATATTCTCCCATTATATGTATTTATATTTAGTTTTAGAAGTTATAATTATGTAGAAGAGACATTTTTCAAATATTTAAATTATTATGCTAAAGGCGTTTCTTACACCGGTAAAAGTCTTGTGATTTCGATAGGTGTTCGAGATCAACGCTCTGCATTGTTGTGTACGTCGGCAATGACACATCACAATATACAACAGTTGTTTTGTATTTTTTTCTAGCTCGAAAAATGAGGCGAGATCTCAATACTTGTGTTGATCAACGGATGCTTCAGATCGTCCCACGACCAAGGTCATCAACAAGTGATCACATATTGCAAGCATGGTTGTTGCACCGAGGTTCGAGAAACCAATGAGCCTGCTTCGGTCCGAGGCCCGATAATCGAAGCATGAGGTTACGCGAAGCGAGAAAGAGCCATGGTTGTGAGTTGGTGGAACATGGGTTCCGCCAATCACGCGGTTCCACAGGAAGCTAGACTGTTTGCGTGATAACATGCGGCCACATCGCTACCCTATAGTGTTTTGCCCTATATTACACGCTTTTAAAGACAATCTTAAAAAATAATGATGTCTTACGGGAGAAAAAAAAACAACAAAAAATATATTGTTAAATAATTCTCTTTAATTATTAATTAAAAATTAGATGATTGATTTTAATAATTAACAAATTTAATTATATGATTGTCTTCAATAATAAATCATTAAATATAATTCTCTTTAATCATTATTTAATATAAAAGTAATAATAGTAACTAGTATGGATATCTAAAATACAATTAAAGATCTATGTTGAGGTGCATATATAACCACTATAAAATATTTAATATATGCACCACGAGATTGATATTTATGTGTATTTTAGATATTTTAGATATTCATTATAATCGTTGTTGATTTCCCGTTAAATTATGACCAACGATATCGATTAAGCTACGCCCTTGTGTCCATTTTAAAAGAAAATGAATGATAAAAAAGGGGTCCATGCATTACCATATGTTCCGTCAAATGAATGTCAAATTAAATGAGGAATCATTACGTGATAGTCAAATGGATGTCAAATTTAATGTTGAGAATAAAAGTGAGCAAATCATGCCATTTTAGTACCCAAATGCCTTTTTAGGAATGCCTCACCACATAATTATGAATAACTAAATTACCTAGATACATCCCTAGCCATGTTTTAGATTACATATAGAAGATAACAATGTTGAAGAAGTGTACATCTAAATCAATTTTTTTATCAATGAGCAACGACAACTAGAAGAAAGGTCATGGTTCAAAGTCGTCAAGAACAAATACTCATGATACAATCTTGTAAAGTAGGTTAATTGTGTCCCACTACGCTAATATTCTAATTCAGTTGGATGATCAAGATCATTTGCAACATGTTTTCTTGATATTTTCACTTACCACTTTTCGTATAAGAACGTAAAATTTAGTATTATGCTACAAAACAATTTTCTCTAAATCATTTAAATATTTTACTATTTTCTATAAGTCTATTTTACACAATTAGATATCTATTTATTAACTAAATTTAGATTAGGTCTTCACCCAAGAACACAGCAGAGTTTAGCTTCTTCATTATCCCAAAGCTCTCTAGAATTTTTCCTGACTTGCGGTTCTCATTGAGAAGAAGAACTTAAAGTTTCTATAGATTTCTTATGGAGTTGGTAATAACGCTATTAAAATTATTATTATCCGGAGAAGTGCTCTTATATTCCCGTGACCACCTAGCTAGGAGGGCGTCTGACCCGTGACCTTGTTCTTAGAGATTGAAAACAACTTTGAGTTTAGTAAGGTGGGAAAAAGAGAAGGAAATCATCTGTTGAAATTCCTCCAATATTCGAGTGAATTATTTTGATGAACGAAAAGATATCCTTTGGATTACGAGATAGTTTCGATCATGTAGAGGAGTTTCAAAGAAAGGGTCATAATTGTGTACACCTCTTGCTCTCAAGAAAAATTTGGTAACTTGACTTGTGATGATGTCACATTCGACGTCGATCATTTTTCACAAACACTTGTTTCCGTGCGGGACGTCAAGATCTTCCTTGAAATCCTCTGTCACATTGGTGAATTTTAACAATGTATCTTCGTTCCCCTTTGCACATATTAGAGGTGATTGTGCAATACCCACAACAAAGCTACAAAAAAATACCACCCAAAATACTATTGTCATCATGCCTCTCCAATAGTAAACCAAATATTCCACCGTGCTCTATGATATGTATCTTAAACTAACCACCACCATTTATAAGAAGGAATTCAGCCATGTTAAAAAACACCAACATGGTTGTGTCTTTGCATGTGGGAATTTAATATTAGTTATGATATATTATTAAATTTTATATAAAAATGGGGATGACATGTTGCATAATATATATATTTATGCTAAAAGACATGTATTTAAAGGGAAGAATCCCTCTCGACACTAACAACATCACTAAAATCAAAGGTGTTGAGCGCGCCCATATGATGTCGAAGCACAACATGCTTGGAGCCGTTAAATGTGAATACTTTTGTATTTTTTATCTATTATAATTTTAAGTCTTCTTTCATTTCTTCTAGTGGTAGGTTTTGCAGCTATTAGTGCAAAATCACAGCACCCCCGAATGTTGATCAGATTTCTAGGTTGATCATACTAGCATCCAGTGTGATTGCACAACATGGAATCCTTTCTTCAAGTGTGGGACTTGCAAAAATGAGAAAGGAATCTCCAAAGAAGGCTGGTTCCTATTCCTCTGTTCAGATGCACATGAAAATGCAGAGGGTTTACTCAAAACCTAATCTAATCTTGCCAAGGAGACAGGGTAAGAAGATGCATAAAAATAAACCTAAGCTAACAGAGGTGATGCATGAGGAATGAAGAACACCTATCTTGCCAATAAACACAAAGCATTCAAATGTGATGCAAGATCATGCATAGATAACAAAATTTGCGGTGAAAGATCGGAAGATGCAAATGAACATAGAAAGGGTTGAGAATCATCCACGGACATGCATTACTTGCTCCAAAGATCGATACAATACACTACAAAATGCCAAGAGGAAAAGTTACATTACGCTTTAAATGGGAGGTTTTAACTCCACAATTCATCTGCGAAAGAGAAGAAGGGAGGGGAAAAACAAGAATGTTCACCCTTAGAAAGAAGCCGCTCCTTACAATTTATAGGAAGAATGAGAGAGGGAAGAGAGAGGAATTCCATATCTACCCCAACCACTTCTAGGTTGCATTTAATTCATCTCATTATAGTGGTAGGTGAGAACCCTAGCAAAAGTGGTGAAATGTATTTTGCATTTAAGCTGGTTGTTGAAACGTCATTTCTGGCCATTATCACGTGCGCAGGCATTTTTAATTTTATCTCTCCAAAATGAACAAAAATGCAAGATTGACCTCGAGAATCATGTAGATAATTTCACCATCTTTCCATTGATATAAAGAACGTGAAAATCTGAGCTCTGGATCGAAAGTTATGGCGATCTGAAGATTTAGGGCAAAAATAGGCCAAAACGGATCGACGGGAAAATATTTGAATTTTTCCCGTGCACTGCCACTGGAACAACACTTGTCAAGATCTGATTCATCCGTGGGCTCATCCTCTAAAAATTCCTTTCAGGCCCTTCCTTAATTTCTTGCCACTTGGACACGTGGCACTATTTTATTGGCTCGGGCCTAAGGGGCGCACTTTGTCCTTCGAAAATTTGGTATTTTTCACTTTGGGAAAATTTTCCCATTTCTCCCCACGCTCCGCCACTCAAGTGCCACATGGCATGATTTCATTGGACGTGGGCCCTTCCTGACCATTTCCTTTTGTTTTTGCCTTTGGAAAAAAATTTAAAATTTTCCCGCCAGGCCGATGAGGTGAAGACACGTGGCGAGATTTGATTCGTTGGCGGCTCTTTCGGATTTTCGCGTCCCATGCGTCCTTTTGGCCCAACCGTCCTGGAAAAAAGTCCCCTATTTTGGCTCATTGGCGGTTCACGTCCTTCGCGTACTTTCCACCCGGATGTCCCAAACCGCCTGAACAAATATCTCTCGAACCACCCGAAATGAACTAACTTGTGCCAAACCCGCCGATCCACGTCCGCGTGTACTTTCATCCCAACTGTCCCAAACCGAGCAAAACAAAAGACTTAGGCAATTTTTTCCCTCTTTCGGCCGATTCGGCTTTTCGCGTCCCACGCGTCCCGATGTCCCAACTGTCCCGCAGACCGCCTGGACTAGGACTTAGCCGATTTTCTTCATTTTTTCGGCCTCAAGTTTGGTACGACGAACCTCAGTTCAACCCGAACTGGTACAACCCGAGCCCTTCAGACCCAAAATGCCTCAAAACAGTCCTGCAACCTTATTTTTACATTTTTCCATTCTTTCTAACTCGTTGGGATTTCTTCTTGGATGGGAGAGTTAGAAAAAGGCCGAGGGGACCTCGAAAAACATGATTTTGGGCCTTGAATCAATCTACTTGCTCGGGACTAAATAATCTGATGCATGTTATCAAAATTACCTTAAGGGGTGAATTTTGGATAACAATTTGGCGACTCAGTGGGTCATCTGCCTGCTAGATGAAGAATGGCCAGCTGCTTGTAGCAATCCATTGGGCATGGAGTCTATTTGATAACCTCTCAGCTGATCTGAAATTTGAAACTGTGTCCTTGAGCTATTGAAACATTTGTTGATCTGGTTCTCCCGTGGCTGCAATTCTTCTCCAGGAGCTTGATGAACTGCAAACACGCACATACTATAAGCAATAGGACATGCACACAAGCACTTAGGGAAAATAAAAACTACTCTAATAGTAGTACAATGTGCATAAGCACTTAGAGGAATGGAAATTCTAAATTAATATTTACAAGGGTGAGAAGCTTTCTTTCTGGTAGCAACGTTTGAGATAGATCCCATTGACCGGAATCTGTAATTCTTCACCATCCAACTTAGTCAGTCGGAAGGCATTGCTACCTTTGCATCCAATGATCATGTAAGGGCCACTCCAGATGGCATCAAATTTGGAATGCTTTCCCGGCTTTGCACGATCTGCATCCCATTTCAACACTAGATCTCCAATTTGGAAGGTTCTAGCCTTGGCTTTCCTATCAAAAGTCTTCTTGATCGAGGCTTGATCCTTCTCTATTGCCTGAGCTGCATGCTTTCTAGTTTCTTGGAGTTCCATTAATTCTGCATATCTAACCTCCATGGGTTCAAACTCAGCTAGTTCCAATTGTTTCATGAGTTCTAATGCTTTGTGACTCAAGTGATATAGGTAGAACTGCTTCTTTCCCGTACACAAGCTTGTATGGAGAGCTTCCTATAGACCTCTTGGGTGTGATCCTATCAGCCCATAGGGCTGATTTGAGCTTTGCGTGCCAAGTTCTTTGATTTTCATCCAGAGTCCTTTTGATGATTCTTAGTAGGTTCTTGTTCGTAGACTCGGCTCGGCGTTACCACGAGGGTAATAGTTTGATGAGGTGCCGAGATACACACAATTCTTGACAGCCCATTCAAGTGATCTTTGTGCGAGGAATGCCAATGCATTGTCGATATGATAGTGGCAAGGGAACCAAACCTCGTGACTATCCCTTCATAGAAATCTAAGATATTACATTCATTTGCCTCCTTAAGTGCCACTGCCTCAGTCCACTTGGTGAAATAGTCTGTCGCTGTAAGTATCCACTTGTGGCCTTGACTTGAATTGGGATTGATAACCCCAATGAAGTCCAATCCCCATTGCATGAATGGCTGATTTACTAAAATTGGACGAAGGGGAAGTGCTGCTAACCTTTCTTTCCCTATGAAGAATGCACATTTCTTGCATTTCTTAACCCATGAGTAGCAATCATTGAACATAGTAGGCCAATAATAACCAGCTTTCATGATTTTGAGAAATGTCACTCGTGGAGGAAAGTGGCCTCCTGCTTCCCCGTCATGGAACTCGTGTAAGATCTTCTCAATTTGACTTGTTCTAATGCATCTTAATAGAATACCATGGATGTCTTTCTTGAACAAGATACCATTAATGAGTACATACGGGATAGCTTGTAATCTAAAGTATCTCCTCTTCACCTTGCTCACTTCTGGAGGGCACAAGCCTGTTTGGAGGTAATGCACCAAGTCTTGAGTCCAACATGGGATGAGTGCATCATCAGCTGGTTGTTCTTGATCATTCTGTAGTAGTAGGACAACATCTTCTTCACCTTTTGAGTCGTTTGGTTGTTTGGAAGTGAGGTGCTCACACAAGCCTTTTCCACGAACTAGCTTGGTCACTTTGATTTCAATATCATATTCCATCACCCGAGTGATCCAACCTGCTCTCTTCTCATTTAAATCCTTGTTTAGGAGGAAGTTCTTGACACTAGCATGAGACACCAGCAGTTAAATCTTATTGTTCGAGACCAAGTGTCTGAACTTCTTCAAGCTCCTGATGACGGCAAGGACATGCTTTTCGATGAAAGAATACTTTATTTCGTAATCTTCCAAGGTTTGACTGAAGAATGCTATGGGCTGTTCTGAACCTTCTCTATTTAGCTGTGTCAAGATAGCTGAGATTGTATCTGATCCTCCAAACACATACAACATGAAGTCCTTTGAAAAGTCTGGGTTGATAAGAGTTGGAGCTTGTGATATTGCATGCTTGATGTTTTCAAAACTCTATTTGCCTTCTGCTGTCCATTTGAATGCCAGAATCTTCTTCAACATCATTGTTAAAGGCTTCACAAGAGTGGCAAAATTAGGCACAAATCTGCGGACAAAGTTTATCCTTCCTAAGAAGCTTTGAAGATATTTCTTGTGGTGTGGCAATGGAAGTGTTCGGATGGCTTCAACCCTTTTAGGATCAATTGTTAGCCCTTCCCTAGAGACAATGTGACCCAACAATTTTCCTCATGTGCCAAGAATATACACTTCTTTGGATTCAATGACACTCCAAACCTTCTACACCTCTGAAACACTTGCCTGAGGTGAAAGAGATGGTCTGCTGCATTCTTTGAGAAGACAGTGATATCATCTAGGTATACCAGCACTATATTGTTGATTAAGCCTTTGAACGCCATATCCATAGCTCGTTGGAATGTTGCTCCGGCATTTGACAGTCCAAATGGCATCTTCTTGTAAGCATACGTGCCCCATTTTGTAGTGAAGGCCGTCTTGAATTGATCTTCTTCTTTCACCATTATCTGATTATAGCCTGAATATCCATCTAGCAATGAAAACCTTTCTGAACCAGCTACAACCTGTAATATTTGTTCCATTGATGGAAGTGGATAATGATCCTTGAGTGATGCTCTATTTAGATCGTGAAAGTCCACACACAATCTTATTTCTCCATTTCTTTTCCTTACCGGCACCAAGTTTGCAACCCAACTTGAGTGTTTGATGGGGAAGATGATACTGGCCTCAATGAGCTTGCTTAACTCTTTTCTCATGAGAGGTTCGATATGAGGATTTACTGGCCTTTGCTTTTTCCTGATAGGCTTGGATTCCGGATCCAACTCAATAGTATGTTGTGCCAACTTTGGGTTGAAACCTCTTAAATCTTTGTAAGTCCAAGTGAAGACATCTAGGAACTCTTGACAAAGCTGAACAAAATCAGATTTCTCTTGTGGAGTACTTACTTTGCCGATTTGCAATGTCTTGCCTTCATCTACTAAAATAGGTTCTGAATCTTCACCCTTTACTTGAATGTTCACTTTCTCCTTCCGGAACTGATCATTCGGGTTGAAGATTGACTCCAAGGTTATGAGGCCTTTTGGTAATTTGTTAGTTCTTAGCTGCACCACTTGGTCACCATACTGCTGCTCCAGCTTGTCTTGATTCCTCGCGGAGAACTCAGCTTCTTCTTGTAGGAAATTAACAATCTGCTGATCATTCTCGAAGACTTGCCAACTTGTGTTATTATCCGGAACAGCTGGTCTCACAACCACTTTGATATGAGGCTGAGATTTTTCACTTTTGATATTTTCTACAACGTCAAATGTAGCCCCAATTGCTGCCAGTCTGTCTGCTGCTTCATTCCTTTTTCTTGGGATGGAATTGATGCTAAAAGCTCCAAAATCTTCCATAAGATCCCATACCCAATTTTTGTAGCACTTGAGTAGATTATTCTTGACAGCATGCTGCCCCTTAACTTGGTTTACGATCAGCTCACTATCACCAAATACTTGCAAATTCTTGATGCCTTTCTTCTTTGCCCAGTCAGATCCATGAATTAAGGCTTCATACTCAGCTATATTGTTTGAGCAAGAAAACTGAAAACGGAAGGCTGAGTAATACTTTGTACCTTGCGGAGAAATGATCATAGCTCCTCCTCTTGCACCTTGTCTACTCCTTGACCCATCAAAGAACAATTGCCATACTTCATTCTTGTTTTTATGATCTGGATTGGTGATGCTGGGGAGAGGTTGATTCTCTTCATGTAAACAATAAACTCCTAGCTCAGATTCTTCTATTTCTTGATAAGGATCAAAAGCATGCACCTTGCTTGCCCATTCATCAAGAGTCAAATCTGGGATGCTTCCAACCTTAGTGTCAGCTTCATCAGTGCTTGGATAATCTTCTTGATCAAATGCTGAACAATTGGTATTGATTTGGCTTGGAGTGTAAGGCTCAATGTGAAAGTTTGCAATAGGTTCAGATCTGATTGTGGCCTTAGTTCCATACCTTGTTCTAAACAACATGTGTGACCAATCCGCCGAAAGATAGCCTCCATTTTAGCAGTGAAGTCTCTTGACAAGCACAATGCAAAGAGTGGTGGCAGGTCTATGACTGACACATCTTGTAATACTATTACGTTGGGACATGCGTGCAGTGTGAGGCTCAAACCTTTGATTACTCCAACCGTTGTCACTGCTTTCCCATCTAATTGCACTACACCCTTGGAGATGACTTCATATTGGAGCCCTAATTGATCAGCTATCTGTTTTGGCATGACTGAGCTGCTTGCTCCAGAGTCGATCATGCAATTATGTACCAATTGGTTTCCAATGATTAATGAGACATAAAAAGGAGGGGGCTTCAACGTTTTACCTTGTTGTCCTCCATGATTTCCTTCAGGCTGGAAGCACTTGTGAGTACCTTCTCTTGCATTTGGACCTGTTGATTTGAAGTTGACCAGTCCTTCATGGCAGCTTGTAGCAAATCTCTTTGTCCTGGGATAGATAGTGATTCCCACATTGATATGTTTACATTTGTCTTCTTCATCTGATCAATGATACTGAATGGAGATGAATTATCCCTCTGTTGTCCCTTGGCCTGCACATTCATTCCTTGCACATGGGCAGCAACAACTGGCATTTGAGTTGGTTTAGGAGCTGGTTTGGGTGCCCCTTGCGTGTTTGGAACTACATTTTGTTTGCTCACGGCTTATATGGAGCTAATGGCTTTCCTTCACCCAAATTTCTCCTTTTTGACCTTGTGTTGGCTGCAACACTTTGAGAGGGTATTTGATTCATACCACAAAAATCTTCAGCCTGCCAATTGACAAGAGTAGTTTCGTTCGGAGATGTTCCTTGCTGAGGTGCTTCTTGCTGCTGATCCTCTTCATGGCTGGACTCTTGCGACCCACCAATGGTTTGCACCATAAGAGCCTGATTTAATGCACCGTTAAAGCACATTGATTGGTTATGTGGCTGACTGCACGGGAAACACCAATCATATTCTTGGGCCATGTTATTTTGAACTGGCACCAATGCTTTAGAAGAAGATATGACATTGGGGTTATAGGGCTGAAATGGTCTATTAGCGGGAGGCCTTACTTGGCTTTGATTTTGATTTGCAGCCTGAGTTGGTGACCTATTTTGTTGGTATGGGGGCCTAGCTTGGTACTGTGCTTGAGGCTAATACGGTCTAGCACTTTGAGCTTTCTATCTTTTGATAGTAACCAGCTCATTTCCCAAATTTTGTAATTGTTTCATGACCTCTTGGAGTTCATTTAAAGCACTAGAGGATGAAGTAGAAGTCTCATTTGAACTTTTATTTCTAGGAGTGGGAATAGGAGCCAAAGTGGGTGCTTGACTAGTGCTTGGATTTTCTAAGTTTGGATACAAGGGTATGGAGGCCTAGGAGCCGCTTTACCGCTTGAATAAGACAGCTTTTCGCTCTAACGGCAATGCTATAAGCAGCAGGTAAGGTTGTGCCTCCCATAGATTGAATTAACATAGAAATATCATAATTCAAAGCCTTAAGATAGTATAGAAAAGCACCTTCTGCTGCTGGCCTTACTGCCACTGGAATCCTCTCCCAAGACCTTTGAAATCTGAAGTTGAAGTCAGTCAGCTGCTCGTTGGGAGCTCTCTTGATAGTTGTCAATTGTTCTAGTAGAGACAAATTGTCTCCCTTTTCCCCAAACTGCTCATGGAGAACTATGCATAACTGATTCCAATTTGTGATAGAACCAGCTCCAAGGCTCCTAAACCATTGCAATGCCTTCCCTTTGAACGAAGATGCCAGCAATTTGACAGCCACATCCATTTCATTTATCTCATGGATTGCACAGACGTTAGCAATGTCTTTGACATGATCACCAGGAGTGGTATGATTTTCTCCAGTGAAAAATGGAATGTTCTTCAACGCGCAATTGGGCTGGATTCTATGCATTTTAGGGCAAGTGGGCTACCGCTGAAATTGACAAAGGGATTCGGTGGTTGAGCCATTATGATTGGCCTGAGAACCCTTGTTGATGCGAGAAAAGGTATACCAAGTGGAGGCGTAGACAAAGTTCTATTAGGTGGAGATGCAGATCTTTGAGCTCTTCTTCCCCTTCTCTCTCTACTTGGAGATAGGTGCGAGATAAACAAACAATCCTTCCTCCCTAGTTCTTGACACAGTCTCAGTATTCTTCTCATAAATTTGCTAGGCTTGATCCGCTTAAAACCAGTGGATTATGTCTCTTTTGGAGTCACCGGATGTGTAATTCCAAAGCTCCTTCAAAGCTGGAATGTGGAACAATTGCACATCGATCTTTTTGTAATGAAGGTGAAGACCTCTAATGTCCCACTAAGCGTGCTGAAAGCTCATTAGTGCAAAATCACAAAGACCCGGATGTTGATCATATTTCTAGGTTGATCATACTAGCATCCAAAGGTGTGATTGCGAAACATGGAATCCTTTCTTCACGTGTGGTACTTGCAAAAATGATAAAGGAATCTCTAGAGAAGGCTTGTTCCTATTCCTCTGTTCGAGATGAAGATGAAATTACAAAGGGTTTACTCAAAACCTAATCTAATCTTGCCAAGGAGACAGGTAAGAAGATGCATAAAAATAAACCCAAGCTAACAGAGGTGATGCACTTTGATGAATGAAGAACACCTATCTTGCCAATAAACACAAACCATTCAAATGTGATGCAAGATCATGCACGAGATAACAAAATTTGTAGTGAAAGATCGGGAAGATACAAATGAACACGAGAAAGGGTTGAGAATCATCCATGACATGCATTACTTGCTCCAAAGATGGACACAATACACAACAAAATGCCAAGAGGCAAAGTTGCATTACGCTTTAAATGGGAGGTTTGAACTCCACAATTCATCTCACCAAAGAGAAGAAGGGAGGGGCAAAACAAGAATGTTCGACACTTAGAAAGAAGCCCCTCCTTACAATTTATAGGAAGAATGAGAGAGGGAAGAGAGAGGAAATCCAAATCTACCCCAACCACTTCTAGGTTACATTTAATTCATCTCATTATGGCGGTAGGTGAGAACCCTAGCAAAGCGAACTGTATTTTGCATTTAAGCTGGTTGTTGAAATGTCATTTCGCCATTAGCACGTGCCGTGAGGTGTTTTTAATTTTCTCTCTCAAACTGAATCAAAATGTAAGATTGACCCTGGAATCATGTAGATAATTTCACCATCTTTCCATTGATATAAAGAACGCAAAAATCCGAGCTCTGGATCGAAAGTTATGGCGATCTGAAGATTTAGGGCAAAAATAGGCCAAAACGGATCGACGGGAAAATATTTGAATTTTTCCAAAGACATTGCCACTGGATGACACGTGTCGCCTCGATTCGTCAGTGGGCTCATTCTCTAAAATTCCTTTTGGGCTCTTCCTTAATTTCTTGCCACTTGGACACGTGGCACTATTTTATTGTCTCGAGGCCTAAGGGCGCACTTTGTCCTTCGAAAATTTGGTATTTTTACTTTGGAAATTTTTTTCCCATTTCTCCCCACGCTCCACCACTCAAGTGCCACATGGCATGATTTCATTGACGCGAGCCCTTCCCGACCACTTCCCTTTTGTTTTTGCACTTTGGAAAAAAATTTAAAATTTTCCGCCGGCCGATGAGGTGAAGACACGTGGAAAGATTTGATTCGTTGGCGGCTCTTTCAGCTTTTCACGTCCCACGCGTCCTTTTGGCCCAACTGTCCTGAAGAAAGTCCCTTGTTTTGGCCAAATCGGTCGGTTCGCATCCTCCACGTACTTCCAGGCCGGATGTCCCAAATTGCACTCGGACAAATATCTCTCAAACCGCCCGAAATGGACTGACTTGCGCGCTAAATCGCTGATCCGCCCCACGCGTACTTTCATCCCAACTGTCCCAAACCGAGTGAAACAAAAGACTTAGGCAATTTTTTTCCTCTCTTCGTCGCTTCGGCCTTTCGCGTCCCATGCGTCCCGACGTCCCAACTATCCCGCAGACCGCCTAGACTAAGACTTAGCCGATTTTCTTCATTTTTTCGGCCTCAAGTTTAGTACGATGAACCTCAGTTCAACCCGAACTGGTACAACCCGAGCCCTTCAGACCCGAAATGCCTCAAAACATTCCTGCAACCTTATTTTTGCATTTTTTCCATTCTTTCTAACTCATTGGGATTTCTTCTTGGATGGGAGAGTTAGAAAAAGGCCGAGGGGACCTTGAAAAACATGATTTTGGGCCTTGAATCAATCTACTTGCTCGGGACTAAATAATATGATGCATGTTATCAAAATTACCCTGGGGTGAATTTTGGATAACAACAACACAAAAAATATTGTGCAAAAGGGCTTCGTATTTCTTGACGAGAAAGTTAGATCATGAATCTCCTCTCAATAAACGAGACCAAAAAATGGAACTCTATAAAGTCCTTTTAGCACGAGACTTGAGAAAAATGTTGACGTAGCACGATAAAATTATTTCAACATAGTAGAGAATAAGGGATGGAAATATTGATGTAGAGATTACTTACCTAAATAGAGGAAGGAAATGTTAGAGGTGTGACAGTTGATTCACCAAGATTTTTTTACAAAAATGGAAATCACATCCAAGAAATATGTCTACGAAAAAAGGAATTATGGGTTCTGCTTAACGACATACACAGGAAGGTAATAATGGAGATGAATGTTTCGAAAGGTTGAGTGAGAAATAATTTGATCTTAGAACTTGAGAAATAATTCATCCCTCCATCTCCCTTATCTCGCATTTCGACTCCAACTAAATGTGGATAAAAACATAAATAATTAAACCCACATTATACCCGAGGATATTTCTTAGAAGGAATTTGGAAGAATGAAACCCATAATCATTGAAACACTTAAACACAACTAGACATACAATGAAATGCATAAATGTGATCATAATGAATGAAATGTTCTAGAGGCTTCAATTGTTCTATGTAACATTGTACCACGATTAATAATATTTTCCAGTATCATCATTCTCCAATAGATCAACATTCTCCATATAATTGTTATCATCATATGCATACCCTTGCTCTTGATAAGCTCCATAGCCAAAATGGTTTTGACACTGCTCATATGGGTAAGCATGATGGTTTTGAATCTGATCATAATGTTGATTTGGAGGAGATGAGAAATACATTGGAGGTGGATTGCACTATGGCTACTACAAGTGTGAATTCCAGGATGGGAATGAAGTCATGATTGCACAACTTCATGGAATGGAAGAAAATGAAAGATATGGAAAGAAGAATGGGTGGAAATGGATGGGGAGAAGATCTGAAACTTAGAGAATGGGTTGTTGACCAGATGGAGTCGCCAAATGTGCTTTGCATGTGCCTCTAAAGGCTGAATCTCACCAAGAACACACCAACTTGATGAAATAAAGTGGTAAGGTGCTTCAAACTTGTCCCACTAGGTGTGCCAAAACTATTGATGTGGTTGCACGGTGGATCAAGATTTGTAGTTTGATAATGAGACACCTTGGAAAGATGAGAGAATCTAAAACAGTGTTCCACCAAGCATGCCAAAACTATTGATGTGAAATCATAGCACCCTTGAATGTTTGCAACGCAATGGGTTTGAGACTCTCGGTGTGATTACATAACATGGGTACTAACTCCAAGTTGCTAGAATTTCTATTTGAGATAGACCTCAAGAGAAAGATGGTTCTTCTTCCTAATCCTAATGCTAAACTACTTCTAAGGAAGGAAATGCAACTATCTACTCCTAATCTAACAATTCCAAGGAGACAAAGAGAGAGAGAGCATGAAAATAAAGAAGTCCTACCTACACACCGATGATAGCACCGAGAAAAGGGGGTGTGATCACAATCTTAGCTTCCTGAAATGGAGAGAGGTGAGTAATGGAGAGGATGGATAAGATGCATCATAGACCAAAGATAAAGTTCACATAGAACACCACTTCAAAACCCATTAAACACAGCTCTCAAAGCTTGCAATGGACATTAGAGATATGCACATATACCTTGCAATGATGAGAGGCAAGAAGAGACAATAAAATAAGGAAAGGATGGATATAATGCATCACGAAACATTTTATTGTTCCATGAGTTCACACAAGATACATCATCAGTGGGAAAGAGGAAAGAAAATGTCATTACAAAGCAATGATAGGAGGCTTAAGCTCCACATTCAACCCTAGGGAAGAAAGAGAGGGGGCCGGAGAGAAAAGATGACCAACCTCTTAAAAATTGCCCCTCCTTTACAATATATAGAAGAATGAGAGAAGGAGAGAGGGAAAATTTGAATCCTGCTTCAACCACCCCTAAAAGAGCATTGAATCCACCCACTCTAACCACCCCAAAAGATGCATTGAATTTTCCTACTCAACCATGATGAGTTCCACTGTAAAACCCATGCCTCCATGTGTTGTTCCTTGTTGGGCAAGAAAGGAGGCTCGTACTTCATTATGGTGGTAGGTGAGAAACTTGACAGCCTCAAAAATGGCGGACTATATTTTTCATTATGGTGGTAGGTGAGTAGCAGATGTTGAGAGCTTTCCAAAAAGTCCTCCCTTGCTCAAATATGAGTTCCCAATTGAAAGATATGGCTGTCTAAAGGTCAGGGTCGAACATTTAACATAGGCTCACAATATTTAAAAGATTCTATCCATACAAGATCCACGTGGAAGCTCCGCGTGTCTTAAAATTTCACCCCCTTCTTTCACTCTTGAAGTTGCGCCAATTGGACACTTGACATTGTCTATGAGCCTTTGCCCTTCTTTCTTTGTGTTTTGGCTAAGTCCATTCTATTTAGCGGAGCACTATGTCTGACCCTAGACACATGGAGAGCCTGCACTCATTTGGGGCTTTCCTTTGGTTCTTACCCTTAAAGTTGCGCTAAACCCGACACGTGGTGCCTTCCGCTGGCTCTGTTGCTTTGCTTCGACTTTTCAACACCCGATGCAACATTTTCGGGCCTTAGACACGTGGAGAGCCCGCGCTTGTTTGGGGACCGCCTTTGGATTCTACCCCGAAGTTCCGTCGAGCCGATAGGTGGCACCTTCCACTGGCTTTAGACACGTGGAGAGCCTATGCTCGTTTGTGGTCTCCGCTTTTGTGCACCATATCAAAAGTGTGCCAAAGAGACACGTGGAGGTTTCGCTAGCCTTTTTCATACTTAACCGATTCGGGCCTCGATTGAACACTACCTGCTAGATGGAGGACGAAAAATGGAAGGAGAGCAAAATGCAAAGGAAGAAATAAGGAGGCATGCAAGGGCACGCAGAAAGAAGGCGACAAGGAAGCAAGGAACATAGAAATATGCAAGTGTTAGAGAGGAAAGTAGAGAGGATGCGTGCGCATAGGGTGTGAGGGGACAAAAAGAAGGTGCGCGCATGGGAGGAAGAGAAGAAAGTGCACGCGTGGGAGGAAGAGAGGAAAGTGAGCGCTCGGGAGGAAGAGAAGAAAGTGAGCGTGCGGGAGGAAGATGCGAAAGCGGAGAAATGGGAAGGGGAGCAGAATGCGAAAGGAGGGTATGGAAGTGAGGCACTAATACCCAATTGAGGAAGGGCGCACGAAAATAGAAAGGAAAGAGGGCGCACGACAGGATGACCAAGAACTTAGCCAATTTAGAAGGCATCTACAGAGGGGCACGAGGAAGAATTGCATGGCACGGGGAGTGCGCTTGAAGGACTACAACCCATAAAATTGGTGCCAAATGAGCAAGCTTGCGGGCACGCAACTTGAAATGTAAAGCATTAGAGCAGTGAGTGAAAGTAAAAGTCATCCAATTAGTGGGAGGGTTATTTGGTTATCACTACCCAAAAGTCTCTTGGTCTTACTTTGCATAATGTCACTATTTATATCGGTAGGACTAAGATACACAGTCTTACCTTCACAACTTCCTCTATAGTTCATTCCTTTTCCAATCTTTGGATTTTCCTCCCTTCTCTCATGCACATTATTCTAAAATGTCAAAAACACCCTTACTACAATGCCGCATAAACAATATATCAAGACTACATTCTCTTAAAATCTTCTCCGCCCCTAGAACATCATCGCACTTCCCTTCCACTCTCTTCCACACTACCTTTACACATCAATGTTCCAGCTTCTCTATTACCCCTTATCCTTATACTCACCTTACTTTATGCCGTGTTATTAATACAACTTCCCTTTCTAACATATTTTCAATCTCCATTTCGGTTAATTCGACTTCATCTTTCCCTTCGATATTCACATCGTATTGCCCATATGCAATTGCTAGTTTTAAATACAAAGAAATTCAAGGTGGCCCATTACTTGAGAATTGGATTATATATTTTTCACCACCTATTTGTCAACATTTGATTTGGATAATTTGTTGGAATGGCTTGATGTGACTTATTTAATAGAACGTTTTTTTCCAAAATATAAGTGGGAAAGTGATAAAAGCATATAATTATTTGAAGAATTATATATATATATATATATATATATATATATATATATATATATATATATATATATACACACGTGAAGAAATCATAAAAATAAGTATCCGCCATAATGAAATTTACATCGACCCCAAAAAGCTAGTCGGTCAATAAATTTTGATTTGAGGTTCACATATAAATCTTTCACTCCCAGTGTCCCACAGTTACAAACACTGAGTAACAGCTTTAAAGCATGACTTAAAACAGTCCATTGAATGTCTTGTAGTACCCCTTCAAAATCTTGAGCAACAAACCAATTTAACAATTTTTACAGAAGCTTTGACACGTTTCGTTTACCAGAGATTGTATATTGTTAGAGACTCGAATAAAAGGCTAGCTGCAAAAAAAAAAAAAAAGTGGGCAGGATATAGGCATATAGCGAATTGTTTGTTCCATATTTGAAAATAGAAGGCACGGATTGAGACCGCGTAATGTTAGGGTCCGTCCATGGAGCGCTTTAGAGCGCTTAAATCTTGAAAATAGCCCACCGTACGCAGCTTCACTGCAAACTTCACTGCAGCCCAGGTCCATTTTTAATCGTGTACGGTTTTAAAACAGTAAAATATATTTTTAGAGGAATATTTAACTAACTGCTAACACGTAGCACTATAACTCACAGTATAATATATTTTAATAATAATTTTATACAAAATACTGACACGTAAGCACTCCCCTTACAAGGCAGGGCTCCTCCAAAAACCTGTCATGTGCTCAAAACCGGGGCTAAAGCTGCATGACATCATTTTGGGAGATGTTTAGACAGTGCTTCGGCCTTAGCATGTGCGCATGCTGCCATGCATCCATATCAACATTAATTTTTTAATTTTCCTTTTTTTTAAATGATAAAAATTAAAGAAATTCCAAAATTATTACTTTTAGTACAGGTAGCTTAAATGACGACGTGCTATGTATATTCATTTTCAGTGTTTAAATAAATGGCACCGGATATACGATAATACTTATATTTCAAATTGAGGATTCAAATTAGCACTATATTAATTAAAATCTTTACTTCAATTTTTACATTTTACTTGTTAATAATAACTAGCAATCGCACGAGAGGTGTGCGATGTTAATGCCGAAAGTGAAATATTGGGGAGGTCCGCGTAGAAAACCCCTAACTGATGAAATCAGGAAAAATATTCTCTAGCAGGTACATGTGAAAAAATGATTTATTTCTTATTTCGAAAAGAATTAACTGTCGAACCACTGGTCTACTCCAAAACCGCCAACCAATGAAATTAGGAAAAATATTCTTTAGCAGGTACATGCGAAAAAATAATTTATTTCTTATTTTGGAAAATATTTAACTCTCGAACCATTGGCAACCATGTGAAGGGCATATGTGAGTTCGTGCTTCGTCGACCAAATCATCTCTCGCATCCATGCCTTGGCAGTTGTCAGAAGTGGTGGAGCATTCCGCATGTGCAAATGCCTCTCGACATAATGAAATTTTACGATTTCCAAGTTATATAAATATTTTAGATTTATCCTCAATTGGTTATTTTTCGTCTTTGCATCTATTTGTTGGTTTTTCTCCTTTTTCTTGACCTCTTTTTATCTACCTCACTACTCCACCTCGAACATCTTCTTCTTCATTTCTCTTCGGCCATATGTGCATGCTCAGCTCCAGGGTGGATTTGGGATGTTCAGAAATTAAACGCCTAGAGCTCGCCATTAAATAGGCCTTGGATGCGACACTGCTCAGGTAAGTTGCTTTGTTGCTCACTCTTCATTCTCTTTCCCTAAATTAATCTTTATTTTGTGGGTTCATCACCCCTTCTATCATTTGGAAAAGAATGAGATTTATGGGCATGGGGTCCGATGGGAAACTCAAAGCATATACTTGAACTCAAGGTGTGATTGGATAACATGGGTACTATCTCCAGTTGTGGGACTTGCTACTTGAGATAGACCTCCGAGAGAAAGCCGGTTCTTGCTCCTAAACTACCCGCCACAATCTACTCTAATGCGGGAAACTAACTATTCTAATCTAAATTTCCAAGGACCAAAGAGAGAGAATGCATAAAATGAAAGCCTACACTAAAGCGGTGATACACCGAAAAGGAGGGTGTGAGAGTAGTCTCCAAATGCGTGAAATACAGAGGGGAAAGTACACACTAGAAGAGGTGATGACAAGTTCTCCATAATCTAGTAAAATGCATTCACAACGATATTCCAAGCATACACAATGATAATGGATCCTCGCAAGAACATAATAATAGACACAATATTCTTGTAGAAAGATTAAAGGGGCAAGAAGAATGCAAGAAAACACGATGGGAAGATATATCCACAAACCGATATTTTATTGCTTCATGATATGCACAGTTCAATCTATTACAGGATAAGGGCCTGGATCACCATGTAAGGAGTCTACTACAAGGGCCTGCAGCACATTGGCTTCACAAAGCAATTTTGACAGAGCTTTTCTATCTGAAAACTCCCCTCTACAATGAGCCCAACACTCCAATTTATAGAAAAATGAGAAGAGAAAGAGAAGGGAAAAATAAAATCCCAAAATCTGTCCTTCAACCACTTGTAAGAGGTATTAAATGGAGTGAAATGATTGTATATTACTTGCAAAAGGCTCCCCATACTGTCCTAGGTGCTGCAGCAGAGAAAGAATGATGACCATGTCTCTTAATTGCACTCCCAACCACCAAATAAAACACTATTATGAACCCGGCCATGTTTCGTTAAAAATCTCAATCAATCTCTCATCAAATATAGAATTTCTTGATTGCTGTGTGTGTTGGGCTCAGAGCCACGATTCCAACGGTACCAATTTTGTGTGATTTCGTTGAGAAATGCAAAAATTTATGGCCTTTTCGAGTGCGGCAACTATTTTGGGTCCGCGGCATTTTCTGTCATTTGACGGGAATGAGCATTAACCGACGGAGGCGTTTTCTAGTCGTGCTCGTTCAGAAAGTCCAATTTTGTGAAAATCGAAGCTCGGAGTCAAAAGTTATGGCCGTTTGAAGTTTCACAGGTCAAACGTTGACTTTTCTTCTTTGCCTTCTGCTGCTTCAGCTTTTCACGTCCCACACGTACTTTTGGCCCGGATGTCCCAAACTACCTTGGACGAAAGTCTCATGTTTTGGCCAAATCGGCCGGTTCGCGTCCTCCGCGTACTTTTGTCCCAGAAGTCCCAAACTTGACAATTTTTTCTCTCGGCTGGTTCAGATTTTCACGTCCCTCACATCCCACGTGTACCTTTGGCCCGGATTTCCCAAACTGTCCTTCGGCTTTTCGGCCGGTCTGCGTCCCGCGCGTACCTTTGGCCTCGGCTGTCCCAAACTATGTGAAAACAACACTTAGTCAATTTTTTCAACTTTTTGGCCGGTTCGCCTTTTCGCGTCCCGACGTCCCCAATCATCCCCAAATGCTGCGCGCAGATCGCCAACGCCTTTTCGGCTGATTCATGGTCCGGCGTCCCAACTGTCCCAAGGACCGCCTAGGACAAGACTTAGCTGATTTTCTCTGTATTTTGGCACCAAGCTTGGCTTTTGCAATTTTTTCACATTTTTAAAACTTGCTAGGTTTTCTTCTTGGATAGGAGAGTTAGAAAGAAGCCGAGGGGACCCCAGAAACATGATTTTTGCCTTGAATCAATATAATTGCTTGGGACTAAAGAATTTGATGCATGTTATCAAAATTACCTTGAGGGGTGAATTTTGGATAACAATTTTGGCGACTCAGCGGGGTCATCTGCCTGCTAGATGAAGAACGACTAGCTGCTTGTAGCAATCCATTGGGCATGGAGTCTGTTTGATAACCTCTCGGTGACTCGATATTTGAAAACCTGTGTCCTTGAGCCATTGAAACATTCGTTGAGCTGGTTTTCCTGTGGCTGCAATTCTTTTCAAGGAGCTTGATGAACTGCAAACATGCACATACTAGAAGCAATAGGACATGTGCACAAGCACTTAGGGAAATAAAAACTACTCTAACAACAGTACAATGTGCATAAGCACTTAGAGGAATGGAAATTCTAAATTAATATTTACAAGGGTGAAAATCTATCTTTCTAGTAGCAACGTTTGAGATAGATCTTGTTGACCGGAATCTGCAATTCTTCACCATCCAACTTAGCCAGTCAGAAAGCATTGCTACCTTTACATTCAATGATCATGTATGGGCCACTCCAGATGGCATCGAACTTGGAGTGCTTTCCCGGTTTTGCACGATCAGCATCCCACTTCAGTACCAAATCTCTAGTTTGCAATATCCTGGCCTTAGCTTTCTTGTCAAAACTCTTTTTGACCAATGCTTTATCCTTTTCTATGGTCTGCATTGCGTGCTCTCTTGTCTCTTCTAATTCCATCAGCTCTGCATACCTGATTTCCATAGGTTCAAACTCAGCTAGTTCCAACTGTTTCATGAGCTCCAACGCTGGCAACTCAAGTGATATAGGTAGAACTGCTTCTTTCCCGTACACAAGCTTGTATGGAGAGCTTCCTGTAGACCTCTTGGGTGTGATCCTATCAGCCCATAGGGCTGATTTGAGCTTTGCATGCCAAGTTCTTTGATTTTCATCCAGAGTCCTTCTGATGATTCTTAGTAGGTTCTTGTTTGTAGACTCGGCTTGGCCATTACCTTGAGGGTAATAGTTCGATGAAGTGCTGAGATACACACAATTCTTGACAGCCCATTCAGTGATCTTTGTGCCAAGGAATGCCAATGCATTGTCTAGATATGATAGTGGCAGGGGCACCAAACCTCGTGACTATCCCTTCATAGAAATCTAAGATATTGGATTCATTTGCCTCCTTTAGTGCCACTGCTTCAGTCCACTTGGTGAAATAGTCTGTTGCTGCAAGTATCCACTTGTGACCTTGACTTGAATTGGGATTGATAACCCCAATGAAGTCCAATCCCCATTGCATGAATGGCTGATTTACTGAAATTGGACGAAGGGGCAGCACTGCTAACCTTTCTTTCCCCATGAAGAATGCACATTTCCTGCATTTCTTGACCCATGAGTAGCAATCATTGAACACAGTAGGCCAATAGTAACCAACTTTCATGATTTTGAGAGCTGTCACTCGCGGAGCAAAGTGGCCTCCTGCTTCCCCATCATGGAACTCGTGCAAGATCTTCTCAACTTGACCTGTTCCAATGCATCTTAATAGAACACCATGGATGTCTTTCTTGAACAAGATACCATTAATGAGTACATACGGGATAGCTTGTAATCTAAAGTATCTCCTCTTTGCCTTGCTCACTTCTGGAGGGCACAAGCCTATTTGGAGGTAATGCACCAAGTCTTGAGTCCAACATGGAATGAGTGCATCATTAGGTGGTTGTTCTTGATCATTCAATCAGAAGAGCAAGACAACATCCTCTTCATTTTTGACTCATCTGGTTGTTTGGAAGTGAGCTGCTCACACAAGCCTTTGCCACGAACTAGCTTGGTCACTTTGATTTCAATATCATATTCCATCACCCGAGTGATCCAACCTGCCCTCTTCTCGTTTAAATCCTTGTTTAGGAGAAATTCCTTGACACCAGCATGAGACACCAGCAGTTGAATCTTATTGCTTGAGACCAAATGTCCGAACTTTTCAAGTTCCCGATGACAAAGCAAGGACATGCTTTTCGATAAAAGAATACTTTATTTCGTAATCTTCCAAGGTTTGGCTGAAGAATGCTATGGGTTGTTCTGAACCTTCTCTATTTAGCTGTGTCAAGATAGCTGAGATTGTGTCTGATCCTCCAAACGCATACAACATGAAGTCCTTTGAAAAGTCTGGGTTGATAAGAGTTGGAGCTTGTGATATTACATGCTTGATGTTTTCAAAACTCTCTTTGCCTTTTGCTGTCCATTTGAATGCCAGACTCTTCTTCAACATCATTGTTAGAGGCTTCACAAGAGTGGCAAAATTAGGCACAAATCTGCGGACAAAGTTTATCCTTCCTAAGAAGCTTTGAAGAGATTTCTTGTGGTGTGGCAATGGAAGCGTTCGGATGGCTTCAACCCTTTCAGGATCAATTGTTAGCCCTTCCCTAGAGACAATGTGGCCCAACAATTTGCCCTCGTGTGCCAAGAATATACATTTCTTTGGATTCAATGACACTCTGAACCTTCTACACCTCTGAAACACTTGTCTAAGGTGAAAGAGATGGTCTGCTGCATTCTTTGAGAAGATAGTGATATCATCTAGGTATACCAACACTATATTGTTGATTAAGCCTTTGAATGCCATATTCATAGCTCGCTGAAATGTTGCTCCGGCTTTTGACAGTCCAAATGGCATCTTCTTGTAAGCATACGTGCCCCATTTTGTAGTGAAGGCCGTCTTGAATTGATCTTCTTCTTTCACCATTATCCGATTATAGCTTGAATATCCATCTAAAGCAATGACAATCTTTCCGAACTAGCTACAACTCCGCAATATTTGTTCCATTGATGGAAGCGGATAATGATCTTTGAATGATGCTCTATTTAGATCACGAAAGTCCACACACAATCTTATTTCTCCATTTCTCTTTCTTATGGCACCAAGTTTGCAACCGAACTTGAGTGTTTGATGGGAAGATGATACATCGCCGCAATGAGCTTGCTTAACTCTTTTCTCATGAGAGGTTCGATATGAGGATTAAACTACAAGAAAATGGGTACTTTATCCACAAATTTTCCACAATTTGTTTGTGGATATCTTATTCAAAATTGTGAATCCAAATTTGTGGACTCCACCCACAATTTTTTTGTGAAAGTATTAAATGTGACAAAAACTTGTGATTAAATCCACAATTAAAAAAATTGTGAAAAAATCACAAATTATTAATTGTGGCATTTGTCACAATTTTGATATTGTTACATGTCTACAATTAGAAAAAATGTGGTCATTTCACAATTTTTAAAAATTTGGTGCACCCATAATTTTAAAATTGTGACATATACTATAGTAATAAAAGGGTTGTTATTCCAAAATTATAAATTTATGACTATTTATAAAACAAATAGTTTTTATTTTACTTTTTACACAACTCTTTTAAATTTAATAGTATTTTTGATATATTTATATTTACATATCTTTATTTTTACATTGTGTACTAATATTTTAATATAATTTTAAAACATTAAATTAAAATATTTTATATTGTATTTGAGTACCAATATATAACCATTAAAATATCCTACATTACAAATTTTAAATTATTTATTATATAAAATAACGAATCTAAAATTAAGGAAAAAAATTAAAATATATTTTAAAAGCATTCAATTACCTTGATACTCAAATAAAGGATATTAGAAAATATTATAAAATTAAAATATAAAATAAGTATGAATATTCTAAAAAATAGTATTATGGTTGTTAATCTTTACCAAAAAAATAGGACTTAAATATAAAATGCTAATTTTAAATATTTTTATACGTATATTTTAAAATATTCTTTTGTTAAAAATCTTTCATAACTAAAACATTATTCGTGCCATTATTTAAGAAAACAACCTATCATTTATAATAAAAATAAATATTAATATATCCATATACACCCTAAACTAAATCAATAGATATTTTTTAAAAAATATTATTTATAACAGTATATTCTATACTTCAATGATAAAAAATTTCTAACTCAAGTATGAATACGACTCTTGAAGTTTAGAATTTACTAAAATATAATTTTAGAAATAATTTCATGGTAGGGATTTTGGAATTTGCTGGAATACACGGTTAAAATATTAAATATTCATGATTTGTAGAATTCGGGATGAAATCAATAGTTCTCTAAAACTAATGAAATATATTTTTGGAATCTAATCATTATCTATTTCTAGTGTCTAACTTTGACCTTTACAAGCAACTACAGAAGTATAAAGAGCATCACTTTTACAGGAACCATGTATACAAATGAAACATTATATAAACTTCTTTAAAAAAGTAGATTATCTTAATATTTAGTGGAAGATAGGGCCGTCATAGTATATCTGTAGATCTTTATGGAGAAACTGAACCTCTGCAAAATAGGCAGAAAAATGCATAATTTTTAAACACCCAATCCATACACGAAGCTTTTAAAACTAAATGGAGACCATAATAAAAAAGAAGTAAAGATTAAAGGATGAAACTGGAAAAACCCAATGATTCATCGGCCACTATCCTTCACTAGCGCCAATGAAGATGTCTTCCCTATTTATTTTGTTTCCAGAAAAATTAGGTTTTCAATCTTTTCATAGGGATCAATGCCTCGAATCATGGAAATTTAGGTTTTAAATATTTTATTGGCACGGATCGAGTTCATGGATAAATATCCCAACCATTAGATTATTTCTTATCAATGGTTTATAATGTAATGTTATTTGTTATGATATCCATTTAGTTATAGATATTTAATGATAACCATCATTATAAGATTAAATGACATTCATCCCAATGGAAGTATAATTCTAAGAAGAGATCGCAGAAAGTCTTGTCGCTAGCATAATTTATAGATTATAATTTATGAAAAAATATTATAGAAAAAATATTTTAAAATGGATTCTTTATATTATCATACTCAAAATAAGGATGAAAAAATATTGTGGATATTACACAATATTTCTAAAATATAAATTTTCTAATACAATTTAGTTACATGATGTAATTGGTATATAATGAATCATATAGTGACATTGTGGTGAGTTTCGGATCTAATTTTAAAATGTAAAACATTAATTATTTTTATTATTTTAAGATAGTGTGGATAATCCACAATTATTAATAGGGGAATGTAAAGCCTCCACAAGTGTTAAAATTAATATTAATGTGAGTTTTCTATAATTTTAATGGTTTTGAGACATGGATTCTAAACAATTTATATTTTTAAATCTCTAGTAAATTATTAATAATTATATTGAGATTAAAATCTTTTTTTTTTGTAAATGTAAAATATCAACAATTTGAGGTAGATGTTGTACTATATTTCCCTCAATATATACATTATATATATTTTTAGATAATATATTATTAATGCGTTAGCATTGTAGAATTTTTATAAATTCTATTAGAGCATAAAATTTTCCACAATGTTGGTATTTTATATTTTTGGATAATACAAAATGAATGTTTTAGTAGTGTTTGTGATTTTTGTTTGTATCAAAGAGTAGTGAAGTAAATTGGATTTACGGTACATTATTTTGGGTTATTCAAAGACTCAATAAATTTCAATTTAAAAATTTGTTTTCTAAACCAAAATGCAAAAATGTGAATTATCCAATATAAACAATCCACAAATACAAGTTTATTATTACAAAATTGTAATATATCGATATCATATTTTTAAATAAAATCTATCAATTTTGTTTTTTGTTGATAAATCACTTTATTTCTACTATAGTTTATTTTTTATGAATAATACTATGGATAAATAAACCTACTTCTAGTATTTTTACTATTAAATTTTATATTTAGGTGTTTATAATATATTAATTTTAACTTGATTGATGAATATTTCACAATTTTGAATTTGACATTTATGAAGTAGTGGAAATATTTTTCAAAACATGAGAAAATGTGATTTTTTCACAATGAAATTTCAATAATGTGGATCTTTTACAAATTAAAATGTGAATTTTATGACATTGTGTAAAATCTACAATTTAATTTGTAGAAGCTATCCCTTTAATGTTGACAATTCACAAATTTTCTACAAAATGTATTTTTGTGGATAACAATGTGGATAAATTATCCTACTTCTTGTAGTATATATATATATATATATATATATTTACCGGCCTTTGCTTTTTCCTGACAGGCTTGGATTCCTGGACCTAGCTCAATAGTATGTTGTGCCGACTTTGGGTTGAAACCTCTTAAATCTTTGTAAGTCCAAGCGAAGACATCTGGGAATTCTTGACAAAGCTGAACAAAATCAGATTTCTCTTGTGGAGTACTTACTTTGCCAATTTGCAATGTCTTGCCTTCATATACTAAGATAGGTTATGAGTCTTCGCCCTTTACTTGAATGTTCACTTTCTACTTCCGGAACTGATCCTTCAGGTTGAAGATTGACTCTAAGGTTATGAGGCCTTTTGGTAATTTGTTAGTTCTCAGCTGCACCACTTGGTCACCATACTACTGCTCCAGCTTGTCTTGATTTCTCATGGAGAACTCAACTTCTTCTTGCAGAAATTAACAATCTGATCATTCTCGAAGACTTGCCAACTTGTACCATGTAATTTGTATAACACCATGTAAACCATCAATGCATTTACAACGCAATCAGGTGATGTAATTGTTGCCCTCGAGGAAATCCATGGAGAAATTTTCTTATAAAACCCTAAATGAGGAAGATGATGCTCTGTTGAAAAGCTTCAAAAAATTAAATCTTAACCCAACAAAGGCATCATCGGTGTCGGTTGCTCTTGAAAAGAACACGACATTCAACAAGTTTAATGCACAAGTTCCTGAGTTCATTCCCAGAGTGCAGTCTCCCCTTCTCCATATCCACGAAATATGTCTTGGCGAGGTCGTAGTGAGAAAAGGTGGTGTGGATGAGCACCATCTCCTGTTTGTCTAGCATGAAACTCAATAGCCCGCTAAGAAAGATGGCCCATAAAATTTTAAGGTTGTTTATACATTTCAAACTTGTTATAAATTTGTACATGAATACATTTGATACCCCTTGAACAACAATGCCGCTTTGGATAGAAGAAGTGTTGAGTATAGTAGTAGTGGAGGTGCTATAAAGGGCGCATGGGCCCTCCTATACTGGTTGGACGCTGGTGTCTAGAGCCATAAATGATAAATAAGTAAAATATTTACTGGGTTGTAGGGTGTGTAAGACCGAATATAAAACAAGAAACAAAGACAAGAGGCCAAACATAGTCGTCAATTACTTCTTACTATTTACAACATTAAAATCTTCACCTCCCAAATGGGTGTCCCCTCCAACTACTTTCACCTCAATTTTAGGTCTCTGAACCCTAACAACTGAAACGTCAAAGGTGCCTCCACCCAGATCGAAAATCCTTATGTCCTTTTTCTTCTTCTCTCTCATGGATCCATAACTTATCACTGCAGCGGTGGGTTCATTGATAATCTGTAACCGACAATAGGACCATGTGCATCACACTTTATGTTGGTTGATCTGTTGTTGCTAGGCATGAATAAAATCAATTGTCCCTTGAACATTATTTATAATTTCATGGGCTTTATCCTCATTGAAATTCCCAACAAAAGCTGGGAAAATACCTCCATAATAAATTGTGACCACCAAACACAATTTTCTTTTACAAGCTCCTTCAAAGAAGTGCACACGAAAGAATGAACCTTTTACTACCCACAAAACAAAGGAAGCATATCGACCTTACAGATTTACCTTCAGACCATTCCTTGGATAGGTAACCTGTGTAAACAAGATTGCATGGTACTCCACAAAAAGCTATGGATGAACTACCAGATTTGAACTTCCTGAAAGAAATCGTGAATGATTATGTTCTCCTTCATATGTCACGATTAGCATATAAGGATCTTCCAGAGAGCGCTCAACATGCTTCCTAGCAGAATAACCTGTCATGCTAGTGCACTTGTAATACCCTCTACAAACAAAACAAAGATATGCCTTTCAACATAATTAACGAAAGAATTATAAGCTTACTTATCCGCTGAAAACAAAATTTTCAACCTACACAAATCGTTGACTTAACAAAACAAATCAAATATCTGCCCGAATATTCTTAGACTTTACTCACTCTTCTTTTCTTTTCAAACCTGAACCGCGCTAACCTTACAATTTCAAAAAGAATGAATTAAAATAACCAGAGAGATAAATTAATCGGTCCTCAGATGTTCTGAATCGCAAAGCTATATAGAATAAAATTATGCCCCTTAAATTATTTAACATATTTAAGGAGAAAACTTTGATGAATTTAGCAAAAATTTGGCCGTAAGAAGTCAAAGTTATATGAGAGCCTATACGGAAGGGATTTATTTTGACACGGTAAATGCACTTCTAAAGA
Organism: Taxus wallichiana var. yunnanensis; assembly: GCA_018340775.1. Lineage (NCBI taxonomy): Eukaryota > Viridiplantae > Streptophyta > Pinopsida > Cupressales > Taxaceae > Taxus > Taxus wallichiana. Next base: position 955,609,806 of record CM031239.1, on the reverse strand, counting down.
AAGGCTTCCTCAAAATAACCCTAACCATGTCGTATACTACGAAAGCAATCTTTAGTCTTTGTGTTGCTCAGGTTTTTTCAAAATCCATTCTTCTAACCCAATAGTTAAGCCTCTGCATGGATTTATTTGCTTTATTTTATTCTCCTAGGATAAGTTTATTCTTTGTTCTAATTCAACAATATCGTATGCGTTCTCCTAGTGAAACTAGTGGGCTCATCACACATAGTATGTTGCCATCAACAACTACGTCGATGCCACCGAAGATTATAATTCTTAAAAGAAATCCACACGAAACTATTAATAGTTCTAAAAGATTAAACAGCTAGAAGTTCTCAAACCATTTTTAATGATATGGAGTACATCCGTATTGTTTATTGCAGTGTAACAGAAACCAAAGGAACAAAAAAACCTTTAACAAAAAGAAGCATAATGCAATAATAAATGTGCAAGAATAGATATCACAACTGTTAGAAATCTTTAGCTTTTCTTAAAGGGGAGAAAGGAATTTAAAATTGTAAAGCTCACAACATTTAAAAACTGAGAAATTTCGGTTGTTTTAATGGCGGAGAAAGTATTGCGTTCTTCTTCCACATAAGATTTGGGTATTCCTTCGGGACTTAACAAGATTAAAATGCAATCGGGCCCCTTAAAAGAAGAGAATCAAATGGATTTAATTCCCTTCAATGTCAGTCTTACAAGTCAGCACATTTCTGTTAATCCTCTAGGGTTTCAGGAAACAGATCAGCAAAGCATTTCGCCTCCTCAAACGTCTCGTAGCACTCGCAGAGCCAGTAATCGTGAAACCACGGTGAAGACTATATGAGCTTCCATCGTTTTGGTGAAAAATCCTCCATTTGCTGATATACCAATGGAAGGGTAAGGCAAAAAAAAGAAAAAAAAACTACTAAAAATAGCAAGAAATGCAACAACGTCTAAACGGTCGTCAAAATTAATTATGTTGTAAAAACGTCTAAATGGACTTCAAATTTAACATAGTTGTAGAAATGTCTAGAGGTTCTTTACCAACAATCGCATGTGCACAATGCAATGTGAATGCCGAACGGTATATGTTATTTGATTTTAGAGGGATAGTTATTAGTTTTGTAGTTGTTGTTGATAAGGGGCATGGTTGATTTTGTAACTGTTGGAATATAGATGAAGCATTACATTTAAAGGTTCTATCTCTACATTTGAAATTTGTTACAAATTCATACATATACATTTGTAAATCTTATATCATGAGTGGTAGCGTTTTGGAGACTATTTTATTTGAACTAAACATGAATACATGAAAACTTCCATACATTTGCAGATTTTATATCATGGGTGGTAGTATTTTGTGGCCAAGTATTTTGGCACTAAACATGAATACATTTATACATTTGATATTGCTTTGGATACAAGAAGTTTGAGTAAGGTAGTAGTGGAGGTGTTATCAAAGTAGAGGCTAGTATTTACGATGGGTTGATTTTGTTGAGTGATATTAGTCTCGAATGCTTTGGTTAATGATGAATTGACTTGGGAAGTCTATATGAAGCAACCATGTGGATAGCAAAAGAGAACAGAAAGCATCTAAAGTGCTACGTAAAAGAGGTGTTATATGGATTGAAGTGTGCTCCCATAACCCAGGTATGCTATGATTGATGACTATTTCTTGCAGAATGGGTTTCAAAAGTCTTCAAAAAATTCAAATCTGTTATTTTTTAAAATTTATGTTAAAAAATAATGATAAACAATAGGCCTCATCGAGGCCAAATGTGATACTCGTGGGTCTTGACACAAGACTCGCTAAGTTTGCCAAATTTTCCCCAAGCATTTGCACAATGTTTCATAAATTTTATGGATGTGAAATTAAGGGCATGTATTTTTGGATGCCTAGATAATTTCTTCCTTGTGTTTTAATTCAAGGAAGAGCAGAGCAACAACAACCACTTTTTTAGCTCACAACCCAAGGAAATACATTCATAAAAACTTGATCAAATTTAAAGCCGGATGCAATACACCACAATGGTTGTTCACAGTTGAATGCTGCTCCAAAATGAAGCATCCTTGTAATTAGAATCTTGTATATCATGGTGGCTCTCGAAGCAAAGTGGGGACTTGTTGTCTCTCTTTTCGAGATCTGCAAGAGTGTCTCAAGTCATCAATTATGTTGTGATGGATGTCCACACCTGTTCTAAAGCTCCCATTTTGGCGTAGGTTGGGAGGATGCATGCATTGAGTAGGCGTGTAACTTTTTACCACTATGGAAAATGAGGTGGTGGGTTTTGAAGCAATAAAGGGTTTGTATTCTTCTAATTCTGATTTTAAGAATATTTTTGAAAGGTTAATTTTTTTATTTTCAGACAATGCATGAGATGTCCTAGATGAGTACATTTTACAGGATGGCTACCTATTCAAGGGACACCAACTATGTATTCTAGTTGGGTCTATGAGAGAGAATATAGTGCAAGATTTGCATAGCGGAGGATTGGTTGGGAATTTTGGTTAAGATAAGAGGATAGCTTTAGTAGCAGAGAAATACTATTAGCCAAAGCTGAAAAGAGATGTGGTAAGATATGTGGAGAGATGTTGAATTTTCCAAGTCTCGAAAGGCCATGCACATAATATAGGGTTTTATATGCCATTTCCTATTCCTAAAGGGTCATGGACAGATCTGAGTATGGATTTTGTTTTGGGATTACCAAAAACACAATGAGGTAATGACTAAATTTTTGTGGTTGTTGATAGGTTTTATAAGATGGTTCATTTTATTACCTACAAGAAAACAAGTGATGCGATAGGTGTAGTAGATTTATTTTTCAGAGAAGTTGTTCATTTGCATGGTGTTCCAAAAACCATTACTTCAGATAGGGACACAAGGTTCTTAAGTCACTTCTGGCGGACTTTATGGAAGAAATTGGGAACTCAACTACAGTTCAGCAATGCCTATCATCCTCAAACTCATGGTAAAATAGAGGTGATAAATCAAAGTTTGGGAAACTTGTTAATGTGCATCGTTGAGGAAAAGTTGAAACAATGGGACTTAGTATTACCAAAAGCTAAGTTTGCATATAATAGTTTCATAAATAGATACATAGAAAAGTCTCCATTTTCAATTGTTTATGGGAGTAATCCAAATGGGGTGTTATATTTGGTATAACTACTAGTTGATGGCAGAGTCAATGATGATGTAGAAGCATTTGCCAAACATATAGAACAATTGGAAGAAGAAGTGCGGAAGAAGCTACATAATAGTAATGATAAGTATAAGGAAATAACAGATGTGCATATACGGAGAAAGGTAATTACATTTGGTGAGTTGATTATGGTATATATGTGGAAGGAAACATTTTCAAAAGGAACCTATAACAAGCTGAAGTACAAGAAGATTGGTCCCTACAAAATCGTGAAAAAATAAACGATAATGCTTATGAGGTAGAATTGCTAGGGAATTTTGATATTTCTCCAGTGTTTAATGTTTCATATTTGTATTCTTTTCATGGGGATGGTGCAGAAGGGGATGCTATTAATGAAGTAGTAGATTGGAGGTAACAGGTTCCGGTGAAGAAGAAAGAAGAAGTGGATCAGATTCTAGATAAGAAAATAATGGACACGTGACATGGGAAATACACCAAATATCCGGTACATTGGAAAGGACTGGAACAAGAGTAAAATATATGGGTCACAGAGTGGGAGATTAAGAAGTTAGATGCAGATAAATGGAAGTAGTTTGAAGAAGACAACTTACAGGAGCTGCATTATTTTCAAGCAGGGGAGAATGATGCACCGTAATTAACAAGAACTTGACAAGGTCATAACTTGACCTCTGGGGCCCGTTTGAGTCTATTTTTTTAAACCACATTTTTGATGAGACAAATGTAGGGGAAACTGACCCTACTAGTTGGGGCAAGTTTTGGCACGTTTTTGGGCCCTAAATCCGCCATTTTGAGGCCAAAAATTAGGATTTAAGTTATTGTTCAGTTTTTTCCTATTTTTGAGCATTAGTTAATTTTAGTCTATTAGTTGCATTATGAGTTAGAAAGTTGGAAATTCCTCTAATTTAGGAATGTAGAAGATGTGTGGCAATTTCGTGCCGTCTGCAAATAAGTATGTAAACTTACTAAGAATAGCAGGGTTCTAGTAAAAATCGCTAAAAATAGTAATTTCGCCTCCTAGAGTAGATTTAGTCAAGTTAGTTAGAGTTTTCTTGGCAACTCGAGTTGGGAGTTGTTTTCCTATTTAGGAAACATTGTAATTCATTATTCAATAATGAAGAAGGAGATTTATTTCTTTTGGATTTCATGTTATTTGCAGAATATCAAGTTTGTTTAGAATTTGGGTACATTAACATGGTTACATCAATTCTTTCCAACACCATGCACAATTCTATGGAATTATGACTAGGGGAAAGAATGTAAAAATATTTATCAAGCAATGTTATACTATTCTTAAAATTCCTATAATACATTAAAACCACTCATAACAATATGGTGATCAATTTTATATTTTCCACAATAGTAAAAACAAGTCAAGGTTTCAGTAGTTATGACAACATTACTCCACAAAACATAATACTAATGCACTGATCCTCTTCCAAAATTTTCACGAAACCCATTCCGAGTTGTACAAACTAAAAATATTTTGTACAAACAAACTTCATACTCAAACTGATGCAATTTTCTACAAGTGTTTCCCTCATCTACTCATGAAAACCTATTTGCAAAAAAATTATTAACCTAAGTCGGTTTGCGATGAACCGAGCAAGATAAGACTACATTAAGAAATAGTAAGCTACTATCTAAAAATATCATGAAAGGAAACATTCTATTTCAAGAAAAGGATATGGGGCTCTAACCACTAATCAACATTCTTAAAACAAAAACAATAAACTTTGTACCATGCTCTTGCAAGAAGGAAGGTATATGATTCAAATAAGACTAGTTTCTCTATTCAACAAAAATGTAACAACTAATCAAGAAGATCAAAGACTATAATATTTAGCAATAATATGTCAAGTGAAAGGGGTTTCAATCATGTAATCATGTGGATTATATGATTGAAATATGCTTACTTAACTTTTGAAGAACAAAATAACATCTCCACCATATTATCTTAGAAGGAAGTCATAAGCTACCGATAGCAGCAATGTTTGGAAAGCAACAAAGTTTTACTCCCAACCAAGTAATAACGTAGCCTTAGGGCTTATAAAAAGGATGAGAGTATTGAAATATAAATCATGTAATCATGTGTATTATATGGTTGAAGTCTAATACACCACTAACAATCCAAAATTATCAAGAGACACCAAAAGCATAGGCTACGTTACTAGATTTATATAATGACAAAATTTGGATAGTCAATCTAGGAGTAACCACGGGATTCAAAGGTTAAAAATGAAAATTTGAGTGTATTAAAATTTCAATCATGTAATCATATAGATTATATGATTGAAATCTAATACATGACCACCACTCAACATTATTTTCAAAGGAAAGGAAAACAAATACTAGTTTTAGCCATTGACTCCAAGAAAATTCCACAATCATTCAGGAAGAGGCCATTGCCCTTATAGGCTAGTAACAACAAACGAGTGTAAAAGAGAGTTTTGTTAAACAAGTTAGCATTCTAAACATCCATCCAAGTTTTATAACACTAAGGATTTGCAAACCTCCTTAATAAGTCTATAGTTTTGGTTTAATTAAATGGAATTATCACTTTCTCAACACAATATATTTTAAAGTAACCCTCGATAACATAATCAAAACCATTCTTACATAGGCATTAACATATATTACTAAATTTTGTTATCATAACAACACTTTCCATCATAAATCAACAAGGTATCGATGCATATTTAATTTCCCCAAATGTCATTAACTTTCATATCAATTTCCATCGTAAACCATCAAGGTATTTATATGTATAGAATCGGACCAATTTTAAATAACAACATTAACATGAAATAGAAAAATAGAATATGTGTCTAAAATTATTCCCGAAAGGGAACTAAACCAAAGTAGTTCTAGTAATAACTGGGTACTAGAATTGCACAATTGTATCTTCGAACTTTGGTGATCCAAAACTAGTTACGGTTCAAGCTTGATAAGGACGGTCAAGGTACCTCATAAGGAAGGCTTTAAAATTCTAGGAATAATTTTGATGATCAATAGGAATTTTAAACAAGCAAGATCTAAATACATTGCACTCAAACTTCTACATTCTAAAAGTTTTGTACCAAAACTCCAACCCGACTTAGGCCAAGTATGAATCTCTTTAAGCCTACAACCCATCTTTCCCGGGGAAAATTTTATCAGAGGGGTTTGAGTGTGAGTCATCTGAAGTAAACAAATAGACGTAATTTCTACCCTCCGTAAACCCGTTTAATAAAAGACAACTTTTATATACATACCCATAAACGAAAAGTAAAACCACAATGGCCTTGATTCCAACTAAACTAATTTATTAAGGAATAATTGAGAATGGAGGGGTTATAAACCTTTGATGATTAAAACAACTCACATACCTGGAAGAAAATAAAATCTAAATATAATAAGCTCGTATGAAAAACAAGAGGTTTATAGTTACAGCAAGCTTGCTTTCACCACAAAATTTACTAGCTATAAACAACTTGATAACCTTGTTACTCAATCAAAGAAATGTAGATAATAATGGTAGAAGTTCATTCACTCAAGTATGAAAATGCAACAACCAGAGTAAGAGGGATAAATCTAGTATGCACAATATCAACTCCGACAACTATTATAGTCATGTAATAAGAATATTTCAAGGGAAAAGTGAGGTTTCTCAAAAGAGGCATCCAAACCCACAAAAAAAAACACCAAAGACAAAAAAATTTTAGGAAAGAGAAGGTTCTATTTCATAATATTATTAGATCTTAGAAATTATAGCAAAAGGGTAGGTTTATCTTGCCTGGTTTCCAGCTTCAACAAGACACACAAACACCTCATAGACCTACATCAACAAACCTCTGGTTAAATCTCTGTCTACATACATACTGGTGCTAAATCCCTAATCACTCCCACATTGACACAGGAAGGGAGCTCAAAAACCACAAGCTGCATCGTCTTGAAAGGAATGTGGTCTTAAACAGTGCAATGATTTCAATATATACACCAAATGGGTTTAATGAAAAATCATAGGAATTCAAAATACTTGAAGAATGGATGAAATAAAGAATCCACAACCTTGTAAAAATCCTCCCATCTTGCATCAAAATGGGAATCCAAAGTAGGACATGATATCCATCGAAGCACGATAGAAGTCATAACTTTTTTAGATGTAGTCAAAGGTGCCTCAGAGGCCATGTATGCAAAACGTGGAGTATACCCAAGGCATGAAAATTGTTGAAATTTTTTCTCAAATAGATGGGGTCTTCAGAGATTGCCACGATTGTAGGATAATAAATAAAAGGGGTCTTCTAAATCAATCCTTCTTCACCCTAGAAACCAACTAGTGTCCAGATCTGCTCAATTCTCCTTTGTAGTATGTACGAAGCCGATGCAAATAGAGGATTTTAAACAAGAATGGGCATCCAATGAAGCACAAGGGAGGAGGGAACTAGTCATACATTTTAGCAGCAAGCACCTTGGAAGGAATGAAAATAACATGCATAGAAAGGATTGTTTCAATGTCCTCTTCCCCAACTCATTGCAGTCTCAAATATCCCCATCTCATGCAAATAGACTAAAAAGGAATATGCATTCAACCAAAGAGAAGACAAAAATAGAGCATAAAAGAGTAAATAATTAAATTAGTATGTGGCCAGCAGGGGAAAGGTATATGGTGAGGAGTCCAATAAATGCATTAAAAACATTAGCAGGAGCTCAACCACTCCCACCTACCAACAAGCAATCAAGAAAATAAATTTTTAGCCCAAAGATAAGCTTCTCCCCCATGCCAAACACAAGGAATGGCAGATTGGTGGGTGGATATCTCCACAAAATTTACTAATAAATTTCCATTAAATTCAAAGTATGCATGGAGCCAAGGGGGAAACCGTGGTTGAAGTTTCAAAGTAAACACTAGACAATGACCAACCATGACGCCACAACATTGTATCATATTCTTTTATGTAAATCAAGGATTGGTCCACATGAGTGATAACTAATACAATAAAATAGCTTAACGATAATTAATAATAATAAAAATAATAGTAAATCAATAGTTAAAATATTATTATTATTACAGCTTAAAAATAATTATTAACCATATTAGTAATGATCGACAGTCAAGCTCGACAAATAATGATAATAATCAATGATCAACAATTCATAATAATAATTATTATATAGATATTTCTTTTAAAAGGACACGCCCTAACATCCTAACAAAAAATATATATTCTATAAGAGCTACAATACCAAAACGTCATTCAAGCCACCTCTTTGGATTCGAGAATATGATTTTCCTTTTATAGGATAATCGTAAAGGACACTAGGAAGGCCCTCAACTAGAAGCATAGAACACAACACGAGAAGACAAGGTGTAGAGAGAGGATGCTAATTTTTATCTGTAACAAGGTGAAATCCAACTAACGAACCATGAGAGCACACACAAACGTTCAATGCTTAGCAACAGGGTCAACGAAGCAAGAACTGAAGTAAATGACGAACTGGGCATTACAGATCATGTCTTCGCACTGTGTTGGTACAACCATGGTTTTTTTTTGTTTTTTGGGGTCACGTGATACAATTTATATATGTATCAATGTGATGATTCTTCTTTCGATCACATGTGTGTCTTTGGATTTATGTCTATGACATAATTTGTGGAAATTCTATGTTATGTGGACTAATTTTTTTTCCTTCCATGGTGGAATTAAAGGCCTTGTGATGTGATACAGTCGTGAATGTATGTAACAAGATGTTTCGTGGGTCATTTTTGTTGTGTTGAGTTTTGTGTGACACCTTGAAGCCAATTATGTTGGGTACCCACAAACATAAGACAATAAAAAAATTCTAAACAATAAGTATTAAGATATTTAGATAAGAAATACTATAAAGGAAGACTAACTAAGTAATAAGGTAAACTAGAACTACCAATCTTCACAGAACATTAAGATTTTATGAAATTGTTAAAATTTCTTGACTTCCCTATGGTCGTGTTCTAATGATAAAGATCTTATCCCTAGATAGAAATTTTTTTCATTAGCTTCCTTCACTACTTATCACTTGTTTTTATCCTTGGTGTTATCTCGTATCTAGGAAAATCCTCTTTTAAGGGGAGGGAAATGTAGTGCCAAAAAAACAAGTTCTAAAATAAATTAAAAACTACATAATCTTAGTGTAGTATGTGAGAATTGACATGCTAGTGGGTGAGTGGAAGGATTCACTTTGTTAATGGAGCAGGTGCTTGCAACCTTTCATTTTTTATGGAATGTAATTCATGCCCTTTAATTGAACTCTCTAGTTATTTCCACGCGAAACCCAATGTACAAATTGTGATTTTTGGTAGTATTTGGATAATGCGCAAGGTAGGTGATTTAATACAACAAATGTAATTTACAGGCTTTAAGCCAAACTTCTACATTCACCAACATACTCATGCATGCATGATCTTCTCCCAACCTACATAAAAAATGGGGAAGCTATGGAATAGGGTAAGGACGTCCATCAAAGTATAATGGAAATACTATTTCTTTTCACTTTTCCAACTTCCTCCCATTGTGTGCCAAAATGGGAGTTTTTTTAGATGTTTTGTTTTAATTTCTCTAGCAGATATGTATGCTAGCACTCGAAGCCTACACTTTGTATGTGAACTCGCTCGACTAAATGCCCGAAAATAATGTGTCTTGGTGCACTGCAATGGCTACAGGATATACATGAAATGGTTTTGTTGAAAAGGATTTGGAAACATTAAGAAAGGTTCCATATCCAAATTCATATTTGCAAAAAGATCCTTTTTCACAATATTCAACAGAGAAACTTCTTCTTTGATATATGAGATTTATGTATAGAAATAAATCTTTCTTGTTGTATATAGAATGGATTATGAAAAGATTATGCAAACTTTTTAAGAGGCTGCAAAATCTTTGAAGGGGAAGATCATCTTCATGCTTGTTATCTATGATAATATTAAAGAAAATAAAGATGTTTTAGACACTAAAGTGGAGATCGTGAAAGATGAGGAGGCTGATATAACTCATTTTTGTGAAACAAATACTAACTTAGAGGATGGTAGGTTGCCTCTAACTGATATTTTGTCCCTTCCAAGGTTTAAGAATTATACTCCTAAAAATCAAGCTCGTGTTTTATATAAATAAAGTAATTGAAAAGGAGGTAATTTTTGATAACTTCCACTTTGTATTTTGGGCTGCTTTTCTGAAGTAGGGAGGAAGCAAAATACAAACATGGTGTAAAGTTGATGTTGACGGGTCGAATGAGGTTCAAGAATTTGTAACGTTCCCACCTGGAGAACTTGTATATCATTCTTTGAAATTGGCCCATGTATTTTTGTTAAAAATAAATTAGATGAGAGTTCCGGGTGCATTCAAACCATTTGATTTAACTCGCTAAAAAAATTCAACACCTTCAAGAATGAGGATGAATCTTGCATATACTGCAGATGATAGTATTTCCAAGCATGGTTAATCTCTCATCATATCTACTAATTTATGTTCTTTAGTTTTTCTTTTGCAATGGAATAAAATTTTAAACCGAAGGATTTTCGTATAATTGATTGTATTAAATAAACTTGTTTTAAAACAATAAAACATTATATCTTAACTTACAAAATCCAATATTCCTTGGTAGACAATGAACTTAAACCCTCACTTTGTGATGATGTAGTAAACGTCCCAACCAAACTAGATTTCTACAGTACTCATTTTTATTTACAAGCTGAAGTTTACTTCCCTGTAAATATGTTGACCATTTCCTAGTTTAAATTGATAAATTACATTTTTCGAGAGACTCACAAAATAACCTTCATAACTCCAAAAAGGAGTTGTTAAGCTTCCTTCAGTGTACCTTGTTATGTGAGGAGTCAATTCAATCCTTAAATCGACTTGGAATGACCTTTCTTTAATTTTTGACGACCTTTTAGGAGCCCTACTATATCATTTTGCAGATGTAGGAAGTTGCTTAAATTGAAAAGTTGGGTTTCGTATCGGCTCATCATTTTAATCTTAGACAAAAAAATACTTATCCACCTTCTGACCTCTAGTAGTTTCATAGAAAATTTCCTAGAACCATCAGTTTGGGGAAAGATAGTCTTCTAGATAGTTTGGCAAGGTCATTTTGTAGGTCTTCAGTCATAGTTTTGACTAGGTCAAACTAGACCAATTATGCGATCGATGGCTTTAGAAAATTGGCCGGCAATCGTAAACCATTCTCTAGATCCAATTTTTTTAGTTCCTATGAATTCTTGGTGTATAGGAGGACACATTGAAATTTACTCGTGGTGTGTTTTCTCATAAGAAAATAATGACTAAAGGTAGTTTATTAGCCTCCAATCCTGAATTGATTATTTTTGCAACAAGAAGGAGAACATAAAAGAAAGTTGTAGGACCCCCATCGAGTTACCAAACCAACGTGGAAACTTGTTGACACTTGTAAATAACTATTTGAAACTCTACCATGTGACTTTTTGTGTGAAATTGAACTTTTGGCAAAATAGTGTTTCTCTCTCTTCCTATTTCTTTCTCTCTCCTTGGTTAAGAAATGAAGTGAACTAAAATGAAATAAATGTGTCTCTAACCCTTTCCTTTTGAATGCAAATTATTAATTTTATTATGTAAATGGGAAACTAAAGATGTTAATTATGTTAGATTAGGGTGGATGCCATGCCAGCGATTTATCATTGATTTCATGCTCACATGGTTTTGTAGGATGTAAGAAAGATGGTGAAAAGGTGTTGAGTAATTCATGGTTTATTATTATAATGTATAAAGGTGATTGTAAAATGTATATATGTATAATGTATTTCTATACTATAGAAATGTTATATTTGAAATTTTCTAATATGTATGGTAAGCTAGTTTTAGGATACCTTCGGAAATGAGAATTTAATCATAGGTTCAATTTGATTCATAGTTGCGTATGGTAAAAAGGTTTGATATATATATATATATATATATATATATATATATATATAAATGAATTTGAATTTAATATCTTGTAGTGCATTTTCAGTGTTAAATAGATGATTAAATTATTGTTGTTGTGTTTCTTACCTTGAAAATGTAATAAAGGAATCTAACCACAACAATCCCATAGTATAAGATTCATGCATAACTTGTCTTCATGTGTGATCCTTCTTAGCATAGAAGAGATTGAAACTATAGAATGAACTTAAAATTTACACTCGATGGAACCTTCTAGTTTAAGTAAATAAGAGCCCAATTTTTAGTTGTCTTCATAGTCGGTATGTTTAGCGGCATCGTCGTAAACCCAATGGTTAGGAACGACATGGTCAAACTATTTCAGTGCAAGCAAAACAAACACTTCCTTGGGATCCTAGCGACTACTAAGTCTTACAAATTTAGATCTAGAAATTAACTTCATAATTGAATGCATTCTTTGTGGGATCTAGATGACTCAATGAAGTTACTGAAATAGTTGTACTCGACTTAAACTATATATTGGTAATGATCTCTTTAGATCCTCACAGCTAAATATGTTACCTTGGTGAGTGAAAATATAGTGCCTTGGTATTTTATAGAGGATTTATAGGGTAAATATGTTTTTACACCTTAATCTGATCTATAATGGCACTTAGAGCCCCAAGAGAAAATTGGAATAAAACCAAACCTCATTTGATTAGGAGTTTAACTCGTGGTTCGTATGTAGTTATAATACTTCCAATCAGGTACTTTTTCAAGATGTTAGAAAAGTACTTTTGTAACTCTTTTGTTATAAAATGATGTCAATAAGATGCCTAAGAAACAATGTAAACGAGATGAAAAACAAGAGTATATGTGATAATGGCTTACGAAAAAAAAATCACTTGAAGTCCTTATGGTGGATTTAAGCATTGAATTTTTTTTAGAATGGATACAAATTTTTCTTGGTGGGACTAGGCATTTGAGGAAATATAAACTCCAAGAAAATTAAATAAAATCACGATGCATAAATGCTTTACTTGCCTCAAACTAAAATTGAAACTAAAACAACCATAAATACGAGCACAAATGTGCTTCTAATGGAAGGAAATTTATAGGAAAGGAAAACTTGAACCTTCACCTTCTTGAATCATATTATTTTCCCTCAACAACTTTTGTTTGGTCCCCTTGCATAATGAGTGTAAAATTATAAACAAGACCTATCATAAGAACAAGATAATTAGGAACTTTGCATACAATTTGAAATATGGCAAATAATTATGTAAGTTATAGCGATTGCCATAAGGGATAAAGAGCCAACTTAAATGGCCTAATCAACTTGTAAATTGAATGTTAAATGAATTTAAGAATTTGTCGGTGGAAAAAGGATAAAATTGTCCTTGCACAATAATTTTCTTGGAATGTTAATCGTAACTTAGATTTAACCATGATAATAATGTGTTGTGGGTTTTCGATCCTTGAGTCCTTTTCTTGTGGTTGGGTCATTGTTAGTATTCAATCTTTTGGGAAAGTGTGGCATCGACATGTATTTGGTGTTGTCGTGTGTTATGTGAGTCATTGACTTATGTAAGTGTGTTATGCATTGTTGAGTTTCTCTTCTTGGAGCCCTTATGTTGTTGTGTAGTCAGCAATGTACGTCAAAAAAAAAAATTATCCTGGTATTTTTATTGTGGTATTTGTGTGTGTAAAATGTGGGCATGATAGTTTTATCTCTCTTGTGTGGTATATACTTAGTTTGTATACAACAAACAACTCTCCCATATGATATTACAAAGGTCTAGGTATGTGAGACATACATATACATATGTATATGCATACTCATACATACATGTACATATGTATGTATCTGGATATGCATGTGCATGTATAAACATACATATACATATACGATATATATGTATGTACATGAACATACATGTATATGTATACGTATGTATAGCTATGCGTATTTGTATACGTACTTATATACATATGTAATTCGAGTGGGTATCACAACAAATTTATTGACTAGTTAACAAAGTCCAGAGTATAGACAATTTTTATTTCTCTTTTGCGGTACACAAACAATGTGTATACCACAAAAATCACCACCATATGATAATACAAGGTATGTGAGACATATAGGTATATAGATAGATATGTATATGTATACTCGTATATATATGTTTACATATATGTATATAGATATGCATAGGCATGTATAAACATACACATGCAATTAAAAATAATATGTATATGTACATGTGTATACGTGTATATGTACACACATGTACATACCTTTGCACTCTAACCATTCTCTCTCACTACCTAAAAACAATCTCTTTCCCTCACTCTCCCTCTCACCGTCCCCCGTCCCCTGTCCCCTGTCCCTTCACCCTTCCTCCCTGCTCCCTACTCCACCATTTCTCTCTCTTCCCCCTCTCTTTCTAATGTTGCTAAACTTTGACCCAATTTTATTCTGCCAGTACTTACAAACATTAGTGTCCTTTTATTTAACACTACACCTTATAAAACTTTAACTGAACAAACGTTAAAATTAACTATTTCTTTTAATTTTTAAAATTTCCTTAACTTCATAAGAAAGAACAATAAGGTGTTTAGAAAAATCATTAGTACATTATCGGGAAATGGTGGATATCGCAGGTATGGATACATTTTGCGGTTGAGTTTCTGTTTGTCTATATACCCTTGCGATGATGGCACTTGAGGCCACACACAGTACGGTATTAGGAGTTTGGGCTCCACTCTTACTGGTCCATTTGGGAGGCCACAAATCCACGGCGGCTTATTCGCTGTGGAGAAGGCAATCTATGTAGACAGTATTCAAGTCCAGTTAATCCGATCTGCAGCATTAAATATAACTTGATGTGGTCCAGATAGATGGGTATGTGTATGTATCCATTTCTCAACGTAAGTCGGTATATGTGTGGTCCAGGATTCATCGATGGGTATGTGTATGTGTGGTCCACAATTCATCGAATAAAAGTGGGATGTGAAGCATTCACTATAACTTGATGTGGTCCAGCAAGATGGGTTGTGTATGCAGCCATAACGATTCATCGAATATAATCCGTATAAAAACAAAAAAATCCTCAATAATTGCTATTTTTCTGAACTTTTATATTTTTTTCCCTGACATTGCTGTTTTTCAAAATAGACAACGATATAGACAGTCAAACACTGTACATGCCGCAATTACAGGCTACTTTTCTTATAACTAGCAATTGCAAATGAGTTGCAAATTACGCCGGAGATAGTAGCAATATTTAGTTTATTTGAGTTGTATTTCGGGTTGATATTGCATGGATGTCTATATGTTGTTGCAAAGCTCTTATTTTGCTATTGTCCATATTTTTTAAGACATAATTATGATAGTCGCCAAACTAAATCACGTTTCATCATTTGGTCAAACACCGAACATTTATCTATTAAATCTTTCGAATCTCAAAAACTTTGAACAAGATATATGACCAATATTATTTTCCAAAAAGTAAACTATAGAATTTACTTTATGAAGAATAAAATCAAAATCAGAAAACTTTGAACAAGATATATGACCAATATTATTTTCCAAATAGTAAACTATAGAATTTACTTTATGAAGAATAAAATCAAAATCAAATATTTAGGATAGTAAATATCTAGGACTATAGAAAAATATCTAAAATCCGGCAACCTTTAAAATATCTAAAATCCGGCAAGACAGTAAATATTGGAGCCGCCGGAATTTGACACTTTCCAGCGAGGACATCTTCAAAGTAGACGCCTACCGGCAAACTATATGGTGGTCAAAGTCTTACACAACTTACAATTAATTTGCATTTCATTGTTACAATTCACTATTAAATTGGACGTTTATGTAACTGTTATTAGTTTTTGTTTATTTAATGATTTAACTACGGGTAATAAAATTAAGAAATCGTAGATAGTGACAAGTTTTTTGAAAACTGTATAATTTTTTTATATATTTAAAATTATTAAATATATATAGAATATATAAAAATATAGATCTTATTTATATGATGTGAACAAACCGTAGATACAGAAATTTGTAGGCCCGGAAAGGATTAAGCCGTCAGTAAATTTTGTTCTGACACGAATTGATAATTTGAAATTCCATGCCCAGTATTTTTGCGGCTGTTAACATACAATTGAATTGAAACGACATGTTTTATTTAATGTTCTGCCCGCGTAAACAATATAACCCGTTTCGCTCTATGAAATTAATGTATCTTAGAAGTAGAACGAGGATTTATTGATTATCAATTGATCAATTAATTTCGACAAAGAAACGTGACGGAATAAGGTGCATTGATGTTACGGAGGAGAAGAATGAAACACATAGATCTGGACATGAGCGATCGAAATGATCGCAACTAGATACGTCATGGCGACTTTGTGGCTTACGTCAACATGAAAAACCTGGGACAAGTGGATACACCATTCCGCTCAAACTTGGCTAAACGAAAGACGGCATCTCTTGCTTGTGCGGCTTGTAGAGTGCAACGGAAGAAATGTTCACAAGAATGCGTATTGGCTCCTCATTTTCCATCAGACGATCCAGAAAAGTTTGCAATCGTAAAGAGTATGTTTGGAACGAGACAGATTGTCAAATTGATTCAAGTATGGATACGCTAATTATTCTATGGATTTCTATGATTGGAATTTGGTCCTTTGCATATATGGTTACTCTACTTTGTAACTCATGGTTTTCTATATGTTGCTGCCATTTGAATGTTTTATAAAGTGCAGTTTCTTAATGTGTTGTTTCATAGGGTGTTAAGGCTGAGCAAAGAGCAGATGCAGTAAATAGTATGGTGTATGAAGGAACTGCTAGAGTGAATGACCCCGTACATGGGTGTACAAGTACAATCCATGAAATGAAGAAGCATATAGCTGAGCTGGAAACCCAATTGGCCGCAACGCAAGAGGAGATTGTTAGGATGCTTAACTTGTTCCTGCTTGGGAGTGAGGATTCTCAACATGTTCCTTATACACCTGATGCCAGGACACAACCAATTGATGATAATAAGTATGACGAGACGGTGTCAATGGAGTTATCGCGTCCTTTATTGGATTCATATTTCTGCTAAACCCAGTTCAATGAGCTGTCCTTTTAGGCTACACGAAAATTCAATAAGCAGGCCACGTCATCTCTCATGGCTGATTCTTGAATCTCTATTAAGATATAAGAAATTTAAAGCATCCATTTCCGAGAACTCCTATGCTCACTATATATAAATGTTTGTGGGGGATTATTTTTTTAGTTTTTTTAGGGGCACTTAATTTACTTTACGATGGATAATATTAAATAAAGTTGCAACCCATCTTTTTTTATGTGTGTTGAAATTTTTGGTTTTTTTGGAACCGAAGGAGGTATTGTGTTATTCACGTTAAATTATCACAACAAATATCGGGGATTGGAGACCAACCAAATTGGAATTCAGATGAATTCAACAAGGGCGCCATGGTAACTTGTATTGTTCGTGTGTGTGTGTGTGTGTGTGTGTTTGATTGTTTTTATGGATTTCCATGGGGGGATTACCTTTAAATGTGACCAAGGGTTATGTGTATTTATTTATTTGGTTCTTTTGTTTAGTATGTATGTGTTTTATAAGTGATGTGTTCCCCTTTTATTTAAATAAATTGTGGTAAAGTAATATGAGTAATCAAATTGGTAAAAATTAATTAATCAAATTGGGACATAAGAAATTAATTATTGGAGTTTTGGATCTTGTATTAAATGTTGTGAGATAAGTGTATGTGATGTGTAAGAGATATGTAAGTAAAATTTGGAGTATGAAACACTCCACCTTCTTTTGAAATCCGAATTTTTCCTTGGAGGCTTGTGGGACAAGTTAAACTTATCCCATACCTCTTCGATTTACATATCAACCTTACCTATGGTTGGAGAATATAAATTTAGTCTTCATTATGTTTTTTTGTAAATCAAGTTGTATGCTTTAATTGTACTTTCTTACATGCTTTCAATTTCGGTCCTTATGGGTGCATGTGGGATTGATTTGAGTCTGTAAGTAAAGTCCGTCATATTATCCACCCCTCTTTTTATTGTGCCTTGGAGAATGAAGTTGACCTTGGGTGTTGGAGTTAAGAATGTGTGAAGTGGTATCCTACATAGATCCACCTCTTCCTCTTCTCTTCCCTCTTATATATATTTGAATTTCTTTGGCTTGTTTTGGGTGTTGCTTCACTTTTGCATATTTCATTTGGGGAGCGAATTATTTTATTGTTTTGAGCTCTTGCTTTTAGAGGAAGTTTGCAGACTTTTTATATGTTGTCTTTAGTTGATCTCGGGCTATTTTGCATTGGAGAGCTTGCTTTTTGGAACTTGGAACAAACCGCATTATGGAGAAGTAAGACATTGGATCTTGAAATGCTCTTCTTTTATTTGTGTCAATGTTATTGTTGTGAATGTTTTGGCATGTGTGTGGGTTGTTTGGGTAGATGGCCTAGGAATGGTGTAGGAGAAGACTATGGGGTATTTTGTGGGAGGCATAAGTGTTTTGGGGAGGTATAAGTGTGGAGGGAGTTGGGATTTGGGTTCCACCTTGTAAAAGAAATAGCTTGCATTTCTTTACTCATTATGGGGTGCCATAAGAGGTTGGGGAGGCATAAGGAAATGGGAGGAATAAGGGGTACTTGGGGGAGGCATAAGGGCATGTCAAGGATTTGAAATGATATATATTTTGTGGTTTGTTCTCAGGTGGTGATACCCATTTCCCCTTGAGAGACATAAGCAAAGATCCCCCATACTTTCTTGCTCCTTTGACTTGCATGATGAAGCCTGAGTATTGCTTGTTGTGTTTTCCTGTGGTTGCAAACTGTAGTTTTGTTTAGACTGTGTTTTATTTGTGAAAGATTACTTTTGTGTTGTGGAAGCATGTTGTTGCCATGAGTTGAAACACATCTTCTATTGTATTGTGGTTGGGGCTTGAGGGTCAGTGAAGAGGGCGGCTTCCCCTTGTCATTGGATGTCTTGGTTGTGTGGAGAGCATTACCTTTCCCCCTGTTCTGTTGTGATCAAATCGAAATAAAGAAAATGGAGGATATTCATGTTGTTGTTCTAGAGTAGAGGAAAAGACAAGTTTGATAGTCCTTGTTGAGATTATTCTTATTGTAACCCCTTCCCACTTTGAAGTGGATGACCTTGTACATTATTTGTGATGGAAAGATGTGTTGTATTGGCTATGAAAATTGCAATTCAAATGTGAAAGAGATATACTCTATTTTCTATTTTTGAATAAATGTGGAAGGAATTTGTATTCTGTATATTGTAATTGAGGAAGAAGACAGAGTCAGATAGTCTCTTGTGAAACTTCTTTTGTAACCTTTCCCACCTTGAAGTGGATGATCATGTATATTATTTTGTTGGAAGACTACTCTGTTTTAGCTATGAAATTTGAAATTGATTATGGAAGAATATATCTTTTATTCAGTTTTGTGAATAGAAAAGAAAGATATATATTTTGTATGTTTTATTTTGAAAATAAATGGAAACAAGTTGTAAGAGATTCCATTGAATTAATATAAGTGTTTTTCCTATTTATATGATATTATTTCCATTAGAGATTTGTGTTTAATATACAAGTAGGAAATCTCTGTTTGTAAAAGTGAAAAAGGAAGCACGTATGAAGAATTATCAGCACTACTCTATGTCATTTGATATGTTTAATTTTGAAAAAAAAAAAGTTACACTCTTGTTTCTATTGTTTGATTGAAAAAAGAAAACTATTTAAAACTAGCATGGAATGAATTCAATGTTTTTATTGCATGGTAAAAGAGATAGTATAATCTTTGATCTTGAAATGTACAAACTTCATTTCTATTTCACTTGTATATTTTGTAAATTCCTTTTATCAAATGTCGAAAACAACCTTGTAAATCTATAAGAGACAAATGAAATATTGAATTGGAATTAATGCAATCAAACTAATCCCCAAACTAAACTAGAACACTAAAGAAATTTTTAAAGAACCTTTGTAATGCCCCCGTTCGCATCGACTTTCGCTGTTACGTCCTTGTCCTTTTGCGTGTCATTGAATGCTGAATTGAACTCCCTTTTCTATCGTTAGGTGACTTTTACCCTGTCCTGCGCTGAAGAAGTGGTTACCCGTCTTGGTGCCATGGTCGTTCCCTGCTTCGTGTTCACTTTGGAATGTCAACCTCTAGTTTTCTTCACTTGGTTGCTTAAGCCTGTTCGCAAGTTGTTTTAATCATTGGGAGTAATGGATAATTCGACTCTTTCTTCCTCTTGCTTGCTCGTCTGCATGCGATTTAATCTTCTCAGGTTGAATAGTAAATCATACAAAATTTCTTATACCTCTTAGCTTATGAGAATTATATGGAGAAAACTATTGTAATAATAAATAAATTCGTGTCAGTTATATTTGTTTTATTTGTGTAAATAAATTATAAAATTTTGTGTTCAATTATTAAAGCCTTTTAGGCCACGTTACCCATCATAGACTTGTAAATCTGTCACGGTCAGCTTTATCTCCTTCTTGGCGTGGAGGGTGGAGTTATTAAAGTCTGACGTGATGGACTCCTTGCTGGTGGCCGCACTCACTGATTTTTCTGATTTGCAAATCTTCCTTGCTTCTTGTTTGACTGCCTGCTTATCCTCTCGGACCGCGTGAGATCTCCCTTGGATAGTCTGCGTGTGGAGTGGTTGAGAAGCCATCGAAATCTTGTCTGTCAAGGTTTTTTTCTCATGGCTTCTCCTGACGCCTTCCTTCTTCCTGCCCTGGCCGCGTGAGGAGACTGGATGGAGTTTCTTTGTTGTTATTGGTTCACGTGGACTGTCGTAAGGCTCAGAACCTTGGGCACCTTCCCTGCTGGCCGTGTGGGTCTGTATGGTGGCTAGATGGAGCTTCGAGCCAGTGAAGCAGGCGTGTGTGAGGCATTTCGGGTGAAAGGGCACGCTGTTCCTTCTGCTGGCCACGCACAGCTACCAACGAGTGAAGTAGGTGTGTTCCCTCCACTTCCTTTGGGTGCTGAGAGGTGTGTTCTTGTCGGGATCCACAACATCAGCTGTAAAAAGAGTTAGCTAGGCGGCAGCATGTTGCAGAATGGCAGAAGCCTTTGTGAGCGCTCCCAGCAAGCAGGTTGTCCAACTATGTTGCTTTCTGTTCAGTAGAGAATGCATCCTCAGATTCGGGTCTCTCCTTCATGATATTTTTATCAAAATCGACTTGTGATAGTGAAGAGTGTTACTAGGAGACCTGATGAAAATTATTGCAAAGATTCTCTACTGAGACCTTGCTTGTTCTACGATGTAACTCATGGAAGAGGATATCATAGGGGTGGATCTATTTCATATCAGAATATTCATGAAGCACTATTTTCTTTGCAATTTTATGAGCTTCTTCAGTGAGTCACTAAGTTGGCAGGCATAAGGGTTTTGTTGGAATTATCACACCTTACAAGCTATAGCTGAAATGTTTGCACCGAGAGTTTGATGTTGTCCTCAAATCTGATGAAGGAAAAGGTTTTTTTATCATTACGGTAGATGCCTTTCAGAGCCAGGAGCGTGATGTAATCATTATGTCTTGTGTCCAAGCTTCAAATCATGGGGTTGGCTTTGTAGCTATTTTTCACTGTGTGAATGTGGTGCTAGCATGAGCTCGCAGAGCACTTTGGGTTAAGGGCAAGCAGCTGCATTGAAACAATCAGATGCATATTGAGATGGCGTTTTAAACCAGGCATGTTAAACCTGCCCCTTGCAATCTTCTGCTACCCTTTTATTATGTCATGAATTGAATGTCCTTCTATTTTTTTATCTGTTATGGCATTTAGAATGGGCTTCTGCTTTTTCCTTGTGAATCGACCCAGATTGAAGGAAAGGAAGGACTGTTGGGAGTTGTTTGTTTTTCATACCCTGATAGCAACTGTGATAGCATGTATACATTCCTTTCTGCCTCATTTTTCTTTTCGAAATAAAAGAGTAACTGCTATGTGATAGCAAAATAATGGTTGAAGTTTTATACTGTGGGTGTTAGATCTTTAACCTGGGTGCTTTCTGCTTAATTCTTCAAATTCGGGTGACATTTAGAGACAATAGTGAACAATGGCCGTTGAGTTCGATTTTTAAACCAGCAGTAGCAGATATAAACTTGAGCCATGAATAACATTAGTGGATATTTGTAGATTTGTCGACTCATGGCCAGTTTTAGGCTAAATGTTTGTTTTTGTCTTGGTAAAAGCTTTTCTTGGGCTGAATCTGTGTGTAGACCTCGCATAGTGAGCATGATGTTTTCTTAGAGGCCTACGTGAGTGAAATATTGACTGCTCAATACAGATCCTATGATGTGAGACACTGTATCATAAGATAAAAGAGTTCAATCGAACTCTATAGTAGCAGATGTTTTCTTTGGAGTGACTATGAGGATTGGTCGAGTAGATTATCGTGAAATAGATGGGTATGCCCAAATTATTCATAGGTTGTTTTAGAGACGAAAGAGAAGGCTTAGTTCATAGGAAGAGTATTTTGCTTTGTATTCCTCCTTCGCTGACTGTAAACCTTGTGATTGGTGACTCGAGTTGGGTCACGGTAGAGGATCTTGTGTCGATTCACTTATATTTTCAACAGACTATCCCTTGCTTGTTTAAATTTAAGTATCGAATGAAATGGGTTTCTATTAAATCCATTATGTAGCTTAGCAAACCTTCAATAATTCAGGTAGGGACTTTCTGAGTAAGTGTTGACTGAGGCATGTATGAAAATAGAATGGTTACCTTTCTTCGAATTGGGTTAGACTTGTATGAAAATGGAAAAGGTAGGAATCGACTCAGTTACATATTTTAGTGAGCTAAGTCCTTAACTCTTACAATGATCATACGAGTGGTGGATTACGGGTTTATTACTGATTATGTGATGTAAGATAATAACAACCTTTGGTGAAAAGACTTCTTCTTGATCCTTGCTTGTGTAATCCAACTATAGTTGTTGAATGTAATTTAGTTGGATAGAATCTAATTTATTTAACTTCTTGAAGAAAAATAATTAGGTTCGGTGAGAATTACTTGGTATATTGAATCTTCAGATTCAGTTATTGTGTTGTGAGTATTATATGTATGTTGGTTTATTCAGTCGAGTGAAGTTAACTTTAATCTTTGACTGATTTGTGTTCATATATGGTTGGGGCCTATATTCTTCCTAAAACAAGGATGTGTGTCAATGCAGGTCTTGTTACAAGTGATTTTGAATATGTTAAGTCATTTGACTAATCTTTATCCTTTTGGTTAATAATAATAGAATGATGTTTGGGTGTTAGATTTCAATCATGTAATCTATAGGATTACATGACTGAAATCTTAATACTCTCACCTTGTTGTCTTCACCGATAAGGTCTCACCTTGATTATCTTTGGAATATTTCTCTCACTTGAATATTGGGATTCCTCCTTGTTGGCTGGTATAAATCTCTTCATCTTGTGAAACATATTGATTAGTGGTTTGTGATTTGATCCATTCTTGAGTTTAGAATTTTACTTTCATGATATTATAAAATGTTAGCTTACTGTTGCAATGGGTAGTCTTAACATGCTCAGTTCTAGCGAACTGACTCTAGTTAATATTTGTGCAGATGGATTATGCGAGTAGACTAGAGGAAAAGAGTGTAAAAGGTTCATCTGTACAATTTATGAAGTTCCTTGTAAAAATGTTCAATGTGTTGTAAATTGTGTAACATTGCTTGTAAAGAGAGTTTATATGACCTCTTGCCTGGAATTGTTCGGAGAATTACGTGAAGAAGTAGTTTTGTCCTTTTTTTGTTATTTGGCTGGTAACTCTTCTTAGTGAGAAATAATATTCAATCTCTTCACTGGCATAAGCATTGTAAAAACTTTGATCTTGAGAATTAAGTGTTAATTTAAATCTTTCTAAGACTTTGTATTGATGGGTTATATGTAAGTTTTAATGGGGTGGCTTTTCCTTACAGAAGTTACCTAAAAGTTTTATTCAAATAAATCTGTTGTAGAGGAGATCCACTCGAGAACAAACAATTCCCTAAGTGATCAAGGGCGAGGCTATCCTTGCAATGTGATTTTATATAACGTGTTATCCCTAACTGAACTAGTAAACACTACTCTTTTTGGTGAACGCTAAAAACAAGCTTAAAGGAAAACAATGGTTAGTTTCTAATAAGATTTAACAAGTAAGAGAAGAAAATTTTGAAACCACTCAATTTATCTCTCAGCCTATTTAAAAGTAAGTAGCTTCCTCTTGATAAGCTCTTTCGGTGAAGCCTAAGTAAGAGCGCTAATAACTACGTATAAAACCTCAAGCTTCAATTAAACCTCAGTAAGAACTAATGACGTCTTAAGGGTGAACTCAATTGACCTTCTTCCTTTAACTTTATCCAAGGTACCTTGTAATTTTCTCTTAAGTTTGTTGAACGTGAACCGATGTTGTCATAAGGGCATGAACGAGTTCTAGTAACGTAAGTGTGAATAGATGGCCCTGTGGAATTAAATTACCATCTTTATCAAATAAATATATAAAACAAATAATTGTTATAAAGGAGAAGACTTTAAGTGAACTACTCTACAGTGTATAAGAACATAACTCAGTTGGTAAGATGATTTGTGTGAATCATATATTGAATCCTTCTGAAAACTTAAGTCATGAGTTAAAGGGTGTCTTATCAAAATAAATAACCTCCAATCATTTCTGACTGTGGCTTGCCCTAGCTGTGAGAGTGTCTTGTGGTTGGGCTTCTATGTTATTCTGTCAAAAAAAAAAAAAAAGTATATTATCCTTTTGGGTGTGAACGTTTCGTCTTTGACCTTGTGGTCATCCCCGTAACAAGTGGTTCCTAGAGTTGGTTGTAACTTTGTGACGACATGTTGTGTCATGTTTTGTGTCAAGAAAGTCAAAAAAGTTATCCCGTATTTCACCGTGTTGTTCATGTGTTGATTTTTTTGGGTCAAGCATACAACCATTTAAATTGAGTAAAGGTGAAATTATAGGTATTCTGCTATGTAAACATCGATAATTTTTAAAATGCAAATAAATCAAACAAATTTACCTTTTTTTTTTGCCCCACATTCTTCCAAATGTAAATCCCCATGTTTGTTTGACATGTTGAAGGAAAAAGAATGACAAATTTGAACAAAATTCATAAGTTAGAATGACCATTTTTGCTTTTAAGTGATAGAAAAATATTTTCTCAAAATTGGCCCTCTAAACCTTATCAAAATTAAATTCTTAAGGTTATTGTGGAAAGAGGACATTGAGATATTTCCATAAAGTTCTCGTTTTCCAAAAACGAGTTCCCAATCAAAATTTATGGCCTTTTGATGTTTTTACTTCATTTTGGGCTCAAAAATAATCTAACTGTCAAATTTAAATGAATAAAATATTCTTGGGTAGACCTGTGGGCTAAAACTTTCTTATTTTACTTTTTTCCCAAAAATGTACAAAGTCATGAAGTTTGTCACCACTCTATTAATCTACAAGCCTTAATTTTTTCTAAAAATGATATAAGTCCAAAAAGTTAATTTGGCAATTTTTCTTCGGTGCCCTCGTCATCATGCGCAGTTGAATCATTGATCGAAACGTGGCTTCGGTGGGACCCGGTAGGGCTCGAGATCCATGTTAACCTTAAGCGCTTTAAAAATAAATTTAGAAAAATTTGTAAGTTTCCTCTGCAGCCCGGCCTCCCTACGGTGAATCATTGATCGACACGTGGCTTCGTTGGGTGTCGACAGAGGCTCGGATATTTTTAAGCCTTAACACTTCGTAAAAACATTTCGAATTTTTTTCCATAATATCCCATCTAGTCTACCAACTTGCAGCTAATGGTTGGCTGACACGTGGCATCTTCTCACATCGGCGGAGGTGCGGGTTCCTTTTGACCTTTTTTCCTTTCCTTTTGAAAAGCCGATTTTCCAAATGTTCCCATTGCCGCCCATTGCCCCGCAACCAATAAGGAGGTTCCACATGGCCTCCCGGGTGTCATCGGGGGTGCAGGTGTAAATTTAGTTTTCGCCCAAAGGATGAAAAGTGCATAAGGCTTCCCAGTGTGCAGGGCAGCCCTTGGGAAAATTTTCTTACCAAGGCCCGCCGAGCCATAACTTGAGAATTACAAGGAGTTAACAGGACATCTTTATATCAATGGAAAGTGGAAGAAATTTCCTATCTAATGGGAATGTTTTTAAGAAGTTTTTAATATATTAAATATGAGAAAAATCATGTTGAACCTTTTAAGAGAGTTCTAGGGGATGGGTAAGTGAGAATTTACTTTGATAATTTTGAATATCTATTTTTTCTCCCTTTGTAATTAAACCTTTCTCTTGTCTTAGATATCCTAGAATTAAATACCTCTGGTATTTAATTATTTTCATCTTTTAACCCTAAAATTTCAATCAAGGAATATTTGGCTATAATATCAAGTGTAATTAGTGATGTAATTAATCCCTAAGGAGATTTGAGCTAGGTGTGGAATTATTACATTTATTGCTTTATAATTTGGTATCGTAATTGTTATAATGGGAAAAGATATTAGTTGAATTTAATTGTCTTTGAGACTTTGGTTGTTAACAGTTTAAAAATTAAATCAATCCATAATTTTTCTAACTAAACCTAGGTTGTTCTTGGTTCTCACCTGGGATATTTTAGTGGGCATTACACTTGGTATCAGAGCCGTGGGTTCAAATCTTGGACCCTTGGGCACACTAGAAAACTTGAGACATGAACTGTTAACTTAACACACTTTTAAATCTAGAAAAGAACCTTGCTTGAAAATTGAAAAAGAAATACGTATGAAGAAATATTACATTACTCTGTTCATCCGAACTACGAATTAAAAAAATTATTAATAAAATAATAAGTTGTTTGCATTATTGTGCTTGCTTGGTGGTGTTTTGTCTAAACCTGTATCTAGGAATGTCAAATTAAAGTGATTTTTGTGAACTTCTAGTGTAGTGGAGACTTGGTTCCCTTTGAAAACGTGTTGTTTTACAATTCCTAAATCTTGATTTAACTCGTATATGATGTGTTAAGCCCTCTTTAGACCCTTATTGGAGTTGTTGGAATGATAAATTATATGGTATGAGTCTTGTGGTTGGACAATAGTGGTTGTGTTCGGGGTAGGGAAGAGTTAAGTAGGAGCTTTTTAGATCTTCTTTCCTTCACCGGTTAGGAAAGATGGTCCAGTTGTCGATTTTTATTTTGTTAACCATATGAGAGAGTGGACATTATTTCTTAGTGTCCTTTATGACCCAATCCTCCATATTGGTCCTTGAACTAACCTCGAGGGAGAGTACCCCTATTGGCGCAATGAAGGGTGTGGAGTGAATGTGGTGTTAACTTTTGAGTTTTACATTCGTAATCTTGTGTTATTTTATCAAGGACCAACATCTTATTTTATGATTGATTTGAGAAGCTCTCGGGCATTTTTTATTTATATTTATTTTTGTGAGAATTTTCAGACTTTCTTGAATATGACTACTTAGCCGCTTTCCTTGATTTTTGATATTTATTGGACTTTATTTTGATTGGTGACTTGGAGGTCATTGATGTTCTTGGCTCCTTAGCTAAACGTTATGTGGTTGCTTCTCACATGATGATGGGTTGGTTCTATGTTTTTTGTATTGTGACATTTTTTTGTATGGGGGTACACCCTAGGTGTCTTGAATGTCTTCTTAGGTGCTTAAAGTTATACCTTGGTTTTGGATACATGGAACCTTGAGTGTGTCTAGGATCTTAGAGTGGAGTTTTCGTTACTCGACCTTGCTAGATAGAGAGTTCATTGTGTTGTGCATTCTAGTTGGTAGTCTGTTAGCGGTGGTGGTGATTCTCTTACAACCTGGCAAGAACTTGATCCTTGTCAGAGTAGAAGTGTCTAATTATGGGGTTCTAAAATTATGTTAAGATCGGATTGCTTTTTTCTGGTCGTGGATGTTATTAGAAAAGTGTATGTTTGGTAGAGGCTTCTCTTTGATGGCATGCTAAGTTTTATCAGGATTTCCTTATTTCATTATATAAAGTAGTGACTTGAGGGTTGTATGCATCTTGGTAATTATGGTTATAATTAATCCCATTTGAGTATTGTGTGTAAATTAATTGTCTTTTTTTGCTGTCTTGACTTATAAATAATTCTACCCTTTTCTTAACTTTTTAAGTTACTATGAATAACACTCTATGACCTATTAATTTTGGATTACGTGGAGACACTTATGGATGCTTTGAGTCTTTTGGACCATGCCACTAGTGATGTTAGTATAATTATACCTTGATGATTTAATCTTGATGGTATTTTATAATGTGATTCTTCTTGTGAAACTATAACTCTTGGTCGTAAAGCCATGTTGACTAGATACCCGATTGTCCTCTTACATTTGATGCTTTCAGTGGGTATGAGGTGTTCTTATAGTTAAAATATTTCCTTGTAATTTTGATTGCTTTTTTGGTGGCATATTGTGGTAATATGGGTGTAGATTGGAAAACTTTCCTTGTCTTATGATGTGAGTAAAATGTTTTCGCAAAAAAAAAAACATTGTTAAACCCTAGTATATCAGTAAAAGCAATTATGTTCCCTTAATGGGCCTTCATTGTAACTTATTTAGAGGCTTGTAGAGACCCACTAGGAATATTTGATGATGTTTGTAATTATTTGGAGAACCCTTGAAATATTGTTGTGATCCATGTTAGTTGATAGATTCCTAGTTCTTACAAAATTAATGATGTGTTTGCTATGTTGAATGGCTCTTATTCCTTTAGAATTAAAAATGTGATATGTTGTTTTCCATAAAATTAATAATGTGATATGTTTGAATATTCCTTCTCAAAAATTAAAAAAACTAAGTGATAAGATGATTCACCCAAACACCATAAAACTATAGTTGAGGAGATTTGGCCTTGAAGCTTAACAAATAAACTGGAACATAGAAAGAGAAAATAGTCCTTACTTTAACCTTGGTAATTTAATAGAAAAAAATGTAGAAGAGTAGAAAGGAAAACTTTGTCCATCTACCTCCACTAGGAGTAAAATAAATACTTTTTCTCCTTTCTGCCTTTACAAAATGGCGAGATATCATGCCCCCTTAGTGGTCCTTATAACAAAACTTGTGATGTCATAATAGGAAGAATTTTATTCAAGAAAACTCGTAAATGAATGTTCTTAGTAAATTAAACTAAATTTTTTACTTAATTAGTTGATTTATAAAATAAGTAAGATTTATGTGTATTGAGTACAATGCATAGTTGAACCTATAGTTCTATTGCCTACCTAGAATTGTGAAACACCCGGTGGATAATAATGTTTTCTAGTTGCTTAGTACTTTCTTTTCATAGATGTATGTGACTTTCCTTATGAGAGTTGTGGGTCATCATACCCTTATCATCCCATAGCTTGACAAGTGTGAGTTATGGTATTTTTGGATTGAGACTTACCTCTTGTTTAAGAAGCAAAC
The DNA here is from genome assembly GCA_018340775.1 of Taxus wallichiana var. yunnanensis. Classification (NCBI taxonomy): domain Eukaryota; kingdom Viridiplantae; phylum Streptophyta; class Pinopsida; order Cupressales; family Taxaceae; genus Taxus; species Taxus wallichiana. The sequence continues at coordinate 955,580,307 of CM031239.1, read as the reverse complement.
TCCTTGCATGTTGTCTTGTCCTTGGAGACCTAATTTACTGTAATTTTAAGGCAACATATGTTAAGGATATAAAATAAATTTGGGAAGTCTTATTTTCTTCATATTTTCTTATGTCACCTTGTTATTGTTTCCCATTTCATTTTAGGATGGAAAGTGCAAGATGATCTTATTCTCATTTTCATGATGCACCTTGGATTGTAGTCAAACCCCCTTGTTACTTGTTCTCCTCCCTATCCACCTTGAGTGCTCTTTGGTGTTACGATTTATGCTTCGCTCTCTTTATGGTTGTTTCGAGCTTGAGAAGGAAATAAGATAAATAAATCCCATTGTGTTATAGTGAATGGTGCTTATTTTATTGTTATGTTAGCTACTAGTGGAGTTATTTACTAATGGTTGGCATCTATAATTCAGTTAGTGTAGTGTCTTTGATATTTTTGTGTTTAAGTCTGGGTTTAGGAAAGCTTGTGGTCATGAATTTTCTTAGTATTACCATGAAAATTTGATTGTACCCTCTTGAGTTATATAAGTGCTTTTCATAAATAGTTTCCTCAATTGTAAATTTTTGCTAATTTAGGTGTTCTTCATTGTTGATTAACCTCATCTTGTGTGACCTCAAATTGTGGGACCTTGAGTAAACATGTCTCTCATACAACATTTTAGCCTTGGTTGATTCTGCTAGCCTTGTCTAAACAACAAACTATGAAAGCATAATTTAACCTTAGTGGAAACCTAAAATTTTTCTACTGTAGTATGTTATATTCCTTGGGAAACTGAGTGGTATTTCTCAAACTCATGGAATTCTCCTTATTATTCCTCTACTCGGTGGTTACTCTTAAGACTCTATTGAACTCTTCATGTTATATTATTGTGTGTTGTATCTTAATTGATAGCGTAAATTTAGTCTCTAGATTTAAATGTCCGTAGCCTTTCATGCATAAATTTTGGAACTCATCCCTTAAAATCTCCCCTCTTCTTGCTGGATTGCATTGGAAAAAACTTGGGTTATGTAGACCCACACTTGTTTGAAGTAAAAATCCCATAATGGGAGTGATACTTTTCTGTTGCATTTGTTCCTATCTCTATTTCCAAAGTGACTTCCAAGAAGAATTTGAGTCTAAGGGAAGGGAATGGAATGCCAACTTTCCTTCGAAAATTTTGATATTGATCATGATATGCTGACTATATTATGGACATTATTATATTTTGATTTAGTATGGTGTTTGTAAAGCCCACTATTTCTGACACACAAGACTACATAGAAAACACATGATAATTTTTTTGACTTTCTTGACACATAACATGACACAACATGTCGTTACCAAGGTTACAACTAACTCTATGAACAACTTGATACAAGGATGACCACAAGGGCAACAAGGAAACACTCAACACCCACCAATGACAGTGCACTTTTCTTGCTGACAAGACACCACAAAAATACCAACCCATAATACCTAGTTACAGTTCAGGAAACTTAATGGCAAGATCCTTTAAGGTTAATTATTCACTAAAACAATCTTTCAAGACCTGACTTTGTGGTCTAGATGATTTGTGTTATGATTCATACAATTCTTCTTATAGGGCTAGGTTTCATTTCTTTTATACTATTGAGCAACTATATTAAGATCATCTCTAAAATGACAATTACTTGTTTAATTCGTTTACAAAACAAGGAGGAAATCAATTCCACAAGGCTATCTATCCGAACCCACACTACTGAAACTTGTTTCATACTTCCATTACATAAGGAGGCAAGCATAGCTCAAAAGAAGTGGAGTATTGTTTAGGTTCAGAACCCTAACCTTCTTTGTTCAAGGATTAAAATTTTATCATAACTTAAGAAAGGGTTTACAACATACTATGAAAATGGTTAGAGAGAGGAGGTCAATTTATTTCATCATCATGATCTATGTAGTTATTAACCGGTATTTTAAGGAGACTTAAGGGTCCAACTGAATTTGGGTAGAAACATCATTTAGCATTCTCTTGATTAAGTTAACTAAAGGATGCAAGGGGGTTCCCAAAAGGATGTATGAGACTTAAGTTATTCTTGTTCAAAAACGCTTACTAACAAAAAAATAACTATACCCCAAACCCAAAGAATGATTTAAATTTTTCTTAGAATAGTTATTGTTTCATAATCAAGACAATAAAGTTTAATTCATAGTTAAGGTTAACGAGGGTAGGTTTCTTTACACTGGTAGAAAACTCATTTCTTTCCAAATTAAGATTCTTAAATTTCTCAACAATAACTCAATTTCGTTGTTATTTTATTTATTGATTTATCTATGAATTCATTTTTTTATTAACTTTAGAAACAGGATTGCCAACCCATTAAAAATATATACAAAGAATTGCACTGATGTCAAGACCATGGAGGGTTATTAAAACATGATAGTTTTATAACTCGAAAATAGAACTTCCATTTCTAAATGGGAGAATAAAACATAGTTCTAACATTTCTACTCAACATGGAACAAAGAACCAAAGGTGTCAAAAGATTTGATTGAACTTTTGTGAGAGAAATAAGGTAACAACTTTAGTCAAGCCATGCCACGGACATTGTTATGACTGAAATAAAATCAAAATAAATACATGAACAAGGAGATGATCGAGTTTTCATTCCTCATAAAGATAATTACAAGTTTCGCTACAAAAGGACAAGACAACTTTATTTCACAAATACTCGATAATCCAAGGAAAGAGGCCTTCCAAACTCCTTTACAAATCTTTCCTTTTATCTACTCACATAATCCATCTGCACAAGTATTAACTTGAGTTAGTTCACGAGAACTGAGCATGCTAAGACTACCCATTACAACAGTAAGCTAACATTTAACAATATCATGAAAGGAATGCTCTATTTCAAGAATGGATCAAAGCAAAAACCACTTATCAACCAGATTTTATTGAAGCTTGAGAATTTATCCAGAATGATTAAAGGTTTCACTTAGGCTTCACTGGATGAGTTTTACAAAAGAAGACAATTTACCTTGCAAACGGCTGAGAGATAGATTGCATGGTTTCTAAACTATTTCCTCCTACTTATTAAATCTTATTATCTTCTAAAATCTCACCATTGATTTCACCTCATGATCATTTAAGAATTCACCCAAAAAAATAATGTTCATTAGTTTAGCTAGGGATAACAAGGTATATAATTTTACTTTACAAGGGATAATTCCCTCTTTGATCACTTATAGAATTGATTGTTATCAAGTAGGTCACATCTATATTAATTCACTCATAAAGAACTTTTAAAAGGATTACCCACCCTTCTTAAAATGTTTTTAAAAAATTGCATTGTTACTTATGTCGAAGAAGGGTTCACAACACAACATTTTTACCTCATGAGAAAAGCTTACCATTACTCCTTTTTTAAAACTATACATAGTTACATCATTGGTATTCGACACGGCATACAAACCCAAGAGACAAAACAATTCTAGGGAACCATGACTAGGGAAAAAAAAGTAACAACATTGACCAAGAAACACTAAACTATTCTTAGAATTCCTATAATCCATTAAGGTCACTCAACAAAGCGGTAATCCAATTTTCTTATATTTTCCACTAATTAACAGAACCCCCAACAATAACCTTAAGGTCTAGTCACTCCGTACAAGCAATAATAAATACCAACCTTAAATTTTTCCAAAGAGAGAGAGAAAGGTATTTGACTCACTTCTTATTGAGTCTGTATTAGAACAGGTAATATGTTAACTACCACTATATTTATTTTCCACTTTTCCTCTTTATATGTGTGTGCATGCGTGTACATGAAAATTAATCACACAACATCGGATAGGTATAACACATCCATGCAAATAGATAGTATTCAAGTTCTGTTAGAACAATACTTAAGGGGAACATATTTATACAGCTTCATCAATAAGACTAAATTGTCCTCCACATGTTCCCAAAATTTTTGATAAAGCTTTTACTTATGAAAACAACATCTTCTAGGCACTCAACTCGGATTGAGTTCGAAAAAGGAGATCATTAATACCTCTTATCAAACAAGTCTCAATCATCTAATAGAAGAACAATGAATAAAACACTCTGTATCAGTTGTACTAGTCTTCTCATGGGAAGGCAAGTTGAATCATAGGGTTCCAAATTAAAAAGGGATTCAAGTATAATTTAACATCCAAGACTTAATGCCATACAATATTATTTTTAGGCACCTCGTTCCTGTAACTAAAGGTGAGAAGGGTTCGATTCAAACACTCCTTCATCCACTAATGGCAACTCAAATGTCGCAGCTTATAGAAGAGGAAAACATTATTTAGCAACCAAAACCACACAGAATTCCATATCGAGCAAGCACCAAATTTGACACCAAATCCACAATTTTGGCATTTACCCAAAACAACAAAAATATAGATTATTTCATGCAAGATTCAAACCCACATAGTCGATTTCAAAGGAATGTTTTTTTTTTTATTTGCAATAGATTACCAATAAAACTCAGAAGTCTTTAAATCATAAAATAAATCTAACAAATAAGTGATCATCCCTCAAAGGATTTACTCAAAGAAAATACCCAAATTACTGTGAAATGAAATAACCAAAATGAGAGAAAAGTAAACCATGCTTGATAAGGAGATCTCAGTGACTTTTTCCTTTTACTTCCTTCACAAAACTTCAAGATTTTCAGCCAAAGACAACCAAAAATGTTTCCTTTTAAATTTTCCCAAAAGAAAACAATAACTAACCACAAACCAAACCACTCCAAGACACCATTCAAGAAGAGAACATACATTTCATGGGATTATAGAAATGGTAGCAGAAAATTACAGAGTTTAGGCTTAACATGCCCGATAAGCTTCTAAAAAGTAAGAAACGTCCACCGTCCCTTCTTCATCAAAACATCTGAAGTCTACCTTTGATCTACTTGGTGGCGTCCAATCATAGACCATGACTCATGTTTTTGCATAGGAAGGAGTTCCAACCCACGAGTTGCATCCGTAAAAATGTAAATGTGGCCTCAAAGACTACAAGATTTTAGTATAAATACAAAAATGGGTTTAAAGAAGGGGTCCCAAAAATGTGGGAGGCAGGGGGAAAACTAGGCCCTCAACCCTACAACAATTCTCCCAACCTATGTTAAAAGAAAGGGACACTAGATCGAAACAAGGACAACCATCAAAGAACAAAAGGGGTAGGCTTTTGACCGTAGAAGTCTCAAAAGTTAGAGGAGGATGGGAAGCAAAAGAGAAGGCATAGACAAGGTGTGGGAACTAATGGCATTACCTTAAAGAGATGTGGTCTCCATGAAATGCCGTGATTTTAGGGTAAAAACAAAAGATCTACAAAATGTCTTGCTCAAATCGCCCATGCTAGGAAAACATGTAGCCAAGGACAATAAAACTTTCGGACAATAAAGGGCATCATCCCGAGCATCAAGGAGGACAATAATCACACCCAAAGTCACATCTTCTATCCGACAAGTCTTTGACAAAGTTCCAGTAGTAGGCGCCCGGGCAGAAATAAAATAAAAGAGGTAGAATTGACAAGGAAAGAGAAGAAATGAATAAAAAAAGGAAAACAATTAATACATAGAAAGTAGCTAGGTCTTATTTGTCATTTGTACATCCACCATAATGGTTTGAACAATAAATTAAGGGAAAGGAAGTGGCTAGATTTCAAAATAATTTTTTTCCATGAAATGGTGGGACGCCAACAAAAGTGGCCAACGTGGGTGAAAGCATCTAAATTTTCTCATTAAATTATATATATATAAAAAGGGGTACAAGAGGAGACTTGGTTGGTCAAGGTGGTAGTAATATCAATTCACTTTAATTAGAAAATTAAAACAAGTACACAAGTAGGTCAGGTCAATCAAGGGGAAAACTTGTGGTGGAAGTTTTGGAAATGAACAAAGGATAATGACCAACCACGATGTCACAACTAGAGACCCTCTTCTTTGCGCGAACTAAGGCTTGGTCCACAAAGCGACCAACCAAACCGTAAAATATCTTATCTATAAATAACAATAAAGTTGATAACAATCGACAACAAAATAATGAAGTTATCGTCGATCAACAATTAAAATAATAATATTATTATTATTTTTATTAATATTATTATTACAAATTAATAATAATTATTAATCATATTAAGAATGACCAACATACAAGCTTGATAATTCGAGAACACATTTTTCCTTTGATAGGAAAAAACATAATGGACAATCCAGGGCTAGTAATGAGAAAACATCGAAACCAACACAAGCAGGCATGATGAAGAGGGAGAAAAACTTATTATTCCCCATGAAAAAAGTGATGCCACTAACAGATCGAAAGGAGTATAACGACGTTCAATGCTTGGTAACAAGGTCACCAAAGTAAGGACAGTGTGACATCGAATAGGGCATTACAAAGTGTTAGACGTCAAATTATGGATTATTGTTGACTCTGACTCATATATGATGCATGAGGATTATTAGAGACATTTTATACATTGATGATGAGATACTGTTCAACATGGTTATATATTTATGGATGTCGTTAGGACATGTGATATTTGGATATATTTAGTAGACCTAAGGAAAATTGAATTAATTTGATGATGATATAGTTGATTGTCTTGATGTTGTTGTGATTCATATATATATTGATGATTTTGGAAGTCATATTTTATATTTATTTTAGATGTTATGATGTAGCCACGAGGCCGAATGAGGTATTGTGTTTTTTAGGTTAAATTATCACAACAAACATCGGGGATTGGAGACCAACCACATTGGAATTCTAGATGAATTCAACAAGGTCACCATGGAAACTTGTATTGTTCATGTGTGTGTGTGTTTGATTGTTGTTAGGGATTCCCATGGGGGATCACCTTTAAATGTGACCAAGGGTTATGTGTATTTATTTATTTGGTTCCTTTGTTTAGTATGTATGTGTTTTATAAGTGATGTGTTCCCCTTTTATTTAAATAAATTGTGGTAAAGTAATATGAGTAATCATATTGGTAAAAATTAATTAATCAAATTGGGACATAAGAAAGTAATTATTAGAGTTTTTGGCTCTTGTATTAAATGTTGTGAGATAAGTGTAAGTGATGTGTAAGAGATATGTAAGTAAATTTTGGAGTATGAAACACTCCACCTTTTGAAATTTGAATTTGTCCTTGGAGGATGATTTTGGAGGCTTGTGGGACATGTTAAACGTGTCACATAACTCTTAAATTTGCATACCAACCTTATCTATGGTTGGAGAATTTAAATCTAGCCTACATTATGTTTTTTTAAAGTCAAGTTGTATGCTTTAATTGAACTTTCTTAAATGCTTTCAATTTCAGTCCTTATGGGGTGTGGGCTCGATTTGAGTGTGTAAGTAAAGTTGTCATATTAATCAACCGTTTATTTATTATGCCTTGGAGAATGAAGTTGATCATGGGTGTTTGAGTTGAGAATGTGTGAAGAGGCATCCTACATGGATCCACCTCATCCTCTTCTCTTCCCTCTTCTATATAATCAAATTTATTTGGCTTGTTTTGGGAGTTGCTTCACTTTTGCATACTTCATTTGGGGGTGATTTCTTTTGTTGTTTTAAGCTATTACTTTTAGAGGAAGTTTGTAGAATTTTTACATGTAGTTTTTGGTAGATCTTGGGCTTTTTTCATTGGAGAGCTTGATGTTTGGAACTTGGAACAAACTCCATTATTGAGAGGTAAGATCTTGGCTCTGTAAATGCTCTTCTTTTATTTATGCCAATGTTATTGTTGTGAATGTTTTGGTTTGTGTGTGGGTGTCGGGTAGATGGCCTAGGAATGGTGTAGGAGAAGACTATGGGGTATTTTGAGGGAGGTATAAGTGTTTTGGGGAGTTATCAGTTTGGAGGGAGTTGGGATTTGGGTTCCACCTTGTAAAATAAATAGCTTACATTTATTTATGAGTTATGGGGTGCCATAAGAGGTTAGGGAGGCATAAGGAAATGGGAGGAATAAGTGGTACTTGGAGGAGGCATAAGGGCATGTTAGGGATTTGAAAAGATATATATTTTGGTGGTTTGTTCTTAGGTGGTGAAACCCATTTCCCCTTAGGAGGTATAAGAATGATACCCCATATTTTCTTGCTCCTTTGGCTTGCATGATGAAGCCTGAGTAATGTTTGTTGTGTTTTCCTATGGTTGCAAATGGCGCTTTGTTTGGACTGTGTTTTGTTTGTGAAATATTTCTTTTGTGTTGTGGAAGCCTGTTGTTTCCATGAGTTGAAACACATCTTCTATTGCATTCTGGGTTGGGCTCAGGGGTCAATGAAGAGGGTGGATTCACATTATCATTGGATGTCTTGGCTAGGTGGAGAGTGTTACCTTTCCCCCTATTCTACTACAATCAAATTTAAATAAAGAAAATGGAGGATATTCATGTTGTTGTTCTGGAGCAGAGAAAAAGACAAGTTTGACAGTCCTTGTTGAGATTATTCTTATTGTAACCCCTTCCCACTTTGAAGTGGATGAACTTGTACATTATTTGTGATGGAAAGATGTGTTGTATTGTCTATGAAAATTGTAATTCAAAATGTGAAAGAGATATACTCTGTTTTCTATTTTTGAATAAATGTGGAAGGAATTTGTATTCTATATATTGTAATTGAGGAAGAAGATAGAATTCTGACAGTCCCTTGTGAAAATTCTTTTGTAACCTTTCCCACCTTGAAGTGGATGATCTTGTATATTATTGTGTTGGAAGACTACTCTGTTTTAGCTATGAAAGTTGAAATTGATTATGGAAGAATATATCTTGTATTCATTCTGTGAATAGAAAAGAAAGATATGCATTTGGTATGTTGTATTTTGAAAATAAATGGAAAGAAGTTGTAAGATATTCCTTTGAATTAATAGAAGTGTTTTGCTTGTTCATATGATATTATTTCCATTGGAAATTTGTGTTTAATATACAATAGGAAATCTCTGTTTGTAAAAGTGAAAAGGAAGCACGTATGAAGAAATATTGCACTGCTCTGTCTCATTTGAAATGTTTAATTTTGAAAAAAATAGAAGTTGCATTCTTGTCTCTATCATTTGATTGAAGGAAAGAAAACTATTTAAAACTAGCATGGAATAAATTCAATGTTTTTATTGCATGGCAAAAGAGATAGTTTAATCTCTGTTCTTGAAATGTACAAACTTCATTTCTACTTCATTGTATACTTTGCAAATTCCTTTTATCAAATGTCCAAAACAACCTCAGTAAATCTATAAGAGACAAATGAAATATTTAATTGGAATTAATGAGATCAAAATGATCCCCAAACTAAACTAAAACACTCAAGAATTTTTTAAAGAACCTTTCAAATCGAGTAAAGGTGAAATTGCAGGTATTCTGCTGTGTAAACATTGGTAATTTTTGAAATGTAAATCAATCAAACAAATTTACCTTTTTTTTCCCCACATTCTTCCAAATGCATATCTCCATGTCTGTTTGACATGTTGAAGGAAAAAGAATGACAAATTTGAACAAAATTCATAAGTTAAAATGACGAGTTCACTTTTAAGTGACAATTATTTTTTCTGAAAATTGACCATTTAAAAGTTATCAAAATTAAATTCTTAATGTTTACGTGGAAAGATAACGTTGAGAGATTTCCAAAGTCCTTGTTTTCAAAAAATTGATTTCCCAATCAAAAGTTATGGCGTTCTGAAGTTTTTACTTCATATCGGGCTGAAAAAATAATCTAACTATCAAATTTAAATGAATAAAATATTCTTGGGCTGACCATGGGCTAAAAATTTATTTTTTTACTTTTTCCCAAAAATTACAAAGTCATGAAGTTTCCCATGGCTTAGCTAATCCGTAAGCCTTCATTTTCTCTAAAAATGATCTAAGTCCAAAAAGTTAATTTGGCAGTTTTTCCTCCATGGCCCCGTTGACCCGTAGTGAATCATTGATCTACACGTGGCTTCGATGGGTGACAGCGGAGGTCTTGATTGATTTTAACCTTAAGCACTTTCAAAAATAAATTTGGAAAAAATTGTAATTTTCCTCCACAGCCCCACCTCTCTGCAGCCAATCATTGATCGACACGTGGCTTCGTTGGGCGTTGATGGAAGCTTGGATCTTTTAAGCTTTAACGCTTCAAAAAAATTTGGGCCAAATTTCAATAATATCCCTGCCAGCCCACCAACCCACAGCCAATGGTTGGCTAACACATGGCATCTTCTCACGTTGGTGGAGGCGCGGGTTCCTTTTGACCTTTTTGCCTTTCCTTTTGAAAAGTCAAATTTTCCAAATGTTCCCGGTGACCCGCAGCCAATAAGGAGCTGCCATGTGGCCTCCCTAGGTGTCGGCAGGGGTGCGGGTGTAAAATTTAATTTTCTCCCAAAGGGTGAAAAGTGCTAAAGGCTTCCCCACCCCATAGGGCTGCTTGGGCAAAATTTTCCTTGGGCTGTAGACCCACCCTTGGGAAAAGTTTCCTCCCAAGGCCCATCGGGCCATAACTTGAGAATTACAAGGAGTTAAGAGGACTTCTTTATATCAATGGAAAGGGGAAGAAATTTCCTATCTAATGAGAATGTTTTTAGGAAATTTTGAGTGCTCTAAATTTGAGAAAAATAAGGTTGAACATTTTAAGAGAGTTCTGGGATGGGTAAGTGAGAATTTACTCTGTTAATTTTAAATATGTATTCTTTCCCCCCTGTAATTAAACCTTGCTCTTGTCTTGGATCTCGTGGAATTAAAGACCTCCAGTATTTAATTGTTTTGCTCCCTTAACCCTAAAATTTCAATCGAGAGAATATTTGGATATAGTATCAGTGTAATTAGTGATTGAATTAATCCCTAAGGAGATTTGAGCTAGGTGTGGAATTATTACACTTATTGCTTTATAATGTGGTATTAGTAATTGTTATAATGGGAAAAGTTATTAGTTGAATTTAATTGTCCTTGAGACTTTGGTTGTTAACACTTTAATAAAAAATAAAAATTATTCCATAATTTTTCTAACTAAACCTAGGTTGTTCTTGGTTCTCAAGTGGGATATTTTAGTGGGTGTTTCAATTCCTATAAAAATATACATCTTCACCAAATATCTCCTTCATCAAATAAAAACACACGACTTCGATATGCATGTCACTTAACATGAGACAACCTTGTACTTAATACATTTATAAATCTATTTCAATTCTCACTTATATCGGTAGGTGAAGATGACTATATATGAAGATTTAAATAAATTTATTTTAAATTTACTTTCACTATTTATTATTTGTTCCACTTCATTATCTTTATACAATAAAATCTCTTTAAGAAACTAGTGCTATCTACATTTTTTCAAATATTACAATATTGAATACAACAAATTATCATAAGCAAACTCTGTTATATACAATATAACATAGAATAAGATATATATTATAAATTGTATTATGAATGAATCTTAATCCATCTATAATATATTATGACATGATATCTATATGCTAATTTAGTTAGCATTTCCTCCACATGATGCATAATTAATCCTCCTTTAGTGTCCACTCCTCTTCAAAACTTATTATATTTTGATTTCAATTACATTGACTTTAGACATGGATATTATTATATCATTTTGGTTAGTATAATGTTATATGATAGAGATATTCGACTACTGATGGTTTTTGGTTCATAGTATGATTGTGTGGTTTCTTAGAGACGTAAAGAGATATTTTATATTGATGATGAATGATGTGTTGTTAGCATACATATTTACTAACATTCAAGATTCTCATCATGTTGACTATGATCTAGCATTTGAACTAATATTCGATCTTGTTGATATTGATAAAAAAATAGAAATGAGATGTTAAAATTTTAGACAAATGATATCATTGTTTAGTTCAGATGATGATTTAGCTATATGAGGATGGTTATTTATTTATGTGTGTATATTTTATGTTTCATGTTTTTGATGCGTCCACGAGGTGAAGGATGTATTGTGTGATTTTCCGTAATTATATCAAAACAATAAAAAAGGAGTATTGTAGACCAACCAAAGTACAATACTAGCTGGATACAACGAAGGTCACCATGAAAACTTGTGTGATGTGTGTTATATTTGTTTGAATTTATTAGGGGTCCCGATGGGGGAATTACCTCGAATTGTGACCTTGGGCTATGTGTGCAATTCATTCCCTTTTATTTTATTTATTGTAGAGTATATGGTTTATTTGTGATGTAATTTATTTAATCATTGTTGAATTAATGTTTCTTAATTAAGTAATTTAATGATGTTATTAAGTTATATAGGGATGTGAAAAAAGGGGTCATTTATTAGAGTAGTTGGTCTTTTGTATTTTGTTTTTTTGATTGAGTGTAAGTAAATTTGAGTGTTGTACACTCTACCTTACTTTGAAATTTCAGATTTGGGCTTAAGGGTCATTTGGTGAGGCTTGTGGGACAAGCTAAGATTTTCTCACACCTCTTAATTTCTTATACCAACCCTATATATGGATTACGTGGTCAAAAATAAACCCCAATATGTGTTTTGTAAGACAAAAAGTTACATTTATTGCACTTTTCTTACATGGGTTTTAAATTATGTTCTTAGGGAGTGTGGTTTTGGATTGTGTGTGTAAGAGGCTTATGATTTCTCTCTACCACCAATTCATTGTGCATTGGGGTTGAGCTTTGTGTAGTGCCCACTTCCCTTCGACATCTATTATTATGATTTTGATATTATTGGCTATACGTATGAACATTATAGCATCATTTTGGACTTAGCTTGATGTTAGATGATTGAGATACATGGATTATGGTTGGACTTTGATTTATAGTATTATGTGTGTGTGGATTATTAGGGGTATGTTATATTGATGATGATGGACTGTCGACATGGTTATATATTTTGACATTCATGTTTCGTTATATTGAGTAGACCTTAGTAGTTAAACTAATCTTGTGATCCTATGAATATTGATGAAATGTAAAATTGAGATGTGTAGAAATTGAAATTGGTAATGTTACTTATCTAGATGATAATTTAATTTAAATTATATGTGGATGCTTGTTGATTTATATTATATATTTTATCTTGGATTTTTGATGTGGCCACGAGGCCGAAGGAGGTATTGTATGTTTTGCAGGTAAAATATAACACAACAACCAACGGGGATTGGAGACCAACCACATCGAATACCGGATGAATTCAACAAGGGTCACCATGGCAACTAGTGTTTTGTTGTGTGTGTCTTGTTTGTTGTTAGGGGTCCCCATGGGGGGGATAACCTCCAAATGTGACCAAGGGGTGTGTGTGTTCTTTTATTTTGTTTCCTTTAATTTAATTTTAGTATGTGATTATTTAGTGATGCATTTTCCCTTGTATTAATTAATTAAATTGTGTTTAGTTAATAAATTAATCATGGTGCTAAAATAATCATGGATGGGACAAAATAATTCATTTATTGGATTTGATATCTCTTTGGTTTATGTGTTTAAGTTGAGTGCTTAAGATCTTGAGTGTTGTACACTCCATCTCTCCTTAGAAATTCAGATTTTTCCTTAAGGGAAAATTTTGGAGGCTTGTGGGACAAGTTAAACTTGTCCCACATCTCTTAAATTACTATACCAACCCTACCTATGGGTTAAGGGATCAAAATTAGACCCCATTATGTGTTTTGGGAAGACAAATTGTAATTTTTATTTTACTTTCTTATATGTATTTATTTTTAATCTTTAAGGGGTGTGGGCTTAGTTTGTGTGTGTAAGTAAAATGTCATTTCTTCAACCACTTATTAATTGTGCTTGGAGTATGGGGTTGACTAGGGTGATGTGGAGTGGAGAGGAAATGATGTGGCATCCTACTTGGAGCCACATCATCCTCCTCCTCCTTCTTTCTATTTATTCAAAAATTTAAGGGAATTTGGGGTTACTCACTTAATTTTGGAGCTCTTTCTCTTGGATGCTTGCTTGTGGGAGTTAGAATATTGCTTGGAATTTTTCTTGTGTTGAAGATTTTGGATCTAGTTTTCAAAGAGGATCTTACCATGGCAAGGTAGGATCTTATTCTTTTATCTTGCTTCCTAAATTCTTGCATGCAATGTGTTTGTGTGAAATGGTATTCTTGTGATGTATTGGGTAGAATGTTGACCTTAGGTTGTGTTGAGATTTGGATATGGGAATGAAATAATGTAGGGAGGCATAAGATATTGTTGTTGGGTTTAGGAGGGAGTGGGTTTTGGATGCCCCACCTTATTTTATACTATTATATTATGTATTGTGGGAGCCATAAGAGTGAGGGAGGCATAAGAGACTTGGTTTTGTTGTGAGGGAGGCATAAGAGACTTGAGATTGAATGTGTGTTGGAGGGATTTAGAGGTGGGCATCTAAACCCTTTAGAGGAACAAGCACACCCCCATTTTTCCTATCTCTTTTTAGGATATTTTGGAAACCTTTGTTTGGAAATTCTATGTGTTTAAAAGTAAGTATTATGATGTTATGTTGTATGTGTTTCATTGTTTATTGTGAATGTTGAAGCAATGTTTTAGTTTCCATGATTTGAAACATCCCTCATTGCCTTGTGGTTGGGGCTCGGAGGCCAATGAGAAGAAATTCTTCTTCTTCTCATTGGAATTTTGGTTGGGCGGAGAGTGTTGCCTCTACCCATTTTTGGTTGTTGTGGCCAAGTGATGAGAAGATGGAGCTTGATGGAAGAGTTGATTTTGGAGCTATGAATGAAGACCAATTTGAAGTTCCTTTTAGCTTTCCTTCTTGTAAAATTTTTTCCACTTTAAGTGGAAGACATTGTATTAGTATTTGTGATGAAAATTTGTTTTGATTTTTGGACATTAAAGTTATATTGAATGTGGAAAAGGGGAAAGAAAGATCTATTTTGTAAGTTACTTTTGGTGAACTTAAAAAGAATTATAAAGGGAATTATTTTATTTTATGGTAGTTGTTTTAATTCCCACAAAAGTGTTTGATTGATTGGAAAGTTAGTAGGTTCTCAATTTTAAAACTTATTGGAAATGTTGTAAAGTTTGGTTGTGAGAATGGTTATAAAAATAAAGGAAATTGCTTATGTTGTATGAAGTCAAGAAATATTAAAGTTCATTGTATTACTCAAAGGCATGTAGTGAACTAAATTACATTATGTTCTTTTTCATATAATGGATGAAATATATTTTAAACTCTCTACAAGTAGATGGAAAGAAATTAATGTTCCAAATAGTGTTTTAATAGGCCTATGAAGTAATCTAAGTTCTAACTCTAGTATGTTATCCTCATTTAAAATTTATTGTAAATCTACTACAATTAGTTAAGGGAAATGAAATGAAATTCTCTTTACCTTCCATACAATGTTTATAAAAGAGAAGAAAGTATTAGTGCAAGTATGTAACTTGCAATGATACTAAGTATATTTCATTATTACCTTGATAGTAATATTACTATATTTTTATATTATTAACAATAAAATATTTTAATATTAATGAGACTTATTAATATGAAAATATATTAATATTAGCATACTTTGTGAATATTATTATATAAAAAAAGTATAGTACGATCATATATAATTCTTGAAATAATATCATAATTATATATATATATATATATATATATACATATATATATACATAGATATATATATATATATATATATATACATAGATATATATATATATACATATATATATATATATATACATATATATACATATATATATATATATATATATATATATATATATATATATATATATATATATATATACATATAAATATATATATATTATACACACACACACATATATATATATACACACATATATAACTATGTGTATTTATATGTATTATACAAAATATATTTTATAAAAATAAAGCTATAAAAAGAAAAATGTTGTGCTAAATCAAAGGCTACGACCCATATTTAAAAGCAAATATTAGAGTTTTTTTGGGGTTAAAAGCCATGGCCTATGTGGAAAGGTCAAAGAAATAATGTGGGTTGGTTGGGGTCGAATACCCCAACCCCCAAAACACTTACCTCAAACATTATACAATTTAAACAAAAATAAATTCAATGATATGCTTCCCATTATAGTTTAAAAACGTGCATTAAACTTGCGGCCTTCTTCAACATGGACACACACACACACAAATATATATCTGTGTGTGTGTGTGTGTGTGTGTGTGTGTGTGTGTGTGTGTGTGTGTGTGTGTGTGTGTGTGTGTGTGTGTGTGTGTGTGTGTGCGTGTGTGTGCGCAGTGTGTGCTGCATACATGGCAGCTTTCTTTTGCGCTCGTACACAATTATATACACAAAGACACACACACGCAAATTTTGTTTATATAAATTCTCCTTTCTTTTAAAAAGAATTAAAAATCCGAAATCACTAGTGTGTATATATATATATATATATATACACACACTAGTGATTTCGGATTTTTAATTCTTTTTAAAAGAAAGGAGAATTTATATAAACAAAATTTGTGTGTGTACATTTCTTCATACCCAAATGAAAATATGAATCAAATATTAATTATATCAAGATGGGAAAAACTGACAAGCCCATTTCGGTAAATACAAGGAAAATGAGGAAAATAAAATATTTAAAACACATATAAAAACCTAGGGGAGGGTGTGAAAAAAATAAGAAAATAATAAAACATGTATGCCTCCCCCATGATCTTGAAATTTCCTCAAATGGCTTCTCTTCCTCCTCCAACAACCTACAAAAAAAAAGAGATGCAATGAGCATAATAAAAGAGAGAAAGTAGTTTTCTTAAGCAAGCTTTAGGGTAAGATGCCCTTTTTCGTCATCAAGGGTTCTAAATGAATCCATCCAAGGGATGAGATTCATCCCTACAAAAAGTAGGTGGAGATTGGGTGAGTGGAAATTGTCTTTTAATTTAAATGTTTTAATTCAAAAATGCATGGGTTGACTTTTTAAGGGGTCACTTTATGGGGTAAGGGAATGTTTATTCTAACCCCATGTAAAATGGGGACCTTGTTAATTGTTTAAACCTTGTGGAATTAAATACCTTGGGTATTTATTTATTTTGGCCCCTTTAACCCTCTAAAATTAAATATGGAATATTTAACTATAGTAGGAATTAAATTGTCTATTAAAATAATACTTAGGGGGAGATTAATACTTGGATATGTGTGTTCTGAAACATTTTGTCTCTCGATGTGGGTGTTCTAAAAGTTTCTACCTCCACTTGAAATGCCTCGAATTGTTTGCAGAATCCATTGTCATGTCCGTCCTTGAAAAGTCTTTGAGTTTGCCTTGTTTTTTCCCTAATTTCTTCAAAATCTGCAGGCTTTGCCATTTTTACTATTTTCCTCCAACCATGGAAGCTCGAGAATAGTTAATCTATATTTGTATGCCTTTGAAAATCCAAAATACATGGTCAACGGGATGATCAGAACCATGATTCACTTGTTTATGTTTTAAAAAAATCATCCTTACCAAAAAATTGGGTTCTAGGCGTGAATGGTGATTTTCTATATTTTGATGGTTTAACGGGTGTCTTTTTCCTATCAAAGTTATTCCTCAGTGTTCGGGTCATGTGACTTCTTCTGGTTGGTTAGGGGACAAAGGGAAAATACCAAAAAGGCAAATTTGGTCCCATGGCTCTGCTCATTTATGATTTTTTCTTACATGGCTTCTTCTAATTGGATGGGGCACAGAGGGTTTGTTTTTTAAATTTTCCTTTTGGATACTTTGGAAAAAGGTTTTAACTCACCCCACAGCCCCACCAGACTCTAATTTAAGTGGAAGGGAAAAATTCTTACTTTGACCCTACAGGAGGACATGTGGCAAAGCTAATGGCGGAGATGCAGGCCTTCGGAGGTAAGTTGAATGTTTTTCCCTTTTGGAAAAATGGAATAAAATTTTAAAATTGAAGCACACCCCCACCAAATCATTTCAAACCTTTAGGTTTTTAAAGTTTCTCCATAACAACATGTGGTGAGCCCACGCTCATTTAAGGACTCAACCTTTGGGGAACATCTCAAGACACGCCATTGTGACACATGGTAGTTTAAAAATTAAAAAGGGTGGGGAAGTGAACCATTGGAGGAAAATTATATTTTTTTCCTCATTTCATTAAAAGGATTAAAATATCAAAATGGCCCACAAGCCCGATAAAGAAAATTCAAAACTTTCTCCACCAACAACCACGGGCGGAGCTGCGGGAAAATTTCAACAAATTTCCCGTTTCCAAAAAAGAAATGAAATGGCAGAATTTTATTGGTATAATAGGCTTGTCACACATGAAATAATAATTTGATATTATATTCAGCTTCTTCAGATCTTTCATATATTCAGAATAACATATATATAGGAGTAAGCTTTCCTATAAATATGGAGGTTGCTCAACAACACTCCTATTCTACGTGACCACAAAACAACAATATTGTTATGATTTGTTTATAATAACAAATCTATAACAATCCAACCATATACTGTTTACACATTACACATTTAATAATAATAATCACAAATATATATTTGCTCAAATATGTGAGCACTACGATATTAAATCCTAACATTCCCCCCCTTAGTGCGAACACGGGGAAAACACCATCTTCAACTAAGCAGCATGCCGCTCCGTAGCTTGCACATGGTCTCGATCCTCAACACTGACTGTGGGAACTACATCATCCAGGGACCGTTCAACCTATTAGATGAATACATGAATTGGGACCGTTCAACCAATTCACATCAACCATCAAATCAGTCTGATCAAGAACACTTCCTGCAATAGTATCAATGGTACAAATCATTATCATCAAGGGGGACACACAAGCACTGCACTGCACACAGGAACAGGGATGCTCATCTGTTCTTATTCATCACACAAGACACAAAGATGTCACTAAAGCAGTTTGCGGCCTCTGAGGTAGTGACGAACTCGAGGACGCTGACTGTCCTCCTGCCTCCATTGCCTCCATCCTCCAAAATGAGGATAGATGCTCAAAACAGATAATCTTCATCACTTGAATAATTAATAGGTTCATTGTCACTTGCAGGATTAGAATAATCATCCCAATCTTCTTCAGCAGCTAAAGCCTTTTGTTCCAACTTATCATCTAAGAGATCTTGAGCTCTTTTCTTACAATTCACAAAACCATGTCCTGGTTGTTTACAGTAATGACACAAAAGACGTGTCTTTGACGATACAATTTTTTTTTTACCTTTATAGAATGATGATTTATTGTTTGCAACCATGACAGTTTCTTGTTCTGGTACACACCTTTTGATTTTTTCTTCCTCATCAAGCAAAGAGGAAATTAAATTTTCCAAACTAGGATTGATCTTACTAAGAGTAAAAACAATACTTGAATATTCTTTTGGCAAACTATTTAGTAAGATTGCTTTAGCATCTTCTCCATCTACCTCTACTTTTATTCCTGCTAATTGATTTAAAATGGATCGAAACTTACTGATATGTTGAACCATATTGTCATTTTCTCCCATCTTTAGCCCAAAAAGTTTTTGCTTCAGCGCCATTGCTTGCACTACCTACTTGAGATCCAAATAACTTGTTCAATGTCACCCAAATGTTATTAGATGACTTGGTTAGATCAATATGATGCAAATATGCATCGGAAAGACCAAGGCCGATAATTGCTATTGCTTTCCGATCCTTACTTTCCCATTTCACTGCTTCATCTACATCATTCGGTTTTTTAATTTTTCCTTCGACAATGTCCCATAAGTCTTTATCAATCAATTGTAATTGGGTTCGTACTTGCCACGTGTGGAAGTCTTTACCATCAAATCTTTCAATTACATTTATCTTTTCCATTTTAAAACTCCACAAAATCGAACAATAACAAAATCTTTATACTGGTAGAGACACTTGACTTTAATAAAGAAAATATATCAAACTTGGAAAAAATGCATGGACAGATATAACCTCAATACCTCCGGATCAAAATGAACTTGCAGCGGCCAACATATTCACTTCTGTTTGATCAAATCTTCCATGCACGAATTCCTATCAAACTGTCCACTCTGCTGCTCAGTTGCACGTGGAGACGTGTCAAAATTGGAGAAAAATCTGGTGCATCGAATCTTTGTGATCTGTTAGTGTGGGCATCCAATGTTGAAGGGAAAACCGCAGGTTTGAAATGGTGAGAAAATGTGTGACAAACAGCTATACAAATTTAATTGCTTGACAGTGATCCACCGTATCTCTTCACCCACAATTTGTGTTGTCCCGTGAATGGATGTTGTGGACCAATGAGAGCTCACCAAACTCAGGCCAAAGTGCTCGATTCAATAATTGACGGAGGGCCAATTGAATACCAAATCAAAGCAATGAAAAATGGATCAAAATAAAACTGATCGCCCAACCAAAATACCCATTTCTTTATTCACGCCTCCACACTTTTTGCGTTTCCAATCCAAAAATATATAAATCCAATACAATACAGTATGACCTTATCCTAATACAACTCTAGATGTAAACACGGTAATGATAGAAACATCAACACATGAATTGCAGTAGTATAAACGAACCTCACAAATCGATGTACCTAAAAAGAAAAACTATTCACAGGGATATCATTGATAAGGCGATCTTTCATACGTGAATAGAATAGCTGGATCTTAGATCTGGCGCCTTGATGAGCAACTCAACAATACGTCTTTTAATAATCTGAGTGACCAAGAATTTGCACATTCATTTTCTCACACGATAACTCACTTCTTCCTTACGGATCCGCCATGCTCTGATACCAAATATTGGTATAACAGGCTTGTCACACATGAAATAATAATTTGATATTATATTCAGCTTCTTCAGATCTTTCATATATTCAGAATAACATATATATAGGAGTAAGCTTTCCTATAAATATGGAGGTTGCTCAACAACACTCCTATTCTACGTGACCACAAAACAACAATATTGTTATGATTTGTTTATAATAACAAATCTATAACAATCCAACTATATATGGTTTACACATTACACATTTAATAATAATAATCACAAATATATATTTGCTCAAATATGTGAGCACTACGATATTAAATCCTAACAAATTTAGCCATAGTTACTTTGGGACCCAACTTAGGACACATGTTAGGGTCATTTCTCAAGGCAGAGCTGCAGAAAAAACGTAAATTTTTTTACATTTTTAAAAAGTTGTAAAAGGAAAAAGGAACCCGTAGACCCACTCTAAAATTAGATCTCCCACATGGATGGTCCAAATTCAAAGTAGGAATCAATGGCAAATGTGTGTATCTCAGTATCCGATCCTTCTGCCATTTTCACTCCAAATCTCTTGGAAGTGTGAATCTTCATGATTTATTGATATTTCTTGCATGCCAAATAGGGAAGGGGAGTTAATTTGATATCTAATTTTGGTGAGGAAGATCTGGGGATGTCTTTTGCCATTAAGATTATAACCTCTAGCTCAATCCAATCTTCCATTTTTCCTTCTTGGGCACACGAAGAGATAGATTTTAATGATTAGGAGTGGAAGTGGTTTATGAGTTGAAGAAAGAGTGATCTACCAGAAGGAGGAGTTGAATGCAAGAGATATTCAAAGATATTTTCCCCAGCACTGACGACTTGACTTTTTATAGATCTGATTCTAGAAATCACGATCATGATCATGGCGAACATTGGTAGCACTCAATGTCTATATTTTTGGGGGGAAAAGGGCTCTATTGTAAATGTTATAAATAGCAAAAAAATTGTGTAAATGGTTAGAGTGTTAGAGGTTGAAGAAAATTCCCAAGAGGAAAATTTGACAAAGCCTATCTTTTGAGAAGCCATCTAAGAAGCCTTGTATATCTCTTTTGTATTAATTTTGATCATGTAAAGGTGGTTGCAAGTGTACAACCATTAACAATCTCTAATATTTTTCTAGAAACTTTCCCCTACTGATAAATTTAATCAAACTTGAGTTATTTTGTGTTATCCTAAGATAAATGTGTTTGTTTCATTTTTGAATGTCTGCAAATAGTTTTTCTTGTTATTATTGCAATATTGTATCAAAACATGTCTTAATAACATAAGTCTCAATCCTTGTGATAGTTTAGTGGCATCTCCAATCTCATTTCTCAAAAGAGATTTCATCTGGGAGTGAAATAAATGATTTAAAATCACTTTTATTTCATTTGTTGACAGAGATTGTTTGTAAGCCTCTGGGTGTACCTCAAGTGTGATTGATCTTATATTTTTATGTTTTATTGGGTCTTCTAACTTGATCCTTCATGTTAAAATCTCATAGATTGTGTGAAAAAGTGCTAATTTGGGCCTCCATTGAAGTACATATTCTGGTTAAAGGAACATTTTAGCTATTCTGAAGCATTATGTTATCTAGACTTTCCATTTTGTAAGAGTTCTCAGAGATTTGGAAAATCAAGTTTATTCTACCTCACCTCCCACCAAAACTTATTTAAAAACAACTAATCCTACCCATACTACCCTATTTTTCATGTGTGTATACAAATGCATAAATTTTATTACCAAAACATACAAAAACAATCAGGATTCCAAATGTCTTTAGTAGCCTGAACCTTGCCTAGAGAATATCTCCACTATCTAGAGTGACAACTTGTGAGAGTTAGATTTTGTTGCATTCATCATATTTTCTTCAAGGTCTCCTTAACAAAATCATTAGGAAGGACATCTCCATCTCCTGCAAAAAAATCAGGCTACAAAAAGGATTCTCTTACCTTGGTCTAAAGGCACAACCTAAAATAACAAGGATAGATCAAATCCTCTTGAGGGTGTTATCCATTTCTCCACATCTGAGTTATAGAGGGCTAGTTAGATCCCATCACTGGCTACAAAATGACTCACCATGATATATCTATCTCTAAGCTTCCTTTGAAAACTTGTGATGCTGCTCATACTTTGAGGGATAATTAATTTGGGTACCATCACCTTACTGACGCCATTACTGGGACTTATTTGAGTTGCTGAGACTATTTACTGATTCACTACCAGTTCATATCTATTTATCCCATCAACAACACCTTATTGATGCCATTTCCAGGGAGTTATTTGAGTTACTGAGACTATTTGTTGATTCACTACTAGTTCTCATCTATTTAGTCTGTCAACAACACCTTACTAGCACCATTGTCAGGGACATAGTGGTTACAATTCACATTCATTCCCTGATAAAAAAATTCTTATATACTCCAAGTACTTGTGTTTAATTCTTTCAATTCCTACACCTAGTGCACTAGCTTTCATTGATAAATTTGGGTAAACAAAATTCAGATTCTTTCCATTTCTAGTTTCTAGTGTTGAAAACATTTAATAGATCATATTTACTCCATATACACAACCAAGGTGGAAATCCTTCACTGGTGAAACCCCGTAGATCTTATTCTTAATAAATACTAGTGTCTTAACCTCTGTCAAGTGAGATTTGTTACTAACCTTTGCAAAGCTTGAAGGAAAAAGGTATTTCTTTTCTAGGGATCCTACTAGGACACTATTTCTAGAGCTAGGAAAAGAAAAGTCAGAAGGAAGAAAATCCTATAGAGTTGTGGGAAATAGGTAGACAAGAAGAGGGATCTCCATTGATGAAATTGATCACCCTATCATTGAAGACTACTACTCAAGTGCTTCTGAATCAGGTAGGCTCTTTATGGAATTGAATTCTCCAACTAGAAAGGGACCTTCATTTAATTTTGAGAAGTTTAATTCTCATTCTTTCCTTGTCTTTTCAGAAGTTGATAGGTATTTCCAAGAAACAAGGCCTTTAGGGGATATCCACTTTGAAAATTATACCCCTTTGTTTCGTAGACCCTATGCCCCTTATCAATCGATCACCCTCTAGGGTCACCTCCTTAAAACAACATGGCCCTGCCCCCACCCAAACCTCCATTTGTTGTAAATACCTTTGGACCTATAAATTTTGTAGGGATGGTTGGTTATCCAAATGTAGTTCCTCAATATGTAAGAAGTAGACTACCAAAGTTCTAAGGAAACAACACTATAACTGGTGATCAACATCTGAATATTTTTATCAATATGATGGAAGACTTTGAGATTGAACATGAAGATGTGTATATCAAGTTGTTTATCCATACTCTAGAAGATGATGCAAAGAAATGGTATAAAGCTTTTCCAGATAACTCTATTGATTTATGGACTGAGATGAGCAATGCATTTAAATTGCAGTATGGTGATATGACTTACCCTAGGTTTCTTTTGACAGAATTTGAAAACATCAAAAATAATCCTAATGAGTCAGTACATGATTTCAACATAAGGTTTAACAAGACCTTGAGGAGATTTTCTATTAGGATAAGGCCATGTGATGAATCGTGTTTGATCAAATATTCAGATGCATTTGATAAAAATGCTGCATATTACTTAAGGGACAAAAACCCTACAAATTTGAGGTAGACCTTCACCACGTCTCTAAAAATAGAGAACAATATTAAGGTAATTGGAAATCCTAAAAAGGATGGTGTGAAGCTGGTTAACCTAAAAAACCTTAGACAAACAAGGTTGTTGATTTGGAGGAAGTTGTGAAGACTTTGGCAGGGGTCACAAAGAAATTTCCTACAAACTAGCTTGGGATAAGAAAGGAATTGAGCGAGAGCTCACAAGGTCAACACAAGAAGCAAGGCCAAGATAGTTTCACAAAACACCAAAGACTTGATGATAGAGGTAAGAAACCACTTGGATTTGGAAATAGGTAGCCCCAAGGTAGGGAAAACAAAATGGTCCCTGATCCTTTGGTTGCTAGAGTTGATGTTGTGGAGGAGACATATGTCATTGATTGGTGTAACAAATGTTTCATGCCCCATGCTCCATGTGAGGTAGACCAGCAAGAAGTTGAGGAAGTAATAAATGATGAAATTGATGATGATGCCTGCATGATGGAGATCCCTACAAGTTTGCCAAGGGAAGCAACTTCAACTGAGGTAATAAGTGCTAGAACTGCTGCTATTTTTTGGGATTGCATCCATCGGGTACCTCCTCTTCCTCCCTCTCATACTTTAGAAGTAGACATTGTACAAGATTTTGAATTTCCCACTAATTATTTTGAATACTTGAGGGAATTAATGATTGAAAAGTATGATGGAGGAGTTCCTTCAAAGAAGATAGGAAACTATTAATGAATTTTGTAGTTTCCCAAGAAAAGGAGCACAATACCAGAAGTAAAGTTTCCAAGGGGCCACAAGCCAAGTCAAAATTTCCATTGCTTACCAAAGAAACCCCAAAGAAAAATGCATTCAGCAGAGAGCTTGTTTCCCAAAGAAAAACTTGTATTCCTCCCCATCCCCAAATTGAAAATAATCCCATTCCATCTAATGAATTTCCCAATATTTCTCCTACTGTTACTTTACCAAAATTTGTTGCATATGAAATTGCCCAAGTTTTGAGTCAAATCAAAATTCATATCCCAATTTTTGAGCTTCTTAGGATCCCTAAGCATAAGAAGAGGGCTTTTGAATGTTTAGGGTTCAAAGAGGAAGAGATCATACAAGGAAGAGATGTAAACAAGGTTGAGATTCCCCTTACTATTGCAGAGTTGGAAAAGCCACAAGTGTTGGAAGGGCTGGGGGAACCACTAGAGGTTTATTTAGGAACTTCTTTAGTTAAATCCCAGCTGAATGTGGATCCATTCTTCACTACCCTGGTTATCAAAGACAAGTTGTTACATAACTATATGTTTGATTCTGGAGCCTCATGTAATGTCATGCCTCTTGAAGTTATGAATGAGCTAGGTATCAAAGTAACAAAATAATATGGGAAGTGCACTTCCATGGACTCCAGAGAGCTGCCAGTGGTGGGATGGGTCAAAGATCAAGATGTGCAACTTGCATCTTATCCTGGAAGGAACTTAAAAATTGATGTAGCGATTGTTGACTTCATTACCAAGTGGGGTATGTTGTTGTCAAGAAAGTGGGGAACAAGTGTTTGTGGTAGTGTGCAAATGGACATGTCTTATGCCACTATCCCCATTGAAGGAAACTTGGTGAAATTATATGGAGAGAAGAAGATTTTGTACTTGATTGAAGACCCAAACAATGCATCTTATGAAGTTTTACAAGTAGATGTTGATCTTAATAACTTTGTGAGTTTTATGGATTTCAAGAAGTATAAAAATGTTGAAAAATAGATCTCCCTAAGTATGATGTTTTCTCTAGGAATTTGGTCTATGATTCAGCCTTGAAAAATGTTAAAGAATTTGACCTAAACACAATGGAGGAGCTTCAAAGAACATGGATGGTTTACAAACTGAACAAAGAAGAAAAAGAGGTATATTTCTAGTTGATGAAAACATATCAGAACCTTTTGGCATGGTCATATCCAGGATGACAGGCACTTGAAGATTTTCCTTGATTGTTTTCTTTGAATCAAGGTGGGCATCATTTGTACAGTGTATAGTTTGTTGGTTTGTTTCCTGTCTTTTGTGTTTTTGCTCATTCTGGTCTCTAAGTGACTTGTTTTCTACTTGGTTTCTCTGTTTCTTCTTGGAAGATGGCTTTATTTACCTACTCTACAAGCTAACTCCTTTTCCCAATGGATATTTTGGCAATTTTCTACCTTTGTTCTTGTGGCACTCGCAGGGAGTGCCCATCCTTGAGTTGGAGCCGATGTTGGTGCTCAGATTTGTTTCGCCCCATTTGCCATTATTTTCCTCTGATCTGTGTGTTCTGAAACATTTTTCTCTCGATGTGGGTGTTTTGAAAGTTTCTACCTCCACTTGAAATTCCTCGAATTGTTTGCAGAATCCATTTTCATGTCCCTCCTTGAAAAGTCTCTGAGCTTGCCCTATTTTTGCCCTAATTTCTTCAAAATCAGGCTTTTCCATTTTTCATGTTTTCCCCAACCATGGAAGCTCAAGAATGGTTAATCTATATTTTTATGCCTTTGAAAATCTAAAATCCATGGTCGAAGGGATGCTCGGAACCATGATTCACTTGTTTTTTTTTAATTTTTTTTTCATCCTTAGCAAAAAATCGGGTTGTAGGTGTGAATGGTGATTTTCTATATTTTGATGGTTTGATAGGTGTCTTTTTCCTGTAAAAGTTATTCCTTAGTGTTTGGTGGTCACGTGGCTTATTTTGGTTATTTAGGGGATGGCATGAAAATGCTTTAACTTATCACTTTTTACTTTTTCTTAAAAAAGGAAAATTTGGTACCATGGCTCTACTCGATTCGATTGGTTATTTTGGTGCTTACGTGGATTCTTCTAATTGGATGTGGTGCGGAGGGTTTGTTTTTGAACTTGTTCCTTTTGGATACTTTGGAAAAAGGTTTGAAATCACTCTGTGGCCCCGCTTAGGCTCTGATTAAAGAAAATTTTAAGTGGTAGGGAAAATGTCTTACCTTGACCCCACAGGAGGACACGTGGAAAAGATAATGGAGGAGATGTGGGCCTTCAGAGGTAAGTTGAATGTTTTTCCCTTTTGAAAAATGGAATAAAATTCTAAAATTGAAGTGCACCCCCACCAAATCATTTTGAAACCTTAAGGTTTTTGAAGTTGTGCCATAACAACACGTGGTGAGCCGCGCTCATTCAAGGTCTCAACCTTTGGGGATCATCTCAAGATGCGCCATTGTGACATGTGGTAGTTTGAAAATTCAAAGGGGTGGGGAAGTGGACCATTAGAGGAAAATTGGATTTTTTTCCTCTTGTCATCAAAAGGATTAAAATCTCAAAATGGCCCACAGGATAGATAAAGAAAACCAAATCTTGCTCCAGTCATTAGTGGAGGGGCAGAGTCATGTGGCGGAAGTTTCAAAATTTTGCCTTTTCCAAAAAAGAGGAAAAATGAAGAATTTGGCCATGGTTCCTTTGGGACCCAACTTAGGACACTTGTCGGCTCATTTCTCAAGGGTGGAGGCCCACAGAAAAATCTAAAATTTTTACATTTTTTCAAAAGTTGTAAAAGGAAAAAAGGAACCCACAGGCCCGCTCTAAAATTAGATCTCCCACGTGGATAGTCCAAATTCAAAATAGGAATCAATGGAAACTATGCATTTGTATTTGATTCTTTTGCCATTTTAACTCTAGAGCTCTGAAAGTGCTAATCTTCATGATTTCTCAATATTTCTGGCATGTAAAATAGGGAAGGGGAGTTAATTTGATATCTAAGTTTGGCGAGGAAGATCTGGGGACATATTTTTCCATTAAGATGAGATATGACCTCTGGGCTCAATCTGATCTTCCATTATTCCTTCCCGGCATGTGAAGAGATAGATTTGATAGATTAGGGGTGGAAGTGTTTGGAGAGTTGAAGAAAGAGTGATATACCAGAAGGAGGAGTTGAATGTGGGAGATATTTGAAGAGATTTTCCCCCTGAGCACCTCGTAACTTTTGCAGATCTCATTTTGGAAATCATGATCATGATCATGGCGAGCACTAGTAGCACTCAATGTCAATATTTTTGGGGGAAAAGGGGCTCTGTTGTAAATGTTATAAATGGCACAAATTTTTCATGCAAATGGTTGGAGTGTCAGAGGTAGAAGACAATTCACAAGAGGAAAATTTGACAAAGTTTGTCTTTTGAGAAGCCATCTGAGAAGCCTGTATATCTCTTTTGTATTAAGATTGATCATGTCAAGGTGGTTGGAATTGTATAGACATTAACAAGCTCTGAGATTTTTCTAGAAACTTTCCCCTACTTATAAGTTTAATCAAGTTCAAGTTATTCTATGTCGATCTTGAGTAAAATGTGTTTGTTTCATTTCTGAATGTCTGCAAATACTTTTTCTTGTTCTTATTACAATATTGTATCAAAATATGTGTTAATCACATAGGTATGAATCCTTGTGATAGTTTAGTGGCATCTACAATCTCATTTCTCAGAAGAATTTTCATGTGGGAGTGAAATAAATGATTTAAAATCACTTTTCTTTCATTTGTTGACAAAGATTGTTTGTAAGCCTCTAGGTGTACCTCAGGCGTGATTGATCTTAGATTTTTATGTTTTATTGGGTCTTCTAACTTGATCCTTCATGTTAAAATCTCATAGATTATGTGAAAAAGTGCTAATCTAGGCCTCCATTGAAGTACATTTTTGGTTAAAGGAACATTTGAGCTATTCTAAAGCATTTTTTTATCTAGACTTTCCATTTTGTAATCCGAGTTTGCAGAGATTTGGAAAATTAAGTTTATTCTACCTCGAATTCCCACCAAAACTTATTTAAAAACAACTAATTATACCCATACTACCCCTTTTTCATGTGTGTATACAAATAAATAAATTTTATTACCAAAACATACAAAAACAATCAGGATTCCAAATGTCTTTAGTAGCCTGAACCTTGCCTAGAGAATATCTCCACTATCTATAGTGATAACTCATGAGAGTTAGATTTTTTTGCATTGATCATGTTTTCTTCATCGTCTCCTTAACAACTTAATTAGGAAGGACATCTCCATCTCCTCCATAAACAATAGGATACAAAAGGGTTCTCTTATGTTGGTTGAAAGACACAACCTAAAATAGTGAGGATATATCAAATCCTCTTGAGGGTGCTATCCATTTCTCCACATATGTGTAATAGAGGGCCAGTTAGATCACATCCCCAGCTACAAAATGACTCACCATGATCTATCTATCTCTAAGCTTCCTACCAAAACTTGTGATGCTGCTCAGACTTTGTGGGAGAATCAATTTTGATACCAACAGACTATATGCAAGATAAGTAGGTATAAATTCACAGGTTCATCAAGGGCCTGAATTTAGATTTGGGTGGTGCAGATATCATTAACTTCCCATAGACCGTAGTAGATCCCATGGAAAAGGCTTATATTGTAGAGGAGACATGAGGAAAGATGCAACAGGCTAGAGAAAGAGCTCGGAGCCACATCCTGCAGAGATGCAAGATATCGATGAAGGTGGTATGTTCATCCTCCTCATGGTGGATAGGGTTTAGTATAGTCTTCTTTCAGACCACCACAGTAGCCACCTCAAAGAACAACAACGAAAGCGAGACTCATCCACAATTCAAACCTACTCGAGGTTTGATACACAAAGAGGACAGAGTATGGGGCCTCCTCCTAGGGGTTCCATTAGGAAATAGGGTGCGTTGAGATCTTAGTCAATATAGACCTTAGTAGTCTATAGTGGATCATCATGATCCACAACACAATCCTCTAGAGTACCAGGTGGAGTTGCATGTCATTGGAGAGGACCGGGAAGATACTATTGTTTTGGTTTTGTTGGACATCATTGGAGAGAGTGCCTATAGAACCTTAGTAACAAGGGTAAGACGTAGATTTCTCAAATTCTACTATTGGTGACATGAGGCACAACCATTGGATCTATGTAGTTGTCAAGAACCACCAGTGAGCACCGAGTACCATCATAGAAATGACACGTAGCATTGGTGGTATTCATACCTCCATTTTTTTTTTATTCTAGTTCATCATATTATTTTATTACACCATCCTTAATAGAGCATTGTAGGCTAGTGGCAGCTTAGGTAGGTTCTTAGTTGGGACGTTAAAATGGCTTCTGGAGCCAAAATTTCTATAGACTCCTTAGTTAAGGAGTGTGTATTGGATTTGGGACCTTTCACAACTACCTTGGATCTTTGTATCCTTCCATTGGGTTCGTATGGAGTCATCTTGGGCATGGACCGGCTTGTCTACACAGAGGCAGAGTTGATTATTACCATAATACCATAGCATGTACAAATTATATAGGATTTGAGTCGGTGATAACAAAGGTGTTATGAGACCCGTTTCCATTTGTACCATCTCTGCTATGCATCTTAAGTGGTGTGTGCTATGAGGTTTCAAGATGTATGTTGTTACAAGCTTACTAATAGATCGGTGGATGAGTCTAGTGGTCCATCCCTTGATAACCATCACATCTTGAGAGAGTTTTCTGATGTCTTTCTAGGGGATCTACTTTGGGGTTACCACCCCCACATGAAATAGATTTTCACATAGATTTGGTTCCGATCATAAAGCCTATCTTACGAGAACCTTATTGGTTGACTACTTCTAAGCTCTACAAGCTCAAGTTGTAATTTGAGGGCCTTCTGGGAAAAGGCCTAATCCATCCTAGTGTATCCCCTTGGGGTGCACTGGTGATTTTTGTAAATAAGGATAGATCTATGTGGTAGTGTATTGATTACCGCCAGCTCAACAAAGTAATGATCAAGAATCATTACCCCCTTCCATGCATTGATGATTTATTTGATTAGATGAAGGGGCCACAATTTTCTCTAAGATAGATCTTAATTCGAGTTATCATCGGTGATTATTATGGAGGAAGATATTCATAAGACCACCTTCCATACGAGCTATGGCCACTATGAGTTCACATTAGTTTTTTTGTCTAACGAATACCCGTGTAGTGTTCATGAGATTCATGAATGGGGTATTCTAGATGTTTTTTTATTTCTTCATTCTCATCTTCCTTGATGACATTCTAATTTACTCACATATGCGTGAGTATTAAGAGGAGCACCTTTTCTAGGTTCTTCATTTTCTTCATGAGCATCATTTTTATGGCAACTTGGACAAAGTGTGCAATATTTCGAGATAGAGGTGCGGTATTTGAGCCACATCATTTCGGGAAGGAATCACAGTTCATCCTTCCAAGATTCAAGCTATTTTGGATTGGCCAAGACCCAGAGTGTGTTACAAAGGTGCACAACTTCATGGGTTTAGAAAGATATTAGAGGAGATTTTTTTAGGACTTCTCTCGGGTTGCGCATCCCATCACTTCCATTCAGCGGAAAGGGAAGAAGTTTGTATCGTCAGACAGATGTGAGTAGAATTTTAGGAAACTAAAGGAATGCCTCATAACAACACTTGTTCTTGCAGTGCTAGATCCTCATGGTGAGTTCTTTGTATGCACAGATTCTTCTTTGGCAGGACTTGGAGGTGTGTTGATGTAGGAGGGTAGAGTAATTGCTTTTAAGTCTCACAAACTCAAATAATATGAGCTTGATTATCCAAGTCATGATCTCGATCTTGCAGTAGTTTTTCATGCTTTAGTTTGATGGAGACACTTCCTTCTTGGCCAAAGATTTACAATCAAGACTGATCACTTGAGTCTTTGCCACCTCTCCACACAGCCCAATCTTAACACTCATCAGTAGCATTGGATGGAGTTTCTTTGTGAGTACAACATGGAGATTCCCTGAGTAGATGGAGACATGTGGTTATGGCTACTTCGGTGGGTACAAATTTGTAGAGCATGATATTATAGCAGCTTCCTCAGGACATCTTCTACCTTGTAGTCACGGTAGAGATATTGAGTCTCGAGACCCCTTGAGGGGAAATTTGATGGATTTTCATTAGAGATGGATGGCCTTCTCTAACACAGAGGTTGGATTTATGTTCCCAAAAATGGAGGCTTGAGACAGGACATTTTGACTGAGGCTCATCATGCACCGTATTCTACCCATCTAGGGGTGAAGAAGATGCACGCCACTTTGAGATAGTTGTACCACTAGAGGGGACTTGAGAGAAATGTGGCTTGGTTTGTGTCATGTTTTTAGAGTGTCGAAGGTGAGGGCAGAGCATCAACATCTAGTTGGCCTTCTCTTTCCTATCTTTGTACTGCAGAGTGGAAGTGGGACACCATTTCCATTGAATTCATTTCTTGGTTACCAACGTCGAGATACCACCACGACATCATCATGGTCATGGTAGATATATTAACGAAAGTGGATAATTTTTCTATGGTGAATACCACCTAGACAGCTAGTGCGGTGGAATGGGTATATCTAGATGACATTGTTAGGTTACACATGATTCCGCGAAGATCATTTTTATTGTGACCCTTTGTACACTTCCCACTTTTGGACTACCACGCAGTATGCCCTTGGGACGAAGATCAATTTCACAATAGCCCATCACCCCGAGAAAGATGGACATACTTAATGGGTGAATCAAATCTTGGAGGACATTCTTAGGATGTATGTTATGGATCATCACCAAGATGGGAGGAGTACTTATACCTAGTGAAGTTTACCTACAATAATATTTTTCA
This sequence comes from Taxus wallichiana var. yunnanensis, assembly GCA_018340775.1. Taxonomy (NCBI): domain Eukaryota; kingdom Viridiplantae; phylum Streptophyta; class Pinopsida; order Cupressales; family Taxaceae; genus Taxus; species Taxus wallichiana. The sequence goes on along the minus strand of CM031239.1, from coordinate 955,547,418 downwards.
GATTTTGATAGGCATGACTCCATTTAAGGGACTATATGGAAGAGAGTGTAGGACACCTCTTAGTTGTGATAGGCTAGAGGACATGGTTTCTCTTGGGCTAGCCTTATTACAAGACATGGAGCGGAGGGTTGTTATGATCAAGCAGAGATTGCATGAAGCTAAGCACATGCATAAGAAGTATGTAGATCAACATAGGAAAAATCATAGTTTTGAGGTGGGCATGAAGGTTTTCCTTCATGTTAGGCCACATAAGAGCCCTATCCATTACGGAAAAGATTCTATGCTTGCTCCTTGGTTTTGGGTCCCTTTTAGATCTTGGAACGTATCGGTCTTTCTCGTCTACCGTCTAGATTTGCCACCCATCTTATCTCGTATCCATAATGTATTTCATGTTTCTTTACTTAGGAGATATATTTCATATCCTTCTCATGTTCTCGATTGGACCTCATTACGTATGCAAAATCGGGGGCGGTGTGGTGGTGGAGCCCATCTACATTTTAGAGTGTATGACCCTAGGCATTTGAGGCGAGAGAGATTGACTAGGTTTGAGTGTAGTGGGATAGGTATGATGAGATTTTTGCTACATTGGAGGATGCTACAGTGCTACGAGTCCAGTTTCCACACCTATTCCAAAGTGAGTTTTAGGAAGAATTTGAGTCTAGGGGAAGGGGTTGTAGTTACCACTTCCATTCGACACCTATTATTTTTATTTTGATGTTGTTGGCTATACGTATGGACATTGTAGCATCATTTTGGACTTATCTTGATGTTAGATGATTAAGATACATGGATTATGGTTGGATTTTTACTTATAGTATTATGTGTGTGTATTATTAGGGGTATGTTATATTGATGATGATGGACTATCGACATGGTTATATATTCTGACATTCATGTTTCGTTATATTGAGTAGACCTTAGCAGTTAAATTAATCTTGTGATCCTATGAATATTGATGAAATGTAAAATTGAGATGTGTAGAAATTGAAATTGGTAACATTACTTATCTAGATGATGATTTAATTTAAATTATATGTGGATGCTTGTTTATTTATATTGTATATTTTATCTTAGATGTTTGATGCGGCCTCAAGGACAAAGGATGTATTGTATGTTTTGGAGGTAAAATATAACATAGCAACCAACGGGGATTGAGACCAACAACATCGAATACCGATGAATTCAACAAGGGTCACCATGACAACTAGTGTTTTGTGCTATGTGTCTTATTTATTGTTAGGGGTCCCCATGGGGGATAGACCCTAAATGTGACCAAGGGGTGTGTGTTTTCTTTTATTTTAATTCCTTTAATTTAATTTTAGTATGTGATTATTTAGTGATGTATTTTCCCTTGTATCAATTAATTAAATTATGTTTAGTTAATAAATTAATCATGGTGCTAAAATAATCAAGGATGGGATAAAATAATTCATTTATTAGATTTGATAGCTCTTTGGTTTATGTGTTTAAGTTGAGTACTTAAGATCTCGAGTGTCGTAGACTCCATCTCTCCTTACAAATTTGGTTTTGTCCTTAAGGGAAATTTTTGGAGGCTTGTGGGACAAGTTAAACTTGTCCCACACCTCTTAAATTACTATACCAACCCTACCTATGGGTTGGGGGTAAAAATTAGACCCCATTATGTGTTTTGGGAAGACAAATTGTAAGTTTTTATTGCACTTTCTTACATGTATTTATTTTTAGTCCTTAAGGGGTGTGGGCTTAGTTTGTGTGTGTAAGTAAAATGTTATTTCTTCAACCACTTATTAATTTTTATTGGAGTATGGGGTTGACTAGGGTGATGTGGAGTGGAGAGGAAATTATGTGGCATCCTACTTGGAGCCACATCCTCCTCCTCCTCCTTTCTATTTATTCAAATTTTTGAAGGGAATTTGGGGTTACTCACTTAATTTTGGAGCTCTTTCTCTTGGATGCTTTCTTGTGGGAGTTAGAAGATTGCTTGGAATTTTCTTGTGTTGAAGATTTTGGATCTAGTTTTCAAAGAGGAGCTTACCATGGCAATGTAGGATCTTATTCTTTTATCTTGCTTCCTAAATTCTTGCATGAAATGTGTTTGTGTGAAATGGTATTCTTGTGATGTATTGGGTAGAATTTTGACCTTAGGTTGTGTTGAGATTTGGATATGGGGATGAAATAATGTAGGGAGGCATAATATATTATTGTTGGGTTTAGGAGAGAGTGGGTTTTGGATGCCCCACCTTATTTTATACTATTATATTATGTATTGTGGGAGCCATAAGAGTGAGGGAGGCATAAGAGAATTGAGATTGAATGTGTGTTGGAGGGACTTAGAGGTGGGCATCTAAACCCTTGGGAGGCACAAGGGCACCCCCATTTTTCCTATCTCTTTTTAGGCTATTTTGGAAGCCTTTGTTTGGGAATTCTTTGTGTTTAAAAGTAAGTATTATGTGATTTTCTCTTGTATGTGTTTGGTTGTTGATTATGAATGTTGAACAAATGTTTTAGTTTCAATGATTTGAAACATCCCTCATTCATTGGTAGTTGGGGCTCGGGGCAATGAGAAGAAATGCTTATTCTTCGATTGGAATTTTGGTTGGGTAGAAAGTGTTGCCTCTCCGTCTATTTCGGTTATTGTGGCCAAGTGATGAGAAGATGGAGCTTGATGGAAGAGTATATTTTGGACCTATGAATGAAGACCAATTTGAAGTTCCTTTTAGCTTTCCTTATTGTAAAAATTCTCACACTTTAAGTGGAAGACATTGTATTAGTATTTGTGATGAAAAGTTGTTTTGATTTTTGGACATTAAAGTTATATTGAATGTGGAAAAGGGGAAAGAAAGATCTATTTTATAAGTTACTTTTGGTGAACTTAAAAGGAGTTATAAAGGGAATTATTTTATTTTATGGTAGTTTTTTTAATTCCCACTAAACTGCTTTGGATGGGTTGGAATGTTATTAGGTTCTCAATTTTAAAACTTATTGGAAATGTTGTAAACTTTGGTTATGAGAATGGTTATAAAAATAAATAAAATTGCTTATGTTGTATGAAGTCAAGAGACATTAAAGTTCATTGTATTACTCAAAGGCATGTAGTCAAATAAGTTACATTGGTTCATTTTCAGGTAGTGGATGAAATATATTTTAAACTCTATACAAGTAGAAGGAAAGAAATTAATGTTTCAAATAGTTTTTCAATAGGCCTATGAAATAATCTAAGTTCTAACACTAGTATGTTATCCTCATTTAAAATTTATTGTAAATATACTACAATTAGTTAAGGGAAATGAAATGAAATTCTCTTTACCTTCCATACAATGTTTATAAAATTGTTAGAGAAGAAAGTATTAGTGCAAGTATGTAACTTACCAATGTTACTAACTATATTTCATTATTACCTTGATAGTAATATTAATATCTTATTTTTATATTATTAATAATAAAATATTTTAATATTAATGGGACTTATTAATATGAAAATATATTAATATTAATATACTATTAATATTATTATATTAATAAAAGTATGTTATGATCATATATAATTCTCGAAATAATATCATAATAATTTATATATGTATAAATATATATATTTATACATATAAATTACACACACACACACACACACACACACACACACACACACACACACACACACACACACACACACATATAACTATGTGTATTTATATGTATTATATAAAATAGATTTTATAAAAGTAAAACTATAAAAACAAAAAATGTTGTTCTAAATCAAAGGCTACAACCCATATTTTAAAGTAAATATTAGAGTTTATTTGGGCTTAAAAGCCACGACCTATGTGTAAAGGCCAAAGCAATAATATGGGTTGGTTGGGGTGGAATACCCCAACCCCAAAAACACTTACCTCAAACATTATACAATGTAAACAAAAATAAATTCAATGGGGTACGATCCATTATGGTTCAAAACATGTGCATTAAAGTTGCGACCTTCTTCATGTACATTTAATCACTATTTAATTACTTTTAAAAGATAGGAGAAATATATATTTCCTCATATCAAATGAAAATATGAATCAAATCTTAACTATATCAAGATGGGCAAAACCCATAAGCCCATTTGGGAAAATCTAAGGAAAATGAGGTAAATAAAATATTTAAAACACATATAAAACCCTAAGAGAGGGTGTGAACAAAATAAGAAAATAATAAAACATGTATGCCTCCCCCAAGAGCTTGAAATGGCCTCCAATGGCTTCTCTTCCTCCTCCAACAACCTACAAAACAAAAGAGACACAATGAGCCAAATGAAAGAGAGAAAGTAGTTTTCTTAAGCAAGCTTTAGGGTTAGATGCCCTTTTTCCTCATCAAGGGTTCTAAATGAATCCATCCAAGGGATGAGATTCATCCCTACAAAAAGTAGGTGGAGAGTGGGTGGGGTAGGTACCAAAATAGAGACAGGCCCTCCACATTTCCTAGGCCTTATAAAGTTTCTTGAAAAGTTTGAAGTATAGAGAGGAGCCGGAAGCCTCCACATGTCATCCTGGTGCAACTACTAAGGTAGGACCAAGAGGCGGATCCACAAATGAGTGTCGGCCCTCCACTTGTCCATGGTATGACAAAGATGCATCGACCACATGAAAAAAATGTCTAAATCTAGGAAAGGTAGTGAAAACCTCCATGTCTCCCTGACACAACTCCAAAGATCAAACCAAGAGGTGAATTTTCAGATGAGCGCTAGCCCTCCATATGCATAAAATTTGAGTTGAATTGGGCTTTAGATTTTCAAAGTGCCCATTTGAGCCACGTCCAATCGAAAGGACCACATTTTTATAGGTATTGGGACAAAAGTTGACAGGAAAATAAAACGTGACTCTAGAAAAATGTAAGGAAGGGAAAAAACATGAGTTTACAACCAAGTTACAAATTCTTTCACATGGACAAAGGAACAGAAAAAAAATTCTAGATTTAAAATGTTCATCGACCATAGGAAAGGACTTATCATGGAAACCAAATGAAGGAAAAATATTTCACGCATCAATATGGGGAGATAGAAAATATGACAAAGCACGAAAACTGAAGAATTTCAAGGACAAACGGGGCAAGATCAAATTGAGTGCCAACATCGGCTCCGACTTGTGGATGGGCACTCCCTGTGAGTACCATAAGAACAAATAGTAGATGAAGTCCCAAAAGTAAACCATTGAGTAATGGAGTCAAAGAATAAGCTTGCAGAGAAGAAAAATAATAACCAAATCCCCCGAAGGAAAAATTGATAAAATGAAAAAATGGCTACTGAGGACTAGGACAAAACAAAATAGAAAAACATGAAAGAAGAAAGAAACCAAATGACTATACACTGTACAATGGTGTATACCTTGATTATGAGAAATCAATCAAAGAAATGTTTCAAATAACTCTAACTAACAATCAACTCAAGATATTGAATAAGGACCCATCCATAATCCATCAAAATTTCCATGTTTGCCCTTATCCTCATGCTTGTTATCCCAAAATAGCACAAGACCTCTCACAATAAAAGCTCCTTGAGTCACCTTATTATTAAAAAAATTCTTCAATTTCTCTTTGAATTTTACATGCCTCGATGGGATGTCATTCTTTCTTCATCTAACTCAAAAATCTGATTTATGCGAGCATCATAGGGACTAACCTCTTGATCTTCCAGTTGTTGAAGAAATTGAAAAGAAGACAATTGCATATGCAGGGGAAGCAAAGCTTGAGTTCCATACACCAAATCAAATGGGATTTTTCCAGTAGCTCGTTTAACAGTGATTCGATCAGCCCAAACAACAAATTTCAACTACTCACCCCACTTCCTTTTGTTCAACTCCAAAGTTCTAATTATCTTCGACAAATTTTTACTACTAGAATCTGCTTGTCCATTTCCTTGGGGATTATAATTAGAAGCATATGTCAAATTGATCCCATATTCATGGCACATGGCCATCAAAGGTTTATCTCGAAAGCTCATGGCATTATCAACAACTATTTTGGCAGGTACCCCAAATCTACAGATGATATTATTCAAGATAAAATCCATGAAAATTTTGTGAGTTACCTTCTTGGTGGGGATTGCCTCCACCCACTTGGTGAAGTAATCTATGGCCACTAGTATCCACTTATGGCATGCACTTGAATGATAAAAAATTTCCCCAATAAAATTCATTCCCCATTTCCTAAATGGGGCTTGAATGATACAAGATGCAAAGGAAGGGATCCTGAAGCTTTCGAGTCTTCCATAAAATGTTGGCAACTTTCACATCATCTTACCAACATAGTTGTATCCTTAAAAAGAGATAGCCAACAATAACCAGCCCGAAGATTTTATGAGTGTGACTCTTCCAACAAAATTCCCCCACATACTCCTCCATGGAGACCAAGAAATATTTTAGGGATTCATCTTCGATAATGCATCTTAAGATAACTCCCTCGGGGTTTTTCCAAGCTCACCCAAAATCAATAATGACATATTTTGGGAATCTAATTTAAGTTCTCTTTTCTTATTCTTTCTCAAATTCTCGGGGCATTGTAGATGTTTGAGATAAAAATGATTTCCTTGTACCATTGAATTTATCATCTTTTTTGAAGGACAATCAACCTTTCTTCTTCAACTTCATTTACCTCATTTGTCTACAGATTGCTCTCTGCCATAAGTTTTTCTAGGCCCAAACCTCTCACCATTTTTTAATTTGGATGTCGATATCATACTCTTGCAATTTGTTTACCCATCGACATCTCTTGCTTGAAACCTCCATTTCTAATAGGATATCTTTCACCATGGTGTGGGGAACATAAGAAATGATTTTGGAACTCAGAATATATGGCCTGAAGACCTTTGTTTCTTTTACCAAAGAAAATTCCTGCTTCTCCATGATAGTATATTTTAGCTCAACTCCTTGTAATGCCTTACTAAAAAGGTAATTGGTCTTTCAGCTCCGTCATCATCCTTCTGCAAAAATATAGATGCAATAGTAATTTTTGAAGAAAAATAAAATATTTGGAAAGCCTTCTTATAATTTGGAGCTGCTAAAATAAGGGCATTTTTTAATGCTTCTTTGATCCTAGAAAAATTTTGAATAGCAGCTTCTTCCCATTTGATACTTTGGTCGTTCTTCATCATGCTAGTGATTGGGATAGTTAGCTCAGCAAAGTTGGAGATAAATCTCCTGATAAAATTAATCTGCCCAAAAAAGGATTCAATTCCCTATTTTTTCTTAGAATAGGGACTTTTTGATGGCTTCTACCTTCTCACGATCAATCACAACCCCTTCCTTTGACACAATGTGTCCAAGTAGCTTTGATTTTGAACTCCAAATGTCACTTCTTGGGATTTAGTGAAATACCATAATCCTTACATATTACCAACATTTTTTCTAAGTGTTGCGGTGGTCACCCATTTTTTAGAGAAAAATAGTCACATCATCTTGATATTGAACAATGAAATCATTAATAATCCAAAGAAAGCTACATCCATTGCTCTTTGGAAAGTGGCTTCAACATTCATTAGACCAAAAGGCATTCTAACATATACATATGTTCCCCAAGGAGTGGTAAAGGTAGTTTTGATTCATTCTGATTCCTTCACAACTACTGGTTATATCCAGAAAAAATCATCCAAGGTGGATAACAATTCCAAACCAAGAACCAATTGTAACATATTTTCCATATTTGGTAGGGGGTAGTTATCATTCATTGAGGCTCTATTCAAGTTTCTAAAGTCCACACACAACATTATATCTCCATTCTTCTTTTTGTGATACCAAGTTTACAACCCATGATGACTACCTTGTGGGCTATATGATTCCTCCATCCCTCAACTTTTTCAATTCTTCTTGCATCTTTAGGGAAAGGATTTGATTGATTGGCCTTTTTTCTTCCTAAAAAGTTTAGAAGAAGCTTCCAAGGGAATTTCTTTCTTGAAAAGATCCTCTCTGTATGCTTTCCATTCGAATAAGATCATGCTTGAAAATCTTGGCATTTCTTCAACAATTGGACACATTACTACTTTTCTTCCTTACTCAGATTGCTACCTAGCGAGATCTTACATGGTTTATCCTTCATGCCCAGATTGTGCTCTTCAACATCCCTTGACGCTGACATGTGTCTATTGATAATGCAATCAATATTATCAAAATTTGATTCAAGTGCTACCAAATCTATGTAAATAGTATTAGTCTTTGATGGAATGATTTCTTTTCCAAATAAAGTCTCGTTTCCATAAGCCCCACAAACCATTGGCTCCTAATCTATATGTTGACTAGAAAATTCTCCTGGAATCTATAAAAAAATTGCACGTAGGTGTCGTCTTCGAATACTTGCAAGTGTTTAACATTGTCAGGAACAAATGGCCTAGTCAATACCTCAATATTATACTCACAATAGGGGGATACAACACAATTTTCAAATATGGACACCAATACAACCAATTTATCTGCTAGAGTATTTTACTTTCTATCATGATATATAATGTTGAATGAGTCAAACATCTCAATAAAATCCCAGACTACATGTTTATACTTCTTCATTCTCTAGATTTTTATTGCATACAGTTTTCTAACCTACTTGAAAATTAGCTCTGAATATCCTTTAACAATGATGTCTCTAATATCATATTTCCATGTAATCCTTAGACCCAATAGCAGTGCTTCATACTCAACAATATTGTTAGTGCACTCAAAGTTAAGTTTAAAAGAGAAAACAAACTCTTCCTAGGCTGGAGATATCATAAAAATACCGAACCATTTAAAAATTTAGAGCAAGCCCCATCAAACAACAAAGTTCAAGGAGAACCTACTTGATTAAGAGACTTACATTGATCAATTTTGTGCTCTTTACCATCAGCAAATCTAACAAATCTATCTACATCAGTGTCCATGTATAACACTTCATAGGAATCATTCTTGGGATCCTCAATGAGATGTATCATTTTCTATTAACCATTCAAATTTACAAGGCTTCCCTCAATAGGTATCGTGGCAAAAGACCTATCAATTTGCACACTTCCACCCACACTAGTAGCCTATTTGTTGAAAAAAGAATTCCCCATTTGGCAGGAAATCAACAATAACAACATCTAGTTTTAAGTTCTTTCCTGGGTAGGTTGCAAGTTGCACTATCAAACCTTTGACATATGTAACCACTAACACCTCTCTAGAATCCATGGCATTTCACTTTCCATAAGCTGTTATCACTTTGATATCCAATTCATTCATGACCTCAAGAGGCATAACATTGCATAATGCTCTAGAATCAAACATACAATTGTGTAACAACTTGTCCCTAATAAATAGGGTAGTGAAGAATGGATCTAAATTTAATTGGGACTCAACCAAGGATGTTCCCAAATATACTTTAGGTGGCTCACCCATTTCTTCCAAAACTTGGGGTTTTTCTAACTCTGTAATGGTAGGAGGAGTCTCAACATTGTTTACATTTCTGCCTTGGGTAATATTTTCTTCTTTTAATCCCAAATATTCAAAGGCCCTTTTCTTGTGCTTAGGAATCCTAAGAAGCTCATAAATTAGAACAAAACTCTTGAGTTGACTCAATACTTGGGAAATGTCATAAGGAATGTATTTTGGCAAGGAATCATTTTGAGTAGGACTAAGAAACTCATTAGAAAGAAAACGATTTTTCATGGTCTGAGCATGGGTAGGGATACCAGTTCTGCTTGGGGACATAAGGATTTTTCTAGATGTATCTTTCTTAGGAGTTTCTTTTAAGATATTGGTGAGAACTAGAGTTTTTTGTTTGGCCTGAGGCCCTGCCCCTTTGACAACTTTACTCCTAGTGTTATATTCCTTTTCATGGCCAACTATAACATTCATTAACAATTGCCTATCCTCCTTAGAATGGATTCCTCCATCATACTTTTTAATCATTAATGCCCTTAAGTATTCAAAATCATTACTAGGCAATTCAAAAGCTTGTACCATATCTATTTCAAAAGTATGAGAGGGAGGAAGGGGTAATACCCGGTGGATGCAATCCCAGAAATCTGCAGTAGTTCTGGCACTGATTAATTCAGTCAAAGTTGCTCCTTGTTGTGAGCTTGTAGAGCACCCCACCATGCACACATCATCATCAATGTCATCATTAGCTTCCTCAACTTCTTTGTCTTCATCACATGGGGCATGTGGTAAGAAACATCTATCACACCACTCAATTTCATTGGCTTCTTCCACAGCAAGTAACTCTGGCAGTCAAAGGATCAGGCACAATTCTATTCTCACGAGCTTGGGGCTATCTATTTCCTGATCCCATGAGTCCTTTGCCTTTGTCATCAGATATTTGATCACCCCTATGATGATTTGTAAATATTTCTTGACCTTGTGCTTTATGATGACCTTGGGAACTTTGTCCAATCCCCTTCTCTTCTCTCGAGAGTTTATAGGATATTTCCTTAACAGCTTTGGCCAAAGTTTTCACAACCTCTTCTAGATCCACAGACTTACTTTATTGAGGCTTCTCTGGATTGATCAACTTGATACCTTCCCTTTTAGGAGGCTTACCAACTTCTTTGATATTATTTTCAATCTGTAAAGCGATGGTGAAGGCCTGCTGTAATGTTGTTGCGTTCTTATCCCTCAAATAAAAGACAACCTTCTTATCAAAAGCATCAAAATATTTTATCAAACAAGAAACATCACTTGGCCTTAGGATCACAGACAACATATTTAGGGTCTTATTAAACCTTGTATTGAATTCATGAACAAAATCATTAGGATTCTTTTTTATATTTTCAAATTTTGATAAAAGAAAACTACGGTCTGTTTTATCTCCATTTTGCAATCTAAAAGCATTCTTCATTTTTGTCCATGAATCAATGGAGTTGTCTAGAAAATATTTATACTAGTCTCATGCATCCTTTTATAGAGTATGAATAAACAATGTTATGTACACATCCTCAAATTTTATCTCAAAGTCTTCTATCATATTCAAAAAAATATTTAAGTGTTGATCACCAATAATAGCATTATTTCCTTGAAATTTTGGCAATCTATTTCTAACAGCTTGGGGCAAAACACTTGGAAATCCAACAATACCTCTAAAATCTATAGGAACAAAAGTGTTCACAACAAATGGAGGTTTGGATGGGGGTTGGGCCATATTGTTTTGGGGAGGTGATCTTAAAGGAGAAAAAAATGATAAGGAGTGAGGGTCCGTGAGGTAGAGGAATGCAATTCTCATAATGAATGTTCTCTAACAACTCTATTTCTTGGAAAATCCTATCATCTTCGAGAGAACACAGGAACAAAATGACATGTAAATTTTTCAAATAAAAAATAAGGCCCCTCTCTAGATGGATAATTCAAATTTACAAAAAGACTACACTGATTGAAGCACTTCAGAAATATGACAATCTTCAATGACAAGTGATTAGTTTCCACAATTGATAACTATTTACTTGATTCCTGATCTCCAACAACTTTCCGATTCTTCTTCCTTCGATTTGTCTTTCCCATCTCTAGAAACAACCTTCTAGTAGGGTCTTTAATGAAGAAATATCTTCTTCCTTCCATATTTGCAGAGATTAGTGATAAATTTCAATTGACAGAGGTTAAGACACTAGCATTTATCAAAAGTTAATTCAAAATGGAGTCGCCACTAAGGATTTTCACCTTAGTTGTGTAAATGCACTAAAATTGGTCCACAAATGTTTGTCAAGTCTAAATTTACAAAAATATTCATAGATTTGAGCTTCCTTTACCCATATTTAATATTGTTGATGTAAACTTAGTGCAAAAACCAACAAAACTTGAAATATTGCACACATAAATTGTAACTTTGCTCAATTCTTACAACTCAAGAGACAGAATGACATTTCAAAACCTATTTACACTTTAAAATTTGTAAGAAGCATTTACTAGGGTCTATATGCATTGTTGATGGTGTTAAAACTTTACACACATCTTCATGTCACCGAAGTGGTGCCATTCTCAGTGCGGTATCTAAATTGATTCTCCCTTGGAAACTGAGCAACACTAAAGATTTAACAGGACACTAAGAGATAGACAGATCATATTATGAGTCATTTCATATCCAAGGAGGGGATTTGTATGATTCTATGTCACTTGGGCATTGGAGAAATGAATAACACCTTCATTAAGGATTTGATCTATCCTCACTGCTTTAGGTCGTGCCTTTTGACCAGGGTGAGAGGACCCGTTTTGTAACCTCTGTTGGTGAAGGCAAATGAAGATATCCTTCTTTGCATAAATTTGAAAGGGGACCCTAAGAAAATATGATCAATGCACCACAATTTAACTCTCACAAGTTGTCACTTCTAAATAATGGTGATATTTTCTAAACAAGGCTAAAGGTTACTAAAGACATTATGGGATCTTGATTGCTTCTGCATATTTTGGCAGTAGAATTTATACATTTGTGGACATACAGGGCAAACAAGGGTAGTTTAGGTAGGATTCATTATTTTGAATAATTTTGGTGGGAGATTAAGCAGGATAAAATTGATTATGCCAGATCTTTGAGAACCTTCACAACATTTGGAAAACTAAATGATAGAATGCTTGAATAGCTAAAATATTCCTTCAACCAGAAGATGTGCATCAATGGAGGCCTAGATTTGCACGTTTTCACATAACCTCCAAGAATTTAACATGAAAGCTCGAGCTAAAGACTTAATTAAGCATCAAAGAACCCTAGTTCCTCATGCCTAAGATACACTAAAAGTCTTACAGACAATCTTTATCAACAAATGACAATAAAATGATTTAAAATTGTTTATTTCATTGAAGGATGAAGGCTCTTGTTGAAATGAAATTGCAAATGCCACTAAATTATCATAGAGATGAGATCCTATGTTATTCGGAGGGAATTTAATACAAGATTCCTATAAGAATAAGAAAAAATACTTGTAGACATTCTGAAATAAAACAGACACAAACCGGTCCAAGATTGACATAGATTAAATGCAAATTGATTAGATTTGTTAGCAGGGAAAGTTTCTTTGAATAATCTTAGAGCTTGTCAATGGATGTACACTCACAACCAACTTGACATGATTGAAATCTAAAACACGGGAAGATGGGCTCTCTAAAATTTTCTCTTAAGAATTCAACCCCTGACACTCATTTGCGGGAGTATTTTCATTGCATTTATACATTTAACTTGCTCACTCATCCGAAAATTCCCCCAATATAATAATATTCAAGGAACCTTTTCTTGTTACCAATTTTCCTCAGAAAGCGATGTTTAAAAAATTCATACCCGAAAGTTTCTAGGTGGACAAATTATGAACTAATCACATTTCTCAGACCCTCGACTAATGACTAGGATGCCATGCCACAAATTTTTGACAGTCCTTTTAATCATTCTTATTCTGTCATGTGAGAAATCCCCATTTTAATCATTTGCCAATGGCCTTGTAAATCTTGATATGACAGTAATCCTTTTCTCCTCGAGGTAACAACTTTTTCATCCCTCGCACCTCCAACCTCCATAATTTTATCCTTTTCCTAGTCTTTCCTCTGTAACTTTTATCTTCATCCAAAGTGTCCCTAGTAGTTCACATTTTTACAAGTGCCCAAGTAATTTCAACTTCAAAATATCACCCTTTACAATCCTTGGACTCACAAATTAAGTTCTAAATCCATTCAATGGCACTTTGAAAATAAAAATGATAAGGAATTTCATCAAAAAATATGAAAAATAATGTGTATTCGCATCTCCGTGAGTCTCGAAGAAAAAATGATGGAAAAATAGATGGAATGCATAAGAACCATTGATTCTACCCCTTCTCACTTTAGATTAGAGCCATCCAAGTGTTTCCTCAATTCAACCGAAAAGGTGAGGATAGATGCAATTTTCCAAACAAGTGTGGGCCTTCCACGTGCACAGGCCCAATAAAAAAGGTTTTTGCCTTTGAAAAGTATCATTATAAAAGACACCAAAGATAAGCCTCAACATTTTTCCCTGGTGCACCTTTGGTATGGTGCCCAAAAGCGAGAGACCCCAAACAAGCGCGATGTCACCACGTGTCTCAATCCAAGTAGAGTTGTTGAAAACTTTTAAGGACCAATGGAAGGCACCATGTATCTAGGGTCCGAGACAATTTTCCTTTGCCATTGAAGGTTCCAAGCAAGTGTAGAGTGAGCGAAACATTTGAAGTATCCCTTTGGCACTTCTTCAAAATTAAAGTATAGGGGTAGGTCCCTAAATAGACGTGGTCCCTCCATGTGTCCCAAGCCCGAGAAAGTGACTTGAAAATTTTTAAGTATAGAGAGGATCCATCGGAAGCCTCCACATCTCTTCCTGGCACAACTGCTAAGGTAGGAATCAGAGGTGTATCCTCAAATGAGCTCCAACACTCCACATTTCCATGGTCTGACAAAGCTGCATAGACCGCATGAAAAAAATGTCTAAGTTTGAGCACGGCAGCAGAAACCTCCACGTGTCTCTGTGGCGTAACTCTAAAGGTCAAACCAAGAGGTGACTTTTTAGATGAGCCCAGACCCTCCACCTGGACAAAACTTGAGTTAGATTGGGCTTTATTTTTCAAAATCCTATGCTAAGCCACATCCAATCAGAAAGGACCATGTTTCTATAGGTATTGGGACAAAAATTGACAGGGAAAACAAAATGTGACTGTGGAAAAATGGAAGGAAGGGAAAAAACCTGAGTTTACACCCAAGTTACAAATTCTTTCACATGGATAGAGGAATGGAAAACAAATTCTAGATTTAAAATGATCCTCAACCAAAGGAAAGGACTGATCATGGAAACCAAATGAAGGATAGAGCTTTCACACATCAACACAGGGAGATAGAAAATATGACAGAGCCCGTAAACTAAGAATTTGAAGGACAAATAGGGCAAGATCAAATTGAGCATGAACATGACCCATCCTACCCCGTGAACCATCCAACCTCCAAGCATCCAACCATGAACCATCCAACCATCAAGCGCCTAACCTCTAAACATCTAGCCTCTGACCATCCAACCACCGGCCATCGAACATGTAACTATCCAACCACCGCCATCCAACTTACAACATATAGACCTCATTGTTCAACCTATATATGTCTAACCCGACATGAAACACCTTTCCTACCATCCAACCCTTATGACCCATCCAACTTGCAGCCATCCAACCCTTTAACGATTAATCTGCAGCCATCCAACCTCATGCATCCAACCCCAAAACCTCCAAGTCAGTAGCCGTCCCAACCCTTAGCTAACCAAAATGTAGTTTTTTAACCTCTAGGTATCCAACCCCACCATCCAACTGTAGCCGTCCAACCCTAAGTGACTAACCTAGAACCATCCAACCATTAGGCGTCTAATCCCCAACCTTCCAACCTCGATCCAACTACCCTCGCCATACCATCCAATCCTTAGTTGATCAACCTACAACCATCCAACCTACAACCATCCAACCTATAGTCATCCAACCTACTATCGCCTAACCTCGTATCCTTCCAACCTCAACATTCATCATGGTAAGCTAGATCACCACAAGTAAAGACCAAATCGGTCGAGCCCAAACACAAGATTCCTTTCTCATCAAATGGGGTTAAACTTTGAAAGTCATCTGAAAATACAAGAATTATGAATCGCTAAGTCCATTTATGATGATTTATCCAAAGTAAAATGGGCGGGTAAATTTGGGATAACAGAGTCTTGAAGTAATTTTTCTTCTAGTTTTTCCCATTGAATGAGAACTTATTTTTTCCTTTCCAATTATTTATGGTGGTGTGTATAGCTTCATTCATTCTTGTGAATGTCGGTTCCTGATTAATCATCTTACCTTGCTGCAAATTTTGTATTTTCTCGCATAGACTCGATAAGCATGCTTATCTTGTTGTGTTGTTGTGATTTATCCCTCAATACATAAGTTTTTACCTTAATATTCTATTGAAAACCATTGGTTCATGCATCCAAAATTCATTCTAAATTTTATTGTGCATATACTCAGTCAAATCCCTCAACAAGTTTGGTGTATCACGCATTTAGATTTCAGTTATAGTCATCTTTTACCATCAAAACCCCAAAAATTAGTTTTGGATACATTAATAAGGAACCACCTTGATACTTTTGGAGATTTCCCTCAACAATAGGTATACCCAAAAACATGAGATGTTTACATTATATCTACGAAAGTGAGAGATTATGTAATACCCACAAAATTACCTGCACAAAAACCCAAGGAAAACATAGGTCAACTAGAAAAATTATGGAATAATTTTTTTGTTAAACAAACTCGTAATATTAGATTCAAGTTTACTGTCGTCACATTATCCTGTCAAAAATTACATTTAATTACCATTATTAACTTCCCTTTAGGTTGCCCCTTTAAAATAAAATAATAAAATTAGTTAGTCTAAAGCAAGACTTAGGCTTCCCTATAATTTACTTTAATACAATTTAATTTCACCTTAATTAAATTTGGTTAGTTAATCTCAAGGGTATTGTGGTCTATTTAATTAAATAATAAATTTCGTAATACCCAAAAAGGGGTCAAAGTTACATTAGGAAAAAAGGTCTCTTAAAAATACTTGGGTTAGGAAATAATAACACCTCCTAGACATATTAGAGTGGCCCCAAAATAATATCTACCCATTCAAATTAAATTTGAATTTCTCTCACCCACTTCCTATCTTCTTTTTTTTACGGATGAATCTCATCCATAGGATGGATTCAATTGGGGCCCTTAGATCTACAAATTCAACTAACCCTAAGCATGCTAATGAAAAGCTCCTTTCTCTTTTGCTTTGGGTTATTGTTTCTTTTTTTTTATTTGTTATAGATTGGTGGAGAGGGAGGTGGAACCCATGAGAGGAAATCTCAAGCTCTTTGGGATCCACCTTCTTCCAGGTCCTTTCTTGTTCTATTTACACCCTCTTCTAGGGTTCCAACATATTTATTTATTTATTTTTTTCTCATTATTTGACATTTCTGAAATGGGCATATGGGTTTTGCCCCATTTTAGTTAAATGGTTAATCAACATATGTATTTACTTGGGTAAAATAATATATACATACATATATATATATATATATATATATATATATATTTATATATAATTTTTTTTTAAACAAACACGAAATACTAAAAAAATACAATGATTATATATATAAGAAACAAATTTAAAGAGGATGCTCAAATGCGGGTTAGAGGTTTTACACAATCCGCATTTTCCACATAGTGTCGACTGCTCAAAGTTTAAGTGTCACTAGGAGGGATTTAATACGTGATGGAAGCTATTTGGGTTGGGGGGAGGGTCGTCAACCCTCCCTCCATTCCTTACCTCAATTTACTAACAAATAACCAATACAGGTGATAACCTATGGTATGCACTAACAATTTCTAATTTGTTTTATTTATATGGTTGGATAGTTAATACTTATTTAATAAAGTTTATATGTATGTATGTATGTATGTATGTATGTATGTATATATATATATATATATATATATATATATATATATATATATATATATATATTATAAATAGATATATATAATTTAATTAACTCAATATTATTATTATTATTATTATTATTATTATTATGTCAATACTATTATCAAGGAGTAGTTATTTTTATATTATTAACTAGTTTTAATCTTACACTTAAATTTTATTATTATTTTTAAATTTAATAGAATTTTGATAAGAGGTTTAAAATAAATCCAAATGCCACTTTTTGTTGCATTAATTGTCATTAGGTTTATATATAAATTTTAAAATAACTTAATAATAAATTTATATCGTCCCAATAAAGTTATGGTCTAAGTTGTGATCATGCATTGTCTTTGCTCAATGTCAAAAAAGAAGATCAATTTATTTATTGAAAAGATAAATAAGAAATAAAAATATTAAGACTTTTCCCATCAATACATATGAAGTAAAACTTTCTTCAACATTACAAAACAAACAACTTAGAGTTTAACTTGCTATCATATGTCTATATACAATGGAAAGTTGCAAAAGCTATGGAATGAGGCTAAAGAACCTCAAAGCTTTGATAACTCATCCATGCACCATGAGATAAGAGCTAAACAAGAGTTAATCCTATACATGCATCATAACTTTGACAAAAACATAAAAAAATCTAGCATATATACTACTCTCTACTCTTTAGATTACTTAATTAAGAAATTGAACCTAAAAAGATCAACTTAGCAATCAAAGGTGTGATTTTTGATATGAAACTCAAGCTTTTAAGAATGGACTATCACCATTAATGGCTTAAAGGCCAATGGTTCTCTCCATATTACTCAAAAATTGGATTATGTAGTAGATGGATGCAAGATGTGGGAGCTATCAAAAATGGAGTATGGCCAAGATCCAAATGTTCTATAGCTTAAATCTATCACAAATGATTTCTAATGCCTTTCCAAAGTGCTTGAGAGATAAAGACCATTCGAAAGGAAAGCCTTAGCCTTGTATTTATATTTTCTAGTTTGGAAGAGTTTGGAATTTGCGTGCATGTGAGACTAAAGTCTAAACATCACTTTAGGATTAGATTAGGATGAACATGCTTTAGGATTAGTAGAGCTTAGTTTAGGCTAGTTAACTAGGGTTTAGTATAGTTAAAATTTGATTAGCAAGTGATTAGAGACTCTTTGAGAGTTGGGAGGGGTCTAGATAACCAATTATGACTGATATATAGCCTACGAAGCCAATATAAGTGGTCTAGAGAGAACTAGGAAGTTTTGAATGGTCGAAAGGAGAAATTTTTAGATAATAAGAGATATAGTAGCCAAATAAGCTGATTATGGGAAGAATACAACCGAAAGGGTGTCATGAATGGGCATTCGATAATGGAGTGAAGAACGGTTGATTAATGAAGTCTCCTTAATTGGTGGAATTGGATGAAATGCTAAGTGTAGGCATGTTTCAATTGTCTACATTTTCCCCTCTTTGGGGTGAAGTAAGTGATGCCACTTCAAAGAAAGTAGAAAAACATAAACAAGTAGAAAATTTTGAAGGGATAGATGAAAAATGAGTAGAATGGAGGAGAATGGAGTCTCACCATTATTGGATTCAAGGCCAATGGTTGTCTCCATATTACTTAAAAATTAGATTATAGAGTGGATGGATGCAAGATGGGGGATCTCTCAATAATGGAGTATGGCCAAGATCCAAATGTTCTATAGCTTAAAGCTATCACAAATGATTTCTAATGCCTTTCCAAAGTGCTTGAGAGATAAGGACCATTTGAAAGGAAAGCCTTAGGATTGTATTTATAGTTTTTGGTTTGGAAGATTTTTAAATTTGGGTGCATGTGGGACTAAAGTATAAAAATCACTTTAGGATTAGATTAGGATAAAAATTAATTAGGCTTAGTTAATCTTGGTTTAAGCTAGTTAACTATGGTTTAGGATAGTTAAACTTTGATTAGTAAGTGATTAGAGACTCTTTGAGAGTTGGGAGGGTCTGGATAACCAATTGTGACCGATAGATACCCTACGAAGCCAATAGAAGTGGTCTAAAGAGAACTAAGGAGGTTTTGAATGGTAGAAAGGAGGAATTTTTAGCTACTAAGAGAGATATTATCCAAATAACCTGATTATAGGAAGAATACGGCCGAAAGAGTGTCATGAATGGGCATCGACAATGGAGCAAAGAAGGTTTGATTAACGAAGTGTCATTAATTGGTTGAATTGGATGAAATGGTAAGTGTAAGCATGTTTTGGGTGTCTACATTTGTCCCTCTTTGGGGTGATGTAAGTGATGTAACTTCAAAGAAAGTAGACAAGAATAAATAAGTAGAAAATTTTGAAGGGATAGAAGAAAAATGAGTAGAATGGAGGATGCCCCCTCAATTGTTGATAGGCTGATCGAAGAACTCGATTGACGATCAAAAATTTGACATAAAGAGAACAGAAGAAAGAATAGTGTGAACAAGAAGAAAATGGATATAGAAAAAAAAGATTATGAGGAAGGGGGAATGAGCTAACATCCATCAAGTGCCTTTTAAACAACTTTATTTTTCATCATATTGCTAAGGATCTTCATCATCGGCCCTTATTAAAAAGAATGAAAAAAGTGTAGTATGACATGAAAATACATATATGAACAAATGTCCATTGCTAAAAGCACTAACTCCATGCAACATAAAAAATGTAATGCAATATGAGAAAGTAAAATATTCCTAACTCCATACAACATATACAATGCAATGCAATACAAGAAAGTAAACAAGCTAAACTAAAAGAGAAACATAACGTAATGTTTTTGTTATCGATCTTCAGTTTTGACCTGTGAAAATTAATGACAAGGGTTGGTGATGATTCCCCAAGAAAGGATACATGCGAGGAGAATAATGGAGTATGCTTCGGTCATATGAAAAATCAATGTGCACTATGGAATAGTACTAGGCAACTCGTTATGCCACGTAGTACAAATGAAGTAATCACCTAGATTTTTTTGATGGAGGTAGATCAAGATGATTTGTGAGTCACGCACATGAACAGTTGAGAACCAAAGAGTGACATTTTATAGGATGACTTTTAATTTTTATAATTTTTTTGGAACATATTTGAATGTTTTTGTGATTTTTCTAACATATTCGAATTTTTTTATTTTTGTAACATATTTGAATGTTTTTTTATTTTTTGAAGTTTTTTGAAACTTTTACAGAAGACAAGGAAGCGTGGATTCCCTAGTGATAGATGGGAATTGCAAAGGTAGAATGCCATGCGTGCGAGAAAAGGTGAAAATGAAAAAATGCCAAAGTTGATTAGGTGAGAATATTTAAAGGAAAAATCTTCATGTGTAGAAGTGGGACCCAAGGCCATTATGGATAGGTTCAATGTGATGATGAACATAAACCAATGAAGTGCTAGGAAGAATCAAGGATGCCCCCGGAGTAAGTTGGCCTAAAAGCATATGATAGAAAGGATGGAGGTCTTTGTTTTTTTTAAAGGAACAAAGGTGTCCGAAAACATGGAAAAAAATTAGTCTTATACACATAGATGTTCTGAACTAAGTAGAAGAACTTTGTGAATGATATGAATGTATCTTAGAAGCCTCGCAATGAAGAAGTGATTATCCAAAGGGACAAATCGTGAGATAAGATATGGACTAGAGTAAGATTCTGAACAAGGTCCAAAAATGACACTTGGTAACATACTAAAACTATTTACTCATAGAGATCCAATGTGTGCACATGGAAATTAATTACCTTTTGAAGGGAAGATTTAATAGACAACAAGTGAACACACCCTAGCCAATGTGTAGGAATGTTTTATTTTGAAAGGTGATTTTCTGAATGAAGGGTGGAAGGATAGCCATACATTGCTCTGCTACCAGCCACATATCCAAAGCCCGATGGAGATGCATTTGATTCTAATCGCAAAATTTATCTACCGCCATACAGTTTCCATAGCCCCGATAGAGATTATTAAAAATACCCCAAGAGAGAGTTATATATGAATTTCCTTTTTCTTTGTAGATTTTAGCTTTTGATTGATTGATTTTTTTCTTTCATTTCTTTACGAGAACTTATTTCAGCTCTCTTGTTTGACAAGGGGTTAAGAACAACAAATGGCTTGATGGAAGGAGGTGGAAGTGATTTTGATGATGACATTGGATAGTATTAACAAATATGTCCAAAAGTTCTTCGTAAAAAGTTTTTAGATGTTGATTGTGATAGGATCTCTAAGAGGTTAGTCATTCTTTAACTTACCAAGGTGATAAAATACTGTGGTCAAATGGATACCATAGAGATAAATGTCACAAAATGCATGCATATAGGCTAACAAAATTATCACCGAAGGGATGAAAATGGTAGGAATACTTGCAGAAGAATAACAAGGAAGGGAAGAAAGAAACATCCATGTGTACGTAATACTGAATTGTAATGTTTGATCTTTGTACCTTTGATTTTTTAATGTTTTTTAATGTTTTTTGTATTTTGAATTATTTTCATTTTTATATTTTTGATAGTTTTTAGAAAGGTGGGAACAAAAAATCCACTCTATGTGGTAAGATCCAACAACAATGTTTGTGAATTCCTTGATAAGGGAGACTAGGTGAATTTGTTTATCAAGGGTAATGTTTTCTCTCGATCTCAATGATTGTGGTGAGCTAATACTCAACAAATGAGTGTGTTTTATCCTGAAACATGGATTTTGTATGTAGAAGCTTGGGTTCCCTATCCATAGTTTTTGCACTTTGTGTCATACTTGATGCTTACGTCAATGTGCGTTCTTGAATCATGCTTGATTTACAATTTTGATATTTTTCGAGTTGTTGGGGGCTTTCAAGCTCTTAGAAGTTTTGATCTGATCTTGATTATGAACCTGTTTGGGTTTCTTATAAGCTGACGTGTGACTTTTTTGACCCCGAGAAGTGGGAGAAGAGAGCAAATGTTTATGATTATTGATAGGAACAAGAGAAATAATGATGGGCCTTCCCCAATCATTGGTTGAAGGATGATGTGATGGATGAATAAGATACGGTCGAAGGATTGAAGAGGATGGGCTACTGTAAGGTGAGCCACTAATAGAAGATGATGAATGGCTACTAGAATAAGGCCCTAAGATGCAAGAAAATGGGCTATGAGGACATGGCCCAGGAATAGAATAATATGATGAGGGTCTGCTAGGGTGTGGCCCAAGAATAGAAGGTAATGGACTAAAAGGAGGTGACCCACAAGTAGAAAATGGAGGGCTACTAAGATGTGCCCCAAGTATAGAAGAAAAAATGATGGGCTACCTAGCAGAACTCCAAGGCGATATTTTGATAGATGAATGTTGATAGATAATGAATGATTTGGTAATGAGAAAATATGTGATGGCTCAATGCTAGAACTCGACATCTCATCATGCTTAGAAGAAGGTGAATATTGAATAGAAGAAGAATCAAGTTCCAATACCATAGGATTTTCCTCTATATTCTGTCGAAAAGGATCAATTTCTTTTCCCCAATACGCGATCATATCGAGTTCTAGAAAGAATCCTTGTTTGCAATCCTCTAGAGGGATATCTTCATGTACTCTAATTATTTCTTCATTCTAAGAGAAATCAATCAGTAGAGGTTGTTTTTCTTTGGCCATAGAAGGTTGAATAGAAGAAATAGGTCCGATAAGTAGGGAATATTGATTGACAAAAGAAGATGACTCAAGAGAGGAAGTAGGATTGGAGGCAAGCATCTCATGAATGGATGATTTGGATTTGGACCTATGTCATTTTTCTAGAAGACGACGTAATGTAGGTTGGAAAGTAGGATCACATAGCCATCCATTAAGTTGCAATGTAGGAGTCGAATTAGATGATTGAATAGAGGGAATACGAGTCAAGGAACTCTTTGAAAGAGGAAGAGGTTGTTGAGACAACTAATGAAGGAGGTCTTGCGAAGAAAGGGAGGAACATGACTCACAAACTAAATTAGATGTTCGATCGATGGAAGTTGGAGTCACATGAGTCTTCAAAGGAGGAAGAAATTGTTTAGGTGAGTTGGAATAAAGGTCCTATGAAGGAAGGGAGGACGGTTATTCAAGATTTGATCTAGGGGTATCTGAACAATAGTTGGGATTTGAGTCTTCAGAAGAAGAGTCGAATCCGAATGGTAGTTTGGATCTGAATTAGAAGAAGAAGAGTGGGTGGAACCCAAATAATTATTTGGATTAGAAGCATCCAAACCATACCACCAAATATGAGCTGAAGGTGCGGAACAGGTTACCCAAATGGGCTCTCGACACGAAGAACCAAACGAGGTTTAATTGAAATGGGAATATTTTGATTTTAATTGCTAAACCTAGGTTCTCGTATTTTTATAAGTATAGGGAACCATGCAATAGTCTGTCATTTTTGGCATTGTTTAAGCACAAATGTCTAGATCTAGATAGTGTGATGGAACTCCTTCATAGGGAAGGAAGTGACATGTTTATTCAGGGAAGCATAATGACATCAAACTAGAAATATTGTAAGTATTGATATGTGTGCGTGATTTTCCAAAGAAGGTATAATGAAAATAGACATCGTGATGACACAATATCGATGAGATCAAAAGGGATTGTCCTAGAAAATAAGTTTTGTGGATGAATAATTAAAAGGAATAATCATGCAAGTGTCAAATAGAAAGCCAATAAAAAGGAAATACACCATATGAAAATTCATGTGCAAAGTGATAGTTTGATGCAAAGATGATCAACACGATGTCAATATTTATGTCAAGATAGAGAAGAACAAGGTGTAAATATTAACAAAGGGTAGATGTGACTCCCAATCAAAGGATACAACGACGTGTTCAACAACCAACAAGGACAAAATGTTAAAGGGTGAGGTTTACAAATGTAAGCCATGTAACCACACCAATTGGACATATTAATCAAGCTTCACGAAGAAGTGAGATATTAGTGCCAAAGTGGTATCGAAACGACAAAAACAAAGTAAACGACACTCTTTAAGATTTTGGACAATGTTTGAAGTAAAAATAAGTAAAAGTATACTAAGGATGTGTTAAAATGTGTGCAACGTAACACCACAATGTGGATACTTAGATCACATTTACGAAAAACATGACATAAGTATATTAATTATGTCGAGACAATGCGAACAAGGTAACACATCGAGGGAGTTCAATTAATGAATCAATCCTAACTATGATGATGATCTTGAAATCAAGATCAAGTGGCCATCAAAGATATAAGGATGCATCCACACACTTTAGACATTTAAAAACTCAGCCACAAACATGGATGAGTGTAAATGGACAAAAAAGTGGTGAACACTATCTATGAAAACACTCCCAAAGATGCCTTTTGTTGTCCCAAATGGGAAAAAAAGAATGTAAAGGTATAGATAAAAAGATGAAAAATAAACTAAGTGCCACTTGGGCAGAGCTTCGCCTCGTCTAAAGGTGAGAAAGAAGCTAAGCTAAGTGAAACATCATCTAATTTCCATGATGAAAGGAACTTAGATCCAACTTAAGTGGATTCTTTTCCTTGTTCGAAAAACAAGGTTATGAATCCAAACAAGTGATCACTTTGTGATGACAAAAACGTGACAAAGGACTAGTAAAGTGGCCTCAAGATAAAATGGCCTCCTTAATAACATCTCTCAACTAGGTGATACAAATATATCTAAGAGCAGGCATGATTCACCCAAAAATCACACTCGAATAATTTGGGAGTATCTCGGCTATGCCCCCTTCAATTACAAGTGGGCATTAATTGCATCCATCATGTACTCTTACAAGGGTTGTGATACGATAACTTTGTAACACTAACTCACAAGGAAAACTAGTCAAGTGGGTAAGCGAGGTGCTTCTGTTTCATCCATGAGGTTGCACAAATGGTGGACTACTTTAGGGTTCTTGGTATCAGCCCCATTGTTATAGCTTAAGGCATTATGCCAATGGGGTTATGTTCTAGATGAGTGGATAGGGATGCACTCTTTTAAAAAATTACAATACAAAGGTGATGAAGAGTGGTGTGTTTTTTTATCTTTTTTAATTTAAATGTGGTTTTAAGTAGCACACCATTTTGTAACCTGTATGAAAAAAAGTGTTAGTGGGTTCGTGTTTTGTCTTTGATGCCTTTCTTTGACAAGTTTTAGGTCCTGTAGAGACAACGAGTTTAGTAATTTTCCATTACAAATCGATATCGGAAAGAGAATTTAGACCTTGCTTTTGATTCCTAAGATTTCCAAAGGCACAAAGGAATAGCATACACAAAGTGTGACAATTCCTACTAAATCACATAAAAATTACTTTATTTTTTAGAACAAGTGTTTTTAATATACGATACAAAGTTGTGCAAGTGTTTTTTTATCTCCAAGATTGCTTTTGATGGTTTGAGGAGAGAGAATACACACTTTACAAACCTACTCAAGCTAAGAAATGAAACACTTAACTAAGTTAGTCAAAAATAAAACCAAAATAACCATGTAAACAACTCGATTAATGCTACAAAAATAATTAAAAGTGTTAGAATGGCCAAGAAAACATCTTTTTAAACATTAATATACATTAGAAAATGACCATTTACCTAATAATGTAAAGCATAAAATTTTGGTATGTAAAATTTCTAATTTTATGATTCCATTGTGTATTTCTCTTCAATACCTTTCCAACGCAACAAGAACAGAGTCATTTCGATCTCGAGAGCAAAAATTATATCCTCCTAAGATTGGTAATGAACATAATTCGATGCATACGCTCCCAGTCCGACACGTATGTGCATGATTCAACGGCACGCACCCAAAATGATAGATACACACCCCAATAAAAAAACACAGTCACAATTACAGATACGCACCCAGAATGATGGATACGTGCCTAGAATGACAGAGATCTGCGCGAACAAAATGATAGATACGTGCACAGCTTTGGTGGATATGTGCCCAGTCTGCAAATAAAAATAGAGTAACAAATGATGGATTTGCACCCGAATGACTCATACATGCCCATTGTGAAAAACTTACAAAAATCATGGATTTTAAAATTTTTAAGAGTAAACAGTTAGTTGTTAGTCAAAGTGTCCTATTTCTAAACCAAACCCACAAAATATATGCAAATGAAGGTTATTTATCCAATGTTAGAAATAGAAATGAGGAAATAACAAGTGATTTGGCCAAAAAACTTTAAAATAAACTTTGAAGAATTTAAAAGACCTCTATTAATGGAGGATTGACATAAGTGTCCCACCGAGCGTGCCAAATGTATGCAATGGAAAGTTACGAAGCTATGGAATGAGGATAAAGAACCTCAAAGCTTTGATAAATCATCCATGCACCATGAGATAAGAGATAAAAAAGAGTTAATCCTATACATGCATCATAATTTTGACAAAAAACATAAAAAAACAAGTAGCATATATACTAGTCTCTACTCTTTAGATTAGTTAATTAAGAAATTGAACCTAAAAAGATCAACTTAGCAATCAATGGTATGATTTTTGATATGAAACGCAAGCTTTCAAGAATGGTGCCTCACCATTAATGGCTTCAAGGCCAATGGTTCTCTCCATATTACTCAAAACTTGGATTATGGAGTGGATGGATGCAAGATGGGGGATCTCTCAACAATGGAGTATGACCAAGATCTAAATATTATAGAGCTTAAAGCTATCACAAAGGATTTATAATGCCTTTCCAAAGTGCTTGAGAGAGAAGGACCATTTGAAAGGAAATCCTTAGGCTTGTATTTATAGTTTCTAGTTTGGAAGAGTTTGGAATTTGGGTGCATGTGGGACTAAAGTCTAAAAAGCACTTTAGGATTAGATTAGGATAAACATGCTTTAGGCTTAGTTAAGCTTGGTTTAAGCTAGTTAATTAGGGTGTAGGCTAGTTAAACTTTGATTAGTAAGTTATTAAAGAAACTTTGAGAGTTGGGAGGGGTTTGGATAACCAATTATGACTGATAGATAAGCTACAAAACCAATAGAATTGGTCTAGAGAGAACTAGGGAGGTTTTGAATGGTCGAAAGGAGAATTTTTATCTAATAATAGAGATATTAGTGAAATAAGCTGATTTTGGGAAAAATATGACTGAAAGAGTGTCGTGAATGGGCATATGATAATGGAGCGACTAAGGGTTGATTAACAAAGTGTCGTTAATTGGTTGAATTGGATGAAATTCTAAGTGTAAGCATGTTTCGGTGTCTACAATATCTTTCAAGTATTTTCAATAAGAATGAATATCTTTTTCTTTTTACAAATACAAGTTTGGAACTATTCACAAAATCAAATGATAACAAGATTTTCCATAGTTTTAAATGAAGAACGACACATGTAATGAATTCTACAAATAAAAAAAAAGAACAAGTTGTTTTCTTTCAATCACGTTTCCATTATATCAAGACTTATTTCACTAACATTGTTTCTCTTTCCAAGAATACATTACAACTTAATAAAAAAATGTTCAATACAACATTTATTTCAAATAAAATACTACAAGTGTTCCACCTTAAGTGGTAATTTAAAATAAAGGTATCCAAAATGAAGGATTTCTTAGTCTTCGACAAATGCTCCATGTCCCCAAATCTCTAACAAGAGCTCCATCATTGCATCACTTGACCACAAGAAAAAAATGGGGAGAGGTAACACTCTCCACCCAACCAAAACTCTAATGAGGAGAAGAAGCAATTCTCCACATTGGTCACTGAGCCACAACCACAATGCAATAAGGGATGGATCTAACACATGGCAATTACACAATGCTTCCACAACACAACAATTTTCACAACCATTTCAAGCACATTCAACACAAGAAAATTAACACAATAATAAAACTTTACAAAATACACAAGGATTGAAATGCAAGCCAATGAACCAAGGATTTATTGCAAGATCTCTTATGCCTCATGTTATGTCTGAAAAGTAGCACCCTAGGATTTGCACATTACAAAACCCTATTTTTCACTAACATGGGATTCTCTAGAGGTGTGGGACCTTTGAAATTCAAACAAATGTCTAGAGAAGGCTAGTTGTTTACCTATTCTAATGCTAAGCTACTCCTAAAGTATCAACTCCAAGGGACCGAGGAATAGAAATAAATAAAAAGTAAATCCTAAACTAAGAGAGCCGATAGCACCAAAATAGGATTAGAGAGATTCCTAGTGAGTGAAAGTGGATTAAATGAGGAAGGAGATGACATAAAAAGTTCCATAGTCCCTAAAATGAATTTAAACCTCTGATTTCATAGAGCACAACAAATATAAGCCTTGCGAGAACAATATGCACAATATACCTAGAAAATATAATAGAAGGTAAGAAATAAAATATAAATCAAGTTAGGGAAAGAAAATCCACAAAACACTAATTTTATTGCTTGAAATGATGCACAATCCATTACAATATAGGAACAACACAATAATCCTTCACGAAATAGATAAATTTGAGGCCCGTGGCTCACAAAACTACTAGAACAATTTTGGCAGAGTTCCTTCACAATTTCAAAATCTCTCCCCTTAGAATGAGGGGAATTTACTTATATATACAGAAAAGAAGCCACTAACCAATATCCTTCATTAATTTCCTATAGGAGGTATTGGTAGCCATACATCATTAATATGGTTGTTGAACTACCCTTTATGGTGTCATTAATGCTCACCAGTATCTAAAAATCTTTGTTTTCACGTGCGGAAAATAACTATCCGACGCATGAAAAGGATGGAAGAATCATCATTGATGAGAGGGGGATTATCACATGAGAAGAAGAAATGTTGTCACATGAGAATGAGAGAAGGTGACGTGTGTCAACAAAAAAGGAGGCTGACGTAAGAAAAGAAGTGACACCGACACTCCATGAGAAAGTGGTTGTGATGAGGAAGGCATGTTTTCACACGTCTAAAAGAAACAATTGACGTGCGACAAGGAGAGTATACTTGATGTGCAACAAGGAAGACACCGACATGTGATGGCGTAGGAATGGTGACATGTAACTGATGTGCATCAAGAAGATGAAAGTTTTTCTCGCAACAAGAAGAAGAGTGTTGAAAAGCAATGGGGACGGAGGCTAACTCGCAACAAAGAGGAAACAATCCATACATTTTACTAGCTAACCATTAATATAAATCATGCTCTAAACCTTCGTCATGGTGAGTCACTCTCATGTGATCCCTTATAAACTAATTCTATTAACTATTAATGCGCTGACCTCTTGAAGGTTAATCCATTTGTAAGGGTTTAAAAAAATGGATAACAATGGGCGACTTGTGGGTTCATCTACCTGCTAGATTTGTGAGACTAGTGATTTTGCATCCATTGGGCACGAGTCCATCTGATTTTTGAAACTAGTTTGATGTCTGAAACCCTGTTTCTCTGTAACACTATTGAGAAATTACTCCATCCTCAGATCTTTCGTGAAAGCGAGAAAGTGCAACAACAACATAGCATAACCATGTACAAATAGAAAAATCATACATATCCCAAATGCAAAATGCAGAGAGTGTACAAGCACTTATTTGAAAGCAAACCTAGCTACAACAGAAACAATTTGCTACAAAAACTTTGAGGAATTACAAAATCTAAGCTAATATGTATGATAAAGATACTCCCATCGCTGGTAAACCTTGAGATAGATGCCATTGATTGCGATATGCAATTCTTCCTCATCCAATTTTTCAATCAAAAATTTTTATTTTCTTTACACCTTCAAATAAAGTAAGGGCCACTCCATATTGCATGAAAATTGGAGTTCCTTCCTTGTTTTTCTCTCTGTCTCAATCCCATTTAAGAACAAGATCTCCTTCTTGAAAATTTATATTTTTGGCCTTTCTCACAAACATCATCTTGATTTGAGCTTGGTATTTCTCCATTGTTTTCATGGATTTGTTTATTAGCTCTTCCAAATCCATGAGCTCATTGTACTTGGCTTTCATAGATAGAAAATCAAACAACTCCGACTGCTTGATAAGCTCCAGGGCTAGTAATTCAACTGATATTGGAAGCCTTACCTCCCTTCCATAAACCAAATTGAAAGGAGAATAACTAGTTGACTTCTTAGGAGTGATTGTATCATCCCACAAGGATGATTTCAATTTGGTATGCCAAGTACTTTGATTCTCATGTAGGGTTATTCTTATGATTCTCGTAGTTTATTTTTCGTGGACTCTACTTGTTTGTTACCCTAGGGGTAGTAGTTAGAAGAGCTACTCAAATAGATGCCATTTCTAGCAACCCATAGATATATCTGCTCCAATGAAAGCTAAGGCATTACCTGATATTATAGTGGAAGGAACACAAAAAAAATTTGCAATACCTTTGTAGAAATTGATAATGTTGGCTTCATTTGCTTCCTTAAGTGCAATTTCTTTTTTCACTTAGTGAAGTAGTCTCTAGCTGTAAGAATCCATTTGTGGCCCAAGCTTGAACTTGG
Source organism: Taxus wallichiana var. yunnanensis (assembly GCA_018340775.1). Taxonomy (NCBI): domain Eukaryota; kingdom Viridiplantae; phylum Streptophyta; class Pinopsida; order Cupressales; family Taxaceae; genus Taxus; species Taxus wallichiana. The sequence goes on along the minus strand of CM031239.1, from coordinate 955,516,642 downwards.
ATTGATCATTTAAAAAAAATCAAGCCCCCAATGGATGAAAGGCTTCTCAATCGAGATTGAATGAAGGGGTAGGGATGTTAATATTTATTTACCTATGAAGAATGCACATTTCTTACATTTCTTGATCTATGAGTAGCAATTATTAAACATCATAGGCCAATAGTAACTAGCCTTCATGATCTTGAGAGATATTACTCATGGAGAAAAGTGGCCTCCTGCTTCACCGTCATGGAACTCACACAATATATTTTGAACTTGAAATGTTCCAATGCATCTCAATATAACACCATTGATGTCTTTCTTGAACAAAACACCATCGATAAACACATATGGAATGGCTTGTAATATAAAGTATCTCCTCTTTGATTTTCTCATTTCTAGAGGGCATAAACATATTTGGAGATAATTCACCAATTCTTGAGTCCAACATGGTATGGGTGCATCATTAGCTTCATATTCTTGCTCATTCTGAAGTAATAGGACAACTTTTTCCTCCTCTCTTGATTCATTGTGTACATTAGAAGTTAGCTACTCACACAACCCTTTTCCTCTAAATAATTTGGTCACGCTTATCTCAATATCATACTCCATGACCTTGGTTATCCAACCAGCCCTCTTTTCATTAATGTCCTTTCTCAAAAAAATATTTTACACCGGTATGTCAAAATAATAGATGAATCATGTTATTTTGACACTAGATACCTTAATTTCTTTAAACTTCTAATCATAGGAAGGACATGCTTCTCAATGAATGAATATTGTTGATACGCAAATTTAATCTCCTTCAAAAGCCAAATAGCATCATGGATTAGACATGACACTCGAGGGTCATAGAAAATTATTTATATCATTCTGTAGCCGGGAAGCAATCTAACTACCTTGTTAACACTCAGGATTTGAGAGGAGTGGGTAGCACCTTAAAAGGATGTGATCTATTCTCACTATTTTAGGTTGTTCCTTTTAACCAAGGTAAGAGAACCTATTTTGTAACCTATTTTTTGTTGAAGAACAATGAAAAATCCTTCTTTTGCATAAATTTCATAGAGAGGACCTTGGAAATGTATGATCAACACCCTAGATCTGACTCTCATGAGTTGTCACTTCCAGATCATGGAGATACTTTCACAACAAGGAAAAGGTTACTAAAGACATTTGAGACCCTGATTGCATCTGCATGTTTTGGTAATAGAGATTATGCATTTGTGTACACACATGACAAACATGGGTAGTATGGGTAGGATTGGTTGTTGTTAAATGATTTTTTGGTGGGAGGTTGGGCAGGGTGAAACTAGATTCACCAGATCCTTGAGGAACCTTACAAAATGGAAAGTCAAACAAACAGAATGCCACATAATAGCTAAAATGTTTCTTTAACTAGAATATGTGCTTCAATGGAGGCCCAAATTAGCACTCTTTCACACAATCTCTAAGATTCTATCATGAAGGCTCGAGTTATAAAACCCAAAAAGTAAAAAGATTTGAGTCAAATCACACCTAAGGTACACCCAAAGGCTTATAGACAATCTCTGTCAATAGATGAGAGAAAAGTGATTTTAAATCATTTATTTGAATCCCAAATGAAATATCTTTTGAGAAATGGAATTGCAGATGCCATTAATCTATGACAAGGATTTAGGCCTGTGTGATTGAATCAGATTTTAATACAAGATTGTAACCAAACAAAAAAACTACTTAGACAATCGAAACAAAACAAACATATTTTTCTCAAGACAACACAAAAACAACTTGAATTTGATTAAGTCTATTAGTAATGGAAAGTTTCACGTAACAATCTCGAGAGCTTCTCAATGGTTGTACACTTACAACCACCTTGACAAAATAAAGCTTAATACAAAAAGAGATAACCTAGTTTCTCAGATGGATTCTCAAAAGATAGGCTTAGTCAAATTTTCCTCTTGGGAATTTTCTTCGACCTCTAGCACTCTGACCTCCAACTTCCAACCCTTTTGCATGAAAAATTTGTGCCATTTATAACCTTTACAACAAATCCCCTTCCTCCTAAAAGATAAAAACTTTAAATGCACCAGTGCTCGCCATGATTCTTTTTGATTCAAAAATCAAATCAGAAAAGTTTCTATGTGCTCAAGGGGTTAGATTTCATCGAATACCTCCCATTCAACTCTTTGCTCTAGTAGATCATACTTCCTTAAAATTTCCCACCACTTCCACCCCTAATCTATCAAATATGGCCCCTTGCATGCTCGGAAGAGGAAAAATGAAACCTTCGATTGGGCATGAAATTCAAACCATTTTAATGGCAAAAGACACCTTCTAGATCTTCCCACAAAACTATAGATATCAACATTAACTTACTTTTCTACATGACATGTAGAAAAAACCAAGAAATCATGGAGACTCTTAGTTCTAGACATGTTTCGAGAGAAATGGGGGGAAAAATCAAATTTAGACTCACAGCGGTCTTCGCTATTTTCTTTAAATTTGGGCCATCAAATGGTAGATTCAGGCTTTAGAATAGACCCGAGGGCTTCCCTTGACTTTGTACAACCTTTTGAAAAAATGGAAAAAAATTCCATTTTTCCTCGTACCTCCGCCATTTGAAAATGATCCTGACACATGTCTAAATGTGATTGGAGTGGGGTCGTGCTTCCTTTTTTACTTTTGACTCTTTTATCCCAAAGGAAATTTTTCCAAATTTCCCCCGAGATCCCACACCTCCACCATTGATAGGGCAAAACATTGACCATTTCCCTTATTGGGCTTAAGGGCCAATTTGAGATTTTAATCCTTAAGGGGAAAAAAACTCTAAGTGCCTCGATGGACCGCATCCCCGCCTCGTAAATTTTTTAAACTTTGACGTGTCACCAAAACACACCTTGAGATGGTCCAAACAATTTGATACCTTGAACAAGAATGGGATCGTCATGTGTCATGCTCCGGAAAAGTCTATCTCGAATGTTTGAAACATAGTAGAGGGCACCACATGTCATGCTCTGAGATAGTCTCCTTTTAGCCATTGAAAATTCTAAGTAAAATGGAAAGTGAGCAGAGGCCTCCACATGTCAACCTAGCACTTCCTTAAAATGAAACTTAAGGGCTAGTCCCCGAACATGCATGGTTTCTCCACTTGTCTTTATGGTACAACTTCAAGATGGTTCCCAAAGTAGGGATTCAATGAGTGTGAGCTTGCCACGTATCCCGTTCCACCAAACCGCTCTAACTACATGAAAATTTGTCTAAGTCCGCGCTGCGAGAGGAAGCTTCCACATGTTCCCCCAAAGTGTTACTCCAAGGAAAAACCCAAAAGCAGATCTTCAAATGAGCGTCGTGCCTCCATCTGCATACATTTTGAGGTAATGCTTTTAATGATTTTTTCCAAGTACCTAGCTGAGCCAAATCCAACCAAAATGTGCCACATCTCCTCGCCAATGCTAGAATGTAAATTTGATAAGGAGAAACACCCGTTAGATCAGAAAAATAGAAAAATGATTATTTGAGCCTAGAAATGAAATTTTCTTTAAGGACGTAAAGCTTAATAGGGTTTACAGGCTCAAATACATTCTTCAGGATACCTCCATTCATCTTCTTCAAGTACCTAGGGTAGAAATAGTAAGGAATAAAAATCCCGGCCATGGAGAATAGAAAGAAGAGGAAAAGTGAGTTTTTGAAGGAACAAAGCATGATGGACTCAAAATATAGATATTTTCAGAGAAATAAAGAAACTAGGAGAAAACATGAACCCATAAATGATATATGACTCAGAACATATTAAAATGGCAACAAGGATCAACTAGGCCTAACACGAGGAACAAAGAAAGTAAAAGAGGCCGTAAATCAATATAATTTTAAAGGAAAATCAAGTAGACTATTTTGAGCACCAACATCGGCTCGACTTGGGGATGGGCACTCCTTGTGAGTTCCAAAAGAATAAAGGTAGACCAAGTGCCAAAAACATCGATTGGGTAGTAAAGTCATCTTGCAGATTGGATCAACAAATCTATCTTAAAAAAATGGAGAAACTTGGCAAAAATAGGTCACAGAGCACTAGAAATGAGTAAAAACACACGTAAGACAGGAACACACAATAAACTATACACTCAGTACACAATATTTATGCCTTGATTTCAGCATAATCAATCCAAGAAATGCTTTAAATGCATGCCATTAATAGGAAAATTGAGCAGCTTCACCATCTAAATCCTTGAGGAAGAAAGTATGCTCACTAATTCTAATATCTATGGAGTAAGGGCCCATACATAATGAATCAAACTTGCCATGCTTACCCTTATCCTATTGTCTACTATCCCACAATAGTACAAGATCACCAACATTGAATGCTCTAGGAGTGACCTTCTTGTCAAAAAATTTCATTAGTTTCTCTCTAAACCTTATATGCCTCTCGTGGGATGCCCTCCTCTCTTCATCAAGCTCAACAATTTGGTTAATGCAAGCATCATAAGGACCTACTTCTCGATCCTCTAGCTATTAGATAAACTGATATGAAGATAGTTTCATATCAAGGGAAGTAGGTCCCGAGTCATATATACCGGCTTCAAATAGACTCTTTCCAAAGTGATCCTCTTGGATGTGATCCTATCTCGCCCAAACAACAAACTTGAACTGCTCACCCCACTTTCTCTTGTTCTGCTCCAATGTTCTTCCTCGATGATCTTCAACAAATTTTTATTACTAGACTCATCTTGTCCATTTCGTTTGGGGTTGTAATTAGAGGTATATGTCAATTTGATCCCATATTCCTTACACATTGCTACTAAAGGTTTAGCTCTAAAGCTCATGGCAACTGCATCATTAAATAATCTTGAATGACACCCCAAACCTATAGATGATGTTGTTTAGCACAAATTCCATGAAAAATTGGTGTGTTTCCTTCTTGGTGGGGATTGCCTCCACCCACTTAGTAAAATAATCAGTTGCTACAAGAATCCACCTATGGACAAGACTTCAAGGGTCTCAAATCTCACCAATGAAATCCATTCCACATTGCTTCAATGGGGCTTCAATTGATACAGGATGCAAAGGAAGGGAGCTTGAAGCTTTCAGTCTTCCATAAAAGCATTGGTAGATCTCACATCTTCTAACCAACAAGGTTTTATCCTTGAAAAGAGTTGGCCACCAATAACCAGCCCTCAGGATCTTATGTGCTATGACTCTTGCAGCAAAGTGCCCCCACAAACTCCTCCATAGAGATCAACAATTATCTTGGGGGATTCTTCTTCAGTAATGCACCTTAAGAGGACTCCCTCTAGGTTCTTCCAAGCTAACCCATAATTAGTGATGACATATTTTTGGGAAGCCAACTTAAGGTCTCTCTTTTGGTTCTTACTTAAGTGCTCAGGGTAGCTTAGATGTCTGAGATAAAATATTACATCTTTGTACCACTCATAATTCATCAATGTTTGAAAACATCTACTCTACCCTCTTCTACCTCATTTACCTCAATAGTTTGCAAGCTTCTCTCTCGCCATATTCTTAGACAATCCCAAACATCTCACCACTTCATGGTTGGATGTCCATATCATATTCTTGCAATTTCTTCACCCACCTACATCTTTTTCTTTAGACTTCCATCTCTGATAAGATTTCCTTCACCATTGTGTGGGGAACATAAACAACCACTTTAGAACATAGAATGTAAGGTCTATAAACCTTTGTTTCTTTTGCTAGGAAAATGCCTACTTTTCCATTATAGTGTACTTTGGTTCAGCCCCTTGCAAGGCCTTACTGAAAAAAATAAATGGGCCTCTCAGCCCCTTCATCATCCTTCTGTTGTAGGACAGAAGCAATAGTGTTCTCTAAAGAAAAGGAGAAAATTTAGAAAGGCTTCTTATAGTCTGGAGCTTCCAGAATAGGTGCATGCTTGAGTTCCTCTTTAATCCCATTGAAAGCTTGGATGGCAGCCTCCTCCCATTTGATGACATGGTATTTCTTCAGCATGGAAGTGGTTGGAATGGTCAACTCAAAAAAGTTTGATATGAATCTCCGATGAAGTTTATCTCCCCAAAGAAGGGTTAAATTCCTTTCTCGGTTCTTTGAATTGGGAATTTGTTGATAGCTTCTACTCTTTTTGGATCAATCATCACTCCTTCTTATGACACTATGTGACCAAGCAACTTCTCCTTTTGTATGCCAAAATGACATTCTTTGGGTTGAGTGAGATGACATATTCTCTACATCTTATCAGCATCTTCTCCAATTGCAGAAAGTGGTCACTTCTCTTTCTAGAAAACACAGTCACATCATCCTATAGACAACAATTAACTCATTGATGTATTTAGCAAAAGCAACATCCATTGCTCTTTGAAAGGTGGCTCCAATATTTATCAGACCAAAGGGCATCCTGACATAGACATAGGTCCCCTAAGGAGTAGTAAAGGTTGTCTTGATCCTTTCTGATTCCTTCACCACAACTTGGTTGTAACCAGAGAAGCCATCTAAGGTGGAAAGCAACTCAGAACTAGTTATTAACTGTAGCATGTTCTCCATGTTAGGTAAAGGATAGTTATCCTTCATTGAAGCTTTTTTTAGATTCCTGAAATCCACACATAGCCTGGTATCACCATTTTTCTTTAATTGGTACTAGATTTGCAACACAAGAAGAGTACTTTATGGGTTGGATAATCCCTCCATCTCTTAGCTTCTTTAGTTCTTCTTGCATCTTAAGGGATAAGAGTGGATTGATGGGCCTTTGTTTCTTCCTGAATGGATTTACATTAGATTCTAAGGAGATCTCATCTAGAAATAGGTCATCTCTGTATGATTTTAGTTTAGAATAGGTCCAAGCCATGAAATCTTGGTATATTTTCAACAATTGGATGTATGACTAGTTTTCCTCCTTGCTTGAGATTTCTAACCAAATATTCATTGGCTTCTCCTCTTGTACCAATATTATACTCCTCAATATCCCATGAAGCTTCCATACATCTATTAAGGATGTGATCAAGCATTATCAAAATTACACTCAAGAGCAATCAACCCTCTAGGAAAGGTATTAGTCTTTAGTCCGGATGATGTTATTACCAAACAAGGTCTCTTTATCCTCCGATACACATATCATTGGCTCCTAATCAATATTCTAGTTAGAAAATTCTCCTTTGTTTTGTAGAAATTTTCTGATCTCGAGTATCATCATCAAAATCCCACCAGTCCTTAATATTATCGGGGGACCGAGGGTCTTGTCAATATCTCAACCTCATATGCACAATATGGGGACACTGTAATTGTAAAATTGAGACCCCAACACCGCAAGCTTGTCTCGCAAGTCATTGAATTTCCTATCATGATCCAAAATGTTGAATAAATCGAACATCTCAATGAAGTCCCAAACCGCATGCTTGTAGTATTTCATTCACTCGATTCTTTGTGGGATACAAATATTTCACTTGTTTTACTATTAACTCTGAGTCCCCTTTCACAATGATGTCCTTGACACCATAGTTCAAGGAAATTATTAAACATGAAAATAGTGTCTCATACTTAGTAATGTTGTTTGTGCACTCAAAGTTGAGTTTGAAGGAGAAAATAATTTTTTTATGGCATGGAGAAAGTAGGAAAACACCAAAACCATTCCCAAACTTGGAGCAAGCTCCATCAAATAATAGAGTCCAAGGAGAGCCTATCTATTCAAGGCATTTGCATTCTTCAATCTTGTGATCCTTTCCATTAAGAAACCCTACAAAGTTATTTGCATCAACACTTGTGTACAATACCTCATAGGATGCGTTTTTGGGATCTTTAATAAGGTGCCACATTTTATTTTCCCCGTACAACCTGAAAAGGCTGCCCTCAAATGGGATGGTGGCATAAGACATGTCCATTTGGACACTCCGACCAACACTTGTGGCCCACTTTTTTGACAGCAAGATACCCCACTTGGCTGGGCAATCAACTACGACAACATCAAGTTTTAAATTTTTACGTGGGTAAGCTACAAGTTGTACCACTAAACCCTTCACACATCCTACTACCGAAAATTATCTAGAGTCCATGGAAGTGCACTTCCAATATGTTGTTGTTACCTTAATATTTAGCTCATTCATGACTTCCAGAGGCATGACATTACATGATGCCCCTGAGTCAAACATACGCTTATGGAGTAACTTGTCTTTGATAATAAGAGTGGTGAAGAATGGATCCCCATTATTCGAGCACCAAGGATGTTCCCAAATAGACCTCGGTGTGGTTCAGCTAGCTCTTCTCGATCCCGGTGGTGCTTCTAGTTCCTCAATGACTAGGGAGTCTCTATAATATTTATATTTCTGCCTAGGGTAGTCTTCTCTTCTTTCAACCCCAAGTATTCAAATGCTCTCTTTTTGTGCTCAGGGGTCCTGAGCAGCTCAATAATTAGGACAGAGACTTTGATTTGACTCATCACTTGGGAAATATCATATGGGACATTCTTTGGCAAGGTAGTATTGGAAGGAAATCCAATAGACTCAATAGGTTGTACAAGATTTTTGACAACTTGGGCATGAGGAGGGGTGTGATTCTTGTTTGGAACTAAGGCTTTTACAAGGATCATCTTTCTAAGGAGCCTCTTTGGGAATGTTTGTATGGAAGCGAGATTTAGGCTTGGCTTAAGGCCTTGACCCTTTGAAAACCTTACTTCTCATATTATATTCCTTCTCTTGATCCACAATAACATTCATTAGTAATGCTTATCTATCTTCTTCATTGGGATGCCTTCATCATACTTCTTTATCATTATTGGGAAATTAAAAACTTGTATCGTATATAGTTCTAAAGTATGAGAGGGATGAAGAATAGTCACCCTATGAATGTAGTCCCAAAAGTGGAAGCAAAGTCAGGCACTTATCACCTTAGTTGAAGTTTCCCCTTGTTGTGAGCTCGTGGAGCAACCCATCATGCGATATCATCATCATTATCACCACTTCTTCTTCTTATTCTTGATCCTCTTCACATGGAGCATGAAGCATGAAACATTTGTCACACCAATCAATGACATTTGTTTCTTCCCAAAAACAACTCTGGCAGCCAAAGGATCAATCACCATTCTATTTTCTCTACATTGGGGCTCCCTATTTCCAAATCCAATAGGTCCCTTGCCTCTATCATTAGATATTTGGTGGTTTGTGAACCTATCTTGGCCTTTCTACCTGTGTTGACCATGTGAGCTCTGACCAACTCCTTTCTCATCTCGGGCTAACTTGTAGGAGATCTCCATGACAACCCCTACCAAAGTTTTCACAACTTCTTCTAAATCAGCAGCCTTGCTTGTCTCGAGGTTTTTCTCAAGTTAACCAGCTTTAAACCTTCGCTCTTTGGAGGCTTTCCAATTGCCTTGATATTGATCTCTATTTTCAAAGCCATGGTGAAGGCCTACCTCAAATTTGTGGGGTTTTTGTCTCTTAAATAATATTCTTCCTTTTTATCAAATGCATCAGTATATTTGATCAAACGTGATTCATCACAAGGCCTTATCCTAATAGAAAAAATTCTCAAGGTCTTATTAAACCTTGTGTTAAAATCATGTACTGGCTCATAAGGTTTCTTCTTGATGTTTTCAAATTTTGTCAAAAGAAACCTAGGGCCGCTTCTATCACCATACTCGCATTATGAATGCATTGCTCATCTTAGTCCAAGAATCAATAGAGTTATCTGCAATGATTTATACCATTCGCTAGCATGCTCTTCCAAGGTATGGATAAATAGCTTGATATATACATCTTCATGCTCAATCTCAAAATCTTCCATCATATTGATAAAAAAATTTAGATGTTGATCACTAGTTATAGCATTGTTTCCTTGAAAATTTGGCATTCTATTCCTCACATCTTGAGGCACTATATCTAGATAACTAGCCATTCCCACAAAATTTATAGGTCCAAATTTTTTTACAATGAAAGGGGGTCAGGTTGAGCCATATTGATTCAAGGAGGTGATCTTGGAGGGGTGAAAAACTAATGGGGTAGAGGGTTCTTGGAACATAGGAATATAATTTTCCAAACGGATACATCCCAAAGGCCTTATTTATTGGAAATATCTATCAACCTCAGAAAAGAAAGGTGCAGAGTGTGAAGCAAACCTTTCAAAATAAAATGAAGGCCCCTATCTAGCTGGAGATTTCAATTCCTCAAAGAGGCTACCTAATTCGAGTAACTTGAATGGAAGTCTTCAATGATAGGCCACTCACTTTTAACAATGGAAATCCCTCTCCTTGCTGTTGATCTCCAACAGACTCTCGAGCTTTTCTTCCTTCTTATTTTGATTTTCCTAGGTCTAGAAACAATGTCCTAGTAGGATCCCTAGCAAAGAAAGATATTTTTCCTTCTAGATTTGCAAATATTATTAAAAAATATGACTTTTAAAGATTTTTAAAACACTGGTACTTATTTAGAATCAGATCAACCTAGAGTCGCCACTAAGGATTTCCACCTCAGTTGTGTAAATGCACTAAATATGATCTATCAAATGTCTCACAATGCAAGAAACTGAAACAAAAAGGTTCTAACCTTTCTTTACAAATATTTATGAAATAAAAGCTAGTGTACTGGATGTGAGAACTAAAGTAACTACACATAGCACTTGGAGCATATAAGAAGTGTTTCATCGGGGTTTGAAAATGCACTGCAATAACAATATCCCCAGAATAATGCTAGAAACATGTTTGTACCAACAATTAACCTCCTTTAAAGGCCAAGAAACATCATGCATCGACGGGACACTTAGAGATAGAGAGAAAGTTATTTACGCCATTTTGTAGCCGGGAAGCAATCTAACTGTCTTGTTAACACTCGTGGCTTTGAGAGGAGTGGGTTTCACCTTAATAGGATGTGATCTATACTCACTATTTTAGGTTGTGCCTTTCAACAAAGGTAAGAGAACCTACTTTGTAATCTCTTGTTTTTTGAAGAACAATGAGAAATCCTTTTTTTGCATAAATTTCATAGAGAGGACCTTAGAAAAGTATGATCAATACCCTACATCCGACTATCACGAGTTGCCACTTCCATATCATGGAGATACTTTCACAAGAAGTAAAAGGTTACTAAATACATTTGAAACCCTAATTGAATCTCAGTATGTTTTGGTAATAGAGATTATGCATTTGTGTACACACATGAAAAACAGGGTAGTATGGGTAGGATTGGTTGTTAAATGAATTTTTGTGGGAAGTTGGGCGGGTGAAACTAGATTAACCATATCCTTTAGGAACCTTACAAAATGGAAATTCAGATAACCATAATGCTAAAGAATAGCTAAAATGTTTCTTTAACTAGAATATGTGATTCAATGGAGGCCTAGATTAACGCTCTTTCACATAATATCTAAGATTCTATCACGAAGGCTCGAGTTAGAAAATAGAACAAAGAATCAAGATTTGAGTCAAATCATGCACAACGAACACACAAAGGCTTATAGACAATCTCTGTCGATAAATGAGAGAAAAGTGATTTTAAATCGTTTATTCCAATCCTAAATGAAAGCTCTTATGAGAAATGGATTTGCAAATGTCACTAAACAGTCACAAGGATTGAGCCCTCTATGATCGAATTGGATTTTAATACAAGATTACAACACAAATAAGAAAAAAATACTTGTAAACATTCGAAATAAAACAAACACATTTTGCTCAAGACAACATAGAAATAACTCAAATTTGATTAAGTCTATTAGTAGGGGAAAGTTTCACAGAACAATTTCATAGCTTATCAATGGCTATACACTTAAACCACCTTGACACAATAAAGCTTAATACAAAAATAGATAACCTAGTTTGTCGATGGATTCTCAAAAGACAAGCTTAGTCAAATTTTCCTCTTGGGAATCTACTTCGACATCTAACACTCGACCTCCAAATTCCAACCCTTTTGCACAAAAAATTTGTGCCATTTATAACCTTTACAACAGAGCCCCTTCCTCCTAAAAGATAAATGTTTAAATGCACCAGTGCTTGCCATGATTCTTTTGTGATTCACAGAATCAGATCTGCAAAAGTCTCCAGGTGCTCGAGGGGGTAGATTTCATCGAATACCTCTTGTATTCAACTCCTTGCTCTAGTAGATCACTCTTCCTTCAATTTTCCAACCACTTCCACCCCTAATTTGTCAAATCTGGCCCCTTGCATGCTCGGGAGAGGAAAAATGGAAAATTCGATCGGGCACGAAAGTTAGACCATTTTAATGGTGAAAGATACCTTCCAAATCTTCCCACCAAACTGCAGATATCAACATTAAATTCCTTTTCTGCTTGGCGTGTTGAAAAGACCAAGAAATCCCGAGAGACTCACACTTCAAGACGTGTTTCGTAGAAATGGGGAAAATCATATTTAGACTCACAAATGCGTTGATCTTTAGATTGAATTTGGGCCATCCACGTGGCAGGTTTAAGCATCGGAAACAGGACCGGGCTTCCCTTGACTTTTTACAACCATTTGAAAAAATGGATTTTTTTTTCCATTTTCCCTCGCACCTCTGCCCTTGGAAAACGATCCCGACACATGTCCAAATGTGATTAAAGTGGGGCCGTACTTCTTTTTTAATTTTGACTCTTTTCTCCCAAAGGAAATTTTTGCACATTTCCCTCAAGAGCCCACACCTCCACCGTTGACCGAGGTAAAACATTGACCTTTTCCCTCATCGGGCTTACGGGCCATTTTGAGATTTTAATCCTTAAGGGGCAAAAAATCTAAGTTTCCTTTGATAGCCCACCTTCCCCTTGTTGACTTTTCAAACTGCCATGTGTCACCACAGCGCACCTTGAGATGGTCCAAAAAATTTGATACCTTGAACAAGCGCAGGCTCGCCATATGTCATGCTCTAGAAAAGTCTATCTAAATGCTTGAAACTCAGCAGGAGGTGCCACATGTCATGCTCTGAGATAGTATCCTTTTGGCCATTGAAAATTCTAAGTAAAATGCAAAGTGAGCTAAGACCTCCATGTTTCATTCTAGCACTTTTTTAAAATGAAACTCAAGGGCTGGTCCCCAAACATGCATGGTTTCTCCACGTGTCTCCATAGTGCAACTTCAAGATGGTGCCCAAAGAAGGAACCTTAAATGAGCATGAGCTCACCACGTGTCTTGTTCCACCAAACAACACCAACTGCATGAAAATTTGTCTAAGTCCAGGCCAAGAGGCGTAAGTTTCCACGTTTTCCCGGTGCTACTCCAAGGAAAAACCCAAAAGCAGATCTTCAAATGAGCGTCGTGCCTCCACATGGACATATTTTGAGTTGAAGCTTTTCATGAATTTTTGTAAGTAACCAGCTAAGATGCACCCAACATAAAGGTGCCACATCCCCTACCGATGCTTATAATGCAAATTTGACAAGGAGAAACACCACAAAACCATAAAAATAGAAAAATGTTTATTTGATCCAAGAAATGAATTTTCTTTAAGGACATAAAGCTTAGAAGTGTTACAAGGCTCAAATACATTCTTCAAGGATACATCCATTCATCTTCTTCAAGTACCTAGGGCAGAAATAGTAAGGAAGACAAATCCCAACCGTGGAGAACAGAGAGAATAGGAAAACATGAGTTTTTGAAGGAACAGAGCATGAGGGACTCAAAATATAGATCTTTTCAGAGGAACAAAGAAACTAGGAGAAAATCATGGACCCATAAGTGATATATGACTTAGGAACAGATTAAAATGGTAACAAGGATTAACTAGGCCCAATACGTGGAACAATGAAAGTAACAGAGGTCGTAAATCAATAGATTTTCAAAGGTAAACTGGGACGAGACTATTTTGAGCACGAACAAATACCTCACCTCGTAATCCTGAAGGTTTTGGGTGAAGAATGTGATAGGCTACTCCAGTCCTTCTTGATTTAGCTACACTACTATGGCGAGATATTACATCTATACCCCCAAATGCATATAAAATGAAGTCCTTTGAGAAATCTAGATTTATGAGGGTTGGAGGCTATGTAATGGATTTCTTTATAGTTGCAAAGATTTCTCTTCCTTGAGAAGTCCATCTAAAAACCTTGGTCTTCTTTAGCATCATCATTAGTGGCTTGAAAGTATGAGAAAAAATAGGAATAAACCTCCTAATAAAATAAATTTACCCCAAAAAGCTTTGGAAAGCTTTCTTGTGACTTAGAAATGATAATGCTCGAATGGCTTCTACCCTCTCGGATTAATTTCCAACCCTTCTTTAGACATGATGTGGCCTATGAGCTTGCCTTCATGAGCTAAGAATATGTACTTTTTTGGATTCAGAGACACTCCAAATCTTTTGCATCTTTGGAACACTTGTCTAAGATGAAAGAGGCGACTAGCTGCACTCTTGGAGAATACAATGATGTCATCTAGATAATCAAGAACCATCTTATTGATCAAACCTTTGAAAGCTATGTCAATTTCCCTTTGGATAGTGTCTCTGGCATTTGACAGTCCAAATGACATCTTCTTATAAGAAAAAGTGCCCCACATCATAGTAAAGGTTGTCTTGAACCGGTTGTCTTCCTTAACCATGATTTGATTATAGCCCACGTAGCCGTCTAAAATTCAAAACCTTTCTAATCCAGCTATTACTTGGAATATTTTCTCCATGCAAGGAAGTGGATAATGTTCTTTGAGAGAGGATTTATTCAAGTCTCAGAATTCCACGCATAACCTAATTTCTCTATTTTCGTCCTAACCCGCACCAAATTTTCTACCCATGAAGAGTTCTTGATTGGAAAGATGATGCTTGCTTCAATGATTTTGTTCAGTTCCTTTATCATGAGATGCTTGATATGAGGATTGACTATCCTTTTATTTTGCCCGATGGGTTTAGCTCTAGAATCTAGCTCAATGGTGTGTTGTGTCAATTTTGGCTTAAACCCTCTCAAATCTTCATAACTCTAGGTTAATACATCTGGAAATTCTTGGAAATTTTTTATGAATTCATATTTTTCTTGTTCAGTGCTTACCTTGCCAATTTGAAGTGTTTTTCCTTCTCCAACTGAAATTGGCTCGGAATCCTCGCTTTTGACCTGAATGTTGGCTTTCTCTTTATGAAATTGATCATTCAGGTTGAAGATGGACTCCAAAGTAACTAATCCTTTTGGAAGCTTGTTTGTCTACAACTACACTACATGGTCCCCGTACTATTGCTCGATACGTCCTGATTTCTTAAAGAGAACTCAACCTCTTCCTACAAGAAATTAATGATCTGTCGATCATTCTCAAATACCTATCGCTCATGTTATTATCTAGTATAGCTGGCCTCACAATCACATGAATGTGTGGTTGTGCTTCATCTCTTTTGATATTTTCCACAACATCAAATGTTTCCTAATTTCTGCAAGCCTATCCGCAGCCTCATTCTTATTCCTCTGCATGTCTTGAATATTGAGCAATTCAAAATCATCGATTTGATCCCATACCCGATGCTTGAAGGCTTTTATCAAATCATTCTTGATAGAATGTTTTCCCTTAACTCGGTTGAGGATTAACTCACTATACCAAAACAATTGTATGTTTTGTATACCTCTCTTTCTTGCCCAATTCATTCCATGTATCAACGCTTCATTCTAAGCCGTATTGTTTGAACAAGTAAACTAATATTGAAAATTTGAGTAGTACTTTATACCTTGTGGTGAAAAAATCATTTCTCCCCTCCAATGCCTTGCCTACTCCCCGATTCATCAAAGAATTACTACCACACCTCATTATCAGATATGGCTTAGTTATGCTAGGGAAACATGGATTCTCTTCATGCAAGCAATATAATCCTAATTCAAATTCTTCCATTTCCTTATAAGGGTCAAAAGCATGCCTCTTATTCACCCATTCATCAAGAATAAAGTTTAGAATGCATCCAAATTTTGTATCTCGCTTCCTAGATGCTTGGGTAATCCTCTTGATCAAATGTTGAAATATTTACATTGAATTGGCTTGGTGCATGAGGCTCGAAATGGAAATTTGTAATGGGCTTAGATATGATTGTAGCCTTAGCTCCACACCTAGTTCTGAATAACATATGTAACCAATTAGTAGATAAATAGCCTCCAATTTTAGCATGAAGTCCCTTGACAAACACAATTCAAAGAGTGGTGGTAGGTCAATCACCTATATATCATTCTCGAATCGTGACATTAGGACATAGATGTAATGCAAGGCTTAAACATTTTATGGTCCCAACAGTCCCAGTGTTGTCCCATCTAGTTGTACCACTCCTTTGGAGAACAGGTGTATTTCAGACCCAACTAATTTGGAATCTATTTTGGCATTACCAAACAGCCAATCCCTGAGTCAATCATGTAATTGTGTATAAGTTTGTTCCCAATAAAAATATATATATAACAGAGGAGGCTTCATGTTTTTATTTTGATGAAATCGATGAAGTCTTTCTTGTGGAGCTCCATTAGTGAGCACCTTGTCTTGTTGATTGGGTGACTAATTTGTGTCGACCAGTTTGCCATAGCATCTTGCAATAGGTCTCTTTGTCCTGGGATAACCAATGATTCCCACATTGACATGTTTATATTCGTTTTCTTCATCTGCTCAATGATGTTGAAGGGAGAAGAGTTATCTCTCTGCTTCCCCTTTCCCTGCACATTCTTCTCTTGCATATGGGTCATTACAACCGATACTTGAGCTAGTCTAAAAGGTGGCTTGGGCTGACCTTGCATTTTAAGATCTACACTTTGATTACCCATACCTTTTGGATCTCTACATGGTTGTGGATAACTTGAATTTGATGACTGTCCTTCTCCAATATTCCTTTTCTTGGACTGTGTATTGGCTACTACACTTTGAAAAGGTGCTTGATTTATACCACATAAATCTTCACTTTCCAATTGACAAGTGTGGTCTCATTCGAAGGTGCCTCTTGTTGAGCTACTTCCTACTTCTTATTTATGTCTTGGCTTGCCTCTTGTTCCACACCCATTGTTGTCACCATAAGATCTTGATTCAAAGCACCATTGAAACACATTGATTGGTTATGAGGTTGATTACATGGAAAACACCAATCATATTCCTGAGCCATGTTATTTTGCACTGGTACCAAGGCTCTAGATGTAGATGTAACATTAGGATTGTAAGGCTGGAATGGTCTATTAGTAGGAGGCTTGACTTGGTTCTGATTTACAGCTTGAATGGGTGGCCTATTAGGCTGATATGGAGGTCTATTGGGTTGAGTTTGAGGTTGATACGATCTGAAATTTTGAGCTTGTTGCCTCTTAAGTGTCACTAACTCATTACCCAAGTTCTGCAATTGCTTCATGAATTCTTGGAGCTCGCTTGAAGTTATAGAAGATTAGGTAGAAGCTTCTATTGAATTATGATTTCTTGAGACATGAATGGGAGCTAATGTGGGTGCTTGACTAGTGATTGGAGCTCCTAGTTCGAGATATAGACGCATAGGTGGCCTAGGTGCAAGTTTACCAGCTTGAATTAGGAAATTCTCATCTCTAATAGAAATATTATAAGATGTAGGTAAAGTTATACGTCCCATTAATTGAATCATCATTACAATATAAAAATTTATATCTTTAAGGAAGTATAGAAAATAACCTTCATCTATTGGCCTCATTGTCATTGGAATCCTATCCCACATACATGGGAATCAAGTTGAATATAGTCAACTATTTATTAGGGGCCCTCTTGATTGTTTTCAATTGCTATAATAGAGACAAATTATCCCCATTTTCTCCAAATTTATTGTGAGAAGTTGTGTAGAAATGATCCCAATTCTGGATAGACCCTTTTATTAGTCTTCTCGAACTACTACAAAGCCTGACCTTTAAAGGAATATGCCAACAACTTAACAATAATATCCATTTCTACAATTTCGTGAATTGCAAAGACATTTTCAATGTCTTGGATGTGGTCAATTGGAGTTGATTGGTTCTCTCTAGTGAAGAATGGAATGTTCTTCAATTATATAATTGGGACTAGATTTTGTGCATTGAGAGTAAGCGAGCTGCTTCTAGTGAAGTTAACGAAGGGATTGGGCTGCGCCATCTTGATTTGTCAGAGAACTCTAGTTGATTAAACAAAAGGCCTTCCAGGAGGAGGCTTTGAAAATGTCCTATTTGGTGGAGTCGGAGACCTCTAAGATGTTCTTCCCCTTCTTGCTTTTTCTAGGGATAAATGTAGATATAAAAATATCCCCTGTTCTCTAGTTCTTTACCTTGTTTGGATTCTTCTCATGAAGCTATCAAGTTTGGACTGCTAAAACAAGTGGATTCAACATCTTACAAGTCATAAGATGTGTAATTTCAAATCTTCTTACAAGCTAAAAAACTTACAACAAGTGCACATCAATCTTTCTCTAATTAAAATGAAGACCTCTCGGTGCCACCAGGTGTGCAAAAACTATTATGTTTGAAACATAGCACCACAGGATTTTTCGACATTACAAAACCCTACTTTTGACTAACATGGGATTGTCTCAAGGTGTGGGACCTTTACAATTGATTAAAAACTACAGATAAAGTTGGTTCCCGACCTATTCTAATGCTAACATAATCCTAAAGTATCAACTCCAAGAGAGGTGATAACACAAAAATAGGATTAGAGAGATTCCTAGTGAGTGAAAGTGGATAAAATGAGGAAGGAGAGGATAGAAAAGTTCCGTAGTCCCAAAACACATTCAAAAATATGATTTCATAGAGCACAACAAATATGATCCTTGTAAAAGGAACACAATATGCATAATATACCTACAAAATATAATATAAGGCAAGAAATGCAATGTAAATCACGTTAGGGAAAGAAAATGCAAAAACACTAATTTTGTTGCTTGAAATGATGCACAATCCATTACAATATAGGCATAAGGCAATAATCCCTCACAAAATGAATAAGTTTGAGGCCCACAACTCACAAAAGTGTTGGAACATTTTTACTGAGTTCCTTTACAATTACAAAATCTCTCCCCTTTGAATGAGGAGAGTTAACATATATATAGAGAAAATGAGCCACCACCCAATATCATTCATTAATTTCCTGTATGGAGGTATGGGTAACCAGACCTCATTAATATGGTTGTTGAACTACCCTGTATGGTGTCATTAATGCCCGACCATATTTGAAACTCTTTGTTGTCACCTGATGAAAATCACTAGTTGACATATGACAAGGACGGAAGAATCACCACTGATGAGAGGGAGGATTATTGCAAAACAAGAAGAAATTTTATCACACAACAATGAAAGGAGGTGACATGCATCAACAAAAGGAAGCTAACGCAAGAGAGTAATTGACACGGCGCACGACGTGAAAGTGGTGGTGATGAGGAAGGCATGCTGTCGTACGTCAAGAAGAAATAATTGATGTGTGACAAGGGAGGACATTGACAGGATGACGAGGAAGATGATGATGTATGATGGGGGAGGAACGTTGATGCATGATGGGGAAGGAACATTGACACGTGACTGACACATGTCGAAGAAGATGATAGTTGTACGATAAGAAGGAAGTTGATGACCGACGGGGAAGGAGGATGATACACAATGAAGAGGTGAGAATCCATAGATTTTTCTAGTTAACCATTAATGCAAATAATTCTACAAATATTCATCATGGTGAGCCATCTCACTATGAGATCCCTTGTAAACTTCTTTCATTAACTATTAATGCCCGACCTCTTGAAGATTAATCCATTTGCAAGGGGTTGCAAAAATTGATAACACCTCCCAATGGGATTAGGTGCCCACTCTAAAACCCTCTAACTTACATTTCAAAATCCCAACACAACTCTTATGCCTCCCTCAAAATCATCTTATGTCTCTCACATTCTCTTCTACCTCCCTACAATCTCTTATGTCAAAACCAAGTAAGAAATGTAAGCATTTTATTTTGCAAGGTTGGGCACCGAACCCAACTCCCTCCAAAACATGAAAAAAACTCTTATGCCTCCCTACATAGAAGATACCCATAGCCTTCTCCTACACCGTACTTAGGAAATCTCCCCAAAACCCAACAAGCGTCCCAAAACACTAAAAACATACACATATAAACAAGTAAAAGAAAAAAATTAAACAAGGGTGTTGCTCCTACCTTTCCATGGTAGGAATTTATCTATAAGATTCGTACAAAAAAAGCTCCTTCAAGCCCAATCCAACACCAAAAAGCTCCAAAAATCCACAAGGACTCCAAAATCCTCTAACTCCCAAAAACAAGACCACAAAATGAAATGAAGTAACCAATAAACAAACAAATGAACTTGCCTAAATAGAAAAAGTGAGAGAGTAGGGTGAGATGGCTCCATGTAGGATGCCACATCACTTCTCCTCAAATCCACCTCACAAGTCATACCTCAACCCCAATGCACAATAAATTGGTGGTTGAGAGGAATGAAAACCTCTTACACACACAATCCCAACCCGCACCAATAAGGAAAAACTTTAAAACCCATGTAAGGAAAGTGCAATGAATGCCACTTTTGAGTTATAACTCACTTAATGGGGTGTATTTTTATCCCCAATCCATAGATGGAGTTGGTATTAGAAATTAGGAGGTGTGGGACAAGCTTAGCTTGTACCACAAGCCTCCAAAAATTACCCTTAAGCCCAAATCCGAAATTCCAAGGTAAGGTAGTGTGTACAACACTCAAAGTTACTTATACTCAACTAAAAACACATAGAACAAAGAACCAACTACTCTAATAAATGAATCCTTTTTTTTGCTTCCATAATTAGCTTAATAACATGATTAATTCACTTATTTAAGACACATTAATCAATAATTGATAAAAGGTAATTACATCACAAATTAAATCACATACTCCAAAATTAAATAATGGAAAAGAAAATAATAACATACAAACCCTTGGTCACAATTAGAGTTCATCCCCCCCAAGGGGACTCCTCACCATGAATAACAAAACAACAACATTACACAAGTTACCCGGGTGACCATTTTTGTATCCATCCGTTATTCTGTTGTGGTTGGTTTCCAATCCCCCTTTGATTATTGTGATATAATTACCTCTAAAATCACACAATACCTCTTTCAGCCTCATGGTGTATCAAAACATCCAAGATAAAATATACACATAAAAATCAATAATAATCCGTATATAAATTATGTCATCATCTAGCCTAACAATGCTATCATTTTACAATTCCAACAAAATCTCAATTATATATTTCATCATTACCAATAAGATCACAAATTCTATCCAAATTCTAAGTCCTACTCAATATGACGAGAATGTCGAATGTCGATAATATATATTTGTCAACAACACGTAATCATCAATCTAAAATGTCTCTCTAAGAATCCACACAAATCATACTATGAATCACAATCCACCAATAATCAAATTATATCTATTTTTTAACATCATGCTAAGCGAGAATGATACAATAATATCCCTATTTATAGTTGATAGTAATTGATTTAAAAAGATAATAAGTGTCAAAGAGAAGAGTGTACTACATCCCCTCCCCTTAGACTCAACTTCCTTTTAGAAGTCAATGAAATAGGTGTGGAAATTGGACCCCTAGAAATGTAGCATCCTCCCATGTAGTCTGCGGTCTCATCATACCTATCCAAATGGACTCCTACCTAGTCAATATCTCTCCGTTGAAGGACCAGGGTCTTGTAATCTAAAATAT
This sequence comes from Taxus wallichiana var. yunnanensis, assembly GCA_018340775.1. NCBI lineage: Eukaryota > Viridiplantae > Streptophyta > Pinopsida > Cupressales > Taxaceae > Taxus > Taxus wallichiana. The sequence continues at coordinate 955,495,117 of CM031239.1, read as the reverse complement.
GGATGGAATCTACCATCACCTTCCCCTTATCTTGCACTGTATTGAGGTCCAATCTAATACATGAGAAGGATTTGTAATGTTCTTACTAAGTACATAAACATGAAATACATCATGGATACAAGACACGCTAGGTGGCAATGCTAGACAATAGGACAAAGGATTGATACGCTCCAAGATCTCAAAGGGACCCAAAAACCTAGGAGCAATATTAGAGCCTTTCTTGTAATGGATGGGGCTCTTATGAGGCCTAACACAAAGAAACACATTCATGCCCACCTCAAAACTATGATCTGTCCTATGCTAATTCACATACTTCTTTTTCCTCTCTTGAGTGTCTTACAATCTATGCCTAATAATAACAACCTCCTGCTCCATATCTCGTAGTAAAGCCTCCCAAAGACTAACCGTGTCCTCGAACTCCGTCCCAACTCGGTTGTTTCTTGTACTCTTTGTCATATAATTCCTAAAAAGGAGCCATTCCTATCGAACTATGAAAATAGTTATTGTAGGAAAACTCCACCAAATAAAAATAATCCTCCCATCTTGACCGATGGTCTATGAAATACATCATGAGCATGTCCTCTAAGATCCGATTCACCCAAATCATCTGTCCATCTATCTCGGGGTGATAAGTTATACTAAAGTTGATCTTTGTCCTAGAGCATACTCCATAATAGTCTAGAAGTGAGAAGTGTACAAGGGATCGCGGTCCCGAATGATCTTCCACAGAATCTCGTGCAATCTAACAATCTCATCAAGGTATACTCGTGTAACTGCACTAGCTATGTAGGTTGTCTTAAAAAGATAAAAGTAAGCCACTTTCACCAATTTATCCACCATGACCATGATGGCGTCATGGTGGTATCTCTACAGTGGTAACCCAACTCTTAAATCCATCGAAATGGTGTCCCATTTCCACTCCTGTATGAGGTGAGGGAAGATAAGGCCAGATGGGTGATGATGCTCACCTTCATCTTCTCGAAACTCTCAACAACATGACACAAACTTAGCTACATTTCTCTGTAGTCCCCTCTAATGGTATAATTGTCTCAAGGTGGCGTGCATCTTCTTGAACCCGAGATAGGTGGAAAAAGGTGCATATTGAGCCTATATCAAAATTTCCTTTCGCAAGCCTCCAGCTCTAGGAACATATATCCAACCTCTGTTCCTAAGATGACCATCTAACTATAATGAAAACCCATCAAATATCCCTTAAAGGGGCATCGATACTCAATCTCGATCTGGCCGCAAGAGGTAGAGGTGTCCTAAGGAACCTACTACAAAATCCTACTCCACAAATCTGCACTCCACCGAAGTAGCCATAACCACATGTCTCCTCCTACTCGGGCATCTATAACCACATTATCCTTCTCCTTCAAATTATCTATCTCCATGTTGTACTCATAAAGAAACTCCATCTAACACTTTGCTGATAAGTGTTAAGATTGGGCTGCGTGAAGAGGTGGAGAAGACTCTAGTGATAACTCCCGAGTGTAAATATCTAGCCAAGAAGTAAATGTCTCCACTGCACCAAGGCATGCAAAACTACTGCAAGCTCAAGGTCATGAGTTAGATAGTTGACCTCATAATCCTTGAGTTTTGAAGACTCAAAAGAAACCACTTGGCCCTCTTGTATTAATGAACCTCATATTCCTACCAAAGAAGCATCAGTTGAAACATAGAAATCACCTTGAGGGTCTAGTACTACAAGAATAGATTTTTGTGAGGCATCCCTTTAGTGTCTTGAAGGCATACTCACATCTAATTCACCATACAAACTTCTTCCCTTTTTCTTGAAGGGGAGTGATGTGGTCTTGTGACCGAGTAAAGTCTTGTTTAAATCTCCTATAGTATCGTGCCAAACCCATGAAGTTGGGCACGTCAATCATCGTAGTAGGTGTTGACCAATCATTAATGGCTCCAATCTTGGAACGATTGACTGTGATACCTTGTTGAGAAATGATGTGACTAAAATATTGCACCTCGACTCTAAGAGTCCACACTTCTCTAGGTTCCCATTAAGTTATTGCTCACGAAGACACTATAGAACCCGACGAAGGTGATCCTCATGTTCCTCACACATATGTGAGTAAATCAAAATGTCTTCAAGGAATATGAGCTTGAAGGGATCCAAAACATTCTTAAACACCCCATTCATCAAGCTCACGAACACTATGGGGGCATTCGTCAAACCAAAAGGCACAACCATGAATTTATAATGCCCATATCTCATGCGGAAAGATGACTTGTGGATATCTACCTCTGTAATCCTTAGTTGATGGTATCTAGACTTAAGATCAATCTTAGAGAATACTGCAGCCCTCTTCATCTAATCAAACAAATCATCAATGCAAAGAAGGAGGTAATGATTCTTGATCGTTATTTTTTCAGTGTGCTATGGTCAACACACACGACCACAAGGATCCATCCTTTTTCTTAACAAAAATATGGTACACCCTAAGGGGATATGTAAGTAAGGATTAGACCTTTCTAAATAAGGCCCTCAAGCTACAACTTGAGCTCACAAAGCTCAAGTATGGTCATCCTATAAGGATCACGTGAGATAGGTTCTCCTCCTAGAATGATGTCAATGTGGAATTCTATCTCATATGGGGGAGGCATCCCTGGAAGCTCACTAGGAAAGACATCAAAGAACTCCTGAGAGATGGGGTGATCATCTAGTGAAGGTACGATATCTCCATCCTCTAACCTATCACTAACAAGTAATAGTGTATAATGGACACCCACATCGTGCACATCGCTTCAGCTACATAGAGGAAATAATGTAGATAGAAATGGGTCTCCTAACTCCAACTATCACTGACTCAAATCCCAAATCATTTGTACATGATATAGTCTTATGGTAACAATCCACTCTGGCTGTGTGTGTAGATAACCAATCCATGCCAAAGATGACTCCATATGAACCCAACGAAAGGATACAAAGATCTAAGGTAGTGGTGAAGGGTCCCAAATCCACTACACACTCCTTAACTAAGGCATCTATAAATATTTTTGCTCCGAAGCCATCTAGAAGTCCCAACAATGGCCCTATCTAACGCCACTAGCCTATAATGCTCTACTAAATATGGAGCAATAAAAGAATCGGATGAACCATAATAGAATAGTACAGAGGTAGAATACCACAAATGTTACCTGAAGTCTCTATCGAATTTCCATGTTACTTAGCTTGACGGTTCTCAACCATTTTATAGATCCAATGGCTACATCCCATATCGCCAATTATAGGCTCTAAAATCGAGTGCTTTACCCTTGTTACTAATTTTTTAAGGGAATTCCCTCCAATTATTTCAAATAACACCACATCCATAACAAATGTATGGTCTAGTCCAGTGAGATATGGCTCAAGTTGACACTCTATTGATCTCGTGTCATGGATCTTGATGATCTCGGCTATGGATAGCTGAGGTTAATCTTGACTATCTCTTATTTACCGAGATCTCGGTGCACCCTGTTTCTAATCGTAATGCTAGGGGAGACCGCATACTTTTTCCCCTTTGAGCATCAAATCTCTATGGTTGTATGAATGGAGGATGATTACATTTGCTTCTACTGAGGTGGTTGTTGTGGTATCCTGAATGAAGACTATGCAAAACCATATCTACCATGATGAGGAGGAGATAACCCCCTCAACTTGCTATCCTGCATCCACTAGATTCAGCTCTGTACTCTATCCCCGGCTTGTTGAGTATTTGGCTATGTCTCTTATGCAATGTAGGGCTTCTCCATGGCCTCTACTAAGCTCTACAGAAATGAATGTGTACTGTACCTCCCAAATCTATATTAGAGCCCCTAATGAACCTATGAATCCTGACCTACTCATCCTGTGTATAGTTGACATATTGAAGTAGGTCCATACATCGAATCTTGTACTCTACTATAGTCATGGATACCTGACGTAGTTCATGAAAACCATCTATCCTTTGTTGAATAAACCTCCTAGATAAGTATCTACTCCTTAACCTCTCGTAATAAATCTTCCGGGTAATTGTCTCTGAGTCGACATGCACCTTCTATTCCTCAATCCTCCACCAGACACCTTCTTCATCCCTTAAAAGATGAATCACAACATGAGCTTTTGTGTTACTAGTACATGGGAAAAGCTTGAAGCACTCGCTCAAGCTCACTAACCAATCCTCTACCTGAAAACCACATGTATCTTAGAAATAATGAGATGGGTGTAGCTTTAAGCTCTCCCGATATGATTTGCAGTGATGACTATCAACCCCTATGTCTCTCTACATGCTCCTCCCTTAGCATAGGGATTTGAGATCTATCTCTAATTATTGAAATACTATCTCCATGTCCCCTCAAAAGTAAATCCACTCTAGCCGACTACATGCATGAGTTCTCTACTCTATGCTCATAAGCTGTTGTGAGGAGATGAACGATCCTGAATCGATGGCTCCTATCCTGTTTGGCGGGTCATCCTCCTAAGGATCATCCACATATAACAGCATTAAAATCTTGTAACTTCTATAATATCTTAGGTAAAATGGTTGCTACAACCTCATATGGATGAGGCAAGTCTATATCTATGTGCAAGAACCCCTCGCCTTATCTGCACCTCCCGTAGACCAAGGAGATATTTAGTTCATCATTATAGGTTTTATTTCAATTTTTAAGTTTGCTATATTATACAAATATCATATAATGTTGTTTTCTAAGTTTTAGAGTTGTGCTAGGTTTAATGTTCATGTCGCGTGTTTTCAAGTGTGACCAAGGGTCCAAGATTTAAACCCAGACTATAATACCAAGTGTAGCACCCACAAAATTACCCATATGAAACCCAAGACAGACCTAGGTCAACTAGAAAAATTATGGAATAATTTTTTTGTTAAACAAACTTGTAATATTAGATTCGATTTTATAGTCATCACAATCTCCAGTCAAAAATTACATTTAATTAACATTATTAACTTCCCTTTAGATCCCCCTTAAAATAAAGTAATATAATTTAATATCACCTTAATTAAATTTGGTTAGTTAATCTCAAGGGTATTGTGGTCTATTTAATTAAATAATAAAGTTCTATAATACCCACAAAGGGTTCAAATTTACATTAGGAAAAATGTCTCTAAAAGACACTTGTCTTAGGAAATAATAACACCCCCTACGCATACTAGAGTGGCCCCAAAATAATGTCTACCCATGCAAATTAAATTTGAATTTCTCTCACCCACTTCAAACCTAATTTATGTAGGGATGAATCTCATCCATAGGATGGATTGAATTGGGGCCCTTTGATGTAGGGATTCAACTAACCCTAAACATGTTAATGAAAAGCTCTTTTCTCTTTTACTTTGGCTAATTGTTTCCCCTTTTCTTGTTTTTGTGGATTGGTGGAGAGGAAGGTTGAAGCTATGAGAGGCAATCTCAAGCGCTTGGAGGGATGCACATTCTTCCATTCCTTCCTTGTTCTATTTACACCCTCTTCTAGGGTTCCAATGTATTTATTTATTTTTGTTTTTCTCATTATTTGGCATTAGCCCAAATGGGCATATGCATTTTGTACCATTTTAGTGAAATGGATAAAATGATATATGTATTTACTTGGGTAAAAGAATATATATATATATATATATATATATATATATATATATATATATATTTTAAATTTTATTTAAACAAACCCGAAATACTAAAAGAAATACGGTGACTATATATATATATATATATATAAAATATAAGAAACGGCTTTAAAGAGGATTCTTGTCTGCAAGGTTAGATGTTTTCACAGTCTTCATATTCCACATAGGGTTAACTACTCAAAGTTTAAGTGTCATGGGCAGGGGTTTAATACATAGTGGAAACTATTTGGGTTAGGGGAGGGTTGGCGACCCCACCCCCATCCCATTTATTAGTGGGTTTGGGATGGGCTCGGCGACTCTCCTCCCAACCCTTACCTCAATTTACCAACAAATAACCAACACGGATGTAGCCTATAGTCCGCACTAATAATTTCTCGTTTGTTTTATTTTTATGGTTAGATAGCTAATACTTATTTAATAAAGTTTATATATATATACATTAAATTGATATATATTAAATATATATACATAATTTAGTTAAATCAATATTATTATTATTGTTGTTATTAATATTTTAATGTCAACTCTATTATCAAGGAGTAGTGACTTTTATATTATTAACTAGTTTTAATCTTACGCTTAAATTTTTTTATTTTTTTTCTAAATTTAATAGAGTTTTTATAAGAGGTTTAAAATCAATCCAAATTCCACTTGTTGTTACATTAATTTACATTGGGTTTATATATAAATTTTAAAATAGCTTAATCATAAATTTATATGGTCCAATAAATCTATGGTCTAAGTTGTGATCATGCATTTTCTTTGCTCAATGTGAAAAAAAAATATCAATTCATTTGTTGACAAGATAAATAACCAAAGAAAATTTTAAAAATTTTCCCATCAACACATATAAAGTAAAACTTTCTTCAACAAAAAAAAAACTTGGATTTTTACTTGCTATCATATGTCTTTCAATTGTTGTCAATAAGAATGAATATCACTTTCTTTTTCCAAATACAACTTTGCAACCATTCACACAAGCAATTAATAACAAGATTTCCCATAGTTTTAAAATAGGAACAACACACCTAATGAAGACTACAAATCAACTAAAATGAGAACAAGTTGTTTTCTTTCAATCACATTTCCATTATATCAAAACTTGTTTCACTAAAATTTTTCTCTTTCCAACAATGCATTACAACTTAATAACAAAATATTCAATACAACATTTCTTTCAAATACAATGCTATAACTCTTCCACCTTAAGTGGGAATTTACAAGAAAGGTATCCACAATGAAGGATTTCTTAGTCTTCTACAAACTCTCTAAGTCCCCAAATCTCCAAAAAGAGCTCCATCATTGCATCACTTGATCACAATAGAAAAAAATGGGGAGAGACAACACTCTCCACCAAACAAAAACTCAAATGAGGAGAAGAAACAGTCCTCCACATGGGCCTCCGAGTCCCAACCGCAATGCAATAAGGGATGGATCCACCACATTGAAATTATACAATTCTTGCAGACAATAAAACAATAATTTTTAGAACCATTTCAAGAAAATTTAACACAAGAAAATGAATACAATAATACAACTTTAAAAAATACACACGGCTTAAAATGCAAGCTAGTGGAGCAAGGATCTATGAGGAGATAACTTATGCCTCCCAATGGGATTAGGTACCCACCTTAAAACCCTCCAATTTACATCTCAAAAACCACTACATAAATCTTATGCATCCCTACATATAATATGCCCATAGCCTTATCCCACACCATACTTAGGCAATCTACCCATGAACCCAACAACCATAACAAAACACTCAAATACATACACATACACATAAGTAAAAGAAAACAATTAAACAAGAATGTAGCTCCTACCTTTCCATGGTAGAGTTTGATCCAAGATTCACACACCAATCACTTTCAAGCACAATCTAACACCAATAAGCTACAAAAAATGCACAAGTACTCCAAAATCCTCCAACTCCCAAAAATACAAGAGCAAAAAATGAAATGAAGTAACCCCAAACAAACAAATGAACTGGCATAAATATAAAAGGGAGAGGATGGTGAGGTGGCTCCATGTAGGATGCCACACCACTTATCCTCAACTCCACCACGCAAGTCAAACATCAACCCCAATGCACAATAAATTGGTGTTTGAGAGGAATGAAAAACCTCTTACACACACAATCCCAACCCACACACCATAAGGAAAAACTTTAAAACCCATGTAAGTAAAGTGCGATGGATGTAACTTTTTGTCTTACAAAACACTTAATGGGGTCTAGTTTTGACTTCCAAACCCATAGGTAGGGTTGGTATAAAAATTAAGAGGTGTGGGACAATCTTAGCTTGTCCCACAAGCCTCCAAAATGGCCTTTAAACCCAAATCAAAAATTCCAAGGTAAGGTAGATTTTACAACACTCAAAGTTACTTATACTCAACTAAAAACACATAGAACAAAGAACCAACTACTCTAATAAATGACTCCTTTTTGTCACATCCATAATTAGCTTAATAACATGATTAATTCACTTAATTAAGACACATTAACAAATAATTGATAAAAGGGAATTACACCACAAATTAAATCACATACTCCAAAATTAAATAATAAAAAGAAAATAATAACACACAAACCCTTGGTCACAATTGGAGGTCATCTCTCCAAGGGTACTCCCTAACCAAAAATAAAAAAAGAACATTACAAAATTTTCCATGGTGATCTTTGTTGTATCTATCCAAGATTCAGTTGTGGTTGGTTTCAATCCCCCTTTGATTTTTGTGATATAATTAACTACAAAATCACACAATACCTCCTTTAGCCTCATGGCATATCAAAACATCAAAATAAAATATACGCATAAAAATCAATAATAATCGTAGATAAATTATATCATCATCTAGCCTAACAATGTTATTATTTTACAATTCCAACAACATCTCAATTCTCCATTTCATCAATACCAATAAGATCAAAAATTTATCCAACTATTAAGTCCTACTCAACATCATGAGAATGTCGAATTTCAATAATATATATATGTCAACAACACTTCATCGTCAATATAAAATGTCTCTATAAGAATCCACACAAGTCATACTATGAATCACAATCCACCAATAGTCAAAGTATCTCTATTGTCTAACATCATGTTAAGCCAAAATTTTTACCATAATATCCCTATCTATATTCAAAAATAATTGAAATAAAAATGATAATAAGTGTCTAAGAGAAGTGAAAATTGAAAACCATTGGTTAGTGCATCCAAAATTCATTCTCAATTTTATTATGTATATACTTAGTCAAATCCCTCAACAAGTTTTGTGTATCACCCATTTCAATTTCAGTTACAGTCATCTTTTTATCCTCAAAACATGAAAAATTTAGGTTAGGATACATCAATAAGGAACTAGCCCTAATACCAAAGATTCACTTCAACAATAGGTATACCCAAAACTTGGGGTGTTTCCATTATATCTATGAAAGTGAGAGATTCAAAGAAAGATTAGAACCCCTGTTGTCATCTCTCAACCAGGGTGCACTTTCGAGAGATAACACTAACTTAAAACAAGAACTTTTCCAAATTATCTATGATGTGTAGACAACCTCCTACAGATATTCTCTCCTTCAAATCCACAAGGATAGGAAGAAGAAAATCTGTCACTTGGGGATTCTATGAAATATTTAAACCCTCTTTAAAATTTGTTACTACCTTCAAATGAAATAGAATTGTTTTTTTACTCTAGTTGATGTGTTGTAGCATAGTAATAATAAGAAGAAATATAGGAAATCAAACAACAACCCCAACCTAGAATTTATATAATAGAGGTAAATAACGTTGCGTGATGACTTGTCCCCTAAATTTATCTTTTCATTACCTCGTGTCCACATGATTCCAGAGGTTGAGAATGTAGTTACAATAATAGAAGGAAATGGTTGGAGCAATGGGAAGCTTGAATTGGGAGTCGGGAAAATGTAAGTAAAAGAAAGATAACACAATTGAAATGTGGTTGGCGATGCATTTTCCTAAAACAAAGAAGGTAGCTTAGCAATTCCAAGTATGCAAAAATAATTCCTCAGCCATTTTCTTGAAAAAAAGTGATGAATTTATAGAATTTTTAGGTAGAGTGCACAAGCACACTTGCGAAACGGTGCGAATCATCACATTAAGAGGCAATCAACTATCCAATCAACAATCAAAAGTTAAAGAGGAGTTAAGCATGAAAACATCAATCCTAAATTTAGTAAATTTGACTAAGAAACACGTCCAAAACTAAACTACACTTGAGTTACACACGTATAAAACATGAGTGAACATTGTGGAAAGAGCATGAGAGGAGTGCCACCTTATTTAGAGCGGTGAGTATAGGATCTCTACCCTATATAGGGAGGTGGTTATAAAATCTCTCTTGAGACAAGGCATTAGTTTTGGATATTAAAGGTCAAATCTAGCATAAAACTAAGCAGAAGTTTGGGAAAACACATGCATGGGCTAAATAAGGAAATCTACACTACAAATATATATATTTTAAGTAGGTTTAGGAGAAATAACACCTTCTAAAAGGAAATTAATCGTCATTGGGGACCTTTTGTAACCATTTTCCGACAATGGAGCATGAGTAATTTTTGGTGTGTACAATCACCTAGAGGAGACAAGAGCTCCTTGGTGTTGGTGTCTTCGATGGGAATTGTTTTTGAAGCCATGAAAGATAAATGAGTTAAGCTTAGAATGGGTTGTAGAGTGTGTAAGAAATAAGAGAAATCAAGAGATAGAGAAAGTGGAAAAAGTAAGTTTTCAATCACTATTTTTATTACTTAGGAAAAATGTAAATAATAACATGTATTGAGAACATAGAAATGTACTCAAGTGTGTGATTTTGTGTCTAAAATATTTCGATGATGTTCAAACACATGTATCGAATGTGATGATTTCAAAGGAGGAATGTATGGTCTCTCCACCATCCAAGAGCAAAAGAACCAAATAAATGTACTCCATCTATAGACCAATCTTCATACACTGTATGAAAGATAGTGAGAAATTATATGAATCATTACATCATCTATAAGAAATTTGAGCTAAAATTTTGACGTTTGGTGAAAAGGTGAAGGAAAAATGCTAATCTTGATCACTCGAGGCTCTTCCTTCCCAATTCATGATGTATGTCATGACATTGAATATCACCAAACAAATGGTATCATTGTAATAATCGTGAATATGCTTCAGAAGGATGAAGGAATCCAAATAGTGTACAAGGAATTTGAAAACAAGACACTAATCCCTAAACAACATAAGACTCACAAGTCTTGAAAGGGATAACAAGAGAAGAAATCCCAAAATTATCCAAAGCAATAAAAGAAAGCATATGGTTGTATCACATTTACATGATAAATGCAAAGGACATTGTTAATTATTAGTATAATCATCGAATCTAGGTAATTATTGATATGAGAGCACAACTGGTCATAGTGATTCATATAAGTCTAGATGTCATCCTCTCCATAATAATTATAAAGGAAACATCAAAAATAAAAAAAATGATGACAAGAAGAATATGTACTGAGTTAAAAGATGATAAATTTTTAAAGCTACTTTTTAAAAAATAATGTAATAAGGGATGAATTTTGAAATATTACATAGTAACGTAGATATTTTGGATGTCCACTTTCCTTATGGGTAGATCATTACTGAATTTCGCCTCCTTACATGTATGTATATATCTATTTGTTTGGTCTTTAATAAAATCAAGAAAAAAATTGATTCTCCTCCTCTTTTCTTTCCAAACATCATTGTTCAAATAGCATGTGATATCTAGATGTACCGCAATAAGATTTAACATCATTTCATTGTGATTTTTTACTTGAGTTTCTCTATTTCCAATATACTTGAGCTAGTAAATTGTAGTGCATTTATGTCCTGGGAATTGGCTCCTGGACATAGTGGGAAGCTTAAGATATATGGATAGTACTTCCTAATGAATGTATAAAAAAATAAAGATATTTTCAACTTTCTCTCAACTCTGAAAAATATGCTTTTGTGTAGATAAACAAAAACTACTTGGAAAATTTTTCTCCAAAAATATAATGATGATATGAATTTAAATATTAAATGATATTGATAGCATTAACATCACAGACTAAACGGTTTTTACTCATCTATTAGCTAGATATACTTTATTAGGTGTTTTATATAAAAATTTATACACTACAACTCCTATTACTAATATGTTAAATAGGAATCAATTGATTGAATGCACCGCTGATGAAAAATGATCATTTTATAGTATAAACAAAACTCTTTAAGTGTTCCCCAATATTGGATAGTTATGACTATGGCAAGGACTATCATATTTTTTCTTTTACATCTCCTCACACTATACATATCATGTAATTACAAAATTAAAATGAAGGCCTCGAAAAAACATAATCCTTTTCTAACATATCTCTACAAAATATTTAACTTAATTATACTATTATGGAGAAGAAATCCTATGCTTGGGTTAAATACTTTAATTATTTAAGCTCTTATGTTCTAAGTTCCAAGATTAAAGTACACATGTCGTATTCTATTGTAAAAGACATATAAAGCCAGCTGGAAACTTCTAGGAAATTAATTATATGTGCAAATATACTTCAATACATTATACATTAACATTGAGGTGTAGAAAATAAATGTTTTAAGGAGGAAGGGGCTAAAATACTTTAGACATAGTCAAATATGATGCTGCTAAACTTCACCTTCAAGAAGAGGATGGAATAGCAGTTGAGGATGAGGTACTTAGATCAAACTAGTACAAATAAATTGTTACTTATTTAATAGATATGATGTTACATTCCAAACTAGATAGAATTAAAATAAGATCCTCAATATTGGATACCTAAAAGTATGTTCTTAAATAGGAGTTACTAGCATGGAGAAATCATGAAGCAATCATTATGAGATGGATAAATGAAGAACAATCTCCAAATCTTAGTTTAGAGTTTCAGAATGGATTATGTGGAGGTCATTATATAGCTATAACAACATCCGTTAGAATATTAAAGATATTTATTAGTGGTCTCGATTTGATTTTGAAGTAACAAAGTAGTGAGAAGATGTGATCCTTGTCAACATTTCATTAGAACCCATTTTGGTCCTGTTATTTCAGTAGCCCCATTTCATAAATGTTAAATGGATTAAATTGGGGGAGATAGATCAATCCATATGTGGATAGAAATGAATCTTAGCGAAACTAACTACTTCACTAATTGTATTGAATCTATTCCATCAAAGAGCACGATGTATAAGGACGTATTTATCTTCCTACAAATAAATATTATTATAAGATTTGGAGTGTATATGAATACTATGGATGATATATTATCCTTTTGGTGAAGACGCGTGTGACCAATTTGGCATTACCCCGACTTATTCATAAAACTACTATCAAGAAGGAAATGGTCATGAAGAGTCTAGCAATAAAATCTGATTAGAATATTCGGAAGGAATATTGATTTGAATCAGAAGAAATTGGAGGAAAAAATGATGTTTTCTATCCGGCATAATATATTTAGTCCTAACAAAGTAATAGGCAAGATCCCATTTGAATATTTTTATAATATTCATGCTACTAAACATATCAACTTATATCTTCACACTTTTAAGCTGAATAGAAAGGAATATATTGATAAGATTGACCCATTTACAATTTGAATTAATCAAATTATTCAATTCAATGAAATAAGAAGGAAATCTCATGAGAAATTTCTGATATTAAAAACAAAAATGACAAGATTGATTGAAAATTATTTTTTTGATAGAGATTTTGAGTTAAATTTTAATGGAATGCAATTTAAGATAATAGAAGTGAAGATAAAGGTAAAAGTTTTGATAATAATGCATCTGAGAAAGCCACGGCGAATCCCAACAAGTTGTCTCATTACCGGAATGATCCTCATGAGTTTCTCAAAATAATGGAATTTTGGGAAGGTCCTTGTTTCGAAGACTTCATTCACAAAACATATTGTGTGCATGAGAGTTGTGGAGCTTGGTTTGATGATGATGTGTGCAGCCTTGTCTGAAATAGAAAATTAAAATCGATGTAGACATAGGGAGCAATCCTTCTATAGTGTCTTGGTGGTTTCCTCTGTCAAGTCCTAGTGTTGCTCCTTTTTCTTCTTTTCTTTTATCTTGTTGGTGGCTTCACTTGAACTATGTTTGCTTTTTCTCTAAGATGGTTTTATGCTGCTTCAACTGATTTATTTTATTTTATTTTATTTTGACTCTAGTATTGTTTATTGTTATATATGAATGCTAGATCCCTCGTGTAACAAGGTTGGGTCCCTGGAGTAACCCTCATTTTACCTATTATTTAAAAAAGATAAAAGTAACAGTGGAATGTTTGACGCATTATTGACAGGACCTTAAGCTATTATTATTAGTTTTCGGGAGAACACACTCTTTCTAATGGATATAAATGGGGAGATTATAGACTTGCATGTCAATGAAAGGCATTTCAGGATTTATTTTTGTTTTGTAAAGGAATTGAAGATTCTTTGTAAAATGTAAATAAGTTTATGTTTTCTTTCTCTATTTGGGTACACATCTTGTATTGCTTTGAATTTTTAGCAATGTTTATGTTGTTTCTCATCATCTATTTTAGTTAGGATATTTTGTTTTTATCTATGTATCTATAGGTGTGATCAAATTACATAAAATTACTTGTCCTTTTTCTAAAGGAAATCAATTTTTAATTTGGTTTGATTTTCATTTGAAGAAAACAAGAGGGTAATTAAGCTTGGATATGAATTTTGATAAGGCAAAAGTCTACTTCTTCCAATATTTTTTTCAGTATCTCTAAATTACCCATAAGTGGTACTTTTCCCATTTAAAAATCTAATATTTACACCAAAATTATTCATTTCAATTTAAGGTAATTTATAGTAATTTTTTTACTAGTCAAGGGCTTAAAATTAAAGATTATACGACTTTTGATCTCTATAAGTTATCTAAACTTGCCCAAAGGGATGACAATGGTCATCTCTATGTCTCTATACGACACTAAAAAAATAGCCAATTGAAATGGATTCTGGCATCCAGACACACAGTTAATGGTTAACTTGTTGAGTTCCTTTGTTTTGGAGACCGTCTAATGTAGGTGGAAGCTTAATTTATAGGAACATTTGATTAACTCACTAAATAAAGAAAACTTTCTATATGGACACATTTTGGATGTCAGTTCATAGTTAAATATATGGTGAGGCACAAAATATTTAAATACATGCGTAGAGCAGTTATACCAACATGGGGCAAGTGTCTCCCATTAGAATTCCTAAGGACTTGGTGATATTTTGCAGAGAAAGACATTTCAGAAGGGCATGTCGATAATATAATTGCAGTAACTTCATTTAGCGTCACAGTACCAGGATCCCATACGGGATAGAGGGACTGCTGCAATACATGTACCGCTTGAAATGTGGACTAGTCATATGGGAGTGTACAGCTCTAACCTCTAACCCTAATGTTGAATGGTTAGCAAAAATTATACCGTGTGTCTCGAATCGGTGGAAGATGAGTAATATAACAAATAAAAAGGTGTTACATGGTGCCAAGTGATATCTGATATGTTATGCATAGGATTAAATTTCATAGTAAATATAAAAAGTAAAATGAGTTCAACGCCGTCATATTGAAAACTAAATGAAAACGACCTAGGGATAGGTTTCTTTCTCATAAATGTTTACTAGGAGGTCCAAATCACCTGCAACTATTGTTATTGGCAATATCATTGAAAGATATTTGAACTGGTATATGTTTTGAGGTAAATCATGAATAAATTATTGATATTTTCTCGGTAGAGATCTTGCAACACTCTTCTTGTTGTTTTCAATCCAATGGTGTTATAAATTCCTTCAGATGATTTTATGAGGTTATTATTTCTTCTAGAATATGCCTATGATTTTTATCCCTTTATTTCCCTCATACACACACATTAGAGAGTTATTCAAGGCATGAATCATAATATATGTGTTATCATGATGATTTGGAGATGTAGTTTTGATCTAATTAACAAATGGTATCCTCTTGATTATCCATTCTCCTCATTTTGAGACTCCACATGTTTCTAGCAATGGATATCCAATTGTGTTTTCTCACAAGCAATTTTTATCCTAAAACTGGCTTATTTGAAGGTAACATTTTAATTTCTCATAGGCTGATTTGACAAAGATGAAAGAAGCATCTTCATATCTTCCCTCTCAAGGCCGAAGATTTTATTTCTACTAATTTTGACAAATTGATTCTTTCTAAATCATGAGTTTTTTTTTTTTTTTAAATAATGTTTGAAGTACCTTTTCCATACTCATTTGTAAAGGGATATTGTGTAAAAGTATAAGAAACTATCCATATGGATCTTTTAGTTATCGAGAGAACTTGGTTTTCTATTTGTACACTTTATTTTCTAGTTTTATGAGAAATTAGATAGTGATAGTATTTCCTAGTTCACAATTAAATTATTTTAGGATGCTGAGAAAGTAGTGTGGATTTCATTATGTCTAATATAATGTAGATTTTTGTTTTGTAATGAATCATATTTGTATGTTATCGATACATACATGAGTGTTGAGTTATAAAATCCTTCTAAGAATTCATTTCATTCTATATTCTATAATTGTCTCAATATTAGTTATTTCTTCTATTGCAATTATTTTTGTGATAAATAATGAGTGTTATGCGTAGGATCATCTTATTACTTGCTTAAATTTTCGTGAACTTTTCAAGAATTGTGTATATTATTACTTCTTCCGATAATCATTGGCTCACTTGATATATATACTTGTGACTCCTTCAAAGTGGATTGATACCCTTATAATAGTTCATGTAATCACTTCCTTTTGTCATTATTTCTATTCACCTCCACATGTTACTAACATAACACAATTTTTTAGCTACAAACTCCTATGATTTCATCCATTGTAATTGTGAATTCATGTCTATGAGTTTACTTTTAAACATTATTGTGGTTGGGAGATTAATCATCTTGTAGATAATGGACATGTATTGTTTTAGTATCCTCTTGAATGTAAAATTTTCACGTTATTTGAATATTTATGAATATATTGCTAGTGACAATATATTGGGTACAAGTTCATAGCGATTGGGCTATGTGTGTTGCATTATATTTGTATATTATCTATTATTTGAACTTCTTTACGTTTCTCTACGGTTTATCCGCTAGGTATCATAGATCCTTAAGAGTAGGAGGTTATCCACCCTCTAATTTATTATCCTTAATTCTTGCATTCTAGGTGAAGAAACGACTCACTACATCTATGTATCCCATTTTCTTCACTTATTTTTACGTTAGTACATATTCAGAAATAACACTCCTAACATTATGATTGTTTATTATGAGACATGTATGTTTTATAGTTTCTCTTCCTTCAAATATATTTTTCTATGTTTTCATAATTAAAAAAACATGTTATCAAGTTTAGAATCCAAATACATTTCTTATTAAATGAAATAAAATTATCCTATTTAGCTTTACATGAAATATATTATATAACTCTGAAAAATTCATTCATTTAGAAAATTACGGATATATTAGATGTGTTTTGCTTGGGTCAACATATAAAACCAAGTACATACACCATGATTCTTATTACAAATATATATAGATTAGTTATCATATTATATAATATCTCGTGAGAGTTAGATTAATGTAATGTGTGAGTTAATCAATACAAATCACAAAAAGGCATGTAGATTAGGTTGATAATAATATTTGTAAGAAAGGTGTGTGAATCATTTACAAGAATGGATAATATATAAAATATGAAGTTAATTTCTAAGTGTAATACCCACTAGTCTTTGACACTTATTATACTATGATTTTTATTATTATTGATTAGAGACATATAAATCATTATTATATTGTGGTTAGTATGTGGATAAACAAAGTGTGGACTTTATATTATCAATATGTTGTGGCTCGTTTTG
Organism: Taxus wallichiana var. yunnanensis; assembly: GCA_018340775.1. Classification (NCBI taxonomy): domain Eukaryota; kingdom Viridiplantae; phylum Streptophyta; class Pinopsida; order Cupressales; family Taxaceae; genus Taxus; species Taxus wallichiana. The sequence goes on along the minus strand of CM031239.1, from coordinate 955,477,572 downwards.
TATATTGTATGGATTCCTAATGGCATGGATAGATATTTCAGTGTTGATGATGATCTAGTGTTGTTAGTTTATCATATACCGACACCTTCAATTCTTGGTGTATTTAATTTGTTTAGATGATTGAGCTAGTCTTGTGATCTCATTGATACTGATGAAATGGTAGAATTGAAATGTTTAGAAACAATAAACAGCTTAATAGAATTTATTAACTTTTATAATGATTTAGCTACGTTATATGATTATTTTAATTAATAGATATCTATGTGTTTTATTGCTTGATGAAATTGATATGGGCTTGAGGCCGAAGGGGTATTGTTTTGGTTGCTTGCAGGAAATTATATCACAATAAATAAGAAGGGGCTATGACACTAACCATAGAAGAATATTGAATGTTTGCAACAAAGGTCACCTTAGAAACATTGTGTTTGTGTATAATATTGTGTTATTGTTGAGTTTGTTAGGAGGTTCCCATGGGGATGACCTCAAATGTGACTATGGGTTTGTGTGTTGGTTTTCCCTCTTTTATTTTAATTACTTGTTAAGTATGTGATTTATTCTTTGCAAATTAACTCTCACCTTATTATTGCTTAACTAATGTGCTCTTGTTTAGTTAATTAATCATGTTGATTATGCTAAGTTGGGATGTGACTAAGTGGGCATTTAATGGGGTAGATAGTCCTTGTTATCTTATTGATTTGAGATGAATTTTTATTGATTTTGGAGTTTTGTACTCATGCCCACATTTCAAATCTCGAATTGTGGTTTAGAGGCCACTTTTGAGGCTCATGGGATAAGTTAAACATGTATAATACCTCTTAAACCTTCGTACCAACCATACCTATGATGTCGAGGTTAATTTTATCCTTCATTATGTTTTTTGAAGGAAAACAAAGTTAATTAATTAAAATTTCTTACAAACTCTTTTAATCATGTGCTTGGATGTATGGAGTATTGGTTTGTGTGTTGAAGGAAAATTATCATCTCCTCACCTACGAATTTATGAGTTTTGGTCTTTGTGTTTGAATTGTTGAAGTGGACTTGAGTAGAAGGGATGTGGTATCATACATGGAGCCACCTCACCCTCCTCTCCACATTTTCTATTTAATTGAGTTATTTTGGAGTTTTGTGGGTCACCTTGTTTTATTGCACACTTACATATTTTGGGGGATTTTCCTTAGTTACTTGTTTTGGATATTGGGAGCTGACATTTAGATTTGATTGGAATTGGAAAAATCTTGAGTTTTTTTGCTTGAGGATTGCAGGTTCTCGCAATGGAAAGGTAGGGTCTATACCCTTACATTTTATTTTAATTCTTGTGTCTTGTATTGTAAAAGGAATGAATATTTGTGTTTTTTTGGATTTTTGGTAGTACGATCTTAAGGAAGGTGTAGGGAGAAGGAAAATGGGACCATTGGGGAGGGAAATGGAGTTGTGAGATATTTTGGAGGGAGTGTGATTAGGGTGTTCCAGTTATGGGGACAGAAAATGAAAATATTGCTACATTTTGTATATTTTGAAATGGGGAGAGAAGAATATTTTTAGTGTCTCTGATGTTTACTTGGAGGTTATTGGGTGGAACCCTTATTTCACTTTGGAGGTAAAAAAGGTGGTTCCTATATTTCACTTCTCCTTTGTCTTAGATTTTAAGCCCATGTGTTGGAAAATTGTATATTGTTGCTAATATTGTTATTGTGCTTATATGTGTGCAAGTTTGTTGGTATGGATGTATGTATTATAGAAGCCTTTTTAAAGAGTTTATATGGTTGTAAGAATTTCCTATTTCTCCATTGTTGTGGCTTAGGGTATAATGATAGGGTTGGCTTCACCTTCTCATTGGAATACAATTGGGAGGTGAGTGTTACATATGCTCCCTTCCTTGATGTTTTGTTGAATACGAAGAAAATTCTTATGACATTGTAAGTTTCTCATTGATGAAGGCATATTTATTGAGACCAAAAAAAAATGATTTTGTAAATTTTATCATGTTGTCTCCACCTTTGAGTGGAGGGATTTTATACTTGTGTATTTTAAAGTGAGTTCTTGTAAATTTATTATCAAACTATGTAATGTAAATGTTGAAAGAAGAAGTTGTAAGTTGTATTTTAAATGGAAATGTAGCTCTTCTCAAATATGGAATTTAATCAATAGTTACATAGTGAATTCATTTGGAAAATGGTCTTCTTACATTGGAAATATATGGAAATCTATGTTTGTTTTCCTTTTGAAATATTCTTGTGAATTTTGTTTGTAAAAGGAAAAATAACTTGGATTTGAGTTACATTTATACTTTTCCTTCTCTTTACTAAAGTATGTAAAATGGTGTGATTCAAATGAACATTGTTGGCATAGTTGTTACAACAATGTTACAAAGTAAAATGTATAGATTTAGTTCTCTTAATCAAGAAAGAGGTTATTATATTCATTTGTGTATTTTATTAAATTAATCTAGTAAGTTGGAACATTGTTTAGATATATATAAATATATATATTGTATAATATATATCTTTATATATATATATATATATATATATATATAAATATATATATATATATATATATATATATATATATATATATATATATATATATATATATATATATATATATATAAATAATAAAATGTTTTCCACAATGATCGATGCCATTGGTTATCCAACATCATCATAAAAGAAATTGACATCAACCTCTTAAACATGGTACAACTATATATTTTAAACCTTTAAGCTTAGTTGCATTAATAATAATTAAAAGATAATATAAAAATATTGTAATATATCTATACCCTGATAAAGATCTATACAGATGTATATATTTCATAGCATAAGCATTTCTGTAAATGTTTATATAAAATGCACCAGATTTACTCTAGTTGGTGCCGATAATGCGACCACGTTGGTAGCACGACAGAAGGAACCATTACCGGTTATGCGACCGACACCGGTCCTCAGGCATGATTTTTTTATAAAAATGTGATTTTCAATCCAAACCTACACCTTAAATGAATATAAATGAGAAGAATGTAGATCTGCATATATATAGATATATATACATGTATATGCATATATACATCTCTCTGTGTGTGTGTGTGTGTGTGTGTGTAAGTGCATATACTATTAGATAAACCAAGATGGATTTACCCCAAATGTTTCGACACAAAAAAATGTGAGCCAACAAATATCCACAACCAAATTATGGTTGAACCATTGCAACAAAAAAACAAAAGAGATAAATTCACAATCAATCCTAAGAACAATAAAACAAAAGTGGAAAATAAAATGGATGAAGTTTCCTCCCATTTGAAAATATAAATCTAAACTAAAACCTCCATGTTTTCCCCTCAAGTTACGATATTCTCCACCTCCTTCAACCCGCAAAACACATTTGAGAAAATGAAGAGATTAGAGAAAAATAAATAATAAAAAGGCAACCTAAAATCCATGGGACCATATTGATCTAATCCTACTAGAGATTTCATCATACACATTTTAAGTTATTGGCATTTTTGGGAATGGGTATTTTAAATAAAAGGTATGGTAATTTATTTAATGAGGCCACCTAGTGTTTTGGACATGGGCATTGGTGGGTTAGAATAAGGTGTGACCCTTTTACTATGAATTAATATTTAAATAAATGATGTTTGATTATAAAGATTAAATAAATAATATTGTGCATGCATATTGTAGATAATTATCAAAAAGGGATAAATTAATTAAAGGAAAAATGCATATTTAAATAATTTAATGATTGGAATGGATGGTTAAGTTTTTATAGGAAATGAATTTAAACCAATTTAATCAATGATTCTTTATAAACTTAAGCGGATTTTAAAAAGGTGATATAACAAGATTAATTAGTCTATATTTTAAATAATAATTTATAGAAACCTTACATGAGGATTAATTTTTGAAATGATTGCAGGAATTAATTAATAATATTTAATTATTGATTTAATTCCAACTTCCTTATGAATGTGTAGAAATTATTAGCAATATTTTAGTTTATCAAAACTCATGTTTATCACCCTTGCAAGATTTTTACAAAAAAATAATTTCCCATAATTTTCCTAAGTAATTTATTGTTTTTGACATGGTTTTGGTGCGTCAAATTTCTTGGCATTACATTTAGTATTTGAGATGAGGGTTTAACTCTTGGACCCTTTGGAAAATAAGAAACACAACAAGAAACGTAACTCAACTCTAAACTTAGAATACATAACATTTTTGATAACTTAAAACATAGGAGCTTTGTAAATTAAAACAAACCTAGATGATGATGAACTAAACCTTTCCTTGGTCTCAGTGGAGGAGGTGCACACTAGATGGTGGGTTACTTTACAAATGGAGTTAGATGTACCACCCTAAAATTAGGTAATCACTTTTATACTACCAAAATTTTTATAGACTTTAAAGGAGATCAATTTATCTATACGCGGACGTTCACTTAGGGGATGATCTAGCCAACATGACAAGCAACCATCGGTGCGGCACTCATGCCCCTCCATGATATAGTGAGGAGTATAGGAAATATAACTCCCATGTTGAACCACTTATACTAGATTCACCACCGAGAGAGCACAAAGATAAGGTTGTGAGATCGAGAGAGAGATATCTAGGAGCCCCGGACAGAGAGATGGTCATGAGGAGAGACCGAGAGGTAGATAAATGAAAATGCCCAATCATATCCAATAGATACTAAAGATTCATCTACCACACTTTTATTTAGAATTTATATCTCTCAAGGGCGGTATATGCAAAGATAATATCGTGAGTTCCATGATCTCGCGATAAGTGATTTTAATATTGGGAGAGTATGAGAGCTAGTTCTTGGACTTGATTCAATACATAGGTTAGACGCAAGATGAGAAGGTTAGAATAAATAGGTTCATCAAGGGCCTCAATATAGATTTGGAAGGGGCAGGTGTGCATGTATTGTCCAAAGAATTTAGTTGAGGCTATTAAAAGACCTATATTACAGAGAGGATAATAGGGGAAGATACATCGATATAGAGATAGGCCGAGGAGTTATATCAAGTTGTTACAAGATATTTGGTCGAAGGGCGCAACCCTCCTTATGGTGGAAATAGATCACCACATTCTTCCTTTAGGCCGCAGTAGAAAAAATTCACAAACCTATCAGGCCTCCATAGAGATATGATGTTAATAGATGGTGGAGTATGGGGCCTTCTCTTAGAGGACTCACAAGACACATGCAATGCCAGTCGAGCTCGGTCCACCGAGCTTGTTAATGGAAACCACAATGGTCTATATCAGTATCATCAAGGTCTACATCACAGTACTACTAGATCACCTTGAGGAGTCTCTATTCATTAGAGGTGAACAAGTAGTTGTTTTGGATGTGAATTATAGGGACATCATTGGAGAGAGTGTTTGGAAAACCCCGATAACAAGAGTAAGGGCCACATTTCAAAGCCCGTAGTTGGTGATATGGAACATAGCCAAAGGATATATGTAGTTGTTGAGAACTATCGAAGAGTACCAGAGAACAATGATAGAGACTTCAGCTAGCATTGTCTCTATTTCTACCTCTTGGTTGCTTGATTGAGGCTCTTCTAATTCCTTTATTTCTCCATCATTAGTAGAGCGACGATGCAGTTGGTCGCAGCTAGGCGGGTCATAGTTTGGATGTAGATATGGTGTAGTCACAATATACGGATCTTGCATGATAAAATTAATCACTAGTGACCCATTTCTAGGTCTTTTTCATCACTATCTTAGTCATCATTGTCTCTTTCTATTTCAGTCATCACATGTCTCTATAGTTTTGGGCATCTTTTATAATGTATTAAATTTTGTATTTTACTTGTTTTTCATCTTTGTGTCTGATCTGGGGTACCTTGGGCAGCAATGGACTGCCCTAGGGCACCCTAGTCCATGATTTTAGGTGCCCATGTCATCATAATTTTTGGTCTTAATTTTTTTAATTTGAGGTTGGTCCTAATGGTTACCTTATGTATCCCCCTAAATCATATTCAGTAGTTTCATGTCACTAGTGTCAAAATTTTAGCAAGATATCAGTACATAAATTAAGCATACTCACTACATTATAGGCAGACATCTTACACGTCAAGGGAAACTATCTTCTAAGGCAAGGGAATGGATTTGCACCTGTACATCCGTATCAAACAAGCATCATTGGAAAGGGTTTTATTATCTCTATTTCATCCACCGATTTTACATTCTACATATAATTATTTCACCCTACTATTGTGCCAATGGAACCAGGGAATCCTAGGCACAAAATTGCACATACAATCACATAGAACTACATTGGGTCTGAAATGTACCGCAACGCTTAGTTGTAAGTCCACTTGATTGAAACCGAGATCAATATAACCTATTCATATGCATTATTATTTTCGTAAAAAGTATTCTTAGATAGGTTTTTACAAGTAAACCTTCATTTACAAAGTGACATATACAACAACAAAATGAAATTTTTGTCATAGGAGTGAAGTTAAGACAAACCATTTCGACACCCCCATTTCAGTATACACATCTCCCACACAATCCAATGCCTAGATTATAGACCAAGATGCCCCCATGCACCCCAATATACCTCCGGTTTCCCAAGATAGACATAAGGCTAGTTCTAGCCCTTTCTTATCCCTTTTCATCGTAGTTTTCTTAGTCCGGATGGTAATCTGCAATAGTTCAACACACAACTAGGTAATTCTTTTACAGTCAATAATGCATCACTCTTATTTGCATTATTTTAACATATATTACAATATAAAAAGCAAAAATAGTTACTCTCCATATTCCATTACAACATTGACTTTTCTATTTAAATTAACTATTAAAATAGCTAGATAAAAACCCTTAGCTTTCCTATTTTTAGTTAATTATTTTGGTGAACCTGATCATTAAAACACTTTTTGTCTTCCTTCTTTCATTCCCTATTGTTAACATTGTTATTTTTTTCTTCTCTTTCATTAGGTTTCATTTTAGTGTAAACCCTATTTATGACGAGGCTTTCATAGCTGAACTTAGGGCTTTATATAGTGCTCCCATGATTCTACCTCCCACTACTCAAAAGCTTCTTCTAGAAGGCCAACAGTACCTCCTAGTATACCTTGTTGATGATTCAATTGCTTTTACGCACTACACACCACATCACCCTATTGCTTATAACAATTCTTATTCCTCTCCCACCACACCACCTGATGTTCTTGATCCGTCAATCATTGATTATTTATTAGGTATTGAATCCCAACCTCCACCCTCTCTTTCCACTATTCTCCCTACTCCATGCATATCTTCTACTACTCCTGCTTCCTTCTACTCTCAATCCTACTTCAATCATGGATTATTTGTCATATTATGTTGATGATCCCATTGACCCTTGTGTTGACCATGTCATTTACCACAAAGATCAAATTACTCTTGATTCCCATCATGAATCTCAATCCTTCCATACTACTATAGGTGACTCTCCAATAGCATCATTATTCTCTTTTGAAGTTGCCTCTACTCCTACACATGACTCCACTCGAACCATTTCTCATTCCTCCTCTAGTTCTCCTCTTATCTCCTCTCCCATTAGAGATTCTCCTTTACCTACTTCACCTATTTCACCTACTACTACCACATAACCTCTTGACATCCCTATGATTACCCATAATGGAAAGCTTCAACAACTTAATACATTATTACCATCTCATACTATTCCTCCACAAGATATTATTTCTATTATTCATGTTCTAGGTAAACTTCAATCACAAGTCCATACTCTCACTTTAAAAATCTGAGCTTATTATGCTTCTATTGACAACAATTCACTACATGGAAATCCAGTCCCTAAAAATATTCACAATTCTATGTTTCCAAAATACTTTGCCATGCCTTCTTTCATTTGCTTTGATGGCACCAGTGATCCTCATGCCCATATCCTACATTATTGCACACTTATGGATAATTACTCTAATGACCGATTATTGCTTAAGGCTTTTCATTATAGTCTCATCGATGATGCTTTACAATGGTATACACACTTACCTTTTGGGTCCATTAGTAATTTCTATGACATGGAGGATGCTTTCCTCCATCACTTTATTCTTAATAAAAGCTCTAAGGTTACATATGACCACCTTCTCACCTTACACCAAGGCTCCTCTAAACCCATCAAGGAGTATATCTTATGATTCAATGCTTGCATACACCAACTTATCTTTTAGCCTAGTGACTTAGAAAAGCAATTTATCTTTTGTCAAGGTCTTCTCCCACCACTTAAGCTTAGACTCCAATATGATACTTGTGAATCATTCATTCTCTTGTGCTATAAGGTTATTGATCTTGAGCAAGACATTTCCTCCACACAAGACCCACCACTTCCGCTTGTTGATCCATCAGGCCCATCTATTGTTCCCCCTCCACCACCTCTTATTGAATAATTGAAATCACTTCCGTTTCTACCTAAAGCCCCTCCTAAACAAGCTCAACCTCATATACCTCCTCCAACCCATTCTCCTCCAACTCCACCTCCGCATGCCACTTCCATTACTCCACCTCCTTCTCTAACACCTTTGTATTTTTCACCCAATTCACAACCACTTGATATCATCTATATTCTCCTCAATGAGTGCTTGACTCAGCTACCCTCTAATCAACACCATCTACCACACCAATTACAATGACATCCTGATCAACACTATTACAATTATCACCGTATTTATGGACATAAGGATAATGATTGTCTTGCCCTCCGTGAACAAATACAACATCTTGTAGACTCTAGCACCATCTCCTTTTCTCCTTGGGAGTGTTCATTATCTCCTTCTCCTCACCCACGTCATCATCCTCTCGCTTTAGTGTTTTCCACCTAATGTCCACCGCACTCATCCCACTCCACCACTACAAGTTCATTCTCCAGCTTCATTCATCATTTTCCCCTCCACATACATTACATTCCTTCTATCCACATTATCCATAGTTCCACGCCACTACACCTCATGGTTTTCCACCCACTTCCACATATCCCTTACACACTACAATTGTTCATGCTCCACTTGTTCCACATGTTGTGACATCTATGCATCGCCATGGTCGTCGATGGGTGATTCTTCACACCTTCCCTCAATGACGCAGCTTGTGTTCTTATGGTTCTTAGAAAATGTTCGAGGATTAGTGTAAGAATATTTCATCACGCACTCTGTTATTCATCTAGCACACCTTAATAACTTCCCGGTGATGTACTCTTGCTTATGTGACTCATACTTGACTGCTGATGGGTATTATTTCTTAAGTCTATTCATCCATATGTTGGGAGAATCGCTATTCCTCCTCCCCCTCTTTTTATCCTAATCACTTTATCCTATTACTTTACATTTTAACATATTTATCATGTTACATTTCTTCTTTTATCCTACATTGCTAAATTTTAAAAATTATTCTATTATACTCATTTCGTTACCCACATGCTACATATCTCATCTATTACATCATGGCATTAGTTATATATCATTTACGATACATATTTCCTTCACCAAGATTACTAATACATCATCATGCATGCTTAACTCCACATAGAATATAATACACACGGTAAAAAATAACCATACAACCATACAATATCCATTACATCACAATAACAACAAAATGTGAATATCAATCTCATATGTATCAAAAATAAATGTCCATACATATAGAGTTCATACAATCATCATCACATAAACATGTTTCATCACTACGGGTAATGACTCACCTACATTATATTAACTATCAAATCTCATCATCATTATTACTTCATGTACTATGAGAGCCCTAGAGTTAGATGCCTTGCCACTCATGTAACATCAGATTTTGTGGCCTTGAAACTTATCCACCTATATACTTAATATGGAAATCTCCATATTCTACTCCAAGAACTCACACTGGGAAGCCACATATCTTGCAAACATGTCCTAGACCAAGAGAGCACCACCTACCATCTCTCGGGCATGACGAGTCTCCTTACATACCTTGTCTCTCTCACTAAGAAACACCATACATGTCATCGCTACATGGCCACTAGCTCAAATAAATGGGCATGTTCGGCTCCAATGTCATCGAAACACTCTAGTATCCCTCTACATAGCACATCACTAGGCACATTCCACATCAATGTGTGGATTGATGTGTCTACTATCAATGACTAATAAACATCTCCTATAACCACAACATATAACCCTATGTTAGTTTCATACATCAAATACAACATAAATAGTTCATTAAGCACAATTTAGGCATAAACATATACTTATACTCTTCAACCGATGCTTGCCACGGCGTCGGGGACACCTCCCTTTTCCTCTCCTCATACTCTGGTAACTCCATAAAACCTATAAATATTGGGTAGAAACACCCACTGGTGTGCTACCCACCATGCTCGATAATCATCCATGCACCACGTTGGTGCTCAAATTAGCTTGACCCCATTTGTCATTGAAATTCCTCGCCTCGTGGCCTCTGTCATGTTTTCTATCTCCCGTATTGAGGCTTGAATAATTTGTACTCTATTTGGTTTCCATGATAAGTCCCTTCCTTGGTCGAGGATCGCTTAAAATTCTAGAATTTGTTTTTTGTTACTCTGTCCATGTGAAAGAATCTATAACTTGGGTGAAAACTCGTGTTTTTTTCCTTTCCTTCCAATTTCCATGACCATGTTTTGTTGTCGTTGTCATTTTTATCCCAAATATCTTTGGAAATGTTAATGGATGTGGCTTGAAGGATCACATTTGTGCCTTATATTATTTTCAATTTCTTAGTCGTTGACGAAAGATTCATTTCCTGGATCAAATGCTGATTTTCCAACATTTTACAGTTTGACAGGTGTATTTTTCCCGGTCAAATTTATATCTCGGCATCAGTTGAAACGTGGCCCTTTCTAGTTAGATGCGGCTTGATGGGGCATTTTTAAAACTCTAAGGCTCGCTTCAAACTCAAATATTTTCCACGTGGAGGGCCGACACTCATTTGAAAATTTTCCTTTTAGTTTGGCCTTGGACTTGTGCTAGGGAGACACATGGAGGTTTCCTCTACCTTGCCAAGACTCGTAAAATTTTTTCATGTGACCGGTACAACTTTGGCAGACCATGGACATGTGGAGGGCCAACACTTATTTAAGGATCCACCTCAGGGTCCCACCTTAACAATTACAACAGGGGGACATGTGGAGGCTTTCGTCAGCTCTGGTCTATACTTAAACTTTTCAAAGTAATTTTCTAAGGCCTGGGACATGTGAAGGGACAGGCCTGCTTAGAGGACTCGGCTACTATTTTTTATTTTGAAGAAACACTAGGAGGACACTTGGAGGCTTCCGCTAACTCTACCCTCTCCTTGGACTTTTCAACAGCTAAGTAAAAATGTCTCAGACCCTAGAAACATGGCCCCTTCCGCTGATCCTTCAAACTTTTTATCAACTCTGCCATACTAAGATACGTGACAAGCCCATGCTTGGTTGGGGTCTCCACTTTTGGGGACCATCTCAAAATGTGCCATGGAGACATGTGGAGGCTTCCGCTAGCTCCCTTTATAGTGAGACTTTACAAAGGCTAAAAGGCATCTTTCTTGCACCTATCGCACGTGGAAGGCTTGCATTTGTTTGGAAACCTACCCCTATGCTTCTCCATTTCAGTTTTGCTAAGGAAAAACGTGGATGGTTGTGATATAAAGTTGAGAAGGTGCGTAATCAATGGTTGATATGCATTGCATCTATTTTTCCACCATTTGTTTCTCCAAGACTCTTGGAGATGTGAATACACACTATTCTTCATCATTTTTTTGATCAAATTACTTCTTGTCTTTGTCTCAGAGTGCTATTGAATGGATTTGGAACTTAATTTGTGAGTTTAAGGATTTTAAGATTAATATTTTGAAGTTGTAATTTCTAGCACTTGTAAAAACAGAATTTCCAGAGAAGCTAGATGTGGGACAGAGTTGTAGAGGAAAGAAAAGGGTAAAGGATGAAATGATGAAAGTTACAGTGCAAGAAATGAAAAGGTGTTATCTTGAGAGTGAAAAGGATTACATGTCATATATAGCTATGCAAAGCATTCTAAAATTATTAAAAAGGGGATTTCTTGCATGAAAAAATCAGAAATATTAGAAGGATTACCAAATAGTTGTGGCATGGTATCCTAGTCATTACTTGAGGGCCCAAGAAATGTGATTAGTTCACAATTGGTCCACCTGGCAGCTTTCAGATGTGAATTATTTAAATTTCACTTCTTGAGGAAAATTAGTAATAAGCAAAGGTCCCTCGAATATTCTTCTCTTTTAGGGGAAAATTGAGTGAGTAAAATTTATAAATACAATGAGAATACTCTTCCAAATGGTATAGGGTTGAATTCTTAAGAGAAATTTGAGAAAATTCATCTTCCCGAGAGACCAATTTGAGATAGCCTCATTAATTTCTTCGTTTCAAATTTTCTATCATGTTAAGTTGGTTACGTATGTATAGCCATCGATGAGCACCAAGATTACTCTAGAAGATTTTCCCCTGTTGATGAATCTAAGCAATTTTTGAATTAATTTGTCTCCAATCTCTAGCAATTTGTGTCCAATCTCTAGCAATTTGTGTCTTCTTTGTTTCATAATGTCTACAAATGGTTTGTTTTATTCCTATTGCAATCTTACATTGAATTTTTGTGAAATCACATAGGATCTCGTCTTGGAAAAGTTTATTAGTATTTGTAATTTCATTTCAAGATGAGCCTTCATCTTGGATGAGATAAAAAAATTAAAATCAGTTCACTATCATTTGTGTATAAATATTGTCTCGTAAGTCTTTGGGTGTACCTTACGCATGACCGATCAAAGATTTTGTTGTTTAATTTAGTATTTCAATTCAATTCTTCATGTTAGAGTCTCAAAGATTGTGTGAAAACGTGTTGATCGGGCCTCCATTGAAGCACGCCTTTTGGTTAAAGGAACATCTTAACTATTCAAAATCTTTTTGTTGTTGAGTTGTCCATTATTGTGAAGTCCCTCAAATATTTTGTATAATCAACTTTATCCTACTTCATCTCCCACCAAAATTATTCAAAAATCATGAATCCATCCTAGGCTACCCTTGTTTTCCCTATATATCAACAAAGGAACACAATGTATTCACTAAAATATGTAAAACAATCAAGATTTCTTAATGTCTTTAGTAACCTTAGCCTTGTGTTGAAAGTATCTCTATATTTTAGAAGTGACAACTCTTAAGAGTTAAATTATGGAGTATTGACCGTATTTTCCTAAGGTTTTCTTCATAAAATTTGTACAAAATAATAATATTTCCATCTCCTTCATCAAAAAGAGGTTACACTACGAGTCCTCTCACCATGGTCGAAAGGCACGACTTAAAGTAGTGAGGATAGGTCAAATCCTCTTGAAGGTGCTATCCACTCTCCATAAATTTGAGTGACAAAGAGGCGCTTAGATCTCATCCCCAGCGATAAAATGACACATATCATGATCTATTTATCTCTAAGCTCCATGTCAAATCTTTGATGTTGCTTGGCTTGAAAAGGAGAACAAATATAGATACTAATACTCATGGCACCGTTTCTCGGGACTAATTCATTGATTTGTTTCTAGTTCATATCCATTTGGCCCACAACAACACTCACGATGCGGTTGTCGGGGAATAATTTGTTGATTTGTTTTTAGTTCATATCCATTTGGCCCTTTAACAACACTCGTGGCACCGTTATTAGGGACTCTTTGAAGTATTTGAACAAAGGTGTACACATACATACCCTGGTAATGATTTTTACATATTTTAAAGTGCAAATACATTACTACAACATCATTATCTTTTTAGATCTTTAAGAATTGTTCAAATTTATGATTTCTCGAGTGTAATATTTCTAGCTAATACAATTATTACACTAAATTTTGTATCATCATTGACAAATCTAGGTAGAAGAAGAGAAATCTTGTTAGCTTTGCATGAATCTAGTATTGATAGACATTTGATAGGTCTTTCATAGTGAATTTATACAAAGTAAGGTGAAAATCCTTAGTGGCGACTTCGTGTTGTTTAAATTATTTATAAATACTAGTGTCTCAACATATATCAAGTAATATTTTTCACTAATTGATCCATAGGGATCTAGAAAAACACACCACTTCATCAGTTCCATCAACACCAAGAAGGAGAAACAAGAAAAGTGAAAAATGAGGTAAACGAGGTAGCCAGGCAATGGTTACGAGACCGCCAGTTTGCAAAGGGCGGTGGTCTTGAGAATTTCGAATGAAAAGAAGAATGGAATGTGAGTGAACGCACTCTTAAGTGCCCAATCGTGTCTCTTCCTTCCATGACCTTTCAATTCCTCCAATACATGGGAGGAAATGGGAAGGCTTATAAATACATGAAAGGAGCAATAGAATAGACATTCCAAGATCCAGAGAGATCGAGAAGTAGAGTTTAATGAGAGTTGTGAGCAAGATCTTCAGTGCTGGAATGGAATTGTAGGAGCAAGGTGTAGAAACAAAGAAAAAAAGTAATTGGAGAGAACGTTTACATTGTTTCTTATTTTCATACTTATTGTAATCTATAATTGTCTATGTTAGACCAATAAAAGTGGGAAGAAAGAGCAGTTTCCCTTCCCAACCGGTTTTCCTCCTTGGTTGTTTCTAGGATACAATTGTTGGTGTTGAAGAGTGAATTTTTCCTTCTCTACAATTTCCTTTCTATAGCACTAGAAAATAAGTCACGAAGCTCTAATTTTTCAAGCAATTTGTCATTTTCCAAAGTTGAAAGTAGAACAACATAGTTGTGTGATTTGTAGAGGTCCAAAGTAGAAGTTTATGGATTGTTTTGGTATCGAGCTGATTATATATCTAGGACTATGGTATTCCAATCTTTCTTATAAATGTATATGATAGTGAAAAAGTCCAAAGGTGAATAAGTTTTACCTTGCAGCGATATTTCTTCAAGAAGTGGAAACAAAGAATTCGAGCTCAAATGGAAGAAGAGAACTTTGTCCATAGAGTCGAGATGCTAGAGACCATGATGGATAGATTGCATAGAAAAATAAAAGAGATTTCAGATCTGGAAAATGCAGCTTCGGTTAAGCAAGATTCCATGGACTCGGTGGTTTGAGGACTAGCAAAAAATTTGCTATCGAAAGAGCCACGAAGAGGAAGAATACTAAGAGCGTGAAGAGATGCCAATAGTAAGTGAGAAGGTAAAATATGTACATACACATTTTAATGTTGAAACAGAAGTGGAAATAAAATTTTTTGAAGGACAAGTAGATTTAGAATTACTTGATAAATGGCTAAAATAGTTGGAATTCTACTTTAGTGTGCATAATGTCACTGAGGCATAAAGGCTCACCTTTGCATGTCTCAAAATGGAAGGTCATGCTCTGGTTTGGTGTAAAACCCATCTAGCCACTTGTGAGAAGAAGAAACATCCTATTGTCAATACTTGGAAGGGTTTTAAATAATTGATTAGAGCTAACTTCTATCCTATTAGCCATAAGACTGACATGATGATTAAGTGGTAGTACTTTAGATAGGGCATCGGTCAAAGCATGTAAGACTACACTACGAAATTTTGGAGACAAGCCATGTTGCTTAATATGTACTTGGAGGATGAGGACATTTTGACCAAGTATTTAGGAGGACTTCAAAGTCACCTTCGTGAGGAAGGAGATCTCCACAAAGCTAAAGGATCTCAAAGAATCTTGTGTACAAGCATACTACATTGATGATGAGAAGAAGCAAGGAGAAATAGAGCTAAAGGGAGACCAGTCAACAAATCAGTAGGAAAAATAAAAAGGGAAGACAAGTAGCAGAGGTAAATGGAAAGGTAAACATGCCACTACTGCTTTGCATACTTGTAAAGATCGTAAGAATTTATGTAAGAATTGTGATGTAAATGGACATACTAACGCCACATGTTGGAAGCTACATCCGGAATTACACCCAAATAACTTAACCAAGGATTCCAAGAAATCCATGGCCACTGTGAAGACAGAAAGAGGTTGAGATTGAGGATGATTCAGATTTAGATGAGAGGTCGGATGCATGACCGCTAACATGTACAGCGGAAAAAAAAGAAGAAGATATGATTAAGATATTTCAAATCAAAATCAAAATCAAGAATACTAAGGTAAACACTTTAGTAGATTTTCATTCTCGGGAAATTTGATTTCTAATGTGGTTGTAAAATAGCTTAGTCTATAGACTTACATGCATCCATATCCATGCCCATTGGGATGGGTGAAGAAGGGTGTAGAAATACAAGTTACAAGGAAGTGTAAGTTTCAGTTTGGGATAAATACCCAATACATAGATGTATTAGAGGTTGATATTATTCCACTTGATGCATTTGATGTTGTCTTTAGAAGTCCTTACTTGTATATCAAGGATGTTGTGTTCACAAGGAGGGAGAACCGGTTCAGATGGGTCAAGGATGGAGTTAGTTTTAACATCTGAGAACACCAGACAAAGTCAAAGAAAGCTATGGTAATCAAGTAGCCAAGCACCAAGACTTATTTCGGAAAATCATCGGTTTTGATGGATTCATTGGAAGAAAAAAAAATGGATGTGAGAGCGGATATTTCTCGCCAAAGGATGGAGAATTTAGATAGCACTTGTCTATTTTTGTAGTAGAAAGCCACCAAAGGAAATGATCATTCAAGGAGATAAATAAACTTCCTCTATGTAGTCATCGTATCTATGTACATATTCACCGCACCCGACCGTGGGGAAGTAGGAAGAAGAGGAGATATAAGGAACGCTAGTGACTATAGCAACATCCTACTCGCAGAGGATTCAACCAATCCATCTCAAGAGAAAAAGACAAGAAAGGAATAAACCATCAGTAATATGGGACCTTCCCCATACTTGAGCAGGTTGGAGAAGAAACCTTTGTGCCATACTTCATGCAGATGCATGCAATAGTAAGTAACAAGAGCTCGCATCCACTAATGTCGTCTTACTATGTATTACAAAGAAGGAAATATATAGAATTTACCTACCAAAGAGTATTGTAATCGAGGAAACTCGAGAGGAGGATGTAGCATTGGAAAAACAAACTAGAGATCCACAGGACTCTTGACAGTTGGATGAGAGAAGACACCAAGTCGACCTAGTCTCCCTCAAATATAGATGAGAGGGAGTTTATTCCACTACCACTCCCACACTAAGCTTTTGTGTGACCAAAATCCTCCTATGTAGGGGAGGTATGATCTGTAGGGATCCGTAAAAACACACAAATTCATCAGTTCCATCAACCCCAAGAAGGAGAAACAAAAAAGTGATAAAAATGAGGTAAATGGAGACTCTGGATAGAACCACCGCTCTGTACATGCAGTGGTGGTTTCAAAAACTTCCCTATAGGACGGTGGTCCTAAGACCACCACCCAGCCTGAGAGCTGCGGTCCCGAGACCACCACCTAGCTAGAGCTACGGTCCCGAGATGACCACTACACAAGGCAGGCGGTCCTAAGACTTCCAAATAGAAAAGAAGAATGAAATGTGAGTGGATGTGTTCTTGAAGTGACCATATGTGTCTCTTCCCTTCCATTACCTTTAACATCCTCCAATGCATGGGAGGACATGGGAAGGCCTATAAATAAATGAAAGGAGTAAGAGAATAGACATACAAATATCCAGAGAGATCGAGAAGTAGAGTTTAATGAGAGCAGTAAGCAAGATCTTCAAGATCTGAAATGGAAAGGAGCAAGGTGTAGAAAAAAAGCAAGCAAGTAATTTGGGAGAAGGTTTACATTGTTGCTTCTTTTCATACTTATTATAATCTATAATTGTCTATGTTTGACTAATAAAAGTGGGAAGAAAGAGCATTTTCCCTTCCTGAATGGTTTTCCTCCTTGGAGGTTTCCAGGATAAAATTGTTCGTGTTGAAGTTTGAATTTTTTCCTTCTCTACAATTTCCTTTCTATAACACTAGATAATTAGTCACGAAGCTCTAATTTTTCAAGCAATTTTTTAATTTCCCAAAGTTGAAAGTAGAACATCATAGTTGTGTGATTTGTAGAGGTCTAAAGTAGAAGTTTATGGATCACTAATATTTACAAATCTTGAAGGAATAAGACATTTATTCACCAAAACCCTAGTATAAGGTTGTTTAAAGTGTTTTGAAAGTCTAATTCTAAAGGAAGAAGAATTTGGAAGGTTGTTGAAGATCAAGCATCAAGAAAAGAGATCTCCATTGGTGAAACTGATCAGCCTATGATCGAAGATTGTAATACTTCCTCAAGTGATTTTGAATCAGGTAGTCTCTTTATTGAATTGAATTATCCATTTAAAGAGGGTCCTTCTTTTGTATTTTAAACATTTTCTTTCCAATCTCCCCTCGTATTTTCCAAATCGATACAATTTTCATAAAAATAGAGCCTTTAGAGAGCATTCATTTTGAAAATTACATCCATATACCACACATAACCCTCACTCCCTATCATTTTGTTTCTCCCGTGAGATCTCACCTCCTCAAAATAATATGGCTCACCCTCCACCTGCACTCTATTTTTCATTAATACTTTTGGTCCCATCAATTTTAAAGGTTTGGTTGGCTATCCAAATGCAAAGTGCCATAAGATGTAAGAATTTTTTTCCCTAAGTTTCAAGGAAATAATGCAATCATTGGTGATCAACGCTTGAACTTATTTGTTAATATGATGGAGGAATTTGAAATAGAATTTAAGGATGTATACATTAAATTGTTTATCCATACTTGTAGAAGAAGATGCAAGGGACTATAAATATTTGCCGATAATTCCATTGATTCTTGGATAGAGATGAAGAATGCTTTTAGAATGCGATATGGTGATAAAACAAACCCATATTTCTTTTATCATAGTTTGAAAATATAAAAATAATCATAATGTATCAATGCATGATTTCAATACAAGATTTAACAAAATATTAAGAATACTACCATTAATTTTAGGCGATGTGATGAATCACGTCTAATAAAGTATTTAGATGCATTTGATAAGAAAGTTGCTTAATATTTGAGGGACAATAACCCAACAACATTGAGGCAAGCCTTCACCATGGCTCTCCAAATTGAGAAAAACATTAAAGTAGTTGGAAAACCTCCTAAGCATGAGGGCATTAAAATGATTAACCCGAGAGAAGCCTTAATCAAGTAACATTGTGGATCTTGAGGAAGTTGTAAAGGCTTTGGTCAAGTCAAAAGAAATCTCTTACAAGCTAGGTAGGGCGAGAGAAAGGAATTGTAGAAGGTTCTCGGTGGTCAACATAAGCAAGAAGGACAAGACAGGGCTTGCATATCATCCCGAAATGATTACAATTCGATGACAGAGGTAAAGGACCCATAGGAGTTAGACAATCCCAAGCTAGGGAAAATAGACTACTGTCTCGATCCACTAAATGTCAAAGTTTACATTTGTTAAAGAGATAAATGAAATTGATTGGTGTGACAAGTGTTTCTTGCCCCACCCGTCATGAGAAGTAGATAAGAAAGTTGAAGAAGATGATGATGATGAAAAAACTAATGATGATGCATACATGGTGGACTGTTCTACATGCTCACAACAAGGAGCAACTTCAATCGAGGTAATAAGTGCAAGAACTACTGAAATTTTTGGGACTGCATTCACCAAGTACCTCTTCTACCTCCCTCTCGTGCTTTAGAAATAGATATGGTACAAGCTTTTCAACTTCCTAATAATTATTTTTAGTACCTAAGAGCTCTAATGATTAAGAAGTATGATGTTGGAGTCCCATTAGAAGATGATAGATAATTGTTAATAAATGTTGTTGTTACCCAAGAATAACAGGATAACACAAGAAGTAAAGTTGTCAAAGGGAAGGGCCTCAAACCAAACCAAAGACCCTAGTTCTCACCAATGTCCCAAAAGAAACTCCAAATAAAGATGCATATGGAAAAGGTCTTATCGTCTCAAGTAGAAATCGTGTTCCCACCCATGCCCAAAATGTGAAAAATCTTATGCCATCCGATGAATTTGTCAATCATTCTCCAAATATTGCTTTGCCCAAACACATTCCTTATGACATTTCCCAAGTCTTGAGTTAGATCAAAAAAATTTCCGAATTGTTGAATTTCTTAGGATTCCTAATCACAAGAAGAGGGATTTTTGAGTTTTGGGATTGGAGGAAGATAGGAGTTCCCTAGGTAGAAATATAAATAATGTAAACACTCCTCCTTCAATCATTGTAGACCTAGAAAACCACCAACATTGGAGGAGATAGGTGAACCACCTGAAGTTTACTTGGGAACATATTTGGTTGAGTCTCAATTAAATGTTGATCCATTTTTTACAACATTGATTATTAAGGACAGATTGTTGCATAATTTGTATGTTTGATTCCAGAGCATCATGCAATGTTATACCTCTAGAAGTCATGAATGAATTGAACATTAAAGTGACAGGTGATTATGGAAAGTGTACTACAAAGTGGATTCTAGAGAGGTGCCATTTGTAGGGTGTGTAAAAGGTTTAGTGGTACAACTTGTAGCTTATCTAGGTAAGAACTTGAAACTTGATGTTGTTATTGTTGATTGCTTGCCAAATGGGGCATGTTATTATCAAGAAAGTGGGCTACAAACATTGGTGGAATTATTCAGATGGATATGTCTTTTCCACCATTCTAATCGAAGGAAGCCTTGTAAAGCTGTATGGAGAGAAAAAGATGTTGCACCTCATTGAAGATCCCAATAATGCTTCTTATGAAGTGTTGTATGCTGATGTAGATGATGATAACTTTTTAGGGTTTGCTGATGGAAAATAGCATAAGATTGATCAATGTAAATGTCTTGAACAAGTAGGTTTACCTTGGACCTTATTATTTGATGGATCCTATTCCAGGTTTTCAAATGGTGTTAGCATTGTTCGATTTCTCTAGGGCATGAAGAGTTTTTTTTTCTTTCAAACTTAACTTTGAATACACTAACAACATTGCTGAATATGAAGCACTATTATTAGGCTTAAGAATTACATGGAAATATGGTATAAAGTATATCATTGTCAAAGGTGATTTAGAACTAATTGTCAAGCAAATTATAAAATTGTATGCTACTAAAAATTAGAGAATGAAACAATAGAAGCATGCATTCTCGGGATTTGATTGAAATGTTTGACTCTTTTAATATTGTGCACCATGATAGAAATTTTAATTCTATTGCATACAATTTGGTGGTACTAGGATCCATATTTGGGAATTGTACAGATTCCATTTTCTGAATATGATGTTGAAATACTAACAACACCATCATCCTCCCGATAATATTAAAAATTGGCAAGTTTTCGATGATGATGCCCAGTGAAATGGTTTCGTAGAACCAAGGTAAGTTTTCTAACCAAAATATAGATTGGGAACCAATGGTGTGTGTTGTTGAAGGAAAGGAAACTTTTTTGGCAAATACATCATCCAGATGAACACAAACACAATTCCCAAAGGTTTGGCGCACTCTAATCAAATTTTGATAATGTTGATTGTATTATTAATATAAGTATGCTAGTTTCAAGATATGTGGAAGATAATGAGCTGGGCACAAAGGAAAAACCACATAAAATCTTGTTAGTAAACAATCTCAAGTGAGGAAGAGAAGTAGTCCTATGTTCAATTGCTAAAGAAATATCAAGACTGCCTAGCTTGGTCTTACTCTGAGTTGAAGGCATACAGGGAAAATATGTTCCAACATGAGATTCCTCTTGAATATAATGCCATGCCTTCCATGAAAAAAAAATAGAGGCTCCTCAATCTGCTCCTTTATTTGAAGATGCAAGAAGAACTAAAGAAGTTGAGGGATAGAGGGATCATTCAGCCCACAAGGTACTCATATTGAGTTTCAAACCTAGTTCTTTTCAAGAAAAAGAATGGTGATATAAGGTTGTGCGTAGACTTCAGGAACTTGAATAAAGCATAATTGAAAGATAATTACCCTCTGCCAAACATGGAGAATATGCTACAATTGGTAACTAGTTATGAGTTATTATCCATGCTAGATGATTTCTCTTGCTATAATAAATTTTTGTGAAGGAGTTAGAAAGAATAAAGACTACCTTTAACACTCCTTGGGGAACTTATGTCTATATCAGGATGCCTTTTGGCTTAATGAATGCTAGAGAAAATTTCCAAAGAGCAATGGATGTAGTGTTTTCTAGTTATATCAATGATTTCATTGTTGTTTATCAAGATTATGTAACTATGTTTTCGGGAAAAAGAAATGATCACTTGCAACACTTGAAAAGAATTTTGTTAAGGTCTAGAGAGTATGGCATATCATTGAATCCCAGAAGTGTCATTTTGGAGTGTAAAAGGAAAATATTCTTGGTCAAATTATATCAAAATAAGGGGTCATGGTTGATCCCGAGAGAGTGGAAGCCATCAGCAAGGTCCCAATTCCAGAACTAAGAAGGGATTTCAATCCTTATTTGGACGAATAAAATTTATCATAAGATTTGTGTCTAACTTTATTTGAGTGACAATACCCATTACTAAGACGCTAAGAAGGACCCAATTATCAAATGGGAAAAATTTCCATTAAATCTTTTAATGGGATCAAAGAAGCATTAAAACATGCCCCTTTTTTTGGGCTCCAAATTACAAGAAGTGTTTTCAAGTGTTTTCTTTTCCTTTAGAAAACACCATTGCATCTATTTTATTGCAGAAGGATGATGAAGGGGCTGAGAAACCAATTACCTTTTTAGTAAGGCATTGCAAGGAGATGAGTTGAAGTACACCATCATGAAGAAGCAAGCATTTCCTTGGTGAAAGAAAGAAAGGTTTTTAGACCCTACATCTTGAGCTCTAAAGTTGTTGCTTATGTTCCCACACCATGGTTAAATACATCTTATCGTAGATGGAGGTCTCAAGCAAAATATGCAAATGGGTGAACAAGTTACGGGAATATGACATGGGTATCCAAACCATGAAATTTGTAAGAGGTTTGGTCCTATCTAAGATTATGGCTAAGAGAAACTTGCAAACTATTGAGGTGAATGAAGTAGAAGCGCAAAGGGTGGATGTCTTTGAAAAGTTGGTAAGGTCTAATGGTACAAAGATATAATATTTTATCTAAGACATTTATGCTGCCCCGAACATTTGAGTAAAAATAAGAAAAGTGCTCTTAAGTTAGCCTCTCAAAAATATGTCATTACTTATTTTGGGTTAGCTTGGAAGAACCCGAGAGGAGTGCTCTTAAGATGCATTGTTGAGGATGAAGCCCCAAAGGTAATTGCTGATCTCTGGGAGGATTTTGTGGGGACATTTTGCTAGAAGATTTACAACAAATAAAATCTTGAGGGTTGGTTATTGGTGGCCAAATCTCTGCAAGGATACAAATCTATTGGTTAGAAAATTTGAAAGTTGCTAACGTTTTTATGGAAGAATGAAAGATTTAGTCTCCTTCCTTTACAACCTCTATCATTTGAAGCCCCATTTAAGCAATGGGGAATGGATTTCAATGGTCAAATTTCTGAACCTTCTAGTGCTGGTCATAAATAGATTAATGTAGCCACCGATTATTTCACTAAGTGGGTGGAAGCAATCCCCACCAATAAGGCAACACACCAAGTTATCATTACCTTCATGCTGAATTAAATCATATGTAGATTTGGATTGCCACCTAAAATTGTTGTTGGTAATGCCACGAGTTTGAGCTAAAAATTTGGTGACAATGTGCAAAGAGTATGGAATAAGTTTGACATATGCTTCTAACTACAATCCCAAAGGAAATGGAAAAGATGTGTCCAACAATAAAAAAATTGTTGAAGGTCATTAGAAGAAACTTTGAGATGAACAAAAGAAGTGGGGTGCACAACTGAAGTTTATTGTTTGGGCGGACATAATCACTGTCCAAAAGAGATACTTTGTAAAATCCCATTTTAGTTCGTATATGGAACTCAAGATTTGCTGCCCCTTCATTTGTAATTGTCTTCATTTCTTTTTGTTCAACAAATTGAAGATCAGAAGTTATCCCATATGATGCTCAAATCAATAAGATTATTGAGTTAGATGAAGAAAGAAGGGCGTCCCATCGAGAGGCATGTGAAGTTCTCGAGAAAAGTTAAAGAAGTTATTTGACAAGAAGGTCACTCTAAGAGTTCTCGGTGTTGGGGATCTTGTGCTATTATGGGATAAAGCAGGAATGAAGAAAAGGGAAACCATGGTAAATTTTATGCATTGTGGATGGGCCCTTATTCAATTGACATTTGAATTGGTGAAAATACCTTCTACCTACAAGACTTAGATGGGGAACTACTTGAATTTCCTATTAATGGTAGGCATTTGAAACATTTCCTTGATTGATTTCTCAAAATCACGGTATACTCCATTGTATAGTGTATAGTTCTTTATTTTCATTCTTCCTTTGTTTTTTTGTTTGTTTTGGTCCTTGGTGACCTAGTTTTGCTTGTTTCTCAGTTCAATTTTTCGAGGATGGTTATGGTTTCTTTGCTCTAAGATTATCTTTGAATCCATTACCTAATGGTTTTTTTTGGCACTTGCTCTACTATTTGTTCTTATGGAATGCAAAGGGAGTTCCCTCCACAATTTGGAGCCAATGTTGGTGCTCAAATTAGTATCACCCCATTTTTCATTAAAATCCTCAGTTTGCAACCTCTGTCATGTTTTTTATCTCCCTGTATTGATGATTGAAGACTTTGTCCTCCATTTGGTTTCCATGATCAGTCCCTTCCTTGGTCAAGGATCACTTAAAATTCCATAAGTTGGTTTTTGTTCCTTTGTCCATGTGAAAGAATCTATAACTTGGGTGAAAACATGGGATTTTTTGTTTCATTCCATTTTTCAAAGTCACGTTTTTTTGCCCCTATCATTTTTTTCAAAAAAATCTGTGGAAATGTGATTGGATTCACCTTGAAGGATCACATTTGGGCCTTATATTATTTCCAATTTCTTTGTTCTTAAAGAAATATTCATTTCGGCTCAAATGGATATTTTCCTACATTTTACGTTTTGACAAGTGTATATTTTATAGTCAAATTTATATCTTGACATTAGTTGAAATGTGCCCCTTTCTAGTTGTATACGACTTGGCAGTCACCTTGAAAACTCTAAGTTTCACTTAAAACTCAAAGCTTGTCCACGTGGAGGGATGATCCTCATTCGAAAATTTTCCTTTTAGTTTAGCCTTGGAGTTGCACCAGGAGACATGTGGAGGTTTCCGCTACCTTTCCCAGGACTTAGAAAAAATTTTCATGTAGCCAGTAGCTTTAGCTTTGTGAGACCATGGAAATGTGGAGGGCCAATGTTTTTTTGAGGATCTCCCTCAGGGTCCCACCTTAACAACTGCAACAGGGAGACATGTGGAGGCTTCCACCGCTCCGCTCTATACTCAAAATTTTCAAAGCATTTTTCTAAGGCACGAGACATGTGGAGGGACCGCACTGTTTTGGTATTGGGCCCTAATTTTTATTTTGAAGAAGCACTAGGAGGACACTTGGAGACTTCCGCTCACTCTACCCTCTCGGTTGGAATTTTCAACATCTAAGGAAAAATGTCTCGGACCCTAGAAATATGGCACCTTCCGCTGATCCTTCAAAAAAAATTTCAACACTTCGAAATGACATATGTTGTGAGCCCACACTTGTATAGGGTCTCCAATTTTGGGGACCATCTCAAAGTGTGCCATGGAGAAACGTGGAGGCTTCCACTAGCTCATTTTATTGTGAGACTTTCTTAAAGGCTAAAAGGCATCTTTCTTAGACCCGGGGCTTGTGGAAGGCCCGCACTTGTTTAGAAACTGTCCATGTGCTTTTCCTTTCTTGTTGCACTAAAGAAACATGTGAGCAGATGTGATATAATGTGGAGAAAGGGTAGAATCAATAGCTATTGTGCATTGTGTCTTTTTTCTACCATTTTTACTCCAAGACTCCTAGAGATGTGAATATGAACTGTTCTTCATCATTTTTTGATGAAATTCCTTGTCATCTCTGTCTGTAGAGTTCCATTGTATAGATTTGGAACTTAATTTGTGAATCAAAGGATTGTTATGATCGATATTTTGAAGTTGGAATTACTCGAGCACTTGCAAAAATGGGAATTACCAGAGAAGTTGGATACGGGATAGAGTTATAGAGGGAATAAAGGGAAAATGATGAAATGATGAAATTTGTAGACGTAAGAGATGAAAAACATGTTGCCTTGAGCAAAAAAAGGATAACTGTCATATCTAGCTATGCAGAGCCTCCAAAAATGATTAAAAAGGGTATTTCTCACATGACAAATCGAATGATTAGAAGGATTGCATAAACATTGTGGCATGGCATCCTAGTCATTAGTGGAGTGCCCAAGAAATGTGATCAGTTCACAATTGGTCCACCTGGCAGCTGTCGGATGTGAATTTTTTAAATTTCACTTTCTGAGGAAAATTGGTAACAAACAAAGGTCCCTCAAATATTTTTTTCTTTTGGAAGGAAAAATGAGTGAGTAATATGTATAAATGCAATGAAAATACTCTTGAAAATGGTCAGGGGTTGAATTCTTAAGGGAAAATTTGAGAAAATACGTATTCCTAAGAGATCAATCCAAGATAACCTATTAATTTATTTTGTTTTATATTTTCTATGATTTCAAGTTAGTTATAGATGTATAGCCATTGACGAGAACTAAGATTGCTCTAGAAGATTTCCCCTACTAATGAATCTAAGTAATTTTGAAATTAATTTGTGTCCAATCTCTAGCAATTTGTGTCTGCTTTGTTTCAGAATGTCTGCAAATGGTTTCTTTTGTTCCTATTACAATATTATATTGAAATATTTGTGAAATCACATAGGATCTCATCCCTATGAAAATTTATTGGTATTTGAGATTTCATTTCAAAGAGATTCTTCATCTTAGATGAGATAAAAAATTTAAAATCAGTTCACTATCATTTGTTGATAAATATTTTTCGTAAGTCTTTGGGTGTTCCTTACGTGTGAATGATCAGATATTTTAGTGTTTAATTGATTCTTTCAATTCAATCCTTCATATTGGAGTCTTAAAGATTGTGTGAAAACATGTTGATCTAGGCCTCCATTGAAGCACACCTTCTGGTTGAAGGAATGTCTTAACTATTCTAAAGCTTTCTGTTGTTGAGTTTTCCATTGTTGTGAAGTCCCTCAAAGATTTGGTATAATCAACTTTATCCTGCTTCATCTCCCACCAAAATTATTCAAAAACCATGAATCCATCCTAAACTACCCTTGTTTGCCTATATATTAACAAAGGAACAAAATCTATTCACTAAAATATGCAAAACAATTAGGATTTCTTAATGTCTTCAATAACCTTAGCCTTGTGTTGAAAGTATCTCCATATTTTAGAAGTGACAACTCTTAAGAGTTAAATTATGGAGTATTGACCATATTTTCCCAAGGTTTTCTTCATAAAATTTTTGCAAAAGAAGGATATATCCATCTCCTTCATCAAACAGAGGTTACACTACGAGTCCTCTCACCATGGTCGAAAGGCATGGCCTAAAGTAGTGAGGATAGGTCAAATCCTCTTTATGGTGTTATCCATCTCTCCATTGATAGATAAAGGTCCGGTTAGATCTCATCCCAGCTACAAAATGACTCACAAAGATGATCTATCTCGTCGCTTAGCTCCATGTCGAGTCTATGATGCTTCTCAGCTTGAAAAGGATAACAAATTTGGGTACCAACACACCTGTGTCATCGTTATCCCCAATTGCTATCACTAGGTCTACCACATCTTGCCTTGGTGGTCTTTACTACTTGGCATGTGCACCCTAACTTACAACCCACCCTACTACAAGGTGTGATAACTCGTAACCATATATATGGCTCTTAGGGCACATCCTTTGTTGTACCAAAGTGTCGCGATACTCTCTTAACCTGAAAAATATCCACTACACCTAGAAAGTGGTCCTCTAATAATGTATTCCTCTGAATGCCTTATATCTCTATCACATCCTCAAGCCATCATCCACAATCTCATTATGGAATCCATATCTCTAACTCAGGGACCCATCTTGTCTAACAATGCCCTGAAACTATCTTTATCCATCTTATTGCAACAAACATCTACCATACGATGAGAAAATATATCTATTTGTCCCCACTCACCGTGTGCCCCTACAACCGGTCTCAATATGACTATATGCTCATATGCCCATACATGTAATAGTGTGGTGGCCCCTATTCCCCACAATTCTCATTGTGCATAAACTGATACAAGTCCTTGTATATGTCGGCTAACACACACCTAGCCTAGGCATATCTCATCCCATCCTCCTATATCCACTAATATATGTTATACATCATATACAAGATTCCGACACCCCCTCCCTCCATCACTATCTGACGTAACACTCTCAAAGAATGCGATACAATTCTTGAAACACGTAGACCCTTAACTATAATATCTCATCCAAATTAGTATGGGCTTCACCAAGACACAAACCCCTACAAAATATTTTCTAGTCGAGCGCATCTGCTGCTCCATTTTGACACCACCATTCACTGTCTCTTCCCAACCAATGACAATCACGGTATGTGATAAGAATCCTCTAACGTCATTATGATATCTACCATAGGTAGCCAAAATGTACATGTGTCTACGCACCACCTCTAACACAACATAGTCAACATGGGCATATTATGGGGTATGTCCCCATCTATGCTATATGTTGTAGGATAGCACTTTATAACACATCCCACTCATTATCCGACAAACCCACTCCTGTTAGTGTACTCAACTTCCGACCACTACGGAACTCCCTTGAGTGGATATCCCTCTGCATAACACTAAACAACAACAAAAATTTGATTAAAATACATCTTATGATCCAAATCAACCTCTAAACATGTTCATAACACATTCCTAGATAAGGGCACCTAGATACACGACCTGGGCTCCCAAGGTAGGAAACTAGCACTGGATTAGGGCAATCCTATCACAAGGGTCATTAGCGCCCTCACCGTTATTGTCCAAGTCTCAAATGCCAAGATTCTCAAATATCTCAAAATTGTAAAAATTCACCTCAACAACCTATTACACCCTACATTTTAGCAAAAATAACACACAAATTACTAACTCATTCATCATACGTGATGCCACCGTGGTCATCACCCTCTAAAAAGGGTAGGACGTCATGGTCTCAAATTTGAGGCATCTTTACTCACTCCATCTACATCGCACCAAAAACAAATGAAGTTATAAGTTAACTTTTCACTTTATTACTTATAATCACTTTAAAACAACCACCTTTATTATGGTCTCCCTTTCACACTTATTACCACAACTAGTACATCTTGCACCATTTTGACAATATCTTGTGCATTTTAACTCCGATTTACACCACGTTTACAATATTCTTTTCAAAATTACACCTAACACTATAAGACACATGTTTCATATAGGTTATACACTGTACCATTTTTTAATATTACTTACTACCTAATTTTAACCTTTTGTCGTTACTTTCAACTTAGAGTCAATTCCACTCCATCTTTTGTGGAAATGGGAGGCATAACATTTAGGTTCCTCCTATAATCCCCACTATGTCACCACACATTCCAAATACCATAAAATCTAATAGTTTGTAATTTATGTGACAAAGTTTCATCACTAATCTCCCTAATGACCTAATCGGGGATAAAAATTAGTAAAACACCTTCACATATCGTCACCTATCATTCCCCCTAATCACCTAACTTGTGGGCCTCTAACAGCTAAAAAAATCATTTTAGGCATCATATTATATATTTATATTAACTTTTCCCTCATGACCTAACTTGGGGCAATTAGCAAAAACCTCTCCATGAGCAACAAATTGAAACTATTAATAAACCAATAAAAATCAATGCATTCAAATCAAATCATATCATTCAAATGTACGAAGTATCCAAGAGGAGCTAACTTGGGAGTTACATTCATCACTTTATTCCAAGATGATATAACATGGGGACATTATTCTATATTCTGAATTCGCTTCCACATGAACCAACTTGAAAGCCATTTCATTTTATTTTACGTTTTTTCTAGATGACCTAATATGGAAGCCATCTCATTTTCTATCGCATTCACTTCTAGATGACCCAATTTGGAATCCATCTCATTTTCTATCATGTTCACTTCCAGATGACCTAATATGGAAGCCATCTCATTTTCTATCGCATTTTCTTCCATATGACCCAACTTGGAAGCCATGTCATTTTTCTATCACGTTCACTTTCGGATGACCTAACTCTGAAGCCATCTCACTCTCTATCATGCCCACTTCCTAATGACCTAACTTGGAAGCCTTTACATTGCAATGACAAAAATCATATGGGTGTCAACTGTGTAAACCGAAATCATATGGATCAAAATATCACAATTTTCCATTTTGTATCCATCTATAGTGGCTAGATCTTGAGGATGTAGTTAAATCTTGGATAATAATACACTTTTCTCCCTACACTCTTACTCTAGTGACACGATACCCAAATCCTTTGATTATATCATTCTCATATAGGTGTTCGGGTTGGGAACTCATCACTCCCTACCAACCTATTCAATATTTAACCATGTTCAAAATCATCTAATCGTCATTTTCATTTTCCACACTTCATTGAGACAACTGAATGTTACGTCGCATGGATAAACTCTTTGATCCGTTGTTCAAAACACTTCTAATACCTATATGTGCATTCTTCTACAACATAAAGTGGGTCCAAATTCAGTCATAAAATAACACATTAACTATTACATTTATACCATTGGGTATGCTATTTTATTTAAGGTTCTTGCATGATAAAATTATTCACTAGTGACCCATTCCTAGGTCTTGTCGTCACTTTGTCGGTCATCATCATTGTTCTTGTCTAGTTCATTCCTCACATGTCTCTGTTATTTTAGGCATCTTTTAGCATGTATTAAATGTCGTATTTTACCTTTTTGTCATCTATGTCTTCTCTAGGGCACCTAGGGTAGTGTTGGAGTGCCCCACGGTGCCCCAAAGATGTGATTTTAGGTGTCCATGTCATCATAATTTTTTGTCTTAATTTCTTTGCTTTAGGTCGGTCCTAACTTGTTACCTGTGAAATCCCTAGGTCATACTCGATAGTTTTGTGTCACTTGCATAGAAATTTGAGCAGGAGATCCCAATATAAACAAAGCATACACACTACAATATATGCAAAAAAAAAAATACACATCCAAGTAATCTCTCAAATAATAAAATAGACTACATTTTGGCTTCTACATCGACATCACACAAGGATAGGTGGAAGGGGATGTATTTTTTCTATTCCATCCACAATTTTTACATTCTACATATATTTATAACCCCCTACTATTGTGCCATTGGTACTAGAGCATCATAGAAACAAAATTGCACACACATGCACATAGAACTACATTGGGTCTAAAATGTAGTCTAGTGCACAATTGTTAGTCCATTGGTTTTGAAACTATGGTTAGTCCGACCTTTTCATATCCATTCTTATTTTTTAGAGATTGATGATTGGATAGGGTTTTGCAAGTTAACCTTCATTTACAAAGTGACATATATGATAACACGATGACACTTGTGTGACAAGAGAAAAGTTAAGATAGAACCTTTCGAAACCTCCACTTCGATCCGAGCTTTCTCACGAGTCTATAACACCTAGATTATAGACAAGGGCACCCTGCACCCTAGGATACCTCTAGGTGCCACAATATAGACATACAACCAGCTTTAGCCCTTCTTAAGACCTTTTCATCACATTTTTCCCATTCTATACACCAATCTGCAGCAGTTCAACACACAATCAGGTAATTCTTTTATAGGTTAGTAATATATCCCTCTTATTTCCATTATTTTAACATATATATTCAAATATAAAAAGAAAAAATAGTTAGTCTCTATATTTAATTACAACACTTCGTTTTCTATTTAGATTAACTATTAAAATAGCTAGATAAAACAACTTAATTTTTCTATTTTTAGTTAATGAGATGGCTTCTAGAGCCAAAATTATAGTGGAATCCTTAGTCAAAGAGTGTGGTGTATACCTAGGACCCTTCACCACATCCTTGGATATTTGCATCCTTCATTTCAGTTATTATTGAGTCATTTTGGGTATGGATTGGCTATCTACACACATGGATAGACTAGATTATTATAGTAAGGTGATATACTGTGTAGATGATTTGGCAGTGGTGTCAGTGATAGTTGGGGTTCTGAGACCTATATCTATTTGCACTATTTTTTCTTTATAGCTAAAGAAGTGTGAGCGTAAGTGATGTTAGTTATATGCTATTGCAGCTAGTGACAAGTCAAAGGAAAATACTAGTGGACCTTCAATTTATGACCATCACATTTTGCAAGAGTTTTCATATTTTTTCCCGTGAGTTAGCTGGCCTACCTCCCCCATGTGAGATAATTTTTCATATACATTTTGTCCCTAGAACAGATCCTATCTCACACGTGCCATATAGAATGAATACTCCTAAGATTTTTGAGCTCAAGTTACAGCTAGAGGGCATTCTTGAGAAGGTCCTAATCCACACTAGTGTTTCCCCTTAGGGTGCACCGTGATTTTTGTGAAGAAGGACAGATCCTCTGCAATTGTGTATTGATTACAAATAATTGAATAAAGTAATGATCAAGAATCGTTACCCCCTACCATGCATTGATGATTTGTTTGATCAAATGAAAGTGGATACAATATTTTCATAGATATATCTTAAGTTGCAATATCATCAACTAAGGATTAAGGAGGCATTAATTCCAAACACATCCTTTCACATGAGATATGGCCACTACAAGTTCATAGTTGTGTCATTGGGTTTTATGAATTCTCCTACAGTGTTCATGAGTTTGATGAATGGGGTGTTCAAGACATTCTTAGACCATTTCATGCTCATATTCCTAGGTGACATGTTGATTTACTCATGTAGGTGTGAGGAGCATGAGGATCACCTTCAACAGTTCTCATGTAGTTGCTTCAAGAGAAACAACTTTGTGGGAACCTAGAGAAGTGTGCATTCATATAGACTAAGGTTTAGTATCTGGGTCTCATCATTTCTGGGGAAGGAATTGTAGTTTATCCTTCCAATATTAGAGCTATCATTTATTGGATAGTATCAATGAGTGTGACCGAGGTACGCAGGTTTATGGGATTAGCAAGTTATTAAAGGATATTTGTTTTGGACTTCTCACGCATTTCTTATCCCATCACTTAGTTACAACGGAAAGGGAAGAATTTTTTTGGTTAGATAGTTATGAGAAGACCTTTGGGACTCTAAAGGAATTAATTACTAAAACACCTATCTTAGAAGTTCCATATCTGCAGAGGGACTTCTATGTATGTATAAATGCTTCATTGGTAAGTATAGGAGGAGTATTGAATCACGATGGCTGAGTTGAAGCATTTTAGTCTCACAAAATCAAGTATTATGATCTTAAATACCCAACTCATGACCTTGATCTTGCAATAATTCATGCTTTGGTTCGATGGTGACATTTTCTGTTAGGTAGGTGTTTCTCACGTGGGCTAGGTCACTTGAACTTACAATACCTATTCATAGAGCTGAATCTCAACACCTATTAACAACATTGGATGGAGATTTTATGTGGTTATGATATGGAGATAGATCACGTGAAAGGAAATGAGAATGTGGTTTTGATACTTTGAGCTATTAGTGGCAACTTGTTATGGATATATTAGTGGATACATACTAGAGAAGAAGGATCTTACATAAGCTTCCACATGACATCTTCTACATTTCATCTAGAGTAGAGATTGAGTATCAAATACCCCATGTACGGAAGCTTAAGGGATTGGCACTAGATCCGAATGGACTTCTTATAAATAGAGGTAAGATATAAGTACCTAGAGAGGGAGGTTTGTGAATGGATATATTAGTAGAGGCTCATCATGCACCTTATTCAGCCCATTCACGGGTAAAAAGTATGCATTCTACATTGAGATATTTACATCACTTTGGAGGAATTCGAGGGGTTATCCCGATTCGTGTCTCGGTGTTTGTCCTTTTAGATGGTGAACACTAAGCATTAGTATCTAGTTGGCCTTATTTACCAACATGCTATACCATATTGAAAATGGGATACATTTCCATGGACTTCATAGTATGGATACTTACGTCGATATATCATCATGACCCAATCATGGTCACGATGGATGATGATAAAAGTGGCTCTTTTTTCTAGTGAAAACCACATATACAACTAGTGCATTGGAACGAGTGTAATTGCTTCATGGTATTTCATGGAAGATTATATGTGACCGCGATCCTTTGTACACCTCAATTTTTGATACTACTAAGTAGTTTTCTCTTGGTATGAAGGTTAATTGTAGTAAAACTTAATCACCAAGAGATAGATGGTGAGAGTGATTGGATGGACCATTATTCACGATGGGAAGAGTACATATATCTGGTAGGGTTTTCTTATAATAACATGTTTTAGAGTTCCATCGGCATGGCACCATTTCAGAAATCCATTGAATTGGAATAGGTTTGTGGATAGCACCTCTCTTAGGCTATCCATGTTACAAGATATGGAGCATCGTGTTATCTTGATCGGACATAGATTATAAGAGGCACATGATAGGAAAAATAAGTATGAGGACCAGAGGAGATTTGATCTCGGTTATGAGGTGGGATCGAAGGTTTTCTTGAGTATTAGACCTCATAAGAGACCCATCCCTTATGGAAAAGGCTCTAAGATAGCTCCAAAATTTGTGTTTCGTTTTGAGATATTGGAGCAAATCGATCACTTAGCCTACCTCTTAGCCTTTTCACCCAGCTTGTCTCACATCCATGATGTTTTCCATGTTTTTGTATTATAGAGATACAATCTAGATCCTTCTTATGTCCTGGATTATACAACTTTCTAGGTGTAGGAGTAGGAAGAAGTCACTTTGGAGCCCATGTGTATCATAGAGCATTGGACCCTAGACGTTTGAGGGCATGATATTGATCAGTGCGCATCTAGTGGGATCATAATGATGAGACATTAGCTACTTGGGAGATTTTTCTAGTGACTTCCAAAAGGAAGTTGAGTCTAAGGGGAAGTTGAGGATCTAGATACATTATATAATGATGTTAATTTATATATATATATATATATGGTTTTTATTTCTTGATGAAATTGATATGGCCTTGAGGCCGAAGGGTTATTGTTTTGGTTGCATGCAAGAACTTAAATCATAATAAAAAAAGAGGGGCTAGGAGAATAACTACGGAAGAATATTGAATGTTTGCAATAAAGGTCACCTTGGAAAATTTGTGTTCGTGTATAATGTTATGTTATTGTTGAGTTTTTTTAGAGGTTCTGTCACGATGGAAAAGTGACATGCGAGGATGATAATTGGCAAGTGACCTTCCCCATGCTGACCTCCTAAGTTCGTGCCAAGATAGCTGGTGGTTTGAAATGCGGGTGAGTTAGATGAAGTCACAAATGGCCCGGATTATGGCCAATTTTCTATGATAGACAAAGTTGCAAGCGAGGATGAGAATCGGCAAGGAACTTTCCTATGACTAACCATGGGAGGATCAATGACTAAGATCTGGTAGTGTGATCTCCTGGTAGTTGCTTTGAAATGACAAAGGGGAGATTTAGAGGCTATGAGCGGGTAGCGTAAATTCCCTAGTGGTTTATTCCCCTAATGAGGATCTCAAAGTTAATCTAGTTATGAAATCTCCAAATTAACTTAAATTGAAAATAACAATTTATGCTACTTTGAAAGGGAAACTAATCTAAAAAAATACATGATTGAAATATTATAATTACAAGCAACAATTAAACTACTTTTGTACTAAAACTAAACAAGCAAGGTAACCTAGGTATGGTTATTCACCTGTGCAGATGTGTGAATCTAAATAAAAGACAACTAATTAACTTAATTGAAAAACCTTCAATCCTACCTCAGAAGTGAGGAACAAATCATAGTTTCTCAGAAACTATCATTCCTCACAGCTTCCCTGGCAATATTGAAAGTAAGCTTAACTGAAATAAAATGATTCGCTACTCTATTTGATAATAACTTTGACAATTTAAACCTGGAGTTTACTGAGCAGAGGCAAATCTAGTTTTGTTGTAGCTTGTCCCCTCAGAGTGATCTCTTCGTTCTTGCATGTTCACGTGAATCCAGAAAGAGTAGGAGTATAACAGCATCAGCAAGAGAAGGCACTGGGATGGTAGTCACTTTGAAGTAAAAATGGCACGAAGCACAAGTAGGAGAGGGATGGTGCAAGAGAATAGAGCTTGGCCTATACGATTCCTAGCAGGTTCGTTGCAGCAATGATGAAATAAAATGATAAACAGTAGGTACACAAACAATGTATAATAGCAGCTTCAGAGAAATACAACGAAGTACAAGTAGGAGAGGGATGGCACAAGAGAACAGAGCTTGGCCTACATGATTCCTAGCAGGATCGTTGTCGGTGTACAGTGAGGCATAACTAAATACTTAGAATTCTAATCCATGTTAAAGATAAAATGATTCATAAAATAAATCTGGGATCGAGTATTGAAGACTGAAGCTCAAGAATGAAAACTCCAGACCAAAGAACTAAGACCCTTTACTTGTAAACAAGCTACATATTTATAGCATTTACAATCACCAAGGCAAGTTCAAATTGAACTCTCTCACCATTAAACAAAGATAAATCACTATTCAGGTGGCTAAAACATAAATGCAAGCTTTAGTGGTTGAGAAATGTGGGTGAAAATTGAATTTTCATGCTTGCTTGATCGTCGAACATTCGGAAAACGCGTATAGACCACGCACCCCTGCACAGGAGGTGGTTATAGGACCGCCACCAGAGCGGGCGGCCAGAAAATCAAAAGAAAAGGTCAAGAAAAGAGAAAAAAAGAGAAAAACAAAGCATGCAAGGGCTAAGCGGGGCATGTGGGATGTTAACGCATGTTTAACGAACTTTCTGGATTCTGAACACCTTGCGAAGAGATCTTAATCATCATTGGGGCTTCCGTAACCAATTTTTGACTGTATAGTACATACAATTTTGGGTATGTACATATTGCCCCCTCGGAGAAGCGTTTTAGCCATGAAGAGGCATAAAACGTTGGGTCCGAATATGGCGGTCCCAAAATGGGGAGTTAGAGGCTATACCTAACATGCCCGTGTGTCGAAATGCCACCGATTTTCACATGCTTTTTAGAATGTATGCAATGGATGACAAGTGATAACAAATGTTAAACAAAATGTTTTTACTTTATTTGCTTTTGTAATGCTGATATGTGATGACAAACATGTTGTGGTATTGAACTTTTAGCCTCTTTGGGCAATGCCTGTGATTTCTTCTTATGTTGGCAAAACATGATGAATGTGTAGCAATAAAGAGATGAACTTGCCCCAATCCTAAATCCTTGCAACTAGTAAGATGCGAGAGCTCAACACCAAGAATTGGGAAGGGCACAAGTTGTATGAGTTTGATTTGAGTAGAATGATGAGAGACAGACAAAACAAGAACAAGAACCAAATTTGGACGTACACACCCACCCTACTCAGAACTACTACCAAGCTTAGAAGGCCACTTACTTTCCAGTTTATCTAGACTTAGATTCATAAATGGAAACCTAGTTGACAAAATATGGTTTTAAGGATTTGATCTCGTTGGAATTTGGATGTTTGGATATTTTCTTTCTCTTAACAAAATTTGACTTGTGTTTTTAGCATACCAAGATTTGTTAGTTTGTGTGGATCAGATTCCCCCACACCTTGCCTCACGCCACTAGTAAGAAGCATGGGTTTGTCACCAAAGGCAAGGTACAGTGAGTAAGGGCACTTCTTTCCTCTCCCAACCTCACATCATCGGTAAGAGATGTGGGCTTATCACTAAAGGTTGATGGGGAGAAGAAGTGTGTAAAATAAAATATTTTGTTTGCTTGGTGCTTTTGATTGCATTTGATTTTGACATTTTTGATCTATGACTTTGGGATATCCTTTCATTCCAAGAGATTTTAAGAGGGATAGATGTGACACCAAGAAGCTTCTAGAACAGACCGTAGGC
This sequence comes from Taxus wallichiana var. yunnanensis, assembly GCA_018340775.1. Classification (NCBI taxonomy): domain Eukaryota; kingdom Viridiplantae; phylum Streptophyta; class Pinopsida; order Cupressales; family Taxaceae; genus Taxus; species Taxus wallichiana. Next base: position 955,439,626 of record CM031239.1, on the reverse strand, counting down.
AAGGAAAACTTTACCTAGTAGAAAGAAAGAGCAAAGCCAAGTATGCAGGTCTTGGTATGGTTTTCATCAATGTTTGTCTATCGAACTTGATGAGAAGATTTGAAAGTACTTGATGATGTTTGAAGAGATGTGATTTGAATAATTTTTCCAATATCTTCAGAAATTTGTAACAGATTACTTAAGAGTAAGTTCATGGACTACAATATTTATGAAACGAGTGAACAAAATGAACCTATCTAAATGAATATGTAATGCAACTGTAACCATGTACATATGAAAATGCAGGTGGAACTATATGTCATGATGTCTAAGGTGAAGAAAGTTGACGAATATCAAATTCTTCACCCCTAGAAGTACACAACGGAGAACCATTATCCTCAAATTTTTCATTTTCTTGACGAGGGCCTACCATTCTGGGTTTGAACTTACAACCCTTGCCCAGAGGTGTATATGTCCCATTATTAAAAACATTTTTCTGAAAGAGGCATTCGCATGCCTCTTTGTCATGTTTTTGAGAGATGGCATGTGGGTGAGCATGACTATGTTGCTCGACCTTCTCTCTCATAGCGAGCATTGTGTTAATGATGAGGTCTTGCCCCATGGATAGGGAAAACTTAGCTTCAGACACACATGGGTCGAAACCAGACTTTAGAATAGGGTAGTGCCTAGAGATGGTTTTGATAGGCATCATTTCAATTTTAAATTTCCCTTCTTCATTTGTTAATTCTATCATGTTTATATCTAGATTTAGGTCATCGGAGGGAAGAGATGCTATACCGAGAAGACTACCCATTCCCTGAGGTTCGAATGGGAGAAAGATTGGCTCATCATTCTCCAAGAGTTTCATAATTCCTGTTGTGGTTTTAGTGGAGATTGTTTCCACAGAAATTGACTTATCTTTATTTGTCTTTGCCACCTCATATATTTTTGGGTCAACAAATTCAACCTTTGGAATGTCTGGGGTGACCAGGACTAACTTTTTTGTTGGAGGCGGTTTGTTTAATTGATTCATGGGAAGTTCATGCTCTGTATGGAATCCTTTCTTTTTCTTGAGGTTTTCTAAGTGTATATCAAAGGGTTTAGGATCCCCTTTAGCGATGAAGACCTTTCCTAGGTGTAAAAACCTTACTTCTTGAAATAGCGTAGAAGGAATTGCCTTCATGCGGTGTATCCATGGTGGTGAGGATCATATTATAGTTAGTTTCTGATCTATAATATAAAACTCAGTCAAGATTGTTTTGGGTCCTAAGGTGACTGGTAGTATTATAGTCCCAATCGAAGTGGCCTTAAGGCTATCATAGCCTCTCAATGTATTTCGAGTCGTGGAACAATTTGTTTCCCCATATCCTAGTTTTTGAAGGAAAGAGAAGGGGACTATGTTAACTGCTGCCCCATTGTCCACCATTGCACATTTAACGTAATTGTTGTAAACCCACACCTGTAAATGCAAGGCCGGATCACCTCTACGTGTAATTTCAGCATCTGTTGGCATTTTGTTTATGTCGAATATAAACTCGGTATCCCTATCTGGCTGCCCTGGAGGGTGGATATCAAAGTCTACATGGTTCACTTGTGTTTCGGGTGGTGGCGTAACGTTGATTAGATGACCAAGACCTAATTCATTGAGCAACGCAAAGCGATGCGTGGGTGAATTTTTCAGCAAATCTAGGAATGAAATGTGGGAAAAGGTCTTGTTCAAATCTGATATTAAATCATAGGATCCTACCGGTTTAGCATTTGTAGGAACTTCATCTCGTGTGGAGAAAATATCGGGTAGGGGTTGTGAAACATACTCCTTTGTCTGAGTTGTTGCATTAATTTCACACTCAACCTCTAGCTCAACTAATCCCAAGATTTTTGTATTACCATTTGAACCTAGGTTAGGAGCAATCTGAGAGTTGTCAGGAGTTGAGGCATCTTGATTGTTATTTCTTATTATGATACCTTTTTTTTTCCCATTTGGATCTAACTTGTTATTGTTAGAATGATTTGGGAGAGGATCATTGAAGATCTTGAGAGGTGCATTTTGAGTGGAAACTGATCCCATACCAAGTGGCAGTGTAGGATTTTCCAGAAACATATCTACAAAGAGTTGTTTTTGCTCTTCTGGTAGATGTTGTAAGAATTTGTTGCAGTCATGGAAAGTCCTAGTATCATGACCCCGATTTTGTGGAAACCACACTATAGATTAAGATTATAGTTGCGTGGTCGCCTGTTTGAATCTGTTGTGGCCCAAAGTTTTGATTGGGTTGTTGGTTGTTATAGTTGAAATTTCGAGGTTATGGCCTTTGGCTTTGGTTTTGATATCCATCTAGGCCCCGAGCAAGGCCTTGTGACTAGATTTGCTGGTGTGGAGGATTATTAGAATCCACCGTATTGATCACTAGAGTGAAGTTATTATTGCGTTGATTGTTAGCAGGTATCGGGGTGTTCACAACATTTGGTCCTTTGACTTGATCAGTGACTCCATCTATTGTAACCCCATAGTTTTTAGTAAGGATCTTGGGTCCTTGATCGGTACTCCCAAATTAGGATGGGTCATAGTGTTTTGATTAGGAGTGATTAATTTCCCATTAGTTCCATATGTCTTACGACCACTATATATCGTTGCTTGATCTATTCAAAGAGCGCTCTCAAGTACTTCATCGTAAGTTCTTAATGGGAACTTCTGGACTTCTTCCTTTACTTCTCTACTGAGAGAATGAAGGAATAAATCACATAGTTCCATTTGGTCCATATTTGGAGCATTGGTGAGGAATAGAGAACCGTACGCCATCTCTCGGATGAAATGGGCAATGATTCATTGTGTTATCGCTTAATGTGTAAGAACTCCTAATTCCCTGTTCTTAAAAGTTTATGCATGTCAAAGGCCTTAACGAACTCAAACGAGTTGTTTAAATTAATGGATGGAAGCCTCGTATTCTATAATACCAATCGAGAGCGATGCCTTCCAAAGTTTTGGGGAATATTTTGAAACAACCCCATCCCAAGGGAGTAGTTCTCGTATGGTCAGTAAAGCGTAAGCCTTGATATGTGCGTTCGATCTCCCTCACCTTTGTACTTGGGTAAATCGGGAAGGGGTCTTGGAAGCATGACGCTTCCTATGGTGAAGTCTAAGGGCTCTTTCAAATATTCTGAATAAGTCCATATCGCATAGGTTTCGACCATTGATGGTGCTTCTTTGAGGAGTGTTGGTGCAATGGGTTGTTGATATGGCATAGCGTATGCGTTGGTAGGGGCATAAGGAAGCACCTGTGTTTGAGAAAACATGCCGGGAGAGGAGAACATATCCCCTTGTGGTGATTTGGAGTACATGTTTAAGTATGATGGGGTATTGTCCAGGAATGGATTGTTTTGTACTAGACCAGGAGGAACGGTGTTAGAGATGGTGGGTCTAGTTGGCGTTTGTTGTGAATACTGAGGAGGCATGCCTAACGTGCCTATTCCTGTGAGGAGGTCTACTTGGCTAGGATGGTGTGGGGGATTGGAACTTCCTGCTTGCATGAATTGAGAATTTTGACTTGCTTGAGCAAGTTCTAACCCTCTCACTTTTTCTACTAACGTTGAAATGACTTCATTTGGTGAAGTCACGGTGCTTTGCCTTAGCGGCATTTGTTGTATACCCTGGTGTTGTATAGGCATGTGATATCCCATTATGAACTGATCGTTGTCTTGCCAAGTTTCCCCGAGGGCATTTCCTATATGTAGTGGCATGGAGGTATTTTCTTGAAAAGAGGCATCGGGTTGTATTCGTAAACTCCCTATAGGTGGGTACATACTCCGAGAGTGTTGTTCACTCCTAGGATAATGTATTGACTGTTCATCATCTAAAACTAGGTATGGATCTGATTGTCTACTAATTTGTGGTCTAAGTAGCATCTGAGGAGATGAACCAGATTCTCCGGTGAACGTCATATTATTCGATCCTGAAGGCTCTGTTTGTTGTTTTTGAGCGAGCTGATCTAACTCCTCAGTTTGAAAAGATGAGTTATATATGATCCTTGGAGTTTGTGTTGACAACTGATTAGTTGAGTATTTATCACCCCATACTGAGAGTGAGGGTGATGATTGCCATTCTCGTTGGGCGTAGTAAGCCTCAAGACCTAAGAGGGGTCTCATATATGCATCGAATCTTGACATATTCGGGAGGTAAATGAATACCCATAGAATAATGGGAAGGAGCGAAGGTGTATGAGATAAGATGAAACTCTCAAAGAGAAAGTGAAATAGTTGTTTGTTTCACGTTGGGTTCACCAATTTTGTACGATGGAAAAGTGACATGCGAGGATGATAATCGGCAAGTGACCTTCCTGTACCCAACCTCCCGAGGTCGTGCCCAGATAGCCGGTGGTTTGAAATGTGGGTGACTTAGATGAAGCCACAGCTGGGATTATGGCCAATTTTCTACGATAGACAAAGCTGCAAGCGAGGATGAGAATCGGCAAGGAACTTTCCTATGACTAACCATGGGAGGATCAGTGACTAAGATCTGGTAGTGTGATCTCCTGGTAGCTGAAATGACAAAGGGGAGATTTATAGGCTATGAGCGGGTAGCATAAATTACCTAGTGGTTTATTCCCCTAATGAGGATCTCGGTGTTAATCTAGTTATGAAATCTCCAAATTAACTTAAACTTAAAATAATAATTTATACTACTCATTTGAAAGGGAAACTAATCTAAAAAAATACATGATTGAAATATTATAATCACAAGCAACAATTAAACTACTTTTGTACTAAAACTAAACAAGCAAGGTAACCTGGTATGGTTATTCACCTGTGCAGATGTGTGAATCTAAATAAAAGATAGCTAATTAACTTAATTGAAAACCTTCAATCCTACCTTAGAAGTGAGGAACAAATCATAGTTTCTCAGAAACTATCATTCCTCACAGCTTCCCTGGCAATATTGAAAGTAAGCTTAACTGAAATAAAATGATTCGCTACTCTATTTGATAATAACTTTGACAATTTAAACCTAGAGTTTACTGAGCAGAGGAAAATCCAGTTTTGTTGTAGCTTGTCCCCTCAGAGTGATCTCTTCGTTCTTGCATGTTCACGTGAATCCAGAAAGAGTAGGAGTATAACAGCATCAGCAAGAGAAGGCAATGGAATGGTAGTCACTTTGAAGTAAAAATGGCACGAAGCACAAGTAGGAGAGGGATGGCGCAAGAGAACAGAGCTTGGCCTATACGATTCCTAGCAGGGTCGTTGCAGCAATGATGAAATAAAATGATAAACAAGTAGGTACACAAACAATGAATAATAGCAGCTTCAGAGAAATACAACGAAGTACAAGTAGGAGAGGGATGGCACAAGAGAACAGAGCTTGGCCTACATGATTCCTAGCAGGATCGTTGTCGGTGTACAGTGAGGCATAACTAAATACTCGAATTCTAATCCATGCTAAAGATAAAATGATTCATAAAATAAATTTGGGACTCGAGTATTGAAGACCAAGCTCAAGAATGAAGACTCTGCACTCAAATAACCAAGAACCTTTACTTGTAAACAAGCTACATATTTATAGCATTTACAATCACCAGAAGGCAAGTTCAAATTGAACTCTCTCACCATTAAACAAAGATAAATCACTATTCAGGCGGCTAAAACATAAATACAAGCTTTAGTGGTTGAGAAATGTGGGTGAAAATTGAATTTTCACGCTTGACACAATCGTCGGAACATTCTGGAAAACACGTATAGGACCGCCGCCCTGCACAGGGAGGTGGTTACAGGACCGCCGCCCTGATCAGGGGGGCGGTCATGAAACCAGCCGCCCGAGGCGAGGTGGTGGTTTTGTAACTAAAAATAAAAATTCAAGAAAAGAGGAAAAAGGAGAAAAACAAAGCACGCAGGGGCTAAGCGGGGCATGCGGGATGTTAACGCATGTTTAACGAGCTTTCTGGATTCCGAACACCTTGCGAAGAGATCTTAATCATCATTGGGGCTTCCGTAACCAATTTCTGACTGTACAGTACATACAATTTTGGGTACGTACAATTCCCATGGGGTTGACCTCAAATGCGACCATGGGTTTGTGTGTTTATTTTCTCTCTTTTATTTTAATTATTGCTTAACTAATGTGCTCTTGTTTAGTTAATTAATCATTTTTATTATGCTAAGTTAGGATGTGACTAAGTGTGAATTTAATGGAGTAGATAGTCCTTGTTATCTTATTGATTTGAGAGGGTTTTTTAATTGATTTTTGAGTTGTGAACTCATCCCCACTTTTTTAATTCTTGAATTTAGGTTTGGAGGGCACTCTTAGAGGCTTGTGGGACAAGTTAAACTTATCCCATACCTCTTAAAAAAAATTTAAGCAACCATACCTATGATGTGAGGGGTTAATTTTAGCCTTCATTATGTGTTTTGAAGGAAAAAGGAGGAAATTAATTTCACTTTCTTATAAACTCTTTTAATTATTTCCTTAGAAGTATGGAGTAGTGGTTTGTGTGTTGAAGGAAAATTTTCATATCCTCACCCACCCATTTATGAGTCTTGGTCATTGTATTTGAATTCATCAACTGGATTAGAGGACAAGTGATGTGGCATCCTACATGGAGCCACCTCACCCTCTTCTCCATAGTTTTTATTTATATGAGCTATGTTGGATTTTTGGGGTTACTTCTTTTTGTTGTACACATGCATATTTTGGGGATTTTACTTGAGTTACTTGTTTTGGATCTTAGGAGTTGACTTTTGAACCGGCTTGGACCTAGAAGAAGCTTAAAGTTTGTTGCTTGACAATTGAAGGTTTTTATAATGGTACGGTAGGTTTTGATGCCGAATCACAACACCCCACAAATTTCCCAGGTTGAGATGGGGAATTCGATGTGATTTCCCAACATTGAGCTATCCTAAGTGTGTGAAATTGCTAAATGGGATAGCTTTCTCAAGAAGGTCGATTATCGCTCATAATGTACCTTCCACAAACTAGTCCTAATGCATGTAAAAATACTAACCAACCCTAACATACATCTTTCAAATGGATAAGGGTAGAGTGATTGCAAAAAAGAAACTTACACTATGAGTGGTGATACACGAGAAAAATATTTCTCATCATGCTTCCTAGCCCTACAAAATAGAGAAAGGGTGAATCTTGGGAGGTTGAACAAATGCAACAAAACACAAGTTAAACTAATGCATTAGAGGGAGGTTAGATGGCTTCAACACAAACCCAAAATGTAAACAATATTAATTCCTTATAAGTAAAAAAACAAAATTCATGTAATAAACAAAAATATGCACATAAAATCCTATTACAATGAGAGGTAAGAGAGACACAAAAATCATGTAGAGGTTAAAATAATTTTTAATTGCTCACAAAGTATTCACAAGTACATTACATGTGGGAGAGAGGCATGAAGCCATTATAGATTCTCGATGCAACATTGGAGCCCCAAGAAGAAATGGGGTGCATGGGAGAAGAAAGGTGATCAACCCTTTGCATGTGCAAACCCCTACATATTTATAGAAGAAATTTGAGGGGAGGAGAGAGAGAAATAAAACCAAAAATTGCTCTAAAACCCATAAAAATATTTGTTTAATCTTGCAATGAGTGCTTGGAGATCTCCAAAATATTTTCTCCATTAATAACCTTACCTTTTGTATGAAGTAACTCATTATGATTGCACTTGGATCTAGTCTAACTCTGGTAGCCTCATGATGACTAAACCTTTTAACCCAACTCCATTAATGGTCTTTACTTACCCAAGGGAACTATTTACTATTTCCTAATTTCAAAGGTTAAAAACATAAAAACACTCCTAAATATGATTTTCCCACACTTTGTATAGCTTTCTCTCATGATTCCATCGATTATTCATTTGTGAGAATCGACATCTAGAACTCAAGGCATCACATTTTGGGTTACGTTAACTCAAACTTTGGGGTTTACAAAACCTCCAAAAATCCATTTTTTACATCTCCATTATGCCTCCATTGTAAATATATCTATCTTAGCTTTCTATTGACAAAACATGATTTTACAACATTTTGATGTTCGAGCTCAAGTTATCATCGTTTGAATGAGGGTGCTTGAGTGTTACTTTGTGCATTGCAAGGTCGAATGACTTAGTTTTTATTCTTCTTTCCCTCTAGAAACATATATTTTATCAACATCATTGGATTCTTAATTGGAAATCCTTTCCAAAAGCATATATTTTACCAAAATGTTTAAAAATTGTTGAAACTATGATGGTTTGAAATTTGGGCATCATTTTGGTCTTCGGTCTTCATGAGCTCCTTGAGTCCATCCCAACATTTCATCGATTTGGTTTGTTGCACCAAGTTGGAATCTTTCTAATCTTGGTGAGCTGGATTTTTATGGCCAAGTCAGTTCCATTTAACACGATGACCTCTACTTACACGCAAACATCTCTATCTTCTTGTCTCAAAGATTAATGGCTCAAGTGATCAAATGAGGACTTGACCACCTATTGAAATTCCATTGGGTAGGAAATGCATTTCAAGCTTTTGTCCCCTTTGTCTATGGACTCACCCAACTCTAAACTTTGACATCGATCTATTGCAATTATGAACCATTCCATGCTCGAAATCTGAACGGCCCAACTACAAAACAACTCACTCATTGACCCCGAGAAGACTTTGACCTCTCAAACAAAAAAATTTCTACCACATTGCCATAACTCATTTCAGGTTTTGCATTTTTAGGTTTTTGAGAGGGATTTGTTATCAAATTTAAGGAAGATTTTTCCTCGAAACCTAGAATCCTTGAAGTATGAATACTTCAAGGTTCGGCTTCACGCTTCACTAACTCATGTTTTGAACCGATCCCCTTTCGAACACCTCGCCATCACACAAGCTCAATTCGTTGAGATCCCGCTTGGCCTTGTCTTCATTATTCCCGACTTGACCGAGATTCTTCCACCGTGAGCCCTTGGAGTTTGTGCCTATGCTCGAGCTGATTTTTTCCCCATTACTTGTTGCGCTAGTTTCTCTTAATGAGCTCACATCGCCCTCCGCGATACGATATATCTAGTTGAGATCGGGAGCCTAGCCTCCCTATTACTTTTCTTTGTCCATATCTAGGCCCTTTTCCAATACAACCGTTAGTTTACTTTTGCATGATCGATTCAAGCTCTTCGTCCCTGGCCACATCAAGCCGTCATTCCTTAACTCCCTTGAGTGAGCTCCTTTGGTCCTTCCACTACCTTGCCATGAACTTGATGAGATCACAAATATCACCATTGATTTCCTTTCACCTGGGTCACTAAGGTACTTGGCGAGCTCTCTTTTTGATTAGTTGCATATAAAGGCCAAAATAGAGATTTTCTTGACCTCAGAGCTCAACCTTTTTAAGTTTGTTGGAATTTTTACATTTTGTAGGCCTAAAAGGGGTAAGGGAAATTTTTACACTCATCAAATTTTTACCTAATCTTTCATGTTAAAGGGATGTGGGCTTTGGTTGGCCTATTCTTCCATGGCAAAAAAAAATAGTCAAAAATTTTGGCGACTAGTAGGGACATATTCCTACTAGATCCTCATATACCAAAGAGCCTTAGTACATCCATTGGACACAAAGTTACCATATGACAGCAATTTTGATCCCAAATCAAATGGAACCTTGAGACAACCTTCATATGTTTAGTCTATCTCATTGCTTCCACTCTCAATTTTCATAAGAAAATATTAAAAATAAGATTTGTGAATGTAGAAAATTAACCTCACTTGAGATCTTCACATGTTCCTCTCTAAAACCCTATCTAGCAAAACTAAATTGGAATGTCCCAAAACTTGATTCTACCAGGTACAAAACACACAATTGTTGATTGCTTGGCATGTATTGCATCTTTGCAGCGTTTTTAATAAGACAATTTTAAAGTTTTTGCATCACAAAACTTTATTTAATTTTAATTTCCTCTTTCTTCAGAAAGTTCCACTCTTCGACATGATGTGGGAGGTTGCTTTCTAATCTAGTGGAGACACTTGGAATTTCACCTATGATTGGTCTTGGAAGACTCAAAGAATGAAAATTTCATAAAACCTATCCTTAACTCCGATTTTAGTTGCTCTGCATTTGTTTTCTTTTGAAATTTGTAACCATTTCCCATACATGTGAAATTCTTCTACACGTGGGAGGTCCAAAGAAAAACTATTTACTATGTTGGAGAAAACATGAACCAAAATCTATATACAAAATGAAAATCATAATGCCGAAGTAAACATGTCGAGTGTTTATAACACTTGTTTTACGTAAAACAACCTACACCTACCATATACTAACCATAGAGAAAGAAGGCATCAAAAAATCCACGACACCGATTGTGCAAAGTAGATCCTTTTTCTTACAATTTGCATCCATGTGGAGGATTTGACATTGATCATGGCTCTGATAGCCATTGAAATTTGTCCCAAAATTGTCTTTCCATTTCAAAATCGGGGTACCAACCATAATTAAAACCACTCTTCCTCAAGGAGACCTCCATTGTATTGTTGGAGGTTTTGATATTTTCCTTGGTGTTGTGAATTTCTACCTCATGCCCTAAAGAGGGCGCAACCAGATTATGGTTTCTCTCCGCTCTAATGAGGCCAGTCCGAATTGGGAAAGGTCTAATCCTTATTATTTTCACATTCATTTGTGACCCTTCCCAATGAATGTGGTTATCTTGCATACTCTCCTTTAGAATGGGGCTTCTTGTAAGTTGATTTGTGCCTCACCTAGCCTCTACAAGTAACCTTGTTTCCACTTTTTTCATTGGTATTGGGCTTAGTTTTTCTTAAATTTCCCAAATTTCTTATTTGTCATGGTTTTTTAACAAAATTACCGCAAGTTCCGGACATGTAGAGAAACAAAGATAACTTCACTCAAATAAGTCACCTTTTTCATTTTAATTAAATTTTATCTCAAGACTTTGAGAATATGAAATGCTCTCAAGCACTCCTTCCTTAGAGTTTCCAAAATTTTCTTTTCCTTACCTATCCTATCCCTATCTCAACATGCAAATCCTTCCTAAAATTTACACCGCTTCATCCTAGCGAGTCCATATCGACTAGTCTTCATGATAAAAAAATTCATTTACAATTTTATTGATTGAGGAAGAGTTGTAAGAAAGAGGCTTCTAATTTTCCTCATGCTTTGGCAACATTGTCTCGTTCAAGTGACATATCTTTCTCGAACACGTCCCCCATGTTTCGATATGTTTCCTCTAAAACAAGTGTATGATTTTGCTGAAAACTTGGTTATTCAAGGTGTTGCACAAATGTATCCCATTCTCTAATTGCAAATGATGCCTCTCTTTCTATCATCCTTATAGGGTATATTGGTTTGGTGATAGATGGGTAGAATTTGTGGATAGTATACCGAATACCATAATTCCTTGTATTGTTATTGCATGGTATAGGATAATTGGATAGTTCCTGGTTGGACATGGGAGGGATTCTTACTAAGGCTGGGGTATGTTATGGGCATGGAAATTTTTGATATATCTAATGAAGAACATGAAAAAATAGAAGATTCTGATTTGGCAAGGAATGATCAAATTTTAATTTTTTTCATTTTGGCAAGGAATGATGAATTTTTCTCTTTCTTGACATAAAGGAAAAATTTGAGGGGGTGAGGAATGGATTGTAGTTACATGAATGGAATTTTTCTTACGGCTTTGAATCAAAATATTCTCATCTTGTGATGCTATGGAGAATTCCTAAGGAATATTATTTCCCCTTGTGATTGGATCAATACATCTAAGTCCACATCAAAGGACCTAAAATAATACAAGAATGCCAAACCTTGAGAGGTTATATTTTATTTAGGGATTTTATTTTAAGTCTTTTGAATCTGATGTTGAAATTAGTAATGAGTTCCATTAGTTCTCATTGTATTTTGTTGAGGTGATCCATGAGAGAGATTGTATCCAAATTTTCATTAATGATTCTAATTGGAGATGGATTGTGGTGTCAAAATACCATACCAATATTTCAATTTTTGTTTGATAGATATGACCAAAATCCTAACGTAAACATTTACCTCTATGATTTTATGAATGGAACAGGTGGTTGGTGATTTTATGAACATGATCAATTGGGGATTGATCTCCATTTCTATAGAAAAGAGGTAGAACTCCTGCATGAAGTAAATGGGAGTTCAACTACTGCAAGTAAAGGGGAATTGAACTGAAATGAGGGAAGAGAAGAACTCCTTGAAGTGCCATGACTGTATTGAAACATTTCCAACAAGTATCCAATAAGAGATGGATTATTCTTGAATCAATGGAGTCACCAATTGTGATTTCATGTGCCTCATAAGAAAATGATCAAATCAAGTGCATAATGAACTTGATGGTATGAAATGAACACCTATATGTGCAACTTGAATGGTTTAAAATGGATGTGTGGTTGAATTGGTTTAAGCGAAAATAGTCTCTAAAGTTCAAATGCCAAAGTCCTGAAATCTGAATTAGAAAAAACTCTGAAATTGGAAACCTCCAAAGTCCCAAAAATCTAGAAACCTTAGAAGTTTGAAACCCGAAAGGTATGAAATCTAGAAATTGCAAAAGTCTTGAAATCTTGAAATCCTGAAACCTAAAATACAAAAATTCAAAAAATCCCAAAAGTTTGAAAGTCAAATTTGAAAATCTAAGAGTAAAATTTTGAAGTTTAACCCAGATCTATCATTTGTGGAATTTTGAACTCAATTTTCGCATTTTAAGCCATCAAAAATTTATTTTGGGCTTAGACCCTTAGCTACAACCTCTTAAATTTAAAAATGGTAACCTCCAAAATATGAAGTATAGGGAAACCTCTTAAAATTCATTTCTTTTAACTTGGCTTCAAATACTAAAGGTTTGCAGGTAGAATAACATTGAAAAATATAAATCTAACTTCATGCATTCCCACCAGGCATGCAAAAACTATTGATGCGAGAATCACAACACCCCCAAATTTCCCGGTTTGAGATGGGGCATTGAGCTATTATAGAACATTGAACTATCCTAAGTGTGGGACATTGAGAAAAACTACTCCTAATGTAAGTAAAACTACTTAGTAACCCTAACCTACAAATTCCAAGGGGACGGGGGTAAAAGCATTGCATAAAAGAAACCTACACTTTGAGAGGTGATACACTAGAGAATGAGTTATAATAATGCTTCGCAGCCCTACAAAATGGATAAAATGTGAATCTTTGGGAGATTGGACAAATACAAGAGAAATCCAAGTTCCACCAATACATTAGAGGAGGTAAGATATTATGTTGCAATGAGAGGTAAGAGAGAGAAAAATCATGTAGAGGTTAAAAAAACTAACACATAACATAATTGTTTATTGCTAATGAAGTATACATAGTACATTGAATATAGGAGAGATGCATGAAGCCCTTACAGATTCTAGAGGATGTTTTAGATCTCTATGCCGAAATGGGTTGCATGTGAGAAGAAAGTTGATCAACATTTTGCATGTGCAAACAGTTTAGATATTTATAGCAGAAATTTGAGTTGTGGAGAGAGAGGAATACAAACTGAAATTTATCTAAAATCCATAAAAGTTTTTGTTTAATCTTGTAATGAGTGCTTGGATATCTCCGAAATATATGCTCCATTAATTACATTTCCTCTTCCACGAAATAATTGATTGTGATTGCACTTAGATCTATTCTACCTCATGTAGCTCCATTATGACTCCACCTTTTCACCCACCTCCATTAATGGTCTTCACCTACCCTGGGGTACTATTCACTGTTCCTAAATTTTTGAGGTTTAGAACCTCTAAAATCCTTAAAATGATGTTAACATGCTATAGAGCTTGCTCTCACAATTTGAAAAACTATTCATTTTTATTAATCAAACATCACGAGCTCGGTATCACATTTTTGCTTCTAATAAACTATGTAATTTTAGGGTTTACAAAACTTTCAAACATCCATTTTTAAAAAATACATTATGCCTCCATTGCAACTATATATCTCTCATCTTTCCATTGATAGTGATTTTGTGACATTTTTATGTTTGGATTTTAAGTTATCATCATTTGAATGAGGGGGTTTCACTGTTACACTTAGCAATTTAAGGTTGCATGAATGGATGTTTATCCTCCTTGCCCTCCCAAAACCTATATTTTATCATCATCATTGGAATCTTCATTTGAAATCATTTTTTTAAACTGTTAAGTTTCTTAAAATGGTTAAAGATTATTCAAATTATGATGGTTTGAAATTTGAGCATCATTTTGGTCATGGATCTTCATGAGCTACCTGAGCCCATCCCTACATTGCATCGATCTAGTTTGTTGTGTCGAGTTCGGGTGTTTCTATTCTTGGTGAGATGCATTTTTATTGTCCGAGCCACTTATCTTTAACGTGGTGACCTCTACTCGCACACAAACCTTTCGATTCACTTGGTTCAATGCTAATGGCTCGATGATCAAATGATGGCTTGATGGCCTGCTGAAATTCCATTGGGTGGGAAATGTAATTTAGGATTTCAGCTTCTTTGTCTTTGGAATCGCATGGATCTAAAATTTGACATTGATCTGTGGCAGTTCCAAACAATGTCATGCCCAAAATCCCCAATGGCCCAACTCTGAAACAACTAAGTCGTTCAACCCAAGAAGACTTTGAGCTCTGAAATTTCCAACTCTTTACATGTCACCATGAATCATTTCAGGTTTCGTATTTTCAGTTTTTGGGAGGGAGGTAAGTTTTAATTTTTGCGGTGGTATTTTTCGCCTAATCTCTGAATCCCTTGGGCTTGACGCTTCACCTGCTCACGTTTCTAACCGAGCCCATGTTGAACTCCTCGTCGTTGCGCAAGATCGATTCGATGAGTTCAACCTTTTTCTTGTCTTTGTTATGCTTGGATTGGATGAGCTTCTTCCAATTCCAACCCCTGGATTTATTTCCTGCGCTCAGAGCCGATTTGTCCCCACAACTCGTCACACTAGTTTCCCCTAACTAGTACGCATCGCCATCTACAATACTCTAGATCCGGTATAGCTCGGGAGATTTTCCTTGTTATTACTTGTTCAATCTATATTTGGGCCCTTTTCTAATAGGACTGCCAATTTGATTTTACATACTTGATCCAATCTCTTCATTGTCAGCTACACCAATCCATCATACCCCAATTAACCCAAGCGGGCTTCTTTGTTCCTACTGCTACTCATCCATGAGCTCGATGAGATCAAAATCTCACCACTGATTTCCTTCCACCTCTGCTCGCCGAGTAGCTTTCCGAGCTCTCTTTTTAGCTCAGTGACCTATAAAGGCCAAAATAGACATTTTCTCAACCCCGAAGCTTAGGCTTTTGAATTTTCTGGTAATTTTCACATGTTATAGTCCTAGAAGGAGCTGAGTAAGTGGAAAGTTTAGACTTGTCATATTTTTATCCACTTTTTATTTCTAATCGGATGTGGGCCCAGGTTGGCCTATTCTTTCCTAGGGGCAAAACTATTCAACAATTGGATCTATACCCTTGGATTTTATTTTACTTGTTGTGTCTTGTATTGTAAAATGAATGAATGTTTGTGTTTTTTTATTTGGTGTAGTATTACCTTAACGAAGGTGTGGGGAGTAGAAAAATGGGACCACCGTGTGGAGGAAAATGTATTTGTGGGGTATTGTGGAGGGAGTTTGAATAGGGTGTTCCATGTATGGGGAAAGAAATGAAAAATTATTGCTAGATTTTTTATATTTTGAAAAGAGGAGAGATAAAGATATTATGAGTGTTTGTGATGTGCGATTTGGAGTTTATTGGTGGAACCCCTATTTCACTTTGGAGGTAAAAGGAGGTGCTTCCCATATTTCTCTTCTCCTCTAGATTAGATTTTAATCCTATGTATTGGAAAATTGTATATTTTTTTATTATTATTATTGTGCTTGTATGTGTGCAAGTTTTGTTGCCATGAATGTATGTATTGTGGAAGCATTTGTAAAGATTTTCCACATTGCAAACACTCCCTATTTTTCCATTTTTGGGATCGAGGCCAATGAGAAGGGTGCCTTCATCTTTTCATTGGAATAAGGTTGGGAGGTGAGTGTTTCCTATGCTCCCTTCCTTTTTGTTGTGTTGAAGATGAAGAAAATTATTCTAGAGTTACAAGTTGTTCATGGGATGAAGACAAATGTATAGAGACCAAAGAAGAGAGAAAGTTTTTTGTAAAATTTTATCATGTTGTCTCCACCTTTGAGATGGGTGATTTTTTACTCCTGTATTTTAAAGTGAGTTCTTGTAAATTAATTTTCAAACTATATAATGTAAATGTTGAAAAAAGAAGTTGTAAGTAGTATTTTAAATGGAAATGTATCTCTTCTCAAATATGGACTTTAATCAGTAGTTGCATTGTGACTTCATTTTGAAAAGGGTCTTCTGCATTTGAAATATATGGTAATATATGTTTGTTTCCCTTTTTAAGTATTTTTTTCAATCTTGGTAGTTAAAGGAAAATGAACTTTCGTTTGAGTTATGTTTATACTTTTCATTATCTTTCAACAAAGTATGTAAAATGGTGTGATTTAGTGTTGTTGACATGGTTTTTTCAACAATATTACAAAGAAAAATGTATTCATTTAGTTTTATTAATCGAAATAAATTATAATTTTCATTTGCGTATTTTGTTAAATTAAACCAAACTTGGAGTCTTGTTTATATATATATATATAGCACAATATCTATGTTTATATATAACCATTTATAAAAAAAAAAAATTCCATAGTGATCGATGCCAATCGGTCAACCATGTCGGTAGAATAGAAATCGACATCGGCTTTGAAACATAGTTACGGTTCTATAGTTTCAACCTTTAAGATTAGTTTCATTAATAATACTTCAAAGACAATACAATAGAGATTATAATATATTCGTAGCCTCATAAATATATATACATATGTATATATTTGATAATATCTACATTTGTGTATATGTTTATAAAAATGCACCAGATTTACTCGGAACTAGTGCCGACAAAGGTGTGACTTACATCAATAGCGTAGAAGGAACTATTACCGGTTAAGAAATTGGCACTCACCAATGCATGAACTTTTGTTTAAAAACATGTGTTTCAATCAAAACCTACAGCTTAAATGAATATAAATGACTAGGTCATAGATCTATCTTATATATATATATATATATATATATATATATATATATATGTATGTATGTATTTGTGTCTATATATACAAGTGCATATACTCTTAGATCAACCAAAAAGGATTTACCCCAAATGTTTCAACTCAAAAACAAAGGGCAAAAAATACCCACAACATGATTATGGTTGAATCATTACAATAATAGAAACAAATTAAATACACACGCAACCCTAAGAACAACAAAACTAAAATGGATAATATAATGGAGGAAGCATGCTCCCATTTATAAATCTAGATCTAAAATAAAACATGCATGGTTTCCCCTCATGTTTCCATAGTCTCCACCTCATTAACCCCGCAAAACACAATTGAGAAAATGAAGATGTTAGGGAAAGAAAAAAATAAAAAGGGAAAATAATGATATTTAGTGCTTTTAGGAAAAACCTAAAATCTAAGGGCCCATATCGATTTAATCATAGGGTAGAGATTTAATCCTACACATTTTAAGTTGTTGGAATTTTTGGGAATGGGTATTTTAAAAAAGGTATGGATATTTAGTTAATGGGGACCACCTAGTGTTTTTGACATGGGTATTGGTGGGATAGAATAAGTTGTGACCCTTTTATTATGTATTAATAGATAAATAAATGACATTTTATTATAAGGATTAAATAAATAATAGTTTACATGGGCATTGTAGATAATGATGTAAAAGGGATAAAATAAATAAAGGAAAAATGTATAGTGAAATAATTAAATGATGTGCATGGATGGTTAAATTATCGGAGGAAATGAATTTAAACCAATTTAGGAAATGATTCTTGATACACATAAGATGATTTTAAATGGATGATATAACGAGTTTAATTAGCCTATATTTTAAATAAAAAATTATGGAAAACTTAGAAGAGGATTAATTTCTGAAATGATTTTGGGAATTAATATATATTATTTAATTATTAATTTGATTCCAACTACCTTATGAATGTTTAGAAATTTTTAACATGAGGTTAATTGATCACAACTAATTTTTATTTCCTTTTCAACCTTTTTAAACAAAAATAAAGTCCCATAATTTTCATAAGCAATTAATGTTGTTTGAAATGGTTTTGTTGCATTGAATTTATGGGCGTTACAAGGTGTGTGTTGAGAGAATAAAACATTAGGGAGAGATATGTGGGATTTTATAGTGAGGGTTCACTCTTATTATGTAGTATCTCATATTTGTATATATTTTTCTCCTAATATGACTAAAATGTCTTGCAAATATTTTTTTTTATTATTTTGATTAAGTGTACGAATAATTATTATGTTAACTATTGTGTAACACATGAATATTACGTTTAGTATAAATGCAGTGTTTGATAATGTCATGGAATCAAAGAAAATATCACGGGGAAGATCCACTATAATCTATGGTTTGCATGTTATGCAAGAGAAATAAACATATCAATAGGAGTTTAAGATTAGTTTTAAGCATATTTATCCTAGGTGAATAGTATTTTCTAGATAATTGGATTTATTAAATGTTTTGGCTTTCTTCAAATTTCTATTAAAGGAGATTAGGTGATAGGTGGAGGCTCATAAGGTGACACAATTAACACCATCATATATTGTATATATTTATAACTCATATTATCCCAAACCATGTACATGAATTTGTGTTATTCTTGAATAAAGGAACCATGGATTATTTTCCAATAAATGAACTATAAATCAGAAGATAATTCAAGCTCATAATTGTCAATTTGGATTTTTACTTTCAATAACTCATGTTGGTGGAGTTTCTTGTAAAACTCTTCCATGCTCGTAACATCAAGTTCTTGGCATATTCAAACATGGAATATTTTGTTCAATCATGATGCTACATTTCCAAATCACCATTGAGTTTGTGCTCAAACCTAGGATTTTATTATTCCTTTTTATCCATAACTACCATGCCAATTTATGAGGATGCACATTTGGGTTCTATTGAAAAATATCATACTCAAATCCATTACGTGATTGAAATGTAGACTTGGTATTCATGTAAAATTCAAATAGTAGTGATGACACTGTAACAAAGAATTCTTTTCTAAGAAAAATCATACTAGTATACACATTTATTAGCTTTACACATGAGTATGCATGTGGATTCCTCATTTAATAACTAACTACAAAATGACATATTCATATAGTTTTATTGTAGTATTAACTTTATATTTGATAAATTGTTTTGAATAAAACAATTTCGACCATTAAAACGTATCATTGTTAAATAATTCGTTATTATCAGTTGTTCCACCTGGGGAGAAAGGATACACCGTGGTATTGAGGGGGTGGATGTTTCAGTTACAGGTGTTTTCTTTGGGGGTTTCGTGTTGGTTCTTTGTGGGTATATGTAACAAAACATGCTTATCATTATTTTAGAAGAATAGGAAGCCACAAAGGTTTTTTTTAGGGTGCAATGTTTAATATTAAATGTGTCTTGACAGTCCAATGTATTGATCATGCCTACATAGGCATCAATTTGGATAAGTAAACAGTTGCGATATATTACAAAAAAATTAAACTGTTGGTTTCGTAGGCATATTTAAAACAACGTATTCCTAGAAACAATTGAATCTGCATGGATGAGAGATTCTCAGTGGAGTTTACATTGATCAAGAACGCCTTTAATTTTATATGCAAGGAATTATTGTTTTGGTGTTATATAATTGCAACCAGTTACTAGTTGGCCACTTTTTTGTTACAGTAGGCCTAAAATCCTTTTTGTATAATAATGTATATTACTATTCTTGTGTTGACTTAGGGTTTTAACCTATAAAAAGGATTAAAAAAAATTACCCCAAGTCTTTTGTATAAATTAAAATCATAAAGAGCAACTGAAACTTTATTTTGTGTACCATTACCCCAAGAAAATAAAAATGCACATAAAATATAATGCTTATAACAGAAGATAAATATTAAATAGCCTAGAAAAACCCAGATCTTTTGTTGAGAACATAAGTTGACTTGTTATTAAAAATCATGTGTAGAATTGAATTAATAGGAGAAAAAAACAAAATTGAACACAAAATGCCATGTGTATAATAGAACGTAAATAACCTAAAGTAAAGGAGAATTTTTTGTTTCGAAAATAAGTGGAATTGCTATGAAAAATTTAGGTGTGTAGAAGAATCAACAGGGATAAGAAATGTAAATTCAACACAAAAAAACCAACATGAAACATGGCATTTTGTAGAGGAAATAAGTGGACTTGTCCTTAAAAATTCAAATGTGCGGTAGAGATTATCAAGACAAGAAAAAAATGGTATACAAACACCATACATAGAACTAACATAAATAACCTCGATAAGCTGGGACATTATTTTTGGAATATCATAAAAGTGGGTACAAAATACAAGTAAATTTAAATGTAAGCTTGTATACCTCATGTAATGCAATTTCCGGAGATGTTGTAACAACTCAGGTCAGGTAGGTAATTTCAAATTATGTGTTTTTATAAAATGATGTTGACCATTTAAAAATTATCATTATTATTAATTATTTACTATTAGTTTAACCACGTGGGGGAGGAGCAAGGATACATCGTGGTATTTGGAGGTGCATGTTGCGATTACAATAGTTTTTTTCGGGGTGTTTGTGTTGGTTCATGCGGGAGTATGAAGCAAGACATGTTTATCATTGTTTTAGAAGAATAGGAAATTACACAAATTTTTTAAGGTTGCAACCTTAAATATGAAATGCGTCTTGACATTCCAACACAATATGCATGCTGCATGCATAGGCATCAATTTGGATAATTAAACAATTGGGCTATATTACAAAACAAGTAAAATGTTGGATTCATAGGGATATTGAAAACAACAAATTATTGGAAACCATTAAGTTTGCATGGATGATGGATTCTCAATGGAGTTTCGATTAATCAAGAATTCCTTTATTTTGTATGCGGGGAATTTTTGTGTTGGTGTTATATAATTGTAACCGATTACTAGTTGACCACTTTTTTGTTGTAATAGGCTTGTTATCTCTCAAAAGTTCACCCTTGTTACTATAGGAGTACTAAGCTTTCTTTATCTCTCAATTCCATAGATACAATGGAAACACCTCAGGTTTATGGGTAAACCTAGTATTGAGGTGAGTCTTTGGTATCAAGGATGGTTCCTTATTGATGTATCCTAAACAATTTTTTTGGGTTTTTGAGGGTAAAAAGATTGTTGTAACTAAATTGAAATGAGCTGATACACAAAAATTATTGAGAGGGATTGAATGAGTACATGCATAATAAAGTTGAGAAAAAGTTGCAAATGCATGAACAAATGGTTTGTGCGAGAATCTTAAGGAAAAACACTTATGTATTGAGGGATAAATTACAATAACACAACAAGTTAAACATACACACTAAGACTATGTAGGAAATACCAGATTTGCAACAAGGTAAGATGATTAATCATGGAATTAACATTCACAACAATTAATGGAAGAATAAAAACCACCGCAAATAATTGGAAAGACAATAATTTGTTCTTATTCAAGGAAAAACTGGAAAAAATATGCATTAGCACTCCTATGTCCAAAAAGTTTTCCTCGGGACTTGCCATGCACACAATATATAGAAATAATTATTCACCCCCATTACCTAAAAATAGACTACAATCATGCATGATAATTGTATCCTTTTCCTTTGAATAAATACTAAATAAGGCCTAAAATTATCCATGCCATTACAATAGGAAAAAATAGCCTTAATTTCTCAAAAACTAGCTCAAGTAAAACTGATTTGAATCCTACTCCAATCTTCGCATGATCGTACGGTACATATTTGGAAGAAATAAGGTTATTTATGGGTGAATAATAATTGCTATTATTATCCTTTCTTAATCTACAATTAATCTTGCACATGCATACAATTTGTCTTCTTGTGTAATCTGCCACCTAGTGGATGATGTGAAAACTATCTTGTCATTATTTTTCTTCATGTGATCCCATGCAAAAAACAAATCCTATCCATTTTGTGACCTATGCATGTGCAAAAATAATACTCCTTTTGTAAATAATAAGGATTTTTTGAAAAGGTTAAGGTAACCTCCAATTTTTTCCCTTTCACTGATCCATGTGATAACATTGATGTTTACCACCTTTACACATGCATTATCCTCCTTTACATTGGCATATAATTAGACTTAATCATGCTCATACCCTCTTGATTATTTAATTTCATATAATAATTTTTATAAGGTTTCAACCTTATACCTTTTGGGCCCTTGATTCATCATTATAATAGTCAAATTTCTTTTTGACTTATCATTGCACCAATTATAAGGTGTCGACCTTTTTCATAGTATGGAATTAATCATTTTCGACATCCTTCTATGAAAAAGGTTATACTAAAAGGGGAAATATTAGTTTGATGTACACTTATAACATGATTGGAATGATTTTGCCTTACTTTGTTTACATGAAGATTAGACTATGGTAAAAAATAATGATTACTACCTTAGACTAAGTTTTAAGGACTTAATCATTTGATCTAATCATGGTCCCGGTTTCCATGAGGCTCAACTGATAAGTAATATTAGTTATCCTTTACCATGGTTGGTTTTTAAGTTGTTGACATGTTGTATATTTCAAACTATGGTTGAGTTGGAAACAACGGTGTCTTTAGTAGGAAAAAAAGAAAACTAACCCTAAATTTTCAATGCATTTTGATGAGCTCTTTTCGATCTAGAAAAACTCTGCTCAATTTTCTTTCAATGGCCATTAGAGATGATTGTCAAAATTTGTGTCTTCTAGTCTCAACATGGCATATTCCATTGGTAAAAGCTCAATTTTCTTCCACCATGGAAGAAGGCTTTGCTTTGGAGATCTTATCTTTGTGCATTTTGGCTTTCACTATGGAGTTTTGAGGGGAAAATATTTTCCCACCAAGACAGGTCATTGATCTTTAAATCATCTGGGTATTTTTCTGTGAAAACCCTATTTCAAAGTTCTGGAGGGTAAGATAAACATTCATTTCACTATACATTTGTCTTCTTGTTGATGGGTAACTTCATTTACTCAAATTTTTACTTCTAAGCTCATATACTGGTCTCTTTTAATCATTTGAGATGCCATCATTAGATGTTTTCTTTTCATTTATTTTTTTGACACTCTATCATTTTTGTGACCTTACCACCATTAATGGGTACTTGCGCTCTGTTGGGTTTTGCCTTTCAAACGAGACACTATTTTTATTTGATCTCAAAGTGTTGACCTGTGTGGTAAGTTACAAAGTTTTTACCTCCAATACTTTGATTCAAATTAGATTTACTAATACCCATTAATGGGTTTCTTTATGATTGACCTTGGTTTGTACTTGTCTCCGATTTCAAAGTGTCTTACACTTTGCTCTGGAACTTTTTAACTTATGGCTATTGATCCATGTTTTTGGCTCGGATCTATTTTGAAATGCTGCAAAGGTTATACAGCTAGTTCTATCTAACTCCTTAGATATGGGGTTCGATTCTATGCTTTCGAACTCTATTTTTTTAGCTCAAGGGTTTCAGTCATCTAGGTTCTCTTGTCAATTCTATCATTGTTGGGTTTGAAACAATAGTGAATCCATTATCATTGTCACCTGAGACCCATGGAAAGTTGTTCATGCCCTGATATTTTGGAGTATTCATTGTTAAAGGTGAGTCTGTTTTGTTACGAGTTGGTCACTTTACTCTATTTTTGCACTTACTCGTTATTTTGTGCCATTATATTGGTAAATGAGGTCATTGTAGTAATGATTTTGTTGAGCTTCGACATCACTTTTCCACTTCTGTCATAGTAAGGGAAAGCTTTGTTATTTCGTGGTTATTGTGCATCAATCTTTTGCTTCAAAAAGGTTCATGCTTTTACTATATGGCTCTACCTCCATCATTCATCTCTGAAGCTTTAGTTTCTATCTCAATGGCTTTCATTTTGCAATGTCATGACTCTCCACTTTTGACTAGATTCAAGGTTTCTATTTAATATATTTTGACCCCTTGTAGCCCAAACATCATCTAATGGCTCATTGTGACTTCTTTGTTACTTAGCAGATTTGCTTTTGTTCAGTTTAGATGTACGTGGTTGACCATGTTTACCTATACTTACATACTTTATTTTTGTGGCCTTTTATTTAGTGAATAAAGGAATGTTACAATTATCATTAAAACTCATAGCAATCTATAAACTTCTATTTTTTAGATTACATGAATTTATTTTCCATAAGTTCCTACTACTGTAATCTTAAGTAGCTATTAGTTTTTAAGTTTCTCTCTTTTGCTCTAACAATTCGAGTAGGAGAAAACATTGTTTTACTATAATTTTCATTGGTTTAAGCCCTTTTTCTTTCTATCATCTAGTGGCCCTTGACATTGAAAAATGTACTTGGAATATTGTGAAAAACATCAAACCTTTGTGTTAATTCCTTTTCGGTTGTTGTAGCAAATCATAAAAACATGTACCATTGAGCTATTGAAACTTGAACTGTAAAATTTGTTTCCTTCTACATTTTTGAATTATTAGAATATTTCTAGCTAGTTCATTCTTATATAGGCTTTATTTTCACCTTTTGAACTTGATCTTCAATTGGTACTTGAAAAGATGTCCTTTTACTTGGTCTCAAGAAAATGAAGCATTTTGAAAATTATAAGTGACTTAAGTTTGCTAGTTTCTTCAAGAACATATTGTAGCCACAATGGTTTAGATATAGTTGAATTCCATTAAGAATGACATGGGTGTACCTTTGATTTATGTATAATTGTATCGTGTACCTTCAAATTTTGCATTCTTTGAATTTATGCACTTGTGTAGTGCCCACTTCCCTTTGACACCTTTTTTATTATTGTTCTCTTTACTCGTCATATGTTGCACTTATGGATATATTATAGCTTTTTGATTTAGCATGTTAGTAGATATCAGAGATATTGAACTGTTGTTGATTCGATTTGTATTTGATGCATATGGACCATTAGAGATATTTGATGTTGATATTGATATACTGTTGACATGGTTATTTATCTATAGTTATAACATGTGATATAGTTAGTCTTATTGAGTAGACCTTTGATAGTGGGATTAATGTTGTGATCATTTGACATGGATGAAATATGGAATAGAAATGTGCTAGAAATTATAAGTGATATCAATTTGCATAGACAATATTAATTCATACATAGTAGATTTTAGAGTTATATTGTATATTTTGGCATGGATTTTTTAATGCGGTGACAAGGCTAACGGAGGTATTCTCTATTTTGTAGCTACATTATATTCACAACAACATTGGTGGATTGGAGACCAACCACATCAGAATTCAAGAAGAGTTCAACTAGGGTCATCATGGCAACATGTAATTGTGTGTGTGTTAGAATTACTTTGGTTAGGGGAAAATTGTGACCAAGGGGTCATGTGTTGTTTTGTTTTAATTTCTTTCTTTAAAATGTTAGTATGTGTTTTCATAAAAATATATAATTTAGTAATGACTTCTAATTGTTTTATTATTTAGATTTTTGGATATGTGTTACCCCTTTATTACTCATGGGTTGTATTGTCTTAAATAAGCTAATTTAAATTTGTCCTAAACTAATTAAAGATGCGACCAAAAAGGAATTCATTTATTAGACTTGATTTACTCTTGGATTTTTGTGTTGAATGTTTTTGTTTGAGTCTTGAGTGTAGCACACTATACCCTTCATCGAAACTCAAATTTGGCCTTAGAGGCCAAACTTGGATGCTTGTGGGTTAATTCAAACTTGTCTCGCACCTCTTAAATGCCTATGAAAATCCTACCTATGGGTTGGGGGATCAAATTTAGGCCCTATTAGGTGATTTGGGAAGATAAAAAGGAGGAATATTAGTTGCACTTTCTTTCAAATTTTTAATTTTGTCCTTTGGGGAAGTGGGCTTAGATGAAGTGTGTAAGGTTCTTGTCATTCCTCCAACCACTTATTAATTCTGCATTAGAATATCAGCTTGACCAAGTGATGTTGAGTGGAGAGGAAATGAGGTGAAATCCTTCTTGGAGCCACATCATCCCTGTCTCTCCTTTCTCTATTTATTGTTTTCATTTTGCTTGTTTGGGGTTACTTGATATTTTTAGTCTCTTGAATTTTTGGAGAGTGAGAGGATTTTGAGAGAGTTTGTGGATTTTGGAGCTTTGTGGATGCTTGCTTGGTCTTTGGAGAAGCTTGGAACTTCATACTTGGAACAAGCTCTACCATGGAGAGGTAGGAGCTTCACCTTAGTTTAAATTATGTTCTTTTTTATTTTATGTGTTTATATGTTGTGTTGAGTGTTGTTGTCTCTTTGGAATGCTTGTTGGGTGTGGGTAGATTGCCTAAGTTGGGAGTGGGAGGAGACTATGGGAGTTTTCTTGTAGGGATGCATAAGAGATCACTTTCTTGTGGAGGGAGTTTTGGTTGGGTTTCCCACCTACTATGAGGAATGCTTACATTTCTTCTTGTTTCTTATTATGATGGATGCTTAAGAGATTGAGGAGGCATAAAGTATATGGAGGTATAAGGGGTACTTGAGGGAGGAATCAGATTTTGTAGGGGAATTGTGATTTGCATTAAAGGATTTTAGGTGGGCACCCATTCCAATTGGGAGGCATAAGTCTCCTTCCCATAAGTCTTACTCTTTTTGGCTTTCTTGATAAACCTTGTGAGTTTGTTGCCTTGTTGATTCTTCTTGTTGAGTTGTTATTGTGTTTGAATGTTAATGGAATGAATGTGAAACTATACTTTATGTATTGTGGAAGCTTATAGTTGCCATGATTTGGAATCTTCTCCCATTGTAATGTAGATGGGGCTCGGGGCCAATGGAGAGGATGGATTCTCCTCTCCATTGGATATCTTGGTTGGGTGGAGAGCATTTCCTCTCCCCCTATTTTGTTTTGAATCAAAAAAATTCTTGGAGGAGATATCTTGTTGGTGTTTGGAGATTGGAGTCTTGTTGATGACCATGTGAAACTTCCTTAGTATTTTACCCACATAGAGTGGAAGAATTTGTAACAATATGTTTCATTCTTGTATTTACATTTTGTATGACTTCCACATCATGTGGAGAAGATTGTTTTAATCTTGTGAAGAAACACATTGCATTTCATTGTGACTATAGAAGTGTATTATATATATTGAAAGGAAAGAAAAATATTGTGTGATTTAGTTGTGAAATGGAAAAGAAAGTTTACTTTCATTATGGAGTTGTTTTTATTGTAAATATGTAATAAGGAAAAGAAATGACCAAAATGGATATATAGTGCAAAAGTTTAATTGGAAGTTATAATGTGAAAATGAGAGTTTTCATTCAAATAGTTGTCATATTGTAGATAAGAGAGAAGCAAATGTAGAAATTGTTAGAAGTTGAGGTTGTTTGTATAACAAACTTGAATGGAAAAATAAAGTTATTTTAGCTATTTCAAATGTATGAACATTCTAGTAAAATGAAAGAGAGAACAAAATAGATTATAATGTACTTAGAAATGTGGATTTTAAAGCAAGGAAACTACAAAGTAATGGAATAGGATAAAATTCCCTTTTGCTCTTGTAATGGAAAGAAGAATCTTCTTAAACAAATGGAAATTATTCTTGTAAGTAGATGAATTTAGTAGAATTGAAAACACTAAAAAATGAATTGATTTAGCTAAGAAATGAGAAAAAGAGCAATAAATCTCAAATATGGAACTTGAAATGACAAAAAAATTAGAATTCACTTATAAACCTTTTTGTAATTTTAAGTCTTTGTGAAAATCCCGGCATTATGGTTCTATTTTTCTAAAACCAAACCGCCACCACCACATGCAGGAGTAGCAATCCCATAACCACCGCTCGAGCTATTGTGGAGATCTCAAAAGTGCCACTCAAGTAGAGCAGCGAGTCCATGGTTTGTCTCCCATATAGGGCAATAGACCTAGGACTACCAGTTTGCTCTAGGTGGCAGGTCCAGTCACTTATGATAGAATTCTACAGATCCGCGCCTGTGCATGAAATTTAATCAATTTTCTCAAAATTCTAAGTTGTAAAATTTAACCTATATGTACTAGCAAGTAAAAATGAGAAATGCCATGGAATGGAACAATAAAACACACAATTGGTGAATCTAAAAACATTCTTTCATTTATAACATTAGGGGTAGGGTTAGCACCAAATGTAAACCCAATACACAAATATCTTCAAATAAAATCTAGATTGCTTGAGAGAAATTCCTCCCAATCCTTGAATGAAATAGATTACATAAATAAAACTAAATCTAAACTAAGCCTAGACTAAATCTCCATCTAGAATCCTCCATGGCTCTTCCTCTTTTGCTCCCATGGCATTCTCCTCTCTAACCTATAATTGTTTTTAACAAAAGGAAATGCCAAATGAGAATAATAGAATGAAAAAATGTCTTTATAGAATTTCATATGGATTTTAGGGCTAAGTTGGTAACCCTAGGATCTAATCACCAAGATGGATTTAATCTAAGGGTGGAGAATTGACCCTTCTTTTATTAAGAGAAAATGTATTTCAAATATTTTTATAAATTCCTTAAGGGTATGTATAGATGAGTGAGTGGGGCCATTTGATCGCTAGGGTGTAATGTTCCTTTTGAACCCTTAGTATGTGTAGAAATTTAGTAAAGTTTCCTTTAAGCTATTAGGGTAATGAATTTAATAAATTAGCAGTAGGTTAACCCTATTAGGATTGAACCATTAACCGAAGACAAGATAATATTTAATTAAGTAAATTAATCCTTGTTACCTTCCTATAGAACTATTGATTTATGGACCCTAGAGATAATTGTGCTAACATGTAACTTTTAACTAGACCTGGTTCTCTAATTGTAAAACTGAGTTAAGTAGTGTAAGTAAGTTAATGAACCCTAAAGGTTAAGCACCATTGTAACATCCTTGTACCTTAACCTTTGTTGTACCCTTCTCTTAAACAAAAAAATTAGTCACATTTTCGAGTTAAGTGTTAGGTTGGAGCGTGTTCCTAGAATGTCATTTTTACAGGTGTTACACTTGGTATCAGAGCCGTGGGTTCAAAACTTTGACCCTTGGGCACACGTAAAAACATGAAACATGAATATTTAACCTAGTGTAAAACTGAATTCTTTTAATCTAGAAAACCACAATGTCTATTAATTGTATAGTTTAGAAAACATAGAAAACTGAAACAAGACCTACAATAATGAACTAACTCTTGCCTTGATCGTGCGGGAGGTGTAGATGAGACGCAGGGGTATTTTCACATAGACCTAGATATACCACGTCCATAGTAGTCAGTAATGGCCATTTTACCTCGAGATATTATAGACACTTTAGGATGTTAATGTCACTACACGTGGAGATCTCTTGGGAGGAGGTTTTGCTAGACATGGCATGGAGTCGTCAGTAGAGGCCCATGTATCCCCTCGACATAGCGAGGAGTATCGGGAAGAGAACTTCCATGCAGAGTTAGATAGGGTCTAGTCACCATAGAGAGGACATGGGGACAGGATCTCGGGACATAGGAACAAGTCTCGAAGCCCGAGATAGAGGGAGGAGCATACAAAGAGACGTAGGAGTCATCGACATCAGCACCAGAGACCATATCGGGAGATCCTTAAGCTATGACCATCCCACTATTCGAGTGATATAGGAGGCTTTCAAGTAGAGGCACGGTTGGTGATCTTGAGCGGATGCTTCAATCTCTATCCTTGAACTAGCAACATGAAAGCTCGTATTGTGATCAAGCTTCGAGGGATAGAGAAGGAGTTTGGTGGAGGATTGAGGAGGAGAAGTGCCACATTGATTCGAGAGATAGTTACCTAGGAGATTTCGAGGAGAGCTTCAGAGGCAGTTATTTTCCCAGAGAGGTTTATATAAGTAGCGGATGGAAGAGTTTCACAACCTCCGTTACGCATCGATGACTGTGGCAGTATGAGATTCAATTTCTAAACCTACTCCACTACGCGACTATATGTAGGATGAGCAGGTATGGATTTATAGGTTCATCTGGGGTCTAAACTTGGATTTGGGTGTCACGGTGCACATTCACTGCCCACAGACATTAGTAGAGGTCGTGGAGAAGGCCTATATTGTAGAGGAGACATAGGGGAAGACATAGTAGGCTAGAGATAGAGTTCGAGTTGTATTCAACAGTGCGGGATGACGGATCGAGGGGGTCAATTCCTCCATGTGGTGGACAAAGTTTAGGATAGGCTTCATTCAGGCCACCATAGTAGCTACCTCAATAGCGTAGTAGTAGACCCACCCACCTTACAGACCTCCTCATAGATTTTATGCGTA
Organism: Taxus wallichiana var. yunnanensis; assembly: GCA_018340775.1. Taxonomy (NCBI): domain Eukaryota; kingdom Viridiplantae; phylum Streptophyta; class Pinopsida; order Cupressales; family Taxaceae; genus Taxus; species Taxus wallichiana. The sequence continues at coordinate 955,409,309 of CM031239.1, read as the reverse complement.
GAGAGGATGAAGTATGGGGCCTCCTCCTAGGGGTCTCATCAGGATATAGGGTACACCGAGAGCTCGGTCGGTAGGACCTCGTCGGCAGAGATCTCAAGCATTCCATAGCCGGATCATCGGGATCCACAACTCAAACCTCTAGAGCACTGCTGGAGTTACATCCCACTAGAAAGGACCAGGAAATTTTTATGGTTATGGTGTTGCTAGACACCATTGGAAAGAGTTCCTTAGAACCCTAGCAATAAGGGTAAGACACAAATCTTAGAGCTTACTATTGGAGATATAGCACAGAGTCATCGGATCTACGCAGTGGTCGAGAACTACTAGGTGAGCACTAGAGTATCGTGATAGAGACGACATGTAATATTTGTGGTGTTTCTACCTTTATTTTGTTTGATTATTATTCTTCCGATTATTTTATTGCACCATCCTTAGTAGAGCATTACAGGCTTGTGGTAGTTAGGCAGGGTCGTAGTTAAGACATTGAGATGGCTTCGGAGCAAAAATTTATGTAGAATCCTTAGTTCAGGAGTGTGTAGTGGATTTGGGACCCTTCATCACTACCTCGGATCTTTGAATCCTTCCATTAAGATCTTATGGTGTCATTTTGGGCATCAACTAGTTGTCCGTACACTAAGCTAGAGTGGATTGTTACCATAAGACTATTGCTTGTATAGATGATCTTGGAGTAGAGTCAGTGATAGCAAGAGTTAGGAGACGTGTTTCCATTCACATCATCTCTGCTACATAGCTTAAGTGGTGTGCACGATGGGGTTGTCAGTTGTATGTTGTTATGGTTAGTGAAAGATCAAAGGATGATTCTATTAGACCATCCCTTGATGACCATCCCATCTTGAGAGAGTTTGTTAATGTGTTTCCAGGGGAGCTACTAGGGTTACCTCCCCCACATGAGATATATTTCCACATAGATCTAGTTCCGGGCGTAGAGCCTATCTCACGAGCATCTTATCGGATGACTACGCCTGAGCTATGTGAGCTCAAGTTGCAAATTGATGGCCTTCTAGAGAAATGCCTAATCCATCCCATTATATCTCCTTAGGGTGCACTAGTGATCTTTGTGAAGAAGAATGATGGATCCCTATGATTGTGTATTGACTACCGTCACAATTTGAACAAGGTAACAATCAAGAATCATTACCCCCTTCCATGCATTGATGACTTATTTGATCGATGAAGAGGAATATGGTTTTCTCAAGATATATCTTAAGATATATTTGATCGATGAAGAGGAAAATATCAATAAGACCATTCAAGCTCAAGATTATGGAGGCAAATATCAATAAGACCACATTCTATATGAGATATGGCCACTACGAGTTCACAAAGTGGTACCCTTTAGTTTGACGAATGCCCCTACGGTGTTTATGAGTTTGATGAATGGGATATTTAGAACTTTTATAGATTTCTTCGTGCTCATATTCCTTAATGACATTCTAATTTACTCATGTATGCATGAAGAGCATGAGGAACATCTTCGCGAGGTTCTTTAGTGTCTTCGTGAGCACCATCTTTACAGGGGAGTTTGGAGAAGTGTGTGTTCTTTTAGATAGATGTGTAATATTTGGGCCACATCATTTCTAGGCAAGGTATCGTAGTTCATCCTTCCAATATTCAAGCCATTATGGACTATCCAACACCCACTAGTGTGACTAAGGTGTGTAGATTCATGGGTTTGGCCGGATATTACAGAGATTTGATTTAGGACTTTTCTCAGATTGTGTGCATCCCATCACTTCCCTTTAGCGGAAAGGGAAGAAGCTTTTTTCTTAGATAGGTGTGAGTAGGCCTTTAGTACTCTAAAGGAATGACTCGTGACAAAACCTATTCTTACGATACCGCATCCTCAAGGTGAGTTCTATGTTTGCACGATGCTTCTTTGGCAAGACTTGGAGGTGTGTTCATGTAGGAGGGAAGAGTAGTTGCTTTTGAGTCTTGCAAACTCAAGGATTATGAGCTCAATTATCCAACTCATGACCTTGAGCTTGCAGCAGTTTTGCATGCCTTAGTGTGGTGGAGACATTTTCTTCTTGGACAAACATTCACTCAGAATGATCACTTGAGTCATTTACACCTCTTCACACAACCCAATCTCAATGCTCATCAGTGGTGTTGGATGGGGTTTCTTTGTGAGTATGACATGGAGATAGAGAATGTGAAGGGGAAGGATAATGTAGTTGTAAATTCCTTGAGTAGATGGAGACATGTGGCTATGGCTACTTCAGAGGCGGAGATTTATGGAGCGAGATCTTGCAACCGCTTCCTCGGATAGTTTCTACCTTGCACCCATGGTGGAGATTCGATCTTAGAGGCCCTTGAGGGGAATTTTGATGGATTTTCATTAGAGGCGAGATGGCCTTCTCGGACATAGAGTTTGGATATATGTTCTTAGACATGGAGGCTCTAGATAGGACATTTTTACGAGAGGCTCGGCGTCCACCTTATTCAGCCCATCCCGGGGTGAAGAAGATGCATGCCACTTTGAGACAATTGTATTTTTGGAGAGGACTTTGGAGAGACGTAGCCTTTGTCATGTTTTGTTTAGAGTGTCGAGGGTGAAGGTCGAGCATTAGGATTCATTTGGCCTTCTCTTTCCTCTCACCATACCGGAGTTGAAGTGGGACACCATTTCTATGGAATTCATCTTTGGAGTTACTCGACGTCGAAATACCACCACGATGCCATCATGGTCACGGTGGATAAATTGACCAAAGTAGCTCATTTTTCTCTGGTGAAGACCACCTATACAGCTAGTGATGTGGCATGAGTATATCTTGATGAGATTGTCAGATTAGATGGGATTCTGTGGAAGATCATTTGCGATCACGATACTTTGTACACTTCCCATTTTTGGACCACCATGCATTATTCTCTCAAGATAAGGATCAATTTTAGCACAACATATCACCTTGAGACAGATGGAAAAGCCGAGCTAATGAATCAAATCCGGAGGACATGCTTAGGATGTACGTGATGGATCACCAGTCGAGATGGGAGGAGTATTTATATTTGGTGGAGTTTGACTACCATAATAGTTTTTAGAGTTCAATAGGAATGGATCCTTTCTAGACATTATATAGTAGAGAGTGTAGGACACCTCTTAGTTGGGATAGGTTAGAGGAAATGGATTCTCTTGGGCCAGCATTACTAAAATGTACGAGTAATAAGTTACATTAATCAAATAGAGATTATAGTAGGTGTAGGACCGACATAAGAAGTATGTCGATCAGCATAGGAAGTTGAGTCTAAGGGGAGGGGGATGTAGTGCCCACTTCCCTTCGACACCTTTTATTATTGTTCTCGATACTGTCAACTGCACTTATGGATATATTATAGCTTTTTGATTTAGCATGTTAGTAGATATCATATATACTAATTTTTGTTGATTTGATTCATATTTGATGCATATGGACCATTAGAGATATTTGATGTTGATATTGATATATTGTTGACATGGTTATTTATCTATAGTTCTGACATGTGATATAGTTAGTCTTATTGAGTAGACCTTTGATAATTGGATTAATGTTGTGATCATTTGACATGGATGAAATGTGGAATAGAAATGTACTAGAAATTGTAAGTGATATCGAATTTGAATAGATGATACTAATTCATACATATTTCATTTTAGAGTTATATCATATATTTTGGCATGGATGTTTTAATGCGGCCACGAGGCCAAAGGAGGTATTCTCTATTTTGTAGTTATATTATATTCACAACAACATTGGGGGATTAGAGAATAACCACATCGGAAATCAAGAAGAATTCAACTAGGGTCACTATGGAAACATGTAATTGTGTGTGTTAGAATTACTTTGGTTAGGGGAAAATTGTGATGAATGGGTCATGTGTTGTTTTGTTTTAATTTCTTTCTTTAAAATGTTAGTATGTGTTTTCTTTTAGTAATGACTTCTACTTGTTTTATTATTTAGATTTTTGGATATGTGTTACCCCTTTATTACTCATGGGTTGTAGTGTCTTAAGTAAGCTAATTTAAATTTTTCCTAAACTAATCAAAGATGTGACCAAAAAGGAATTCGTTTATTAGACTTGATTTACTCTTGAATTTTTCTATTGAGTGTTGTTTGTTTGAGTCTTGAGTGTAACACACTCTACCCTTCATGGGAAACTCGAATTTGGCCTTAGAGGAAAAATTTGGAAGCTTGTGGACAATTCGAGCTTGTTGCACACCTCTTAAATGCCTATTCCAACCCTACCTATAGGTTGAGGGGTCAAATTTAGGCCTGATTAAGTGTTTTGGGAAGATAAAAAGGAGAAATGTTAATTGCACTTTCTTTCAAATATTTAATTTTGTCCTTTCAGGAGTGGGCTTAGATGGAGTGTGTAAGGTTCTTGTCATTCTACCAACCACATATTAATTATGGATTGGAATATGACGTTGACCAAGTGATGTGGAGTCGAGAGGAAATTAGGTGGCATCCTACGTGCAGACACATCATCCCCCTCTCTCCTTTATCTATTTATTGTTTTCATTTTTTCTTGTTTGGGGGTTACTTGATCTTTTTAGTCTCTTGAATTTATGGAGAGTGAGAGGATTTTGAGAGATTTTTGGATTTTGGAGCTTTGTGGATGCTTTCTTGGTCTTTGGAGAAGCTTGAAACTTCATACATGGAAAAAGCTCTACCATGGAGAGGTACGAGTTTCACCTAAGTTAAAATTATGTTGTTTTTTATGTTATGTGTTTATATGTTGTGTTGAGTGTTGTTGTCTCTTTGGAATGCTTGTTGGGTGTGGGTAGATTGCATAAGTTAGGAGTGTGAGGAAAATTTGTGGAGTTCTCTTGTAGGGAGGCATAAGAGATCACTTTCTTGTGGAGGAGTTTGGGTTCGGTGCCCCACCCAAAGATGATGAATACTTGCATTTCTTCTTGTTTCTTATTATGAGAGAAGCATAAGAGATTGAGGGAGGCATAAGAGTATATGGAGGTATAAGGGGTACTTGAGGGAGGCATAAGAGTTTGTAGGGGAACTCTGATTTGCATGGAAGGATTTTAGGTGGGCACCCATTCCAATAGGGAGGCATAAGTGGCCTCCCATAGGTCTTACTCTTTTGGATTTCTTGATAAGCCTCGTGAGTTTGCTGCCTTGTTGAGTTGTTGTTGTGTTTGAATGTTAATGGAATGAATGTGAAACTATATGTTATGTATTGTGGAAGCTTGTAGTTGCCATGATTTGCAATCTTATTCCATTGTAATGTGGTTGGGGCTCAGGGCCAATGGAGAGGATGGATTCTCCTCTCCATTGGATATCTTGGTTTGGTGGAGAGAGTTGCCTCTTGCCCTATTTTTTTGAATCAAAAAATTCTTGGAGGAGATACCCTATTGGTGTTTTGAGATTAGAGTCTTGTTGATGACTATGTGAAACTTCCTTAGTATTTTACCCACCTAGAGTGGAAGAATTTGTAACAATATGTTTCATTCTTGTATTTACATTTTATACGACTTCCCATATCAAGTGGAGAACATTGTTTTAATCTTGTGAAGAAACACATTGCATTTCATTGTGACTATAGAAGTGTATTATATATTGAAAGGAAAGAAGAAAGATTGTGTGATTTAGTTGTTAAATGGAAAAGAAAGTTTACTTTCATTTGTTTTTTTTTTTGTAAATATGTAATAAGGAAAAGAAATGGCCAAAATGGATATATAAAGTGCAAAGTTAATTGGAAGTTACAATGTGAAAATGAGAGTTTGCATTCAAATAGTTGTGAGGTTGTAAATAAGAGAGAAGAAAATGTAGAAATTGCTAGAAGTTGAGCTTGCTTGTATAACAAACTTGAATGGAAAAATAAAGTTATTTTAGCCATTTGGAATATATGTACATTGTAGAAAAATGAAAGAGAGAACAAACTAGATTATAATGTATTTAGAAATGTTGATTTTATAGCAAGGAAATGAAAAAGAAATGAAATAGATTTAAATTACTTTTTGCTCTTGTAATGGAAAGAAGAATCTAGTTAAACAAATGGAAATTATTCTTGTAAGTAGATGAATTTTATTAGAATTGAAAACTCTTAAAAATGAATAGATTTAGCTAAGAAATGAGTAAAAGAGCAATAAACCTCAAATCTGGAACTTGAAATGAACAAAAAAAAATTAGGATGCATTTATAAACATTTTTGTAATTTTAAGTCTTTGTGAAAATCCCGGCATTATGGATCTGTTTTTTTTTGAAATAGGACCGCGGCCCTGTGAGCGGTAGTCCCATAACGCCGCTCGAGCTATGGCGGCGAGCTCAAAACTACCGCTCGGTAGGGCGGTGGTCCAAAGATCTTTCACCTGCAAAAGGTGACGGTCCTAGGACCGCTGGTCTACTCGGGCGCGGTCCTATCACTTATGACAGATTTCCATAGATCTATGCATGTGCATGAAATTTAACTAGTTTGCTCAAAATTATATGTTGTAAAATTTAACCTATATGTACCATCAAGTAAAACCATGGGAAATGCCATGGAATGGAAAAATTAAACACACAATTGGTGGATCTAAAAGCATTCTTTCATTTATAGCATTGAGGGTAGGGTTAGCCCCAAATGTAAACCCAATACACAAATATCTTGAAATAAAATTCAAATTGCTGGAGGAAATTCCTCCCAATCCTTGAATGAAATACATTACATAAATAAAACTAAATCTAAACTAATCCTAGACTAAATCTCCATGTAGAATCCTCCATGGCTCTTCCTCTTTTGCTCCCATGGCATTCTCCTCTCCAACTTGTAATTTTTTTTAACAAAAGGAAATGGACCAAACAAGAAGAATAGAATGAAAAAATGTTTTAATAGAATTTCACAAGGATTTTAGGGCTAAGTTGGGAACCCTAGGATCTAGTGGGCAAAATGGATTTGATCTAAGGGTGGAGGATTGAACCTAATTTTATTAAGAAGAAATCTATTTTAAATGTTTTTTTATAAAATCCTTAAGGGTATGTATAGATGAGTGAGTGGGGCCATTTGATCACCTAGGGGTGTAATGTCCCTTTTGAACCCTTAGTATGTGTAGAAATTTAATAAAGGTTCCTTTAAGCTATTAAGGTAATGAATTCAATAAATTAGCATGAGGTTAACCCTGTTAGGATTGAACCATTAATTGAAGAGAAGAAAATATTTAATTAAGTAAATTAATCCTTGTTACCTTCCTTTAGAACTATTGATTTATGGACTCTAGAGATAATTTTGCTAACATGTAACTTTTAACTAGACCTGGTTCTTCAATCATAAAATTGAGTTAAGTAGTGTAAGTAAGTTAATGAACCCTAAAGTTTAAGCACCCTTGTAACATCTCGTGTACCTTATCCTTCGTTGTACACTTCTATTAAACAAAAAAATTATTCACATTTTCGGGTTATGTGTTTGGTTGGAGCGTGATCCTAGAATGTTGCTTTTATGGTCATTACACCTTCTAAGCTAATATATCTACCTGTAATTTTTGATTTGCTTTGAGTTTGTGTGGAGAATATTCCCATCCCTATTTAGTTGTTTAATTCCTTAATATGAATTGCAATTGTGCCCCACTCCCTAAGATTATGTTGAACCTTGAGTTTCTGTCTCCACATACTGATGTGATAGCTAAGAACAATAGAAAATATTGAGCTACTTGTATTGCAAGGAAGTAGTGACATTTTGAATTTTGTTTGCTCTTGAAAATGTAACAAAGACTTTAGTATGGATATTTTTTTGTTCCTACATTTGAGAGATATCTTATTGTTATTTACATACTTGTAGCATCTTTCTCGTAATTCATGAGTTGCTTCTAGTATTTCATGGTAGTGCACTTTTTCTTTGTGTTGTTTACAAAAGCATAACTATAATTTTCCCTTTGTGTAAGCTATATTCTAATACAATCTATCTTCACATACTAATCTCACAACACTCCATCTTGCTTGATTTTGGATTTTGAGTCACTATAATCTGTTTTCTTTCTTGATGAATGTATCCACTTGTACCTTTCTCGAGACATCATTGGCTAGATTTAAGCTTGAATATTCACTTACAGGTGATGTAAACTGCACCTAAAATATGAATGTGCCATGATTTATCCTTTTGATACTTGGATTATGGATTATTTTTGTACCTACTTCATTTGTATGGATGTTAAACCTAAAATTTATATGATTTGACTTGTTTACTTCCCTCTCAAATCTGTAGTTGTGTATTTGGAGGATATTGCAAATCAGAATTGTCTCGTGATATTTTTCTTTTATCAAGATGTACCTTGTGGTATTTGCCCTAGTGGCATGTCTTTGAGGTTGACATTCTGCATTTATTCATTTCGGTAATGTATGATTTTAGATTCGTGTTCATGAAAGTTTATTTATCTCGAAACCATGAATGTAAGGGAAAGGCGTAATCTGGAGCTCTAATAGACTACTATTTTACTTTTTAGGTACCTATTTAAAATGAAAAGGAGAATGGGAAGAGAAAGTGTAAATCAAATGACTACATGAAAATCCATCCAATCAACCAGGTGATGGATTTCCTTTTCTTTTGTTCATAGCTTTAAATACATATACTTTCATTTCATGCAATTGCTTTCATATTTATTCCCATGGCTTTTGTAGGTTCACAATATCTAATAGTTATGAAATAAATGAGAATCGCTTCATGTGATGAGCTATAAATTTATCTATTTTTAATTATTCATTCATTACATGAAAAATGTACAACTTAAACACACTAGGAACATTTCATTTACTCATAATTAATGAACTTAAGGTAACTTATAACAACTTAAAAGTGAGCAAAGATAAGTTGAAACCTACTTCACCCCTTAACTGGATTGTTCCTCAACAATTTTTGAGCTGTCCATGTTCTTCTTATTATGTCATTCCCATTTGTGTTAAGGTCATGCCACTTTGTTCCTCGGGGATCTGTGCATGATCATGACAAATATGTGATGGAAGAACAAGTTAAGAAAGAAATAGGCATTCTGAAATTAGTAAAGTGACACTTCACTTTTATTTCTCTTCGTTAGTTAGGTCAATTCCATTAATTCCTTCCATCGAAAACAAAGTTTGGAGTTGCCAATTTTTGTCCCAATGAAAAAATTGTCAACATTTCTTGTGATCCTACTTTGGGAAAGTTGTTTGTTTACTTCAAACGTGTAGTGTCTTTCTCTAGTCCATTAGGCATGGAGTCAAAAGCATATATCTAAAATCTACTTTTTCTAAAAAATGACTCTTCTCGAAAAACAAACTAAATCTAGGAAAGGATCAGTAAACTAAATCAAGTGCATAATGCACTTATTGAATTGAAATGTTACAATGTGCATGAACTAAACTTATTCATAAGTAAATCCTAGTCTACTCTATTATAACTAGATGCAAATCGAGGCTAGACAAATCCTAAAACAAGTATAAAAAAATAACATAATTTTCTCAAGAAATGAGGCAATAAATCTTGCTTGTAAAAGAAATAACATGAGAGAACTGAAAAATGAGATGTGTACCTTGAATTTGTTAAAAAAATCATCCCAAAACACAAATAGCCTTTCTAACTCGATATGAAAATTGTTCTCAAAAGTATTCCATCTGTTCAAGTTGTTGTAACTCATCAATCATGACATCGTGAAGCTGATTATATGGTTCAAGGAGGAGTGAGCTTAATTTTGGCCTTAATCGGAAATTTATTAACAAGAGGTGGGGTAAAAATTATTCATTTAGAACAACATCTTAATGCCGATTGGACACTTAAATTTGATTTATGTATATGATTGCATGGTAGAAAAAGTAGGAACTGCAAAGTAGCTCCTGATAATTTGGAAACCGAGAAATAAGATGCATTGGTTGGCTAGGAGGGTCTATGGGAATTTTATTTTGATAGGGAAGTTAAGTGGGAGCATCCCATTGACAGGGTTCCTCGACCTAATTCATATCATTCTAAACTGCTAATGATTTCTGATATAGTTCCTTGATAGCTAAAAATGATTGCTTAAGTTCATTAAGCTCAATTTGAAGATCTCTCTTCCTTTCACAATCGTGTAACCCTCTACATAACTTTAACCTTGAAGAACATAATAATTATTATTTGGGTAATCATATTCATTTCTAAGGTTTAGGTCATAAGGATATTCAATCTGATAGTTGTCATAGAACTAGTATGAAGGGGAAAGTGGATAAAAAAGGCTGCTATTTTGAATGATAATACTCCTAAAAATGAGGATTTGTGGCTGCAAGACTTCATAAAATATTGAAACTATGAAAAAATGTCTACTACTCGAAAAAAACTTGATAAAAAATTTGATTTTTTTCAAAAAATACCTAAAAATAGTAGCTAAAAAATTTAATCATGTTAAAAAGCATTGTCTCGATCTGAAATCAGATTTACGTAGTCACTAGATGATCTCTACTTTGGATATTCAATCTTCAGAATGTATCAATAGTAGGTCTTGTCCTACAGGGTGTTCCAAATAATAATACGCATTGTGGTCGATCTTCTTGAAGGATCAAACACCTTCGAAAAGTAAAACTTTAAACTCTATGGGTGTCCCACCGAGTATGCTAGAAATTTTTATCTCTCATAAGTTCACCCTTGTTGAGAGATGACAATAGGGTTATAAGCTTTCTTTATCTCTCACTTCCATAGATAAAATGGAAACACCTCAGGTCTGTGGGTATACCTATTGTTGAGACAAGTCTCAGGTATCATGGCCGGTTCTTTATTGATGTATCCTAAACTAATTTTTTGGGTTTTGAGGGTAAAAAAATTGCTGTAACCGAATTGAAATGAGGTGATACACAAATATTATTGAGGGCTTTGACTGAGTACATGCACAATAAAATTGAGAACAAATTGCAAATGCACAAATCAATGGTTTGTCTTGAATATTAAGGAAAAACACTTATACATATTGGTGTATAAATCACAACAACACAACAATTTAAACATGCACACTAAGACTATGCAGAAATACTAGATTTCAGAACGAGGTGAGATGATTAATCAAGGAATTAACATTGACAAGAATTAATGGAATAATACACACCACTACAAATAATTTGATAGGCAATAATTAGTTCTCATTCAAGGATAAAAATGGCAAAAATATGCATCAACACTTTTGTGTCCAAAATTCCTCCTTGTACCTTGCTAATGCACATAATATATAGAAAAATGTATTCATCCCCAACCCCAAAAATAGACTAAAATTATGCATGATAATTTTAGCCTTTTCCTTTAAATAAGTAATAAATAAGGCCTAAAATTATCCATGCTATTACAAGAGGTAAAAATAGCCTTAATTTCTCAAAAAATAGCTCAAGTCAAACTACTTTGACTCCTACTCTAATACTGTATGATGGTATAGTGCATCTTTGGAAGAAATAAGGTTATTTGTGGATGAATAATAATTGCTATTATTATCCTTCATTAATGTACAACTAATCCTTCAAATGCATTCAATTTATCTTCTTGTTTAATCTGCAACCTAGTCGATGATGTGAAAATTGCCTTATAATTATTTGTTCTTCATGTGAGTACATGAAAAAACAAATCCTTACCTTTTGGTGACATGTGCATGTGTAACAAAAATACTCCTTTTCTAAATAACAAGGATTTTTTGAAAAGGTTAAGATAACCTCAAATTGTGTTGCATTCACTTATCCACGTCGAACACCGATATTGACAAGAAATTACAAATGCATTATCCTCCTTTACATTAGCATATAATTAGACTTAATCATGCTCATACCCTCTTGATTGTTTCATTGCATATAATAATTTTATAAAGCTTCAACCTTATACCTTTTTTGCCTTGATTAATCATTTTCATAATCAAATTACTTTTTTACTTATCAATGCACCAATTATAAGGTGTTGAGCTTTTTCATAGTGTGGAATTATTCATTTTCTCGGCATCCTTAAAGGGGAAATATTAGTTTCATGTACACTTAGAACATGCTTGGAATGATTTTTCCTTCCCTTGTTTACATAAAGATTAGACTATGGTCAACAACAATGGTCACTACCTTAAACTAAGTTTGAAAGGCTTAATCATTTGATCTAATGATGGTCCCCCTTTCCATGAGTCTCAACCTATAAGAAATGTCAAGTAATTCTTAACCACGGTTAGATCTAAGGATGTTCGGTAGTTGACACGTTGCATATTTCAAACCATGAGTTTAGTAGGAAAACAAATGAACCCTAAATTTTAATTTCATTTTGATGAGATCTTTTCAACCTAGCAAAAATCTACTAAATTTTCTTTCGATGGCCATTGGTCATGATATTCGAGCATTTGTGTCTTCTCGTTACCATATGGCATATTCCACTAGTAAAAGTTCTATTTTTCGCCGCAATGGAAGAAGGATCTTCTTTCGGGATCTTATCTCTATTTGTTTTAGATCTCACTGTGGATTTTTATAGGCAAATCATTTCCCACCAAGGAAGTCATTGATCTTTAAAGCTTTTGGTTTGTTTTCCTATAAAAACCCTAGTTTAGGTATTCTCGAGGGTAGGATAAACATTCATCTCCCTACACATTACTCTTCTTGTTGATGGGTAACTTTATTTACTCGAGCCTTTATTTATAAGCTCATATATTTCTCTCCTTTAATAATGTAAGATGCCATTTTCTCGATTCCGCCTTTTCATTTATGTGTTTTTCCACTCTGTTATTTTTGTGACCTTACCACCATTGATGGGTACATGAGATCTGGTTGGGTTTTTCCTTTCAAAGTGGGACAATATTTATGATTTGACCTCAAAGTGGTGACCTATGTGGTAAGTTACAAAGTCTTTTAGCTTTGATACATTGATTCAAATTGGATCTACTAATACCCATTAATGGGTTTTTTTATTATTGACATGGGTCTATACTTGTCTTTGATTTCAAGTGTTTTACACTTGGTCCGGCATTTTTAACTTATGGCCATTGATCCTTGTTTTGTGGCTTTGCTATATTTTAAAACACTACCAAGGTTCTCCAACCGGTTCTATCTAACTCCTTTTCTATGGGGTTTTAATTATGTGTTGTTAGAGCTCTATTTTTCTTTTAGCTTGAGCGTTTTAGCTATCCGGTTGTCTATGAATGCAACCATTGTTGCGATTGAAACTTTGGTGAATCCAATATTATTGTCACCTAAGAACCCTTGAAATTTTTCATGCCCAAATATTTTGGATTATTTGTTGTTAAAGGTAAGTTTGTTTTGTTATGAATTTGTCACTTTACTCTATTTTTGAGCTTGTTTTCTATTCCATGCCATTATATTTCTGAATTCAATCTCATTGTTGTAATGATTTTGCTAAGCTTTCAATATCACCTTTCCGCTGCTTTGTCATAAGTAAGGGAAAGGTTTTTCATTTTCTAGTTATTGTGCATGAATATTTTTCTTCAAAAAGGTTTGCGCTTTTACTATTTTGGATTTTCCTCCATCATTCAACTCTGAAGCTTTAGTTTCTATTTCAATGGCTTCCATTTTCAAATTTCGTTACTTTCCATTTTTGACTCGATTCGGGGTTTCTATTTGAGTTATTTCGCCCCTTCGAGCCCTGGATTTAACTAAAGGCTCACCGTGAGTGCTTTCTAACTCAAGATGTCTACTTTTGTTTTTTTATATCTACATGGTTGACCATGATTACCTATAGCTGCATACTTGATTTATGTGTCCTTTGATTTAGTCAATCAAAGAAGATTACAATTGTCATTTAAACTTTTAGAAATCTATAAACATATGATTTTTTAGATTACATGAATGTACTTTTATACTAAAGTATTTTTCAAAGACCTCTTTTATTATAAAAACTCCATTTGTGAAAGGTTTACTCTGCAAGTGATATCAAATAAAGTAACTATTTCATAGCTATAACATTTTATATTTATATATATTTTTCTAGAAACAATGCTCTTTTGTATAAGCTTTGAAAATTGCCTACCCGAAACTCTATTTTTCTTTCATTTAGTGATTGTCATTTTCAGATCCGATTTTTGCATACCCTTAACACAATCTCAAATGTACTTATTGCTGAAAAAAATTATGAGGTGATTTAAATATGTTGTGGAGTGATTCTTTTGGAAAGTGCTCACCCCTTAAATTGAAGACTTTCTTTCAAGTTCATGCTACTATAATCTTAAGTAGCAACTAGTTTTTAATGTTGCTCTCTTTTTCTCTAACAATTCAGAATTGGAGAAAACATAGTTTTATCAAAAATTTATTAGTTTGAGCCCATTTTATATGTATCAAATTATGGCCCTTGTGTAACACCCACTAAAATCTCCCTCTTAAGACCCATTAACAACCTAGGTTTAATAACAAAATTATCGAATATTTTTTTAAAGTGTTAACAACCAAAGTCTCAAGGACAATTAAATTCAACTCGATAAGTTTTCCCATTATAATAATTACTGATTCCACATTATAAAGAAACAAATGTAATAAGTCCACACCTAGCTCATATCTCCTTAGGGATTAATTTAATCACTGATTACATTGACATTTTAGCTAAATATTCCCTAATTAAAATTTTAGGGTTAAGGGCCCAAAAAAATTAAATACCCAAGGTATTTAATTCCACAAGATCTAAGACAAGAGCAAGGTTTAATTACAGTGGGGGAAAATAATACATATTAAAATCATCAAAGTAAATTATTACTTACCAACTCCCAGAACTTGATTAAATATTCAATTTGATTTTCCCCATGATTAACAGAATTAAAACTTTCTAAAAACATTCCCATTACATAGGAAATTTCCTTACCTTTCTAGTGACATAAAGAAGTCCTCCTAACTCTTCATATTTCTCAAGTTATGGGATGACGGAACTTGGGGTGAAAAGTTTCCCAAGAGCGGGCTTGCGGGCCAGGGGAGGAAATTCACCCGGAGGAGAAAAGTGAACCGACAAAGTGGGGAAGGCATTTAGCACTTTTTCCCTTTTGGGACAAAGAAAATTTTATGCCCGCACCTCCGCCGATGCCCAGGGAGACCATGTGCCAGCTTCCTTATTGGTCATGGGGTCAACCGGTCGATGGGGAACATTAGGAAAGTTTTAATATTCAAAAGGAAGGGCAAAAAGTTTGAAAGTAACCTATGCCTCTGCCGACGTGAGAAGATTCCAAATGTTAGCCCCTGATTACATGCGGGCTAGTGGGGCTGTGGGGAAAACTTACAAATTTTTCCAAATTTATTTGTGAAAGTGCTTAAGGTTAAAATCGATCCGAGCCCCCACCGATGCCCAATGAAGCCATGCGTTGTTTAGTGATCGCGGCATGCGAAGCGGGGCTATGGAGGAAAAATTTCCAAATTAACCTTTTGGACTTAGATCATTTTTGAAAAAATGAAGGCTTGTAGATTAGCGGAGTGGTGGGAAACTTCATGACTTTGTGCCTTTTGGAAAAAAAGAAAAAAAATAAATTTTTAGCCCGCGGGTCCACCCAAGAATATTTTAATAAAAAATTCAGAAGGCCATAACTTTTGATTGGGAACTCAATTTTTGGAAAACGAGGACTTTCTAGAAAGCTCTCAACGTCCTCTTTGCACAAAGATCTTAAGAATTTAATTTTGATAAAGTTTAAAGTATCAATTTAGATAAAACGTCTTTGTGTCACTCAATAATTGAACTCGTATACTAACTTGCAAATAATTGTTCAAATCCACCATTAATTATTTCTACACATATCAAATAGACATGGAGGATTTCACTTGGAATAACTTAGGATATATTTTAAGGGTTAAATCATTAGATTGAAGATCAATTCAAATTTTCCCAATTTAACAAAGCAAAAATTACTGAGAAATTGCTTGATCTTGATTTTGAAAGGTTCTATGAAAATTTCTTAAGTATTATAGTTTGTTTGGGATTGTTTTGATCTTCCCTAGCTTGTATTAATGTTTCAAATTTGTTTCATAGTCCAAAAGGTCATTTTGTACATTTGATAAAACATTTTCCAGTTTTGAAACATCTAACAGAGATCTAATTCGAAAGAATCTATTTTCCATTTATCATCTTCTAAGTATTAGAAATCATTCCAGATCCAATCTAACTCAATAAGTTGACTCAAATCAACATATTCAAATGCCAAATTAAAATTTGATTTTCAAAACTTTCATTTCTAAATGAACAGAGCATTATGAAATTTCTTCATTCGTATTCTTTTGTTCATCCGATGCGGGAGCATAACTCGCAGAGGCCATAACTTTTGATCCGACCGTTGATCGTCCCGAAATTTTACAGGTGGTAGATATACATTAGTACTATGATACGGACATATTTGCCTGCAAGGTTGTGCTCATTTTGGCACATTTTCAGGCTCGGATTCCGTCATCTAGTGGCCTAAAATTGGCTCTGAATGTTTTTTCCGCTTTTGACTAGGTCTTAGAACTTTAATAACTTTTGTTGTGCTTGTCAAAATAAGTCAAAATTTTGCGTGAGCCCTAATTTATGAATGCATATTTGGCACGCAAATTTTGGGGTCAATCCGAGTTGTTTTGCATTTTAGGGTTTTTGGCATTTTAGGGTTTTAGAGTAGTCTTGAAATAAAAGGAGAATTGTAATGATGTAATAGATCAGTGTGAATTCCAGAATGAGAAGTAAGCTATTTTGAAACTCCTGGTTTTATTTGAAAAGTTGTTTATGTGTGTTTTTGAGGTATTTCAACCTCTTGCAGCTGGATTCACATCAATTGGTATCAGAGATGGATTTTGATCTTGCGGAAATAGTTAAGGTAACATATTACATTTTTATGTGTAGTTTTTACCTATGTTTTATATAACCATGGCTAGATGTTGGAGGGTAGGTTATGCCCAGATGAATAGGCATATGCAGGAGCTACAGAGACAAGTTGCTGAGCTCACGGGGGAAGTTACCCGCCATAGAAGGAGACATGCAAATGGGGATGCAAACCCAGATAGTGATATTGAAGAAGAGACTCCATTAATGAATGAAGGAGGAGATGAAGAAGAAAATGATAGAGATGAAGAAACCTTGAATGAGAGACCATTTGAGGAGAGATTGATCAAGGCCTTAGAGGGAAAGAATGATGACATCAAGATTAATGTTCCCGATTATGGTGGAGGGTTACGACTTAAGAGTTGATTGACCGGTTAAATTAAATTGCATGGAAAAATTCTTTGAGTGGAAAACCCTTTCGTGAGGAGAAGAAGGTTAAGTTTGCATGCACTAAGTTAGCTGGACATGCATTGATCCGTGGGATCTCCTACAAAATGAAAGATAAAGGAATGGAAAGGGCAAGATTTGAAACTGGAATAAAATGGTAAAGAAGCTGAAAGAAAAGTTTCTTCCTCAGAGATTATGCTCGACACTCTTTCGAAGGTTTCAAAACCTAAGGCGTAAGGATCTCAAGATTGAGGAGTATACTAATGAATTTTACAAGTTATCAATTAGGGTGGAACAGGAGAGTCCAAGAACAAAAGGCTACACTAGTACATAAATGGGTTGAGTTACACCATACAAGAATAGTTGAGTATGCTCCGGATCCATAGCCTAGATGATGCTTATCAACTTGCATTAAAGGCAAGAGGAAAAGAACAAGAGGATTAATTTTAGAAGAGGTGTGAAGAGAGGGCCATCATCATCTCCAATGAGGGGCAGGGGTAGATTTGAATCTACAAAAGGTGAATCCTCTAATATAGAAGGGCATGAAGATTCTGGTCAAAGCCATGGTAACTACCAAAGAGGTAGGGGATTTCAGAGGGGAAGAGGTTATAATGGAGGACGGGGCTGGAATAGTCCCCAAAAGCAATATACATGTTACAGATGTGGTGAAGAGGGGCACAGAGATTTTGAGTGTCCGCACTATCCTACACAAGATAGATGGCAAGGAGAACAACCACGAGTAAATCTGGTTGAAGCTAAAGAGGAAGAAGAAATGGAGGTTGCTGCAGACTTGGGTGAAACCCTCATGATAAGGAGGACGATGATTGTCCCAAGGAAGGAGAAAGAACGTGATGTTGCTGGAGCTGATTCATGGCTTCGAAAAAATATATTTCAAACAAGATGCACCTTTGGAGGAAAGGTATGTAAAATTATTATTGATGGTGGTAGTTGTGAAAATATGGTTTCAACTCGTAATGGTTGATAAATCAATCGAGAAATGTGACAAGCACCCATATCCCTATCGTATATCATGGTTCAAGAAAGGAAATGAAGTAACCATAGATAAAAGATGCCTTATAAAGTTTTCAATTGGGAATACCTACAGGGATGAGGTGTGGTGTGATGTTATCCCAATGGATGCATGTCATATATTACTGGGTAGGCCTTGCAATATGATAGAAAGGTTACACATGATGGAGGGAAAAATACATATACCTTTTGGAAGGATGGTGTAAAGGTGGTCTTATTACCCTTCAAGGAAGAAGAGAAGAGTGAGGGCTTATTGGCTACAAAAGAGTTTGTTACAGAAATGGAAGAAGCTAGATGTTGTTATGCACTAATGTCAAAGAAGCTGGAGAAAGAAGGCTTTAATATACCTATTGCAGCAGAAAAGATACTAAAAGAATACAAAGATGTCATACCAGATGAGCTACCAGATGGGTTACCCCCAAAGCGAGATATTCAACACCATATTGATTTGATCCCAGGATTGGCCCTTCTAAACCAGGCAGCCTATCGATGAGTCCGACACAGAGTGAAGAGTTGAACAGACAAGTGACAGATCTAATACAGAAAGGGTTAGTGAGAGAAAGCATGAGTCCATGTGCAACTCCAGCGTTATTGACTCCCAAAAAAGATGGAGACTGGAGAATGTGTGTAGACAGTAGAGCCATAAACAAGATCACAATTAAGTATCGGTTTCCAATTCCGCGATTGGATGATATGATGGATGTGCTAGCAGGAGCCCGATATTTTAGCAAGATTGACCTACAGAGTGGTTACTACCAGATCCGAATCCGTGAAGGGGATGAATGGAAAACTACTTTTAAAACAAAAGATGGATTATACGAGTGGATGGTGATGCCATTTGGGCTATCTAATGCACCCAATACATTCATGAGGTTGATGAACAGAGTACTCCGAGAATACAATGGTAAGTTTGTTGTTGTCTATTTTGATGATATTTTGATATTCAATAAGACAATGGAAGAACACTTGTTACATCTGAAATTGGTGCTAGACTTGTTACGTAAAGAGAGTCTATATGCAAACTTAAAGAAGTGTAGATTCCTTCAAAAGAGTCTTGTTTTTTTGGGATTTGTCATATCAGGGGATGGAGTGAGGATGGATGAGGAAAAATTAAAGGCAATTCTGGAATGGCCTATTCCAAGGAATGTGACAGAGGTTTGTAGTTTTCATGGATTGGCAACTTTTTATAGGAAGTTCATCAGGAATTTCAGTAGCATTGCTACACCCATAACAGAGTGTACAAAAGGGAGGGAGTTTGTATGGACTAAGGCAGCAACAGATAGTTTTGAATTGTTGAAGAAGAAAGTATCAGAAGCACCTGTTTTGGTATTGCCAGATTTTAGCAAGGTCTTTGAGGTTGGCGTGTGATGCCTCACATGTTGGGATTGAGCTGTGTTGAGTCAAGAAGGACGACCGTGGCATTCTTCGAAAAGCTAAATGAAGTCAGGAGGAAATATTCTACTTATGATGTGGAATTTTATGCTATTGTTCAAGCATTAAGGAACTGGAGACATTACTTGGTAGCAAAGGAATTTGTACTCTTCACTGACCATGAAGCCTTGAGGTATGTAAACACACAGAAGAAACTAAATAGTAGGCATGCAAAATGGGTTTCATTTTTGCAAGAATATACTTTTGTTTTAAAGCATAAGTCTAGTAAGCATAATCAAGTTGTTGATGCCTTGAGTAGGCATGTAGCCCTTTTGACAACAATGGAAAATAAAGTACTAGGGTTTGAGGCAGTTAAGGAATTGTATGAAGGTGATCCTGATTTTGGTGATGTTGTCAAAAAGCTTAAGGAGCCTACAATAGGTAGTGATTATTTTGATTATTTGATATAGGATGGTTATTTGTTTAGGGGGAAACAATTGTGCATCCTTGCTGGTTCAATGAGAGAAAATATTATAAGAGAATTGCATAGTGGAGGGTTGGCTGGACACTTTGGTATAAGTAAGACAATTTCTCTTGTCATAGAAAAGTATTATTGGCCAAAGGTAAAGAGGGACATCAGTAGGGTTGTAGCAAGATGTAGAGTGTGTCAAATGGCTAAGGGTCATGCACAGAATACTGGGTTATATATGCCATTGCCTATCCCTACAGGGCCATGGGTTGATCTGAGTATGGATTTTGTGTTAGGGCTTCCTAACACACAACGAGGGAATGATTCTATCTTTGTTGTGGTTGATAGATTCTCTAAGATGGCACATTTTATTTCTTGTAAAAAAACTAATGATGCTTCCAGAATTGCAGATTTGTTTTTTTCAGAAGTGGTTCGATTGCATGGAATTCCAAAAACGATCACTTCAGATCGGGACACGAAGTTTTTGAGTCACTTTTGGAGGACTCTGTGGAAGAAATTGGGGACACAACTATAGTTCAGTAGTGCATATCACCCCCAGACTGATGGGCAGATGAAGTAGTGAATAGAAGCTTGGGAAATCTCCTACGTTGTATAGTTGGAGAAAATCCAAAACAATGGGACTTAGCTTTACCTCAAGCTGAGTTTGCATATAATAGCTTGGTAAACAGGTCAACAGGGAGGTCTCCTTTCCAGATTGTATATGGTAGGAATCCGAAGGGGGTCCTTGATCTAATTGTTCTACCAGGTGAAGATGAAACTAGTGATGATGCAGAAGCATTTGCAGAACACATTCTACAGCTACAAGATGAAGTGAGGGAAAAGCTAAAAGTGAGTAATGCACAATATAAAATAGTTGTAGATGCCAGTAGGAGAGTAAGTGTATTTGAAGAAGGAGATATGGTGATGGTTCATCTTAGAAAAGAGAGGTTTCCAAAGGGAACATATAATAAACTCAAGTATAAGAAGATTGGGCCATGTAGGATTCTGAAGAAAATGAGTGATAATGCCTACAAGGTGGAGCTACCTGAAAACTTTGCTATCTCACCAGTTTTTAATGTTTCTGATTTATATAAGTTTCCAGGTCATGATGAAAATGTTGCAGAGGAGGAAGAAATAAACTAGAAGAAACAGATGCCGAAGGAGAAAAAGGAGAGGGTAATGCGTGTCTTGGACCAAAAGACAATCACTACTAGACATGGGAGCTACAACAAATATTTGGTACAGTGGGAAGGTTTGCAGCAAGAAGAAAACACTTGGATTCCTGAGAGGGAGTTGAGGAAAATTTACAGTGCAAAATTAGATGAGTTCCATCAACAGAATTCGCAGGAGCTGAATTCTTTTCAACCAGGGAGAATAATGCGGGAGCATAACTTGCAGAGGCCATAACTTTTGATCCGACCGTTGGATCGTCCTGAAATTTTACAGGGTGGTAGATATACATTAGTACTATGCTGGGGACAAATTTTCTTTCAAGGTTGTGCTAATTTTGGCACGTTTTCGGGCTTGGAGTCCATCATCTAGTGGCCTAAAATTGGCTCCGAATGTTTTTTTCGCTTTTGACTAGGTCTTAGAACTTTAATAACTTTTGTTGTGCTTGTCAGAATAAGTCCAAATTTCACGTGAGCCCTAATTTATGAATTCATATTTGGCACACAAATATTGGGGTCAATCCGAGTTGTTTTACATTTTAGGATTTTTTGGCATTTTAGGGTTTTTGGCATTTTAGGGTTTTAGAGTAGTCTTGAAATAAAAGGAGAATTGTAATGATGTAATAGATCAATGTGAATTCCAGAATGAGAAGTAAGCTATTTTGAAACTCTTGGTTTTATTTACAAAGTCTGTTTATGTGTGTTTTTGGAGGTATTTCAACCTCTTGCAGCTGGATTCACATCATCATCTTTCCAACAAAGATTTCAAATTACATTCAACAATCAGAATTCCAATGAAAGCAATATCATTTGAAAAAATTAACCACTTCTATTTATATAGATCTAATACAAATTTACAATCATAACTCTTTCTCATTACATTCCTTTTTACAACATAATACGAGTATATTTCTTTCACATTCAAAGGGGATTTCTTTTCCAAAACATAGTAACTCTTTAGCACAAAATGTATATTAAATTGTCATCCACATCAAGTGGGGAAATGGTTTACAAAATTAATTTCACAAGGGACTGTCAAAACTTTATCTTCTCCCTCAATTACAATATACATAATACAATTTCTTCCACATTTATTCAAAAATAGAGAACAAAGTATATCTCTTTCACAATTCAATTTACAACTTTCATAACCCATACAGACCATATTTCCATCAAAAATAATATACAAGATCATCCACTTCAAGTGGGAAAAGGTTACATTAAGAAATGATCTCAGCAAGGACTGTCAAACTGTCCTCTTTCTCAGTTCCAGAATATAGCACTATGAATTTCCATCATTCTCCAATTTGGTCACAATAGAACAAGGGAAAGGCAATGCTCTCCACCCAACCAAGACATCCAATGAAAAGGGAGAATCCATCCTTCTTCATTGGCCCCGATCCCCAACCACATTGCAATAAGAAATGTTTTTCAACTCATGGCAACAACAAGCTTCCACAACACAAAAGCAATCTTTCACATTCAACACACAGTCCAAAACATAATGTAGTTTACAACCACATGAAAACAAAAAACAAAACTCAGGCTTCATCATGCAAGCCAAAGGAGCAAGAACTATGGGGGAAGCTACTTATGCCTCCCAAAGGGGAAATGGGTATCACCACCTGAAATAAAACCGCCAAAATATATATCATTTCAAATCCCTGACATGCCCTTATGCCTCCCCCTAGTACCCCTTATTCCTCACATTTCCTTATGCCTCCCCAACCTCTTATGGCACCCCATAACGAGTAAAGAAATGTAAGCTATTTATTTGTAAGGTGGAACCCAAATCCCAACTCCCTCCACACTTATACCTCCCCAAAGCACTTATGCCTCCCCACAAGAATCCCCATAGTCTTCTCCTACACCATACCTAGGCCATCTACCCAACCAACCAACAAGAAATATCAAAACATCCACAACATTTACATATGCATAAATAAGAGAAGAGCATTTTAAAGAGCCAAGCTCCTACCTCTCCATGATGGAGTTTGTTCCAAAGTTCCAAACAACAAGCTTTCCAATGTAAAACAGTCCAAGATCAATAATCCACAAGCATTCAACCATCTCCAACTTTCTCAAAAAATTGCAAGAGCTCTCAAAACCAAAAGAAGTCGCCCAAAATGAAGCAATGCAAGGTGAAGTAACCCCCAAAACAAGCCAAGGAATTTGAATATATAGAAGAGGAAAAAGAAGAGGATGAGGTGGATCCATGTGGATTCCACATCACACATCGTCAACTCCAATTCATAAGTCAACTTAAATCTCCAAGGCACAATAAATAAGCAGTGAATAAATGACAGCTTTACTTACACACTCCAAAACATACCCACCCCATATGACTGAAATTAAAAGCATGTAAGAAAGTGCAATTAAAACATATAATCTGACTTACAAAAATGAATAAAGAAGGGCTAAATTTAACTCTCCAACCATAGGTAAGGTTGGTATATAAATTTAAGAGTCATGGGACAAGTTTAACTTGTCCCACAAGTCTCCAAAATCCAAGGACAATTTTGATTTTCAAAGAAGATGGAGTGTTTCATACTCCAAAATCAACTTACACATCACTTACACATTTCCTTACAACACTTTAATTTTAGGCCAACAACTCTAATAATTACTTTCTTATGTCCCAATTTGATTAATTATTTTTAACAATATGATTACTCATATTAATTAACACACCATTTAATAAATAAGGAACGGGTCAAAGCACCACAAAATAAACACATACAACATTAAACCAAGGAAAATAAATAAAAGAAACATAAAACCCCTTGGTCACATTTAAAGGTGGTCCCCCAAAGGGAATCTCTAACAACTATCAAACACACACAAACAAATAAAGTTACCATGGTGACGTTGTTGAGTTCATCTAGAATTCCAAAGTGGTTTGTCTCACATCCCCGATGTGTGTTGTGATAATTTAACCTACAAAAGACAAATACCTCATTCGTCGTTATGGCCATATCAAAACATCCAAATGAATATAATATAATTTCAAAATCATCAATATATATATGAATCACAACAACATCCAGAGAATCAACAATATCACATACAATTTCATCAGTAACTATATAATCATCAATTTTAAATTCAATTTTCTCGGTCTACTCAATATATCCAAATATGACATGTCCTAACAACATCCATATATATATATATACCTTGTCCAACAACAGCATGTTAACATTTATATAAAATGTCTCTAACAATCATCATGCATCATATATGAATCAGAGTAAAAATAATCCATGATCTAACATCTAACACCATACTAAATCAAAACTATAATAATGTCCATAATATAGTCAATAATATCATGATCAATATCAAAAGTGTCGAAGGGAAGTGGGTACTACACCTTGAAATTGTAAAATTTCCTTGGAGTGTTGTGAAAAAAATCAACCTTTTACTTCATTCATTTATAGTTGTAGTGAATCATAAAAACATTCACTTTTGAGCTATTGAAATTTGAACTATAAAATTGGTTTTCTTCTTCATGATGGTGCATGCTCGAATATTCCTAGCTAGTTAATTATGATACAAGCTATATTTTCACCTTCGGATCTTGATATTTAATTGGTACTTGAAAAGTATGTTTTTTTACTTAGTTTCAGGAAAATGAAGGATTTTGAAAAATTTAAGTTGACTTAAGTCGCTAATTTCTTCAAGAATATAATACATCCTTAACGATTTATATGTATCTGAATTCCATTAACAATGATCCGGGTGTACCTTTGGTCCTTATGTATAATTGTATCTTGTACCTTGAACTTTTGCATTATTTGAATTGATGCCCATGTAAGCTAATATATCTACCTATAACTTTTATTTTATTTTGAGATTGTGCTTTGAGAAGATGCACATCCCTATTCACTTGTTTATTTACTTAACATGAAATTATGTTGAACCTTGAATTTTTATCTCCACATCCCGATGTGATGGTTGAGAACAATTGCAAATATTGAGGTACTTATATTGCAAGGAATTAGTGGCATTTTGAATTTTATTTTCTCTTGAAAGTGTAATGAAGACTGTAGTACGGAGATTCTGCTTTGTTCCTACATTTTACGATATAGCTTGTTGTTCTCTACATACCCGTAGAATTTTTTACTCGTAATGCATGAGTTGCTTCTAGTTGTTAATGGTGTGCACTTTTTCTTTGGGTATTTTACAAAATCACATCGATAATTTTCCCTTTGTGTAAGCTATATTCGATAGAATATGTGTTCACATATTAATGTCACAACACTCCATCATTCTTGATTTGGGATTTTGGGTCACCGTAATCTAGTTTATTTTCTTGATGAATATATTCACTTATACCTTTCTCGAGACATCATGTGTTACTTTTAAGCTTGAATATTCGCTTAGAGGTGATGTAAACTGTACTTAAACTCTGGATGTGCCATGATTTCTCTTTTTGATACTTTAATTATGATTTTTTTTTCTACCTACTTCATTTGGATAGATGTTGAACTTGAAACATTTAATGATTGACTTGTTTACTTCCCACTCAAATCCATAGTGTTGTACATGGAGTATAATGTAATTAGATACTTCCTATGTGATCTTTTCTTTGATCAAGATGTACCTCGTGGTTTGTTTTTCCCTGTGGAATGCTTATTAGGTTCACAATTTGCATCTATTCATTTCAGCAATGTCTAATTTCATGTTCATGTTCATGAATGTTTATTCATCTGAAACTATAAATGCAATGGAAAGGTGTAATCTGGAGCTCTAACTGACTGTTGTTTCACTTTCTAGGTACCTGATGAGAATGAAAAGGAGATTGACAAGAAAAAGATGAAACCCAGCATAACCAGGAAAATTCATCCAATGAGGAAATGACAGATTTCCCTTTCATTTTTTTCATATCTTTAAATACATATAATTTCATTTCATTCACTTGCTTTTAGAGTTATTCCCACAGCTTGTGTAGTTTCCCTGTACTTAATAATTATGAAATAAATGGAAATTTCTTCATGTGATGAGATGTATCTTTATTTGTTTTACATTATTCATTAGGTTATATGATGTAAAATGAAATAGGTACAACTCATACAAACTAGGTGTTGGTACCCAAATTGATTTTCCCTCAGAAGCTGAGCAGCATCACAAGTTTGGTAGCAAGCTTAGAGACAAGTAAAGTATGTAGTGTGTCATTTTGTATATGGGGATGAAATGCAACTTGCTCTTTGTCACTAAGATGTGGAGAAATCGGTAACACCCTCAAGAGGATTTGAACTATCCTCACTACTTTATGGTTATGCCTTTCAACTGGCTTCAGAGGACCATTTTTGTAGCCTACTGTTTGTGGAGGAGATGGAGATATCCTTCCTTGTGAAATTATTAAGAATACCTTGAAGAAAATATGATCAATGCAACAAAACTTGACTCGACGAGTTGTCACTCTAGTTAATGGAGATATTTTCTAAGTGAGGTTCGTGCCACTAAAGATAATGAAAACTGATTGTTTCTACATGTTTTGGTACTAAAAATTATGAATTTGTATAGACACATGACAAACATGGGTAGTATGCGTATGATTGGTTCTTTTTAAAGGAATTTTTGTGGGAGGTGAGGCGAAATGAACGTAATTCACCGATTCTTGAGAAATTTTGTAAAAACGGAGATTTTGAACAACAGAATGCTTTATGATAGCTAGAATGTTCCTTTAACTACAATATGTGCTTCAATGGAGGCTCGATCAACACTTTTCACACAAACTTGAAGGATCCAAAATGAAGGCTCAAATTGGAAAACTTAACTAAACATTATCAACCTCTACTTCATCATGGCTAAGATACCCACGAAGGCTAAAAAACAATCTTATAGTCATGCTAGGAGTCACAAAGTGATTTTAAATTTGTTTATTTCACTATCAAATGAAAGGTCTTATGATAAATGAAATTGCAAATTCCACCAAACTATCACAAGGATAAGATCTTGTGTGATTCACAAATATTTCAATGTCAGATTGTAATGGGAACAAGAAAACTACATGCAGACATTTAGGAATGAATAAAACACAAACTTCACCCAAAAATAACGCATATTAACTCAAGTTTGATTAAATTTATCAGTAGAGGAAAATTTCTAGAACAATCTCAGAGCTTGTCAATGGTTGTACACTAGCAACCACCTTGACATGATCAAATTTAACACAAAGGAGATAAACATGTTTCTTCAGATGATTTCTTAGAAGGACGGGTTCTATCAAGATTTTCTCTCTGAAAAATTAGTCCCAACCTCTAACATTCCAACCTCCTTTACATGAAAAATTCATGCAATTTATAATACTTCATTTACAACAGATTTTTTCCCCCAAAACTAGAGACATTTAAAGCACCATTGCATGTTGAGACTCAAAGAATTAGATTTGTGAAAAAAATTTCAGGTGTGGAGAGGGAAAATCTCTCTAAATATTTCAAGCATTCAATTTTTCACCTGGTAGATTGTTCTTCATCTCGTGCACCAACTACTTCCTCCTCTAATTTTTCAAATTTGGTTCTTTGCATTTGATGGAAAGAAAAACTAAAAATTAGATCGAAGCCAATGATCAAATCACGTCTTGATTGCAAAAGATCTTCATATTTTTCCCACCCAACCAAGATACCAAATTAATGTTCCTCTTCATTTTACGTGCAGGAGACTCCAAGAAATGATTAAAAAACAATAAAAATTTGCATCCCCAAGAGCTTTGGAGTAGAAATGGGAAAAAATGAGATACAGATGCACAATTTTCATTGATCTCTCTTTCAACTTTGGATCGTCCATGTGGGAAATCCAATTTTAAGACGAGCCCAAGGGTTCCTTTTTACCTTTTACACCTTTTGGAAAAAATGCAAAATTTCACAATTTGGTTTGCCCCTCTACCTTTGAAAAATGGGCCTAATATGTGTCCCAAAGGAACCACGGAAAAATTCTTCTATTTCACCTATTTTTTGGAAAAGGGAAATTTTTCCAAGTTTTCCTGTAGCTCTGCCCTTCCGCTTCTAGTTTCTGATGTGGGTCCCAATGGAACCACGCTTCCTTTTACACTTTTAACTCCTTTCTCCCAAAAGGAAAATTTTCCAAATTTCCCCCAAGAGTCCGCACCTCCACCATTGACTGGAGAAAAATTTGACTATTCTCTATTGGCCCCGGGGTCATTTTGATGATTTTAATCTTTTAAATAACAAGGGAAAAAAATCCAAGTTGCCCCCGATGGCCCGCCTCCTGCCTCTTGACTTTTCAAACCGCCACGTGTCTCAATGGCACATCTTGAGATGGTCCCCAAAAGTAGAGACCCTAAATGAGCACGGGCTCACCATGTGTCTCGGGCCTTTTAGGAAGTTGCTAAAAAAACTAAGGAAAGAAGACCCAATGGAAACCTCCACATGTCCTTATGGCATAACTTCAAAAACTTATAAGGCTTCAATATGATTTGGCGGGGTGCGCTTCCATTTTAGAATTTTTACTCAATTTTTCCAAAATAGAAAAATATTTCAACTCGCTTCTCAAAACCCGCATCTCCACTTTTAACTTTGCCATGTGTCCTTCTGCGGGGTCAAAGTAAAAATTTTCCCTACCACTTAAATTTTGCTTTAATCAAAGCATGATGGGGCCACGGGGCATGTTCAAATTTTTTTCCAAAGTAGAAAAAAGAATAAGTTCAAAAACAAACCCGCCACGCCCCATCCAATTAGAAGAAGCCACGTAAGTACCAAAAGAACCAATCAGAATTGAGCAGAGCTACAGGACCAAATTTGCCTTTTTTCCAAAAAAAAAAAAGTGACAAGTTAAAACATTTTCCCACCATCCCCTGACCAACCAAAAGAAGCCATGTGACCATCGAATGCTAAGGAATAATTTTGACAAGAAAAAGATACCCACCAGACTCAAAAAAACACATAAATTCACCATTCATGCCCAAAATCTAATTTTTCGCTAACGATGGAAATTTTTGAAACAAAACAAAGTGAATCATGGTTCCAAGCATCTTTCGACCATGGATTTAGATTTTCAAAGGCATACAAATATAAATTGATCATTCTCGAGCTTCTATGGTTGGGGAAAAATAGGAAAAATCAGTAGAGCCCGTGGATTTTGAAGAAATTAGGGCAAACTTGGAGATTCCTTCAAAAATGGGAATGACAATGGATTCTCCAAACAATTAGAGGCATTCAAATGGAGGTAAAAGCATCGAACATACACATTGAGAGACAAAATGTTTGAGAACACGCGGATCGGAGGAAAATCGGGGCAAATGGTGTGAGATCAAAATGAGCACCAACACTAGGAACATTTCATTTACTCATAATTAATGAAATTAAGATAAATGATATCAAGTGAAAAGTTAACAAAGATAAGCTGAAACCTACTTCACCCCGAAGTGGATTGTCCCTCTGTAACCTTTAGGTTGTCCGTCTTCTTCTTATTGTGTCCTTCCCATTTGTGTCAAATTCCTTTCCCTTTTCTTGAGGGATTTGGTGCATGATCATGACAGAGATGTGATGGAAGGAAAAGATTAGTAGCAAATAGGCATTCTGAAATGAGTAAAGAAACATTTCACTTTTCTTTCTCTTCCTTACTTATGTTCATTCCATTAATTCCTTCCATCAAAAAAAGTTTCAAGTTGCCCATTTTTACACATGTACTAAAATTGTCAACAAGGCCTAAAGCCCTTTTTGTATAATAATGTATATTACTATTCTCGTGGATACTTAGGATCTAAACTTGTAAAAAGGATTCAAAAACAATCACCTTAAGTCTTTTGTAGAAAGTAAAATCATAAAGAGGAACTGAAACTTTCTGTTTAGTAGCTTTACCTCAAGAAAATTAAAAATGCACACAAAATACCATGCTTATAACAAGATAAATATTAAATAACCTATTGAAACTGAGATCTTCTATTGAGAACATAAGTTGAATTTTTATCAAAAATCATACGAACAATCAAATTAACATGAGAAGAAAACAAAATTGCACACAAAATGCCATACATATAACAAAACAAAAACAACCTATAGTAATGAGAATTTTTCTTGTGAGAATATATGGAATTGTTGTTCAAAATTCACGTGTGCAGAAGAATCAGCAGGAGAAGAAAACAAAATTCAACACGGAAAACCAAGACGAACCGAGGCATTTTGTAGAGAAAATAGCTGGACTTGTTCTTAAAAATTCAAATGTGGAGTAGAATTATCAAGAGAAGAAAACAAAATGGTATACAAAGACCATGCATATAACTAAACATAAATAAACTCCAACAACTGAGACATTGTGTTTGGATAATAATAAGATTGGGCACAAAATATAGTATATTTAAATATAAGATGGTTTACCTCATGTAATGCAGATTACAGATGTTGTAACAACTCAGTCCAGGTAGGTAACTTCAAATTATGTGTTTTTTTAGCACATCCAATCAGACAAAGAGATGTTCTCACAAGCAAATTCTAAAATTTTAACATTTGGATTGGGAAAGAATGTTGATAAGGGCCTACAAGTTGGTATCTAAAGTTTTAGTCACACAAACCATTTTATTATACTTTAGGACATGGTTAGACCTCCTAATATTCTATGTTTTGAGCTTTTGTATTCTTTTTTAAAAAAGCTTCAATTTGATAGTGTAGATTTGACCATTCGGATTGATTTTCAATATTCTGTGTGTACTTTTGAAGCAAAAGCTTCAATTGATTGTGTAATGATGTGACATTCAATGTTTTTGTTTTGCATCTTCTGTGAGTTGTAATAGAGCAAAGCCTGCATTTGATTATTTTACTTTATTTATAATTTTTAAGATAAAATCCTTCTTTTGATTATCTATTCACATATACAGCCACAAAACATCTTGAAAGTTTGAATTTTCGAGAGCTTATTCGCATTATTTTAAAGTAAATCTAAGTCTTAAGTAAACTCTATTATAACATAATCCATCCAATAGATCCTATCTACTGAGCCCAAATAAAAATAATTCATTCTAATTATATTTGCATGATATTTTATCTACATAACAAAAGATCCATTTTTTTCATCATCCAAATATTCCAAACATATTTGGTTTCCATCATAACAGAAGCTCCAGGCGTGAATTGAAGCTGTGCAGAACCTAAAGCTCTGGTATCATGTGAAAAATATTACAGACTCTGAGTTATGAAGAGGTTATAACCATATCCACAACCGGGAAAAAATCAGTCAAACATTTATGTGAGCTTGCACGTGATCTTTGCAAGTCTTGGCTTGTGAGTTGCTTCAGAAATATTGTCTCCTAGAAATAGCTATCCCGAAATCTTGCTGCAAGTTGACTGTCTGAGTTAAGTACTTTGTTTCTTAATTTGGAGCTTCCTAAGCTTCACTGAATTTCTTAGCTTATTTCTTCTTTCTTGGTAAGGATAAAAATCCGCTACGTTTAAGATAGAGAAACAAAATATTGTGGTGAGCAGTTTTACTCTATAACACAATGTATTTATAGAAGAAAGTTCGTAATCATTTCAAGCAAACATAGGCAAAGTGCAATATAAGCATTAACCGAATGTATTTTGATATTCAAAAATTATGAAAGAAGAGTGCTATTGTTTCTTCAGAGACATGTTTTCTTTGAATTTGAATCCTCTGAATTTCAATTAGAGCTAAAATTTATATAATGAGAATTGTGTATTATAGTTATCATTTATGCAAGAACTATGGGGTTTCATATATAATTTCCTTTGAAAATTGGTTAAGACTAGGAACCTCTATGTTAAATAGACTTAAAGCAAGATGGGAAAAGGCAAAAATAGAAATGCAAAATTCATATATCTATAATTGGAAGGTTAAAAAAATATGTACAAGAGGAGCAAGAAGTAAAAATGCAAAAAAAAAAATTATTTCAGATAAATCATTTAAGAAATTATCTTCCCAAAACTTTTCAACATTGACAAAATTAAGATTAAACTTCTGGTTAACAGAGTTCAGCAAAACATAGTAGGAAACAAGAATAGCTCAACTTACATTGTTATTCACGATTAGTGTTTGTGACTTTTGAGGCATGACAGTAACATTAATTATTTTTTAAAGGCATGCGTGAATTTATATTTTGTTTATGTTATTATTCCATAGGCATTAGTAAATTCTATTGCTTTTTTATTATTAGTCTTGATATTCTAGCGATTCATTGGGTTATGGAGGTCGTCAGACTTTTTTATTTGCATATTCCTGCAACTGTAGGGCTAAGAAATAAGAATAGAAAAGAAGATAAATTTGAGTGTATGGCGGTAAATTTAGAAATAGAGGTTTTCTTTTGCTCCTACCTTTCAATTCTTTGTTTATTTTTTTAAGGACCATGTTGTAGCTAGAACATTCCTATTTCCACATGCGCACTCGTAACTGGTTATAAGAATTTGCATTACAATTTGATGGCTTGGTATTTGGGACATATGTGAATCTTTAACAGGCGACTTAAGTTGTAAGAGTTGTTCTGTTTTTTTAGAGCCTAAATTTATGCGTAATTGTTTTTGTTTAGTAAACATGATAGGCAACTTTGTTGTGTCAGGTATTGGGCATATTGTAACGGAATTTACAAAGAAAATGAATGTACGTACACTTTCTAGATAAGCTAGTATGAAAAAGGAATAGAAAAGAAGAAAACTCTGTGTCTATGGCAGGAAAATTTTAAATAAGGCTATTTTTTTCCTCCTATCTTTTAGTTATTTGTTATTTTTGTAAGGGCCATGATGTAGCTGGAACATTCCAAATTAGACATTGTGTGCGTATATGCTACTGTACATCTATGACTTACAGAAGAAACAAATCATGCATATAGATATTGTATATCTAGCATTTCAGAACAAACAATTATACATATAGCAATACCAGGCACCAGGAGACACACAGAAACATAGATTCTACATATGTAAATAATGGTTACCATGAGACACTAGAGGGTAAGGAGACAGGTATGGCCATTGAAAACCTGTGAAAGGTATATTGGTGTAAAGCTACAGAAGATAACTTGAACACAGGAAGAAGGTTTTTTTCAGTAGAAACATAGACCTATATTAAATGTAGTGGTGAGTTGGCAAAAATTTGGGTAAGTGCAAATGTAATATACGTGCAAATTTAATCTTGAAAAATGTTTTTTTTTTTGGCAGGAACAAATATGTAACTTGTTATACCTATTTTAATAGAAGAACTTGCCATTCATTTACATCCATTGGTTTGTGCAGGATTTAATGCGGATTTAGTTAAAGGCAACGAAATTTAAAAGACATTGATATTACACTTTTATGGCAAGAATAGAAAGCATTAAAACTCATTAAACTTTTATATCAACTCTTTTAGCATATTGCAACGAAGATAACTTGAACGTAGGTACACTTTCTAAATAAGTGAAAAATTGTTACATGGGTAGAGTAAACTTAGTTGGACAAGAAAAACACTATTGCTATAGCACAAGTGGGGTTTTTAATTCTTGTTACAATCTTAAGTTACAATTTACATTTTCTTATTGGCTGCGTATTTCTTGACGTAGGCATTTTTGTGCACAATCTGGTAGGTATTTTCGATGGCAATGGTGACCTGCATTAGTATTTGGGTTGTTGCCTATAGTTATTAAGGGTAAGCTAGAATGTGTAGATGTCTTCCTTGAGTACAGTGTCAGTGTTATAGGTGTGGGCTTCGATGCACTCACACACGAGTTGGTGAAGGGTACCAGTGTCTTCTTCGAGCTTGGTTGCTAATTTGTAGAAAACATCACTATGCCCTTTGTGTTGGCCAACTTTCTTTTGTTGGGGAGAAGCAAAACCTATGAACAATAATAGTATTAGTATAGTAAACAATGTTAGTAGAGGAAAATTGACTTTTATAAGGTGATCTATTTTTTCCTTTAAATGTTTATGTATATGGGCTTGTACCTGAGTGTGTAGTCACTATTACATTTTGCATGTGGTCATGTTTGACCGGCATCTGTAGTGTTGTTCGGGTATTGGGTTGCGCCGGTTTAGCATTTTTCTTTGCGGGGTGCTTTTTTAGGGCAACAATTGAACCTACACATAGTATCTATATTAGCAAAATGAGTTCTATAAGTAGTGGTAGGTGTAGATATATTAAAGTTGTAGGAAAGGAAATCATACTTGGGGAGGGTTAGATGTACTACGTAGAAGGTGAGGGGCAATGGGAAGTTTGGTGGGGGTAGTGGAGTTTTATGAGCGGGTTGTGGTGTTGCTTTTTAGGAGGAGTTGGTATTTGGATTCTATCCGATTTGTACATATTTGTTAGATGCTATATGTGCAAACTGTGTAAATAATAAAGGGAGGAGAAATAATCAAGTTAGAAAGGGCATGTACTTGATAAATATTAGTAAATGTGATTCCTTGCCGGTCGGTGCCACCAATGTCTATTGTGGCTTTCTCAAGAATCATTCCTTGGGCCTTGTGAATTGTCAATGCCCATGCCATCTTAAGTGAGATTTTTCGGTAGTTGATTCATGTGCTAGGAAGGATGGGTACATGGGTGTGTTTTTATATCCCAAGGGAGGACCTAAGTATTCAGTGAATTTGACAATGACATACGCTTAGATCCTAGGAGGTTTTTTCAAGTGCATTGAAGACTATGCATACTATTTTTATCTCTCTCAAAGTGCACCCCTGGTTGAGGGATAGGAATAAGGGTTCTAATATTTCTCTTCCATCACTTCTATAGAGACAATGGAAACACCTCATGTCTATGGATATACCTATTGTTGAGGTGAATCTCTTGGATTACAAGGTTGGTTCCTTATTGATGTATCCTAAACTATTTTTTTGGGTTTTAAGGGTTAAAAGATGTATGTAATTGAAATTGAAATGGGGTGATACACCTAAATGATAGAGGGCTTTAACTGAGTACATGCATACTATATGAGAATAGATTACGTAGCATGAACCAATGGGTTTCGGCTAAATCCCAAGGCAAAAATATTATGTGTTGAGGGATAAATTACAACAACAAAACAACTAACCTACACACAAGAATAAAATGTAGAAAACACAAAATTTGTACTAAGGTAAGATAATCAATTTAGGGAATTAACATTTACAAGATTTAATAGAAAGATACACACAACTACAAATAGTTGGAAAGGAAATAACTGGTTCTCATTCAAGGAAAAAACTGGAAAAAAATTGATTCAACACTCCTACATCCAAAAAGTCTTGATTCAACACGATATAGAAAAAAATAATTCATCCAATCCCTCTTAAAATTAGGTTGCAATCTAAACTCTCCCATGCATGCTAATTTTAGCCTTTATCATGAATAAATAAAGGAATAAAATAACCATGCTTTTTACAATGAGGCAATAATAGCCTTAGTTCCAAAAATACACTTAGTCAAAGTTTAGTTGACTGCTCTATTTCTATTACAATAAATCTGGGTGAATATTTTGGCTAATTTTAGCCTTTGCTTGATGTGTAAGTATTCTTTTGCAAGTGCATGATCTTTTTCTTCTTCTACATGATGTGACACATGTGTTGCTCATGCACTTGCATTAATATTTTGTCTTTATATTTGATCTGTCATCTAGCAATGACATGCAAAAATATAGTATGTGTAAGAAAATAATGCTTTCGATCTCCACTTAGAAAATATTTTCAAATTATACCTTGTGGGGATAACTTGTCCATGTGCACATGCTCAATTTTTTTCTTTTTGATCTCACCTTGTATGACATTTTTGGAAAATTTAATGTAATTTTTTTGCAAAACCTAAGGTAATTCCTTACCTTTCTTATGTAATATTGACCCCTCATTGGTCCCTTTTGGCAATTCATATGGCACACAAAACTTGAAGTTGGAATAATAATCATTGTTTGAAGGTTTGCGGCATATTATTTTATTCAGAACATGTGAACCTCTGATCATTTGAATTTTTTTGAAAAATATATTTTTTATGTCCCACCTTTGATTGGTTTGACCCCTTAAATCACCATGCATAGACTATGGATTTTTAGCTTAATCATTTGCGGATTTTGATTTAACCATGGGACATGATAAGTTCATGCCCCTTTTGATTTATTGTATCATTAAGGATATTATTATGTAATCTTTGATAAGGTTAATGCAAATAATAATTAACTGGGGTTGGCCCCATTCACGATGATACACCCCATCATTGATTTATTGGTGGCATTTGACTTAACCTTGATCTATATGTTGGTTTGGTGGTGACTTGGGGTTTACATTGAATTTGATATTGTTCTTTGACCTTTAATCCCTTTACTACTCGATCTCGATCATTGATCTTCTGGCAACTATGGTTTTCAATTTACACCATTGAATTTGTACTGTGATCATCTTCACCATTGAATTTTGTACCTTTGACTCTGATGGAGTTGCCATTGACTGCGGTTAAATCTTGTAGTTTGCATGGAAACTGGTAAGTGTATCATGACCATTGATTCTGTACTTGGATGATCTTCACCATTGAAACCAACTCCATGTACGAGTAGGGTTTGAAACTTGTTTGCATTATTGGTCATTTGATCTCGTACCTTATGATCTTTTTATTTGAAACCATCTCTTGATGAGTTAGGTTTTTTTATCCTAGGAGAGTAAAATAACTCGAACCCATCTCACTCTTATGATGTACTGTGGAAAAAATATGGCGAAGCCCTTGAAAAATTCTCCCAGACCGCCATTCATATATTCTTTTGAGCTCGATTATTGGCACTCTTTAGCTTTGCAAGGCTCTATGAATGTGAATATTTAGATCTCTATGTCATTTGTGCTCTTTTTGAGCTCTCTGTGAAGTCATATAGTCACCATTATTGGAGAATTTCGATCTCGGTTTTGCATACTATTCAATTTATGATCTTTCGTGTTACCTCATACGGAAGGAGGTAAGTTTGTGGTTTCGTCGAGCATTATAAGATTTTTTTCCTTGTAATTTTTGCTTCTCATTCACTGATACATCAGTTTGTTTACATTTTCCTTATGTTTCTAGCATTTCGACCTCAAAATGTTCTAGGTGAGTTATTTTCTTCACATTTGATAGATCTCCTGGGGGTTTCAAAATCTCGACCCAAACGGTGAGTTTTGCTACCATTCTTTGAGTTCCTTTGCAAAGTTCATGAAGGTTCCTTACAGTTGTTGACTGCAAAAATAACATCTCTCCTCTGAATCTTGAAATATTAAATGGAATCATGAATGGAGTCATTGTTAAATATGGATATCTTTACCTTTTCCTTGAAAACGGAAAAAACTAAAACTATTTTGAATTGGGTATTCGTTTCTTTCTATGTACGAACTATTTAGTAACCTTTGTGATTCTTTCTTTATCTTCAGGCTATGTAAATGGATTTTTCCTTTTGGTGATTTCGCTTTTGCTGAGTGTGTATAATCACTCCAAACTCGGTTTATCTTGCACCTTGTGCGAATACTTGGCACATTGTATGTTCAGTATTCCGGCTTTGTATCTCTGTGGCTTGCAATTTTATTTTTCAAATCTGTAGATGAATATAAAATGAACATTGAGCTGCATATTTCGATCTATACACTCATTTATGTGTTTTTCAGTATTGTTGAAATGATTATTTTATGGTTCAAAATTGTTTGCTTTTCTATGGCACTATCTTCGAGTTCCATGCAAGTGTAACATTTTCGAGTAATAAATACTCACTATCTTCTTCCTGAAACTGCAAAGTTGATTAAAATTTTTCAAATGGATGGAAATGAGAACCTCTCTTTCTAATATTTCTGCTTTTCATTTAAGACGATGTCGATTTGCTGGAAACATCACATATACCTAGATTTTGGTTCAATCTCTTTTCTGTCTCAGCTATTTTCTTCTACATTTCTTTTTTCCGTTGCAACCTGAGTTCGAAACTCGTTTTGGGATCTTATTATTTCTCTGCAACTGAAGATTCTTCGTGGGTTTCAAAATCTTGATTACCAGCAGTGATTTCTTCATCTTTTCTTCAATCCTTAGTGAAATTTGATAGAAACCATAATTGCCAGAAACACAAGGCATATTTTGAAGAAAAATATACGGTAACGGATTATTTTTACGGATTATTTTTGTTGCTTCTTGCTTTACATTGTTATGGTTTGTTCTTCATTTACTTACCCTTTTAAGGATATGTAAAAATCGAAAACTATTGTTGACTGTAAAAGCGTATTTCTACTTTCAGATTGAAATCTTTTTACAAAACTTTCGAAAACTTCGTAGTCATTATCTTGTCGAGCTTTAAACA
Source organism: Taxus wallichiana var. yunnanensis (assembly GCA_018340775.1). Classification (NCBI taxonomy): domain Eukaryota; kingdom Viridiplantae; phylum Streptophyta; class Pinopsida; order Cupressales; family Taxaceae; genus Taxus; species Taxus wallichiana. The sequence continues at coordinate 955,370,974 of CM031239.1, read as the reverse complement.
TTTTCATTGTATGATATTTTGAACCTTAAACTTGATCTAGTTTGATCATTATTGATTGAAGATTTTGAAATTCATTTGTTACCTTGCCAAAACTATTTTCATATTATATTTTATCTTAGAACAAGTGTCATTTGTTGATGCTCGCTAGATTGCATTTGTACCCTGGCTTCACTGCATTTGATAGAAGTCTTTCTTTTCTTATGAACTCTGCTTGGAGATAATGAAGGAAAAGCATTGTTTTTGTTTTGATAACTTGCTGATATATAATTTTGACCCTATAGGTTTTGTACCTTCCTTGTTGTATGATTAAAAACTCTTGCCAAATGAATTTTGAAACTTGTAAGGCATCATTGATTAGTTTGTGTCTGATTTTAGCTTCAGTGGTATATCTAATTAACTATGATGAGCCACGTTTCTTAGTCATTTCAAACATATTTGATCTTTTTTATCCTAAAGTCACTGAGTTTCACTTATATGCCTCTGTAACTTGCTCGTTAAATGAATAATATCATAAAACCTGTTTTTATATCCACCATGGGATCTACTTCAATACCTGAATCTCTTATCTGGAGTGCTTTCAATTAGTAATTGGCACAACTCTTGAAATACAATTGTAAACTACATAAACTACATTATTGACTTTGCGAAAATATTATCTCGACTGTAATAGATAGTTTCTTTTGTAAAGTGAAGGCAATGCTGAAAACAAAGTTTTTGAAAACTGTACTCCTTTTCTCTTCTAGTGTGATATAGAAATTTATTCTTCTATGAATATGAATATTTGATTGGTCTCATTAAGCCTTAATGTTCCTTAGGATGATTTCAAATCGGTAGAGTATGACTATTATAACTATGAATCTTAGCATTGGGTTTGTTCAGTTTACTTGATATCTGCTTCATTAAAATTGTCAAAATGTGTCCTCATTCCTTCTGATACTTGCACTTAAGTGTTGAAGCTGAAATTGTATAGATAACTTTGGATTATTGGTGTCACAGTAATATTCAATTATTTCACATGAACTATAAGTTATGAAATATTCTGGCATAAATAACCTATAACTTGATGAAGATGGCAACTTGATATTTTCTTGTTCTTATCCAATCCCTATAGCTTTCTTTGTTCCTTTATTAAGAGAATCATTCCTTTTGTAAAGTAATTCTTAATGGAGTTATAAAAACTACATTGGAATTTTTTAAAGTAAAAACTCATAATTTCAATGTTTTGTTTCATGAACTTGATTCCTTTCTTGAAATTTAACACTCATTTATGTGACTTAGATAAGCTATTTCTCCACTCACAATGAAGATTTTGAACTTTTAAATCTGTACTTGCATATTATGAACCAAAAATGTACTTTTACCTTGATTATGAGATTTTATTTGATTGTACTTGATCATTATGAAATACATGAATGTTGTTTTCTTTTGTAGCCCTTTATTTTATTTTATTTGCAGATGTAGTCTATATTCGTTATTACAAAATTTAAATCATGAGTTTTATTCTCTTTTGCTACAACATGTACCTACACACTTAAATAGAATAGTTAGAAAACAATAGGCTTTATCCTCTCTTGTATTCCATAGTGACTTTATTTTATTCTTTCCTCCTTTTTCTCTCATGATTCATGTGAATGCCATGAGCTTCTACCGAAAATACTTTCTCCATTCCATATTTGTTAGTTTGATGTACCTTACACCTCTTAATTTCAAATGATTCATTTTCTTGAAACTAGATAGCACATGAATAAAGATTAAACCCTGAGCTCAATAAATGATGTTTTTTCATTTTCTCTTTTCAGGTACATTGATGGACTAGATGATGCAGAAGATGAAGATGAAGAAGCTGGAACTAGATAAATGAAGAATGAAAGAAAACCCAAAGGCAATGATGGGTTTCTTCTATATTCCTTTGCTTTTAGTTTCATGTACATGTATCTCTTATTTTAGTAGTCATAAGTTACATCCCATGACTTGTGTGGGACATTAAATTTCCTCATTAATAAATGATATTATTTCTGTAATTGAGTTGTGTACTTCCTTTTACTTTCAGCTTTTCTAATATGAAATGATTGTATAATGAATTAAACAACACAATAACATACTTAATAACACATAATCATAGGAAATGATTGAATTGAAAATACCTAAAACTTAATAATGAACATCTGCAACCTCCAATCAACAACTCTTCTTATTGCGATTGGCTACAAAATCCCACATATCCTACTATTCATGCCTTCATCAAGGAAATGCATTAGTCCTTTCAGGATTTTGTGTTTTCTTGCTGAAGATGAACATGGAATGGTAGCATATATGAGGTGTTACATTTTTTAACAACACACATAGTTGTATATTGCATGTTATTAATCAATTGTTACAAGCTGAAAAAACTAAGAAAATTATATACACCCCTTAGTTAGGTCCATTTCATCAATTCCTTCCATTAAAAAAAAAAGGTTTCAAGCTGCCCGATTTTGCACAAACAAAAAATTGTCAACAACTAATTTACCAATTATGTCATTGATTAGCTTGGATTCCATCCAAAAATTTGTTGTTAATATGAATTTTTCTCCTACCCGCAGAGAAGGAGTTCAGGGTCTAATTATGTGGGAGCAATGGGTATTGTTTGGGTGGTAGCATGGTGCTACCTATGGATAAGAGAAATAGGTAAGATTAGGGATTTGAGTATGCATTTGGTATCGTGTGATGCTAGTTTATTGGTGGCATATAGGTGTGTGCATTTAAAAAAATTCTACTCCTCTTTTGTAATAATTGGTGGAGTCTTGGTCATAATATTTAGTTGGAAGTTTGAAAGTAGGGCTCGGAATTGGGCTTGTGCGGGTGTACTTCCGGCTTCCCAAAAATTAGTGTCTAGCAATATTACAATGGTAATTTTTTTCCACAAGGCATGGCCAACCGAGTTGTTTTCATACATAGGCGCATCATTAATTTGCATTAGTTGGGAAAGATCACCAATGAGGATGACCGAACAAATGCCAAAGTTTTTATCTCTAGTGTTTGGGAAGGCTTGGTGTAGCCGCATGTTGATATCATGCAGCATGCACAAGCCAATGAAGCTTATTTCATCAATTAATATGTAATTGACATGTTTCATCTTCTCTTGGAAGTGGAGTAGTGTCTGGCCCTAAAGCGGTTGTACATCATAGATTGGAAATAAGAAGGTTACATGGATATTGGTTCCCGTACTTTATGGAAAGTTGTGACACCTATTGGGGCTAGGAGTAATAAGTGGGGGTGGTGTTCAGGGGAAAGTGATTATATGGTGGATGAGATGTTCCTAATCGATACAATTTACTAGTGTCATTTGTGTCATAAATAACCATTTTGAGTGGGGATCCAATGGAATTTGCAATGGAATGGATCCTAATGGTTTGTAGAGTGGATTTTCGTTGAGTAGATAAAAATCATGGGTTGATATTTGGTATGGATGTATACATCAGTGGGGGTATTTTATGTTGATTGATTTCAATAAATTGTGGGCATGTTTCTTGCAAGGCATGGTCCAATTAGTAGTCTCCCCAACCGTGCATGGTGTCAAACTCCCATAGGCCAAGCATATCTAGGTTGTCTATCTATATAACACTGGCTAGGTGGAAGCAAGAAAATACTTCCAATTATTCGATCCGTATTGTCTCGTAGTTATCTATATAAGTGTTAGAGTTGTTGTTGTCTACAAGATCATCCGTTTCAACGGATGCTCTTTGAACATGCCATGCCTAATAAGTATGTTTAAATATTTCCCATTTTTGGTAGATTTCAAAATTTGTAGCATCTATGCCACTTTGAATACTTCGAAATGGCTTGTACGAATCAATTCACTTAAGCATAACGCTTTGTATGTTGATGAGTTGTGGAGTGAAATAACCGAGTATCTGGGTTAGAAACATATTGTAGCTATTGTGGGCCATGGTTTCCCTTGGTTGGCCTTCTTATGTGCATTATAATACTAGGACCTACATGCTTCTATGAGTGAGAAGCCTTCCAACAATGTCAACAGGTGTATGTAGGACTCAATAATTGTTGGGGATGCGGTGTGTTCTGTTGTAGGAGTTATGATGCACATGAATACTTTTTGGCCTACTGCTAGTCATAGGAAGAGGTGGTTGTAGATAGAAATCAGAAATTTCTACAACATGTGTCATGTTTCTTGGTCCTCGATCTCATGGTGTACTAAAATTTCCATTAAAAATATTCTTTAGGCAAGCGTGGATGAGCCGTGTAGTGAGGCGTCATCTAAAACTCTATTCAAAGCATGTCGTGATAGTTTTTATATTTTTTTCTGCTTTAGTTGCATATTTTACTAGATAATGAAACACTACATGCTACAAAGTTACAACCTCGACTTTGACAAATCAAGGTGTGCTCGCCAAATGCACAATATATCGGTGTTATGAATTTTGACTATGTCATCATTATGCATTGGTGTGTATGTAGGTTGTCCTTTTTCAATTTTAAGTAATATAGAAGTGACTTGCAGGGGCCATGGTGCTTTGTACCAACACTGTAGATGGGGTCTTATTTTCCGTAAGAATTTAGTTTCGAGAATTTACTATTCCTTTTAACTTGATTGAGAAGGTCATCGGAATCAAATTTAGCACATGCTGATTGAATAGTTGTTGTGTCTAATAAACATGGGTCATCGAAAGGGTCGTAGTGCATTCTGGGTACACCTTGTGGCCCTATCCTTGGGTTCCATGTTATGACGTACGTGTCAAAGAATTTATTTGAGGCCTATACCTAAATGGAGTTGGTCCAGTCTAATGCATCCATGTATGGTGCATCTTATAGCCATAAGAAGCCATGTATATGTGGTGAGCTTCTATGTTGCCATTCATATCTCGCCTTGAAATTGGGTGCTTTGAGGTTTAATGTATTAATTTGGCATAGTAATACTACAAATAAAATTACACTGAAAGGAGAATTATCTCGTACTCAATAATATTGCGCGTGGATTTTTTCCAAGATTTCCTTGGGAAATTATGTGAACTTTCGTTCCATATTTGTAGCAACAAGAAATGGATATGTAATAATTTTTTTAACTCTCTAGGAGTGAGTTGTTGTTGTCGGAGGAGGTGTACTAGATAGAACCCTATGGAGGTCTCGGCCATTTGGTATTTTCAGCACTTAGAGTGAAGAAAAGAGTCTATGTTTCCAATTGTAGGACCATGTCTCGTAACTCAAATCTATATTTAGACCAAGATGATCTTATGTCACGTAAGTTAGCACCAAATTGCATGATTTGTGTAGTTATTTACTCATGTGTCTATTCTTTTATGTATTGGTGAAGTTCACCTTTCGTGTTTTAATTTTCATCATTGATGTATTTCTTGGCAAATATAAATGAGCTTTCTTACATGCGATGTCACATCACAAAGTTTGCTAAAAAATATCGGAACCATGGGTGGTTTCCAAACCTATTATCTTGGTACCTCATCAAGTGTAGCATGTACTCATGCATAGCTATAGCATGTTGGCGAGGCTTATTGAACATTACTACACCTATTGGAGATAGATTAGGAAATGCCATGGAGAGCAAGGCTTCTTCAGTATACTCATTGATTCGAATTGGGATAATAGTATACCAATCAAGAGACAAAGAAGAGCTAGTTATTTCTTTCTATAAATATTTTTGTATTTCCTCAAAATATGTGCGCACATTATAGAGAGTAGGTATAAATGACGATTCAAGCATTGTCTCTGTTTCTATGTCTACTGATGCATTGGATATAGCTTCGGAGAAAATAACAACTACTTAAATTGGTAGCAAAGTGGGAGCTAATGTAACTTACTAGCAATATCTATGTCTAGCTCCGGTAGTAGGGAGAGTGCAACTTTATCAACTCGATGTTTTCGTAGTAAGGGTCATGGGATATTTTGTAGCGTAATGAAACACTAAGAAGAGGCTTATTTATAAAAACTCATACATTTTATTTTTGATCCCATTCCTTTTCAATAATTTATAATGTCTAGGTCTTCAATATGATGGGGCAGAAATTTTAATATAGATGAGATGTCTTGCAAAAAGCTGATAGTGTTCCCACTATATTTATATTGGACACCACGGGCATGTGTTACTTGTATTATTGGACTAATTATTATAATTATCATCCCTTCAACTTGCATTAGACTAGCCATGACTTCAAGTCATGGCCCCGGTTCCATATTGTTCCACATGGAAAATCGGTTTCCAATGTGTTCATTATTGCACCTATGAAAAATTGTGTTCCCATTGTGAGTCTTAACCTTTGTGGTTGGGTAGGATTCATGGCATATAACATCATTGGACATATCCCCAAAATAATATTTTTTATAACAAAAGCACGTATCAGCATTACTACTACCTTTTACATCTGGGTTTTGAAGTGATTATTTGCATGCTCGCTCTTTACATGTTCTAGTAATACACTATTGGCTCTTTTTTGGGCCTGGTATGAGCTTCGGTGATGCCTATTAATTTTGTCTTTGTTCTACCCATAATTTTTCCTACATATAACATTATCACGGTCCTTAATCTTGTCAGAGGTAAGATTTTATTTACTATTTTTGTAGTTGTCCACCATTACCTTGAAAAACATATTACCTAACCCGCAAAAAGATGTAGAAATTAGAACAACTAATTTTGGCAAGGTTGTATAACATTGTGTGAATTTCTTTAATAAACATAACAACTTGTAAGGTAATTGTTTAGTTGTTTTCAAAAGTGTACAATGTTTAACTACAAATCAATGCATATTCTACTGAAGCAAAATGAAGATACGTGGGGTGTTTTTCTAAGGGGATATTAATATGGAGCTAGTATGTTGTTAAAATAGTTTACATGCAACTGGCTGTAATTGACCATTTGTTATGTAGTAAAGGTTTAACATAGTGGCCCAAATCTACATGTTAGATAATGGTTTCATTGATGCACCTCTTAATGGTGTACCATACTTGAATTAGCAAACAAATATTGTTATGTACTGGTACTTTTGGGAAATTGTTTTATAAAAATCAGTCTATATGTACGCTAATTGTATATTAACAAGATGAATGCTACACCAGCACTAATGTTTCTCAAGCCATCCCCATTATTTAAAAAAATATTTCTATTTAGAATAAATTATGTTCCAAAAAAATCCATTTAATAGGATTGTGTACTTACCTACTTTTTTTTATAAGTATGCTCATAGAGTTTAGAATGTAACAATTTGGGTCATTATGATCATTAATTGGGCTGATTTATGTTAGCTTTTCTTTCTTATTCCTTTTCAATCTTAGTTATTATATGGTGCTCTATAAGGATTTGTTTTTTACCCATTTTTTTAATGAACCAAAATGGGCCACTTAGAACTTATTATGTAACTGAAGGACTCCTATTTGAAATCTCAAGTTGGCTCTATTTATTTTGAAATATTTCGCTTAGACCAAATTATGTTTCAAAAAACAATCTATTTAGTAGTATTGTATACTTGCCTACTTTTTTATTAGTATTCTCATAGAGTTTGCTTTTTAACAATTTGGGTCATTAGTATCATTAATTCGGTAGTTTTATGTTGGTATTGCTTACTTATTCATATCGATTTCGTAGTGACTATATGATGCTCCACAAGGAGTAGTATTTTTAGCCCAAGTTTTTATAAACCAAACTGATCCATTTAAAACTTATTATGAAATTGTAGGACTCCCTATTTGTGAATAGATGTTCATGTTTACAGAGATAAATTTGGGGTTTGGCTTTACAAAAATAGACTATATGTACACAAATTGTATATTATAAAGACGAATGATGTGTGAGACCTACTGCTTCCAGTGACTCCATTGTTTTTTAAAAATATTTCTCTTTAAAAAAACTAGTGTTAAAAATAAACCCATTTAATAGGATTGTTTACCTACCTATTTTGTTTTATTAGTATGCTCATAGAGTTTGTTTAGTTACAATTTGGGTCCATAGGATCATCAATTGATCTGATTTATGTTGATATTGCTTGCTTGTTTCTTTTGATTTCTTAGTGGCTTTTTTTCACTTTACTCAGTAATATTGAAGAAAGGTTTTTATGAAAGATAACATGTGTAAGCCATACTTATATAAACTTGTAAACTCAAAAGAATGTGGTGAAAAGTGGTGGGTAGATATAGGAACAGGGATGTAACTAGTAGGTGGTGAGAAAATATGGGTGGAGATAAACAGAGGTTCTTTGAAAATAGAGGGTGCTTAAAAATAGGTGTGTTGGTACCCAAATTTATTCTCCCTCAAAGTCTAAGTAGCATCACAAGTTTTGACAGGAAGCTTAGAGAAAATAGATCATGGTGAGTCATTTTGTAGCCGGGGATGGGATCTAACTGGCCTTTTGTCACTCAAATGTGGAGAAATGGATAGCACCCTCAAGAGGATTTGATCTATCCTCACTATTTTAGGTTGTGCCTTTCAACCAAGGTAAGAGAACCCTTTTGTAGCCTATTGTTTATGGAGGATATGGAGATGTCCTTCCTAATGAAGTTGTTAAGGAGACCTTGAAGAAAATATGATCAATGCAACAAAATATAACTCTCATGAGTTGTCACTCTAGATAGTGGAGATATTCTCTAGGCAAGGTTCAGGCTACTAAAGACATTTGGAATCCTAATTATTTCTGTATGTTTTGGTAATAAAATTTATGCATTTGTATACACACATGAAAAACAAGGGTAGTATGGGTAGGATTAGTTGTTTTTAAATAAGTTTTGGTGGGAGGTGAGGCAGAATAAACTTGATTTGCCAAATCTCTGAGAACTCTTACAAAATGGAAAGTCTAGATAATAGAATGCTTCAGAATAGCTAAAATGTTCCTTTAACCAGAATATGTACTTCAATGGAGGCCCAAATTAGCACTTTTTCACACAATCTATGATATTTTAACACAAAGGATCGAGTTAGAAGACCCAATAAAACATCAAAATATAAGATCAATCATGCCTAAGGTACACCCAGAGGCTTACAAAAAATCTCTGTCAACAAATGAAAGAAAAGTGATTTTAAATCGTTTATTTCACTCCCAAATGAAAGATCTTCTGAGAAATGAGATTACAGATGCCACTAAACTGTCACAAGGATTAAGACCTATGTTATTAAGACATATTTTAATACAAGATTGTAATAATAATAAGAAAAAATATTTACAGACATTCAGAAATGAAACAAACACATTTTTCTCAAGATCAACACAGAATAACTCAAGTTTGATTAAATTTATCAGCAGGGGAAAGTTTCTAGAACAATCTCAGATCTTTTCAATGGTTGTACACTTGTAACCACCTTGACATGATCAAACTTAATATAAAAGAGATATACAGGCTTCTCAAATGGCTTCTCAAAAGACAGGCTTTGTCAAATTTTCCTCTTGGGAATTTTCTTCAACCTCTAACACTCCTAACCATTTACACGAAAAATTTGTGCCATTTATAAAATTTACAACAAAGCCCCTTTTCCCCCAAAAGATCACGATCGCGATTTCTAGAATCAGATGTACAAAAGTCACCAGTGCTCAGGGGGAAAATATCTTTGAATATCTCCCACATTCAACTCCTCCTTTTGGTAGATCACTCTTTCTTCAACTCACCAACCAATTCCACCCCTAATCTGTCAAATCTAGTTCCTTGTGTGCTCGGGAGAAGAAAAATGGAAAATCATATTGAGCCCAAGAGTCAAACCATTTTAATGGTGAAAGATGTCTCCATATTTTCCCCACCAAACTCAGATATCAACATTAACTCTCCCCTCTATTTGGCATGTAGGAAATACAAAGAAATCATGAAGACTCGCACTTCTAGGCATGTTCAAGTAAAATGGGGTAAAATCATATTCGACTCTCACCGGCATTGATATTTACTTTGAATTTGGGTTATCCACATGGAAGATTCAATTTAAAATAGGCCTAGGCATTTCCTTTGACCTTTTACAAAATTTTGAAGAAATGGAAAAAGTCAACATTTTGTTCTCGCACCTCCATCCTTGAGAAATGACCACATGTTTCCTAATGTGGGTCCCAATGGAACCACTACTAAACTCTACTATTTCACCTCATTTTTGGAAAAGGTAAAATTTTCCAAGTTTTCTTGTAGCTCCACCCTTGAAAAATGGGCCTGACACGTGTCCCAATGTGGGTCCCAGTGGAACCACACTTCCTTTTTCACTTTTAACTCTTTTCTCCCAAAAGGATTTTTTTCCAAATTTCCCCTGAGAGTCCGCACCTCCATCGTTGACTGGAGCAAGCGTTGACCTTTCCTCTATTGGGCTTGCGGGCCATTTTTGGTATTTTAACCCTTTTGAGCATAAAAGAAAAAATTTATAAGTTACCCCCGATGGTCCGCTTCCCGCCCCTTCTTGCTTTTCAAATTGACACGCGTCATAATGACACATCTTGAGATGGTTCTCAAAATTTGATACTTTGAAAGAGCGTGTGCTCACCACATGTCCTTGTCCCGATAACTATATTAGCTACATAAAAATTTGTCTAAGTTTGAGAAAAGCGGTGGAAACTACTACGTGTCTTCCCGGCGCTACTCCAAGGCTAAACCAAAAAGTAAATCTTCAAATGAGCGTCGTTCCTTGACATGGACAAATTTCTAAGATGAGGCAATTCATAAAATTTCTTAAGTACCCAACTAAGCCACGCCAACCAAAAGAGGCCACATTTCCTAATGCTACATGATGAAAACTTGACAGGAGAAATTCCCACAAACCGTAAAATGCATAAAAAAATCATTCGAGCCCAGAGATGAAATTTTCTCTAAGGATAGAGAATTCAGAGATGTTACAAGGCTCAAATATGTTCTTCAGAGCTACATCCATTCATTTTCTTCAAGTATTTAGGGCAAAACGATGAGGGAAGCAAATCCCGACTATAAAAAATGGAAAGAATGGGAGAGCCCGAGTTTTTAGATGAATAGAGAATAGGAGACCCAAATTACAGACCTTTACATGATCATCGGCCCAAGGAAAGATTAATTATGGCAGCAAAAGGAAAACAGAGACCTTTCGGGCACAACTCAGGGGGATAAAATGTGACAGAGGCCGTAAAAGGACATATTTCAAAGGCAAAATGGGGTGAGACTATTTTGAGCACCAACAGGGTGTATGTTAAATTTATGACACTAAGAAAAGGTATTAAAACTAGTTATCTTGTATGTATCTTCCATTGAATTTCAGATTTATTCAATGGAGTTTTGTTGAAAGAAACGTAAAATATTTTTGTACAGTTCTATACCCAACTATTGTAGTTCTTCCAAACCTAGTTGTCTATGTCTTTTAAAACATATATCCGTGTGATTTTATTTATGTTGAATAAATTACAAGGGGAATTCCATAGTAACAAGAAATTGTTTTACATACACACCCTTCGTGTATGTGTCACATTCCAATGGTAGCTGATATAGATTTACTTGGCTTGGATTTGTTAAACAACTACAAAGCTCGACACTATGCTGAATGAAAAAGAATATATATACACACGACATCAAACAAACAGCTGTTTGTTTCTTATCATTCATTGGGTTCATCTTGCAACTAGTGATTGTTGTTGTCTTATCCTGTTGTGGATTTTAGGTGATTGATATATTGGTGTGTAGTTAACCGACGCCTTTATTTGGTGGATTCATTTCAATTTCAATATCTCTGTCATATCTTTCCTTAATATTCTCTTATACTCTTGTGTCTTTTTATATCATACGTTGGATGCCATCTTCACTTGATATTACATCCATAAGGTAAGATTTTTATGGTTTAAAAGCATATCCACTAGTGTTAACCATTTCTTCATTTATTACACGTAAAAAATTAGGGAAGAATACAACTCTCAATGTGTTGGTGTAATAAAGAGTTTGGCACAATTTGCTCAGAATTCTGCCTGCATAAACACAAACTGATGTGGATTTAGATAGGTAGGTTCTGCACAAATAGAACATTAGGTTTTTGGTGCAGGAAAGAAATGCCTATATTGAGTTATGAGAGATCCATTATAAAATCTACAAAACACAAATGAAATACAGGGGTGTAATAAAAATATTCCCAAGTCTGATATTATCAAGTTAGAAGTTAGTTCCTAATAAGTTACACATACAAAAATTTAGTGTTTCAAATTATCATTCATGTTTACTAATTGTAATTCATAGTTATTAAAAAAAAAAAAAAACCAATGCTGAAGTAAATAAGTAGAAATTTACTATTTGATACCAAATGGGAATTATCTTCTATATTGATTTATGAAAACTCTATTTACAAATTTACAAAACATAATCAATATTAAGTGGGTAAAAATGTTTGCGTTGATAATAAGATGGTTTATACTTGTAGACAAGATCATAAATTTTTCCTAAAACATTTTTACTAAAACCCTCAAGTAGTTGGTAAGAAACACATTCTATTTTAGGGAGTGGAGAATGTTTTTTTGGGTACTAGGTATTCTTTGTATCGGACCATGGTAAATGCCTAATTTAATGATGACATGGTACAAATGTCTATTTTCTTGGGTTTTTCCAAAACCAAATCTTTACCATCTATATTCAATATTAAGTTTCCCTTAGTTTTATAAAATACAAATGTGGTGATTGTGCTTTAATTTTCTTAAAATCTAGCAATAGTGCAGTCTGAATTTTTTTTGCTAAGAATGAATTCAATTCTTTCCTTATGAGAAGAAAATCCAGCTTTAAAGGTGGATATAGATTATTATAGAGATTATAGAAAAGTACATTGAATTACAAGGTAAATGTAATACCAAAAAAAGGATCTTCTAGGGGTGAAACCTTTCTTATATGGGTCGCATTCTAGGGGTAGCTGCTAGTACTAAGTGTATAATCATTTACTTAACATATTTACATATGGAAAACTAGCATGTCAAGGGGTGCTGACATTTAGCAAAGCATTGACAACAACATCATGTATGGGCGAGTCTATTTTTGAGAAGCATGTATTATAGTACACTTGAGCTTTTCGTTTCCATCATATAATTCCTTCTTAGCCAATAAAACAAATACATATATACGAAATAGGACCTATTCAAGCTAGCCAAATGTTTGCTCCATGTGGTACAAGGCATGTGTAGCTACGCCTATTACACTTGTACCAAGATTCTCAAAAGTAGTTGCCCATAGTGTACCCATGGTATCTTCCAGTAATACATTAAGCGCATATATGTACTCACATTGTGGGAAGTCTATGTTACACTTTGGGAAATGCCATGCATTTCCATCTATTGGCACCACTTTTTTGCGACATTGTTTACCATTGACCACGTTAGTGCACGATGCATAACAAAAATTACTCATATTGACATGAATAATAGTAGCATGTAGTAAAATCTTATCTATTATCTACAATTGTGCTAGCTTGTGAACACAACAATTATCACAACTTCTACTTCACCATTGCTTAAGGCCACCGAAATATTCTTGTTGAAGCTTGAGGAAAACCAAAGGTGCAACTCCTTAACTTCTGGACAATATCGGATTGATGAAACATTATGAGTTCAATCCGGTTGAAAGTTACCTACCATTAAACGAGGTTACCTTAACTATTTTTAGAGCTAAAACTAGCCATTCGGTTGTGCCTATGTGCTGGAGGTCACTCAATATGCTTGTTTTTGTTTAAGAAAAAACTCCCCATTAAGTAACGTCGATAGAATGCTCGGACATGTCATATAACGATACAACACATTTCTTCATTTTTGTTTCATCCCCTATTGGAGAGAAGTAAAGCTCAACAATGCAATTCATTGAGTGATGGTAAGAATTTATACAAGATGGACACAACCATTATCAGGTGGAAGGTTTGAAAAAAATGAGGTTGTAAACAAAGAAGAAAAAAATGGAATATAATTTGTGACAATATAACTATGCTAACATGCCCCCCTTATTACATTATTTTCTCAAATTTACCCCCGAAACTACTCAAATTTCATCCTTCTAAGAGATTTGGTGAGTATATCAGTGACTTGTGCTTCTATAGAGTAGTACCATAGCTGAATGTGGTGGTTCAAGACATTCTCTTGAATGAAGGGACATTCCATCTTAAGCTTTGTTTGTTCATGAAAAAGGGGATTCTGCATGAGCTTCATACACAGCGATTGTTGTAGTAGAGAATAGGTGACTACTCCTTAGGAATTACCATGTCATCCAAAATATGACATAACCAAATTGCTTCACACACAAATCCTCGTGTGGTGTGATATTTTGCCACTTTGGATGAAATAAAATGGCATTTTCTTCTTGCTTATCCATGAGATAAGTATAGATCAAGATGAAAAATATACCACAGACAGTTGAATTCCTTTCATCAACAATCTGGCATTGTCCAAGTTGATGTATCCCTATAAGAAGAATTTATCATTATTCTTATATTATAGACCATAATAAATTACCTCGGACATAACTCAAAACATCCTTTCTTTGTAGTCCAGTGACATTTCTTCAACTCTGCATGAACCTAGAAAGATATCGATAGATAGCATATGTTTATTATGGTATATGTAAAGTATATGACCCCTATAACAAGTTTCCTATAGAGAGTTAACATCTACTTGAGGTGAGTCCTGAATTGTGAAAGATCAAACCTTTTCCATGGGAGTTGATATAGGTTTACAGACATTTTGTACTTTCTAGAAGTTTCTTGGCATACTTTACATGAGAGACAAAAATGTGATGCTTATTTTTCCATATCTCTAAGCCTAGACATTAATGTAATATCCCCAAATCATTCATGTCGAAGGTTCATTTGAGATCATTATTTACAATATCAACTTGATCTTCTCGAACTACCAAAGTGATCACAAGATTATCCACATATAGAACATGAATGAAAATTTCAATACATACCATTTTTATGTACAAATTAGAATCCCTCTAGCTACGAATGAAACCATGTTGAAAAAGGTGATCATTTATTTTGATGTAACATGCCCTTGCAGCTTATTTCATTCCATACGGTGATTTGATGAGATGACATACCTTAATAGGATTTTTTTCATCAAAAAATATTCACATTGGGTCTTCTACATTTCTTCTTTTAGATCACCATTAAGGAAACTACTCTTGAAATCCATCTACTGAAGTTTCCAACCCTTCGTGTTCTTAGTGTGTAAACAATTGTCATGGTCTTGATCTTCACAATGGGTGCAAAGGTTTCTTCATAGTCAATGCCCTCTTTTTGAGCATATCCCTTTTCTACAAGTTGTGCTTTATGTTTTTCGATGGATCCATCTACCTTATATTTTGTTCTTAAAACCCATTTGTAGCTTATGGATTTGTTTCCTTCGGAAGATCGACAAGTTCCCACATACGATTTTACATGAGTGAGTCATATTCTGCATCCATGGCTTCTTTCCACTAAGGTTGATTGAGTGCTTCATGAATATTATCAGGCTTAGAGATATTAATTAGTGTACTCATGAGTGAAAAATTTACCTCATTTCTTGTTTGACTCCTTGTTCTGACTCCGGATGAAGTATTTGGGAGTGACTGAATTTGAGAGTCTTTGATGGTGCTTTGCTCCCACTTAGGATGAGAACTTGGTTGGTGTTGTGAAGAAATTTTCTATTGACGTGAGGGTGGATGTGTAGCAAAATCCTCCAGCTCGCCAAGGTCAACATATAGCTCCTTTGTATCTTATCTTTTCTCCGAGTAGTTTACTCTTTCTCATCTTATTACTCGGAGACTAGTCGGTGAGAGGTGATTGGTGATCATTCCACTTTCTATACTACTAAGTCAAAGGATGACACATCACAAACTATGTATTGAATCTTGTAAATTTTCTTCATCTTAGGATCCATGAGATGGTAAGCCTTTGAGGTAGTGTTATAGCCCAATAGGATGCACGGGAGTGTCTTTGGCTCGATCTTCTTTCTCTTTTGAGATAGGACATGCATATATGTTGTGCAACCAAACACTTGTAAATGATAAATTGATGGCTTTTTACCACTCCATATCACTTATGGCATTTTATCTTGTAGAATGTTTTTGGAGCCTGTTGAGAAGGAAAACAATTGTCTTTATTGATTCGCCCAATATCGATCCTATAGCTTTGTTGTTGATAGCATGCGGTGAACCATCTCCATCAATCGATTGATTGTGTCACTCAACAATGCCATTCTTCTCGTGGCATGTAGGGAGAAGTTAGATTCTAATTAAAGCCTTGTTGGTTCAAGAATCCCAACAAATTCTTTAATGTGAATTCCCTACCTCGATTTGAGCGGAGTAGGAGAAAAGGCTTTCCTTTCTCCTTTGTAACATGCTGATAGAAGTTCTAGAAATTATGAAGGGCTTCACTCTTCTTATTCAAGAAAAACACTGAAATATTTCAAGAGTAGTCATCCATGAACAATTGGAAGTACTGGTATCCTAAAAAGAAATAATCAATAGTCTATTCGATCGCTTAGAACTACCTCCATACTCTTCTTGTCATGGAAGGTTCTCATGTTAAATGGATCCCTATGTTGTTTTATTCCAAGAAAACTAGGGCATATAGGCAAGGAACTAGAAAACTTGGGAAACCTCCATATCATTACTTTTGAATTGAACTAGTGTAAAGATACAAGAGACAAGTGACCATATCGGTAATTCAAGAGGGAAATAGATTATACTTTTGAGGCAGATAAAGCTACTGCAAAAGATGAAATAGTATCTAAAGCAAATAACTTATCTTTTAGAAAAGCTCTAGTAATAATTGTACCTTGTCTTGAGATCAAGCATGATTTTATGCCATTTTGAACAAGAAATTATACCTTTAGATGATGATTCATGAGATGAGTGACTAATAAGAGGTTGGTAGTCAATCCAAAAACATATAGTACCTTTGTAAATGTACATTTTCATTTTCCAAGAGAAATTGTGACCTGGCTTATTCCTTCTGCAATCTACTCTTTGTCATCTTCTATTCGACTAGATCTCTAGTGGGTTGTTCTGTTAGCATATCGAATAGTTTCACACCGACATACACTTACTAGTGCCCGAATCTATCAACCATAGATTTTGTGTGGGCTGCGAGGTCCGAGAGACTAGCACAAGGTTATTACTTCAATTGGCTCCTTTTGGTGTCTCCTCATTAGAGTCATCATCCTATTGAGCTATGAGATGTCCCTTCTAATTTCTTCTATGGGGACATCTTTTTATTTTTGAAAATTATCGCACCCAGGATGTGCTTTCTTGACCGAAAGACCCTTGCTTCAAGCCATTGTACCAGCACTTGGTAGTATCATGAATGTTTCTTCTGCGCAGATATGATACCACTTCTTTGACTTTTGTGATATCTACTATTAATGCTATGTGTCTGTGTTTACTTCACTTTGGGGATCCTTTTGATTCTTCTAGCCACATTGTGGCTTCAAGAAAAGGGCTTTATCTTGTTCCTCATATTGGACTGAATTGATGGCCTCTTCTTATTGCAACAACTTCACGAGTTCTTTGAATGGCACGTTCCATTTAGAGACATTTAGTGTAATAACAAACACTCAAGACTAAGAAGGAAGTGCCACAAGGTGATCGAACTAGAATTTTTCTTCTACCATCTCACGAGCACTAATAACTCCATTTGTAGATCAACTACCCGATGTAAGAACTCCTCAACTTTCTCATCTGACCCCATAGATATGGTGTGAAATTTTGAATCAAGATGGAGGATCTTAGTCTAATTATTCGCATCAAAGATGGTTTCTAACTTATCCCAGGCTTCCTTTGGTTTCTTTGCATCTCGAACATGTAGTTGCATGTAATCAGTGATACTCAACATAATCAACATTAGTGCTTTAACACTAGCTATCTCATATTTTATAATCTCACTAGGGTTAGTAGAAACAGTCACGAACCCTATGACAATGCCCCATAATCCCTCATACTGAATGATGGTGAACATATCTTTTTCTAGGCCGCATAATTTGGCCCTTTGAGTAATTGTGCATTAGACAAAAGCAACTTGAGTAGACACTATAATAAAAATAATAATAAAGAAGCTTTTATTGATTTTAGAGAATTATTACAAGTCTTCACTCACTATTGAGAGAATTGGCCTCAAAGATGTGCTCGATACTCACGTGCTTTGAGAGAAAAACGATGCTTCTTGGGGCGTTCTTCTTTGTCTTAACAATCTTCTTCAAAACCATCTTCAATCTCTTCTCCAACTCTCTTTGCTTATCAGCTCACATCAAATAGAAAATGTTCTAGAATTCCCTTTAAATTAGTTCGTCAAATACAACATTGTCGGTATTGCGAAGCTTGTTAAGAAAGGAAAAATAGAACCCTGTGCTTCTTGATGGCGTTCTACAGCTTACAAGTCTTCATTTTTACTTCCGGAAGTCCCTACGATCTCTCTCACACTTGACATATGGTGGAGGTATGTCTGACAATGCTTCATTATACTGACGATGTTCCTTTCTTTCAAAATTTGTGATTGACAAAGATATTGTGTTTATATGGAATACCTATATTGGCATGAGCACTAGCAAACAAACTAGCTTTGAAGCCCACACGGGAGGGAAATAAAACAATGCAAATTACCAGGTCCAGGTCGCTGCCACAGTCCACGGAGAAAGTATTCTTGTAAATATATTTTATTGAAACGCATCATAAAATAAGTTTAAAATGCTGCCAAATGTCCAACAAAGAATAATTCTACCATCCACGTTCAAGGAGAAAAAAATTACAGGTCGTTGTGCACATCCATGTCCAGGCTCTTCCTTCTAAACGCAAGCCTCTGCAAATACCCACATACAACAGAAAATAACATTTTTGGGATAAAACCACAACAGGTTGACTTTGCAACCAAAAACTAAACGCAGGTAGTAGTTGGGTCTTCTATTCCACACGCCCACGCCTTGGATCATTACTCTCTCACACGCACAAGGTGAATTTTTTTTGGAAGATCTTACGCTGGGAATGCTTTGTCTTGCCAAAATAATAGGTATTCCTCCCACGTCCACACATTTCTAGGTCGCTGCCAAAAGTTCTTCAGCACAACTGATTTCTTACCCAAATTAGCTGCTCGATTCTCTCCCACTTTCTTCTCCACGGATCATGCTCTGATACCAGATTGTTGGAGAGAAGCAAATCTCTGCAATACAATTCATTGAGTGATGGGAAGAATTTATACAAGGTGGACGCGACCATAATCAGGTGGAAGGTTTGGGAAAATAGGGAGGTTGTAAACAAATAGTAATAATATGGAATATAGTTTGTAACGATATAACTACGCTAACATTCCCCCCTTATTACATTATTTTTGCTATTTGTTTACAACGTCCTTATTTTCCCGAACTTTCCACCTAATTATGGTTGCTTCCATCTTGTATAAATTTCTCCCAACACTTAATGAATTGCATTGTAGAGATTTGCTTCTCTTAAACAATCTGGTATCGTAGCATGATTTGTGGAGTAGAAAGTGGGAGAAATTGAAAAGCTAATCTGGGTAGGAAATCAATTGTGCATGCAAAGAAAACCTTAGTGTTATCTACAACCGTGTGCTAGTTCGTGAACACCATTAATATCTACAACTTCTCGCTCGGCATTGCTCGGGGCCACTAGAAAATTCTTGTTGAATGTTGAGGTAACCATAGGTGCAACTCCTCATCTTCTAACAATATTGGATTCATGAAACATCGGAGTTCAATCCGGTGAGAAAGTGACCTACCATTAAACGAGGTTACCTTAACTCATTTTAGAGCTAAAACTAGCCCTTCAGCTTGTGCCTATGTGGTGGAGGTCATTCAATAAGTTGCCTTCAGTTTCAGAAAACACTCCCCATAAAGTAACGTCGATAGAATGCTCAGAAGTGTCATATATGGATACGGGATGTTTCTTTGTTTCTGTTCCATCCCCTCGGTGGATGGATGAAGTTTCAGACACAACACCCACTAGTCCAATCATGTCTATCTATGTGTTAATAGTTATTCCTTTAATAGCTGCTATTCTAGTAAATTGAAAGTTGTAAAGTGGTATGTTGCTTTCCTCATTAGAACACAATTGAAGCATGGAATTTTTGTTTGGTATTATTTCCCACAAGTTATCACGTTGGCTAAGTTATTTCTGACACATTTTAAACTACCATTAGATATATTGTAGACTGCCAAGGTTGAACTACCTCAAAGAAAGTAGTTCCAATGTTTATAAAGGCCGTGAAAGCGACATTACCCTCGATAGTATCTATAACACTAAAATTGAACACTTGGCCTAGGCCCCTATTGTTAATGAAGTGGTGTACATTCCCTTTCCTTGTCACATGACCTCTAATAGTCCACTTTGGTTGGTATGGACTTATTTTTTTATAGGCATGATCACGGGGAAAGCAAGAGCACCAAAAATTCTTCCTTGAGTAATGCGGCCAATGCTTTCGGGATCGAGATTTGGGGTATGCGCTGAGCTAGTACCAACCATTACCGAGTTTTAGGGTGTTAGAATGTGTAGTAGCAAAACATAACAATGTACATGCAATTGTTAATACCATAAAATATGGCCGAAAACATAGAGAATAGAGTAAAAATAAAATAAGTGATGTATAGCATGGGAGAAACACACCTCAGAAGAGATACAATTATTTATAAGAAGTTAATGTATTACAACATGATAGAATGATATACATAGGTACATGTAAATGTTAAGGTCAAGGTAGGTGTGGGTTGCAAGAAACCAACATAAAGTCATTGCTAAATAAGTAGTGTTTGTGACAAGCTTTAAGAATTTGATACGGTAAAGAACCGCTCAGACCACTCTGAAAAATACTACATCATGATTGGTCGACATGGGGGAAACATGTTCCCAAATCAACATCAGCTACCACACCATAATTGGTCGCAAAACAAAAATGGTAGGAGACAGTATTAGCTCCCCTACATTATGAGGTGCCTCTAGTGGTACCCATGCATCCAAAAACTTTTGTAAATCCCAAGATGTAATAATTTTTATTATTTTTATATATTTATCTTATATCTTGAACCCAGTCTTTAGGAACATTCAGTTGCGAATATCACCTAATAGTAGTTATTTAACTATGGCTTGATGCATATCCTTATCTTGTTTAGATAGGTAAAATTGTGTTTTACATTTTTAGAAAAATTTATGAACATTAGGAAAAGTTGTGCAATATATAGAGAATAATTTCCAAACAATATAGCATACCCGTTTTATATTTAGAAAAATCCGTAAACATCGGGTGTAAAATTAAACATTATTTTTATAGACTACAGATAGTGCGTGTTACTTTTCAACTGGAAGAAATTCTTTTCATTCTGATAATGGCCGAATATTTACAAATGAAAAAAATCCTTTTAGACAGAATCATGGGGAACAAGTTAAAACTGATGGTCTCTACCCCAGCACATATACAAAATGCAATTAAATAAGCCCAAAGTTATACCAAATTCTGGTTTGGCTTCCAAATATCATGGAAACCCAACAAATTTTTTCATAACTTTTAGTTTTTTTCTGAATTATATTCTTCGACCTAAAGATTATCCGACCTGTACAATATGCAAAATGTTGCCCGTTATTTTAAGTCCAATGTTCTTCTTAACACTTGATTTTTATTCATACCAGCCTACTAAATAATAAAAAACAACAAAGCAGTTGCAAACATTCGACTTGCTCGAGTAGAAAATAATTAGGGTTCCAATATACCTGTAAATAACGCCACAAATTGAATTCTCTTTCAAAAAACTTCAAAACCAGGGGCATGGTTTAAGATAGCCAAAGTGTACGGTAAAAACATCAGACAAAATGACTTGTGGCAATTTCAGAAGAAATAAATAGTTGAATTTAGGAGTACGAAGCTTAAACGTAAGAGAAATTTATACTGCCTTCTCAAAAAAGAGGACCAGTTAAGTACCTGGGAACAAACTTATATAAAATAGAAATTACTTGCTTCTCCACCTTTGTAACGCCTGCAAAAATGACATTCTAGGAACTCGCTTCAACCTAACACTTAACCCAAAAATGTGACTGATTTTTTTTTTCAAGTTATAAAGAAGGTTACAAGAGTGCTTAACCTTTAGGGTTCATTAACTTACTTAAACTACTTAACTCAGCTTTACGGTTGAAGAACCAGGTCTAGTTAGAAGTTACATGTTTTTAAAATTATCTCTAGGGTCCATTAACCGATCATACAAAAGGAAGGTAACAAGGTTTAATTCACTTAATTAAACATTTACTTCTCTATAAATATTGCTCAACTTTAATATGGTTAACCACATGCTTAATTATTCTAGTTTCTTTATCCTAATAGTTTAAAAGTCCCTTAATTAAATTCCTACCACGTCTAAGGATTAAAAGCACATAACACCCCTAAGCAATTAAATGGCTCCACTCACTCATCTACACATACCCTTAAGGATTTTACGTAAACATTTAAAATACATTTTCACCGAATGAAAGGAGCGTCAATTTCCTTAGATCAAATCCATCTTGGCCACTACATCCTAGCGTTTCAAACTTAGCCCCAAAATCCTTATGAAATTCTAATGAATCATTTTTCTCATTCTATTCTTCTCATTTGGTCTATTTCCTTTTGTCAAATTTGCACGTTGGAGAGGAGGAAGCCATGGGAGAAAAGGAGGAAGAACCATGGAGGGTTCTACAAGAAGATTAACTCTAGGCTTGGTTGAGCTTTAATTTTATTATGTAATCTATTTCATTTGAGAATTGGAAGGGATTTCCTCCACCAATTTGGTTTTTATTTCAAGTTATTTGTGTAATGGGTTTTAAATTTTGGGCAAACCCTACGCCATTACTATAAATGAAAAAGACTAGTTTTAAATCCACCATTGTACATTGTATTGTTCCAATGCATAGTATTTATAATTATTTTACTTGCTATTAATTATAGGTTAAATCTTACAACTTAGAAATTTGAGCAAATTGGATAAAATTTCATGCACATGCGTGGATCCATGGAATTCTGTCATAAGTGAAAGAACCACCGCCCAGAGCAGACTTCATGGACCGTCGTCCTATAGAGCGGTGGTAGTGAAACGATTGCCTCACCGGGGTGACAAACCCTAGACCACCGCCCTACCGCACGGTAGTTTCTTTTGAGACCCCGCCATAGCCTGAACGGTGGTTACGGGACCATCACTCTGCATAGGGCGGTGGTCCTATTTCTTAAAAATAGAACTTTAATGCTAAGATTTTCACAAAAACTTAAAGTTACTAAAGGATTTAAAAATGCATTCTATGTTTGTTTTTGTTTGTTTCAAGTTCCAAACTTGAGATTTATAGCTCTCTTATTCATTTCTTAGTTAAATCTAGTCATTTTAAAGTATTTTCAACTCTAATAAAAATCCATCTACTTACAAGAATTATTCTCATTTGCTTAACTAGATTCTTTCTTCCATTACAAGAGAAAAAAAGATTTAAAATCTATTTCATTACTTTATCATTTCCTTGACATACAAAATCAACATTGCTAAATGCAATATAATGTAACTTATTTTTCCCTTTTTTTTTTCATTACAATGTACATAAATTCAAAATAGCTAAACCTTTATTTTTCCATTCAAGTTTGTTATATAAGCAAGCTCAACTTCTAACAATTTCTACATTTTCTTCTTTCACATTTACAATAGAATAACCACTCAATGAAAGTATACTTTTCTCACAATACAACCAAGATTTCAACAAGAATAAATACTTTCTTTTCTATTTGCAAAACTAACTCTACAATGCCATTTTTTCTTCTTTCTTTCTTTCCTTATTTGTTTCTTTCCACATACAATACAATATCAATAACTACTATTTCAACACAACTTTCCTTTATAAATCCATTACAATGTCCTCCACTTGATGTCGAAATCATAAAAAATATAAATAAAAAATGAACTACAATATTACACGTTTCCTGCATTCTAAGTGGGAAAGATACTAAGGAAGTTTCACAAAATTTTCTTCCAAACCGTAAGCTCCACAACTCCAAAAAATATCTCCACCAAGGATTTTCGTGATTCACAACAAAATAGGGGAGAGGCAATGCTCTTTACCCAACAAAGATATCTAATTGAGAGGAGAAGCCATCCTTTCCATTGGCCCCCGAGCCCCAACCACATTACAATGGGAGAATATTTCAACTCATGGGAACTACAAGATCCCACAATACTTAACATATAGTTTTACATTCATTTCATTCATATTCAAACACAAGATTAACTCAAGAGAGAAGAATCAATAAAGCAACAATATAATAATTATTATTAATAAAGCCAAAAGAGTAAGACCTATCGGGAGGCCACTTATGCCTCGCAATGGAATGGGTGCCCACCTAAAACCTCCAACACATATAAAAATCCCCTACAAACTCTTATTCCTACCCCAAGTACCCCTTATACACCCATATACTCTTATTCCTCCCTAAGTCTCTTATGCCTCCATCATAACAAGAACAAGAGGAAATACAAGTATTCCTCAAACAAGGTGGGGCACCCAACCCAAACTCCCTCCACAAAAAGGGTAAACTCTTATGCCTCCCTACATGAAGACTCCCCATAGTCTCAGCCTAATCCAAAACCTAAGCAATTTACCCACACCAAACAAGCATTCCAAAGGGAAAATAACACTCAACAAAACATATAAACACATAATAAAAGAAATAAATTAAACAAGGTGAAGTTCCTACCTTTCCATAGTAGAGCTTGTTCCAAAGATGAAATTCCAAGCTCCTCTAAAAACAATCAAGCATCCACAAGATCCAACAATCCACAATCTCTCTCAAGGACACTAACTCTCTCAAAATTCAAGAGAAAATAATCAAGTAACCCCCAAACAAGCAAAATTATTTTAATAAATAGAGAAAAGAGAGGGAGGGATGATGTGGCTCCATGTAGGATGCCACCTCATTTCCTCTCCACTCCACATCACATTGGTCAACCTCATATTCCAAGGCACAATTAATAAGTGGTTGAAGGAATGACAAGAAACTTACACACTCCATCTAAGCCCACTCCTCTTAAGGAAAAAATTAAATATTTGAAAGAAGGTGCAATTAACATTTCACCTTTTTATCTTCCCAAAACACTTAATATGGCTTAAATTTCACCCCCAACCCATAGGTAGGGTTGGCATAGGCATTTAAGAGGTGTGGGACAAGTTTTACTTGTCCCACAAGCTTACAAATTTGGCCTCTAAGGCCAAATTTAAGTTTCTCATGAAGGGTAGAGTGTATTACACTCAAGACTCAAGTATAAAACACTCAACACAAAATCCAAGAGTAAATCAAGTCTAATAAATAAACTATGTTTTGGTCACATCTTTTAGTAGTTTAGGAAAAATTTAAATTACTTTAATTATGACCCTTCAACCCATGAATAATAAAGGGGTAATTATAAATCCAAAATCTAAATAATAAAACAAGTAGATGTTATTACTAAAAAAAAAGACATACCGACATTGTAAAAAAATAAAACAAAACAACACATGACCCTTGCTAACAATTTTCCCCTAACTAAATAATTCTAACAGACACACAATTACATGTTGCCATGGTGACCCTAGTCGAATTTTTCTCAAATTCTGATGTGGTTGGTCTCCAATCCCCCTGATGTTTTTGTGATTATAATATACCCGTAAAAAGAGAATACCTCCTTTGGCCTTGTGGGCACATTAAAACATCCATGCCAAAATATACGATATAAATCTAAAATCAACTATGTATGAATTAATATCATCTATGCAAATACAATATCACTTACAATTTCTAGCACATTTCTATTCCACATTTCATTCATGTCAAATGATCAAAACATTTATCCAATTATCAAATTAGGTCTACTCCATAAGACTAACTATATAACATGTCGAACTATAGATAAATAATCATGTCAACAAAGATATCAATATCAACATCAAATGTCTCTAATGGTACATATGCATCATATACAATTCGAATTAACAACAGTTCGAATATCTCGATATCTACTAACATGCTAAATACAAAAAGCTATAATATATCGTTAAGTGCGATCAACAAAGAATAAAATCAAAGTGAAAAAGTGTCGAAGGGAAGTGGGAACTACATCCACCTCCCCTTAGACTCGACTTCCTTTTAGCATCCTCCCATATAGCTATAGTCTCATCATATCATCCCACTACACCCGAACCTATTCAATCTCTCTCCCGCGAAGGCCCCGTGGTCCCGCACTCTATAATGCCTATGGCTCCGCCATCACCTACCCCTTATCTTTCACCTACAATGTGGTGCACCTAGCATGTGAGAAGTATCGAAATATATCTCCTAAGCATAGAAACATCAAACACATCATGGATGTGAGACAAGCTATGTGGCAACGCTAAATGATAGGTTAAGGGACCGATGCCCTCCAAGATCTCAAAGGGACCCACAAACTTAGGAGCAAGATTAGAACCTTTTCTATAACAAATAGGGATCTTATGTGGTCTCGACATGAAGAAAACCTTTGTACCTACCTTGAAAGTATGATTTGTCCTATTTTTGTCAAAGATACTTCTTCGCTTGTCTTGCACACTCGCTGCAATCTCTATCTCGATCAAGGTAACTTGCTGTTTTATATCTTGCAATAATATTAGCCCAAGAGAAGCCCCGTCCTCTAACTTGTCCCAACTAATAGGTGTCTTGTAGTCTCTACCATATAATTCCCGGAAAGGAACCATGCCTATCGAACTCGAAAAATATTATTATAGGAAAAATCCACCAAGTACATATGCTCCTCCCATCTTGACTTGTGATCCATCACGTACATCCTAAGCATGTCCTCCAGGATCTGATTCACCCGCTCAAACTTTCCATCTATCTCAGGGTGATATGTTATGCTGAAATTGATCCTCGTCCCAAGAGAATGTTACATGGTGGTCTAAAAATGGGAAGTGTATAAGGGATCACATTTGGAAATGATCTTCTGCGGAATCCCATGTAATCATAAAATATCATCAAGATAGACCCGTGCAACTACACTAGTTATGTAGGTTGTCTTCACTAGAGAAAAATGAGCCACTTTTATCAATTTATCCACCATTAACATGATGGTGTCGTGATGGTATCTCAATGTTGGTAACTCAATAATGAAATCTATGGAAATGGTGTCTCGCTTCCACTCTAGTATAGCATGAGGAAAAAGAAGGCTAGCTAATTTTTGATGCTCAACCTTCACCCTATGGCACTTTAAGCAGCGTGACACAAAAAAGCCACATATCTCATAAGTCCTCCCTAATGTTATAACTATCTCAAAGAGGCGTGCATCTTATTCACCCCAGGATGGGTGAATAAGGTTCACAATGAACCTCTGTGAAAATGTCTTGTCTCAAGCCTCCATCTCTAGGAATATATATCCAACCTTTTTGTCTAAGAAGGCCATCCACCTCTAATGAAAATCCATCAAATCTCCCCTCAAGGGTCTATGAGACTCAAACTCGCTTTGACCGCAAGGTAGAAACTGTCTGAGGAAGTTGCTGTAAAATCCTACTCCGCAAATATGTGCCCACCGAATCGGCCATAGAAACGTGTCTCCATCTACTCAAAGCATCTAAAACCACATTCTACTTCCCATTCACATGATTTATCTTCATGTCATACTCACAAAGCAACTCTATCCAACACCACTAATGAGCATTGAGATTGGGGCTGCACAAGATTTGGCGAAGACTCAAGTGATCTATCCTAAGTGTAAATATTTGGCCAAGGAGATAATGTCTCCACCGCACTAAGGCATACATAACTACTGCAAGGTCAAGATCATGAGTTGAATAATTGAGCTCATTATTTTTGAGTTTATGAGACTTAAAAGAAACTGCTCTTCCCTCCCGCATCAACACACCTCCAAGTCCTCGCCAAAGAAGCATATGTGGAAATGTATAACTCACCCTAAGGATCTGGTATTACAAGAATAGGTGTTTTTGTAAGGCATTCCTTCAATTTTATAAAGGCCTACTCAGATCTATTTGACTAAACAAACTTCTTCCTTTCCACTAAAGGGAAGTGATGGGGTGTGCAATCTAAGAAACATCCTAAACAAATATCCTATAATATCCTGCTAAACCCCGGAGCCGAACACCTCGGTCACACTTTGGTGGGTCTTTGGCTAATCCATGAGAGCTTGAATCTTGGAAGGATCAACTATGATACCTTCCCTAGAAATGATGTGGCCTAAATACTGCACCTCTATCTGAAAGAATGCACACTTCTCCAAGTTCTCATAAAGGTGCTACTCCTAAGACACAAAAGAAACTAGTGAAGGTGCTCCTCGTGCTCCTCATGCGTACATGAGTAAATCAGAATGTCATCAAGGAAGATGGGCATGAAGTGATATAGGAAAGTCCTGAACACCCCATTCATCAAACTCGTAAACACTTTGGGGTCATTCGTCAAACCGGAATGTACCACCGTGAACTCATAGTGGCCATATCTTGTATGGAAGGCGGTCTTATGAATGTCTACCTTCGTAATCCTCAGCTAATGATACCGTGAATTCAAATCTATATTGAAGAAAAATGTGGCCCCCTTCATCTGATCAAATAAGTAATCAATGCGTGGAAGGGGGTAACGATTTTTCATCGTTACTTTCTTTAGTTGGTGGTAATATATACATAATCACCGAGATATGTCTTTCTTCTTCACAAAATCACCGGTGTACCCCCAAGGGGATACACTAGGACAGATTAGGCGTTTCTCTAGAAGGCCCTCAAGCTGCAACATGAGCTCACATGGGTCATGGGTGGTCATTCGATATGGTGCTCATGAGATAGGATATGTGCCCAAAACCAAATCTATATGAAAATCTATCTCACATTGGGAGGTAATCCCGATAGGTGCCTTGGAAAAACATCATAAAAATCTATCAAGATGTGATGGTCATCAAGGGATGGTCCACTAGACTCATCCTCTTCTCTGTCACTAACCATAACAACATACATCCAATGACAACCCCATTGCAAAAACCGCTTAAGTTACATAACGAAGATGGTGCGAATAAAAACAGCCTCCTAACCCCTGCCATCACTAAATCCACTCCTAGATCATTTGTACAAGAAATAGTATTATGGTAATAGTTCATTGTAGCTCTATATCGAAATAACCACCCATGCCCAAGATGACACCATAGGAACCTAATGGAAGGATTCGAGATCCGAAGTAGTGGTGAAGGGTCCCAAATCCACTACACACTCCTTATCTAAGGATTCTATAGAAATTTGGCTCTAGAAGCCATCTCAATGTCCCAACTATGACCCTACCTAACTGTCACCAGCTTACACTACTCTACTAAGGATGGTGCAATAAAAGAACCAGAAGAACTAGAATCAAATAATAAAAGGGTGGAAATAGCACCACTACTACCTGTCGTCTCAATCACGGTACTTTGGTGATGAGCCTAGCAGTTCTAAACTGCTACATAGATCTGATGACTCCATTCCATATCTCTAACAGTAGGCTCTGAGATCTACATCTTACCCTTATTACTAGGGTTCTGTGGGAAATCTCTCTAATTATATCTAGCAACACCGCAACCATAACAGTTGTCTGGTCCTCTCTAGTGGGATGCGACTCTCAAATGGTACTCTAGATGTCTAAGCTGTGGATCCTAATGATATGGCTATAGACTACTGAGGTATTTTCTGATGAGATCCTATTGACTAATCTCTCGGCACACCCCGTGTCCCAATGGGACCCCTAGGAGGAGGCCTAATACTCCATCCTCTCTATGCATCACCTCTTTGACAAGGTCTATAAGGTGGGTGAGTTTGCTATCACTACTACTACTAAGGTGTATGCTATGGTGGTTTGAAAGAAGCCTACCATGAACTCTATCCACCACATGGAGGAGGAATCGACACCCTTGATCTACGATCCCGCATCTATTGGATACGGCCGTGAACTCTTTCTCTAGCTTATTACGTCTTCCTTCATGTCTCTTCTACTATATAGGCCTTCTCCATGGCCTCTTCTAATGTCTCTGGGAAGTGAATGCACACCGCACCACCCAAATCCAATTTTAGGCCCCTAATGAACCTATGAATTTGTACATGCTCATCCCCACATATAGTCAATGTATCAAGTAGATCTAGAAATCCACTCTCATAATTGGCTATGGTTATAGATGTCTGCAAAGATCATGAAACTCATCTATCCACCGCTTTGAATAAACCTCCTGGGAAAATACCTACTCTTGAAACACTCCTCGAAAATCTCCTAGGTAACTATCTCTGAGTCAACATGAAGCTTCTGTTCCTTGGTCCTCCACTAGAATCCTACTCCATCCCTTAGAAGATGGATCACAACACGAGCTTTCATGTTGCTAGTACAAGGGTAGAGCTTGAAGAATCCAATCAAGCTCACCAACCAGGCCTCTTCCTGAAAACCACCTATATCACCCGAATACTGAGATGGTCATAGCTTCATAATCACCCCGATATGGTCTCAGAAGCTGATGTATAATGACCCCTAGGTCTCTCTACATGCTCCTCCCTATATCTAGAGCTCGAGACCTGTCCTTATGTCATGAGTTCATGTCCCCATGTCCTCTCTCGTGGTGACTCCACATGGAATTTCTCTACCCTATACTCCTCGTTGTGTTTAAGGGATACAGGGGCCTCCACTAATGGCTTCATGCAATGTCTAGCAAACCATCCTCCCAAGGCCTCTCCGCGTATAACAACATTGATGTCCTGGAGCATCTATAAAATCTAAGGTAGAATGGCAGCTACATCCTACTCTAGAGGTGGTATTTCTAGACCTATGTGGAAAGACCCCTCATCATATCTGTGCCTCCTGCACAGATCAAGGTGATAGTTAGCTCATTTTTCTAGGTCTTGTTTTAGTTTTTTGTGTTCTCTAATTTATACAATTTTCAGACATTATGGTATTTTACATTAAAATAATTCAGTTTTACATTAGGTTAAATATTCATGTTTCATACTTTCTAGGTGTGCCCAAGGGTCCACGTTTTGAACCCACTGGCTATGATACCAAGTGTAACTCTCACAAAAATACATTCTAGAAACTCGCTTCAACATAACAGCTTAACCCGAAAATGCGACTATTTTTTTTTAAAAAAAATTATAACTAAGGTTATAAGAGTGCTTAAACTTTAGGGTTCATTAACTTACTCAAACTACTTAACTCAACTTTATGGTTGAAGAACCAGGTCTAATTAGAAGTTACATGTTTTTAAAATTATCTCTAGGATCCATTAACTGATCATACAAAATGAAGGTAAAAAGGTTTAATTCACTTAATTAAACATTTACTTCTCTATAAATATTTCTCAACTTTAATATGGTTAACCACATGTTTAATTATTCTAGTTTCATTATCCTAATAGTTTAAAAGTCCTTTAATTAAATTCCTATAACATGCTAAGGATTAAAAAGGACATAACACCCATAGGCAATTAAATGGCCCCACTCACTCATCTACACATACCCTTAAGGATTTTACATAAACATTTAAAATACATTTCCATCTAATGAAAGGACGGTGAATCCTCCACCCTTAGATCAAATCCATCTTGGCAACTATATCCTAGGGTTCTAAACTTAGCCCTGAAATCCTTATGAAATTCTATTAAATCATTTTTCTCATTTGGTCTATTTCCTTTAGTCAAATTTACAGTTGAAGAGGAGGAAGCTCACGAGAGAAAAGGAGGAAGAACCATGGAGGGTTTGACAAGAAGATGCAGTCTAGGCTTAGTTTAGCTTTAGTTTTGTTATGTAATCTATTTAATTGAAGGATTGGGAGGGATTTCCTCTACCAATCTAGTTTTTATTTCAAGTTATTTGTGTAATGGGTTTTAAATTTTGGGCAAACCCTACCCCATTGCTATAAATGAAAAAGACTAGTTTTAAATCCACCATTGTACATTTTATTATTCCAATCCATAGTATTTCTCATTTTTTTACTTGCTGGTAATTATAGGTTAAATTTTACAACTTAGAAATTTGAGCAAACTAGTTAAAATTTCATGGAATTCTCACATAAGTGACAGAACCGCCACCTAGAGAAGACTGGTGGTCCTGGGACTGCCACCCTGCCTAAGTGACAAACCACAGACCGCCACACTATGAAGTGGCATTGTGAAATTGTCACCTCACCTAGGTGACAAACCCGGACCACCGCCTCTACTAAACAACGGTTTTGAGACCACCGCCATAGCCTTAGCATTGGTTATGGGATGACTGCTTAGCATAGGTTGGTGGTCGTGTTTCTAAAAAATAGAACCTTAATGCTGAGATTTTCACAAAAACTTAAAGTTAGTAAAGGATGTAAAAATGCATTCTATGTTTTTTTTTGTTCGTTTCAAGTTCCAGATTTGAAATTTATTGATCTCTTACCATTTTAAAGTGTTTTCAACTCTAATAAAAATCCATCTACGTACAAGAATGATTCTCATTTATTTAACTAGATTCTTTCTTCCATTACAAGAGCAAAAAATTAATTTAAATCTATTTCGTTACTCTATCATTTTCTTGTTATAAAATCAACATTGCTAAATACAATATAATCTAACTTGTTTTCCCCTTTTTTTCATACAATTTACATACATTCAAAATAGCTAAAATAACTTTTTTTTTTCCGTTCAATTTTGTTATACAAGCAAGCTCAACATCTAACAATTTCTAAATTTTCTTCTTTCACATTTACAATAGAATAACCACTTAATGAAAGTATATTTTTATCACAATACAACCAAGATTTCAATAAGGACAAATACTTTCTTTTCTATTTGCAAAACTAACTCTACAATGCCATTTCTTCTTCTTTCTTTCCTCATACAATACAATATCAATAACTACTATTTCAACATAAATTTCCTTTACAAAATCATTACAATGTCCTCCACTTGATGTGGGAAATCATACAAAAATATAAATAAAGAATGAACTACAATATTACAAGTTTCCTCCACTCTAAGTGGGAAAGATACTAAGGAAGTTTCATAAGATTTCCAACCAAACTCTAAGCTCCACAACTCTAACAAAATAGCTCCTCCAAGGATTTTCTTGATTCACAACAAAATAGGGGGAGACGTAATGCTCACCACCCAACCAAAATATCCAATGGAGAGGATAAGCCATCCTCTCCATTGGCCCTCGAGCCCCAACCACATTATAATGGGAGAAGATTTCGTCTCATGGAAGCTTCCACAATACTTAACATATAGTTTTACATTCATTCCATTCACATTCAAACACAATAACTCAAGCAAGAAGAATCAACAAAGAAAAATATAACAAGGCTTATCAAGAAAGCCAATAGAGTAAGACCTATAGGGAGGCCACTTATTCCTCCCAATGGGAATGTGTTCCCACCTTAAAGCCTCTAATGCATATCACAAATCCCCTACATACTCTTATGCCTCCCTCAAGTACCCCATATACCCCCATATACTCTTATGCCTCCCTAAGTCTCTTATTCCTTCCTCATAACAAGAACAAGAGAAAATGCAAGCATTCCTCAAACAAGGTGGGGCACCCAACCCAAACTCCCTCCACAAAAAGGGTAAACTATTATTCCTCCCAGAAATTAAGTAATCTACCCACACCCACCAAGTATTCCAAAATGAAAAATAACACTCAACACAACATATAAACACATAATAAATAAAAAAATTAAAAAGGTGAAGCTCCTACCTCTCCATAGTAGAGCTTGTTCCAAAATGAAATTCCAAGCTCCTCGAAAACCAAGAGAGCATCCACAAGCTCCAACAATCCACAAGCTCTCCCAAGGACTCTAACTCTCCAAAATTTAAGAGAAAATGATCAAGTAACCCCAAAACAAGCAAAATGATTTCAATAAATAGAGAAAATAGAGGTAGGGATAATGTGGCTTCAAGTAGGATGCCACCTCATTTCCTCTCCACTCCACATCACCGTCGCCAACCTTATATTCAAAGGCACAATTAATAAGTGGTTAAAAGAATGACAAGCAAATTACACACTCCATCCAAGCCCATTCCCTTAAGGAAAAAATTAAATATTTGAAAGAAGGTGCAATTAACATTTCACCTTTTTATCTTCCCAAAACACCTATTATGGCCTAAATTTGGCCACCCAACTCATACATATGGTTATCATAGGCATTTAAGAGGTGTGGGAAAAGTTTGACTTGTCCGACAAGCTTCCAAATTTGGCCTCTAAGGCCAAATTCGAGTTTCTCATGAAGGGTAGACTGTATTACACTCAAGACTCAAGCATAGAACACTCGACACAAAATCTAAGAGTAAATCAAATATAATAAATGAAATCCTTTTTGGTCACATCTTTAATTAGTTTAGGACAAATTTATATTAGCTTAATTAAGACCCTTCAACCCATGAATAATAAAGGGGTAAACATATATCTAAAAATCTAAATAATAAAACAAGTAGATGTTATTACTAAAAGAAAACACATAATAACATTGTAAAAAAAAATAAAACAAAACAACACATGACCCTTGGTCACAATTTTCCCCTAACTAAATAGTTCTAACACACACACAATTACATGTTTCCATTGTCACCCTAGTAGAATTCTTCTCGAATTCCGATGTGGTTGGTCTCCAATCCCCGATGTTGTTGTGAATATAATATACCCGTAAATGCAGAATACCTTGTTTGGCCTCATGGCCACATTAAAAATCCATGCCAAAATATACGATATACATATAAAATCAACTATGTATGAATTAATATCATCTATGCAAATACGATATCACGTAAAATTTCTAGCACATTTCATTCATGTCAAACGATCAAACATTAATCCAATTATCAAAGGTCTATTCCATAAGACTAACTATATCACATGTCCGAACTATAGATAAATAATCATGTCAAAAGTATATCAATATCAACATAAAATGTGTGTAATGGTCCATATGCATCATATACAAATCGAACCAACAATAGTTCAAGATTTCTAATATCTACTTAACATGCTAAATAAAAATCTATAATATATCCATAAGTGCAACATAAGAAAAAATCAAAGCGAAAAGGTGTCGAAGGGAATTGGGCACTGCAACCTCCCTCTTAGAACAACAAATGATGATCACTAGCAAATAGAGGAAAACCCATATCCTTGTTTTCACAATTTTCTATTAAATAGCAAGTTGTGGCTTGAGCAACAAAATATCATAGAGGAGGCTAGAAGTAGTAGGTGCAGAGCTTGTATCCATAGGTGTAGGAAAGCCCAATGGACAACCAAACACAAAAAATTGTGCACAAACTCCAGCGTAGCTCCCCAACAAGCTAAATGGGGCACCCAAATACAATCGCACCAGTAGAGAATTCAATGTTAAAATGTAGACAACAACATCGTGGGAACCAATGATAAACAAAAATCAAAGCATAAAAATGCTAACGAAATAGAAGGTGGAACCCAATGACATTGAAGAAGCTCGATGTAATAATAGTGCAAGTATTGCCTACTAAAAACACATACGACATAATAATACTTTGATAATATTTTTCTCTTTATAAGTTGTCTATTATTCTATTTTTCATATATTAGAAAACCCAAAGTGTGAATTAAATTTCCAAATCCAATCTCAAATTAGAAGTTTTACAATTATTTTTCTAGACAATCCTAATAAATATGTATATCATAACACATGTCGAAATCTAGTCTAGGGTAGTATTGGAATTTATGATCTTCCTTCACTCTTATTGTTATTTTCATTCTCTTCATATTATCCTCTCATCATGTAGTTAAGTGTCATAAAATTATTTACTAATTTTTTAAATTAAATTATTGTCAAATGTCTCATAGTAAAAGAATGAAGTCATATTCTATTGTCAAAAGTGTCCAAATAAAAACTATTACCTTAAAGATGGTAACCTAATGTCAAAATTAAGGGGGATTGTAGAACTCGGCTTCTAATTCATATTTTTATTTAAATATAGTTTTGTTGGATGATGGATAAAATCAATGAAAGAGTTGAAGAACAATCACCTCACATTAACCACTAACAATAAAGCAATATTAAAATCAATATTAATTGTTTCCTAGATAGTTTGTGAGGCTTATAAAAGGAATAATTGAGATTCGTAATTTAACTTTTTTGGGGAAAGGAGTACATGAATGTAGTTCCCACTTCCCTTCGACACTTTTTTGTTATTCATTTTAATACCTGTCGATTATACTTATGGATATTATTGTAGCTTTTGATTTAGCTTGATGTTAGATGTTGAATATAATGGACTCATTGTTGATTTAGATTCATATATGACGTGTTTGGATTATTAGAGACATTTTATATTGATGTTGATATGTTCTGACATAGTTAGTTATATTAGTTATATTATATATATATATATATATATCGGACATGCGATATTTCATTATATTGAGTAGACCTCAAAAATTGAAATAATCTTCGATCATATGGTTATTGACAAAATTGAAAATGATATCGTTACTTTTACCTAGATGATGTTTTGATTCATATATAGATGATTTTGTAGTTATATTGTATATTTATTTTGGATGTTTTGATGTGCCCATGAGGCTAAAAGAGGTGTTATGTGTTTTGCAGGTAAATATGTCACAACATACATCGGGGGATTGGATACTAACCACATTAGAATGTTAGATCAATTCAACAAAGGTCACCATGGAAATATGTATTTTTTATGTGTGTGTTTGAATTGATTTGTTAGGTGGTCTCAGCAGGGGGAATCACCTAAAAATGTGACCAAGGGGTGTGTTTGTTCTTTTATTTTGTTCCCTTTATTTATTTTAATATGTGATTATTTAGTGATGTATTTTCCCCTCTATTAATTATTTAATTTGTGCCTAGATTAGTGAATTGATCATGTTACTAAACTAATCATGGATGGGAGTAAAGAATTAATTTATTTGATTAGATAGTTTGTTGGTTTATGCGTGCTAAGTGAAGTGTAAGTAACATTGAGTGTGGAACACTCCACCTTTCCTTAGAAATTTGGATTTTCCCTTAGAG
Organism: Taxus wallichiana var. yunnanensis; assembly: GCA_018340775.1. Lineage (NCBI taxonomy): Eukaryota > Viridiplantae > Streptophyta > Pinopsida > Cupressales > Taxaceae > Taxus > Taxus wallichiana. Next base: position 955,334,070 of record CM031239.1, on the reverse strand, counting down.
GCAAATTTTGGAGTCATGTAGGACAAAATAAACTCGTCACATACCTCTAAATTTATTATACCAACCCTACCTATAGGATGGGGGTAAATATCAGTCCCCATTATGTGTTTTGGGAAGACAAATTGTAATTTTTGATTGCACTTTCCTTATTGAAATTAAAGTTTTTCTTAAGGGGTGTGGGCCTGGATTATTTGTGAAAGTAACTTGTCATTCCTCTCACCCACCAATTTATGGTGCATTGGGGTTGTGGTTTGACCTAGGAGGTGGAGTTGAGGATGAGTGATGTGGCATCCTACATGGATCCACCTCAACCTCCTCTCCCCTTTTTCTATTTATTCAAGTTCTTTTCCTTGTTTGGGGGTGACTGCATTTCTTTGTGCTCTTGCATTTTTGGGAGTTAGAGGATTTTAGAATGCTTGTGGATTTTTTTATCTTGTGGTAATTGTTTGGGCTTGAAGAAGCTTGGTTTGGGACTCTTCGATCAAGATCTACCATGTAAAGTTAGAAGCTATACTCTTGTAAACAAAAATTCCTTTTTTATGGTGTATATGTGCATGTTTTTAGTATTTTGGTATGCTTGTTGGTTTCTTGGGTAGATTGCTGAAGTGCGGTGTAGGAGGGTACTATGGGGATCATACATTTGAGGAGACATAAGAGTTTTTTTCTTGTTTTGGAGGGAGTTGGGTTGGGTGCCCCACCTTGGACAAGAAATTGCTTGCATTTCTTACTTTGTATATTTTTATGAGGGAGCCATAAGAGATTGTAGGGACGCATTGTAATGCCCACTTCCCTATGACACTTAGTTGATTATCATTTTGAGTTATGCGCAGACTTTTGGATATGGACATGACTTATACTTACGATTGATTAGCATGATGTTTTGTGACTAGATGCATTTAGGTTATGATTGGATTTTGTTTTCATATGATCTACACCGACTCATGGACACTATTGATACCGATATTATTTTTATATGGATATATTGCATGTGTTCTAACATTGGATTTCTTCGCCATGATGAATAGAATGTAGTTGTTGAATTTACATTACTATAACTTTGGATAATGATGAAATGCATGATTAAGTTGTGATTTAAACCTTGGAATAATGGATAGTTGAATTATGTATAGATGTTAATAAATTTCATGCATATGATTATTTTGGACATTTTGACATGGCCGCAAGGCCGAAGGAGGTATTTTGCATTTTGCAGGAAACACAGCATGATCACAACCATGAGGGGGATTGGGAACCAAACACAACAGGATGTCGGGTGGTTACAACAATTGGTCGTCAAGGCAACTAGTAAATTGTATTGTGTTACCTTTGTTCTTTTATGTGTTGAGAAAAATTCCCATGAAAGGGAAATTTTCTAATGTGACCAAGGGGGTAAGAATTTCATTTACTTGTTTTAACTACTTTAGTAGGTGATTTTATTTTTGATATCTTTTTAAAATTTCTTTTGCTAAGTATGTTTAGAATTAATTTAACACCTTGTTTTAAATCTTAAGTCTTGGAGGAAGTATAGTGGATGTATTAAATTTTATGGTTGGCTCCTTGAGCCTTGTGTTTCCTCATGTATTGAATGCTTGGTTTTGAGTGTTAACCACTCCAAATCCTTGAATCTCGAATTTGAGATTTAGGGCATTTTGGGGACTTGTGGGACAAGTTGAACTTGTCCCACACTTCCCAAAACCCTTACCAACCATATCTATGGGTTGGGAAGCCAAAAAGGGATTATTTATTGTTTTGGGAAGGGAAATGTGATTTTGGAGTGCACTTGTCTTATTTTGCATTTAATTGTGCCTTAGGACACATGGGGAAGGGATGGATTTGGATTAAAGATGTCATTCAACCCAACCACCCATTTATGGTGTTTTGGGATTTGAGTTGACTAAAGGGAGGTGGTCTTGAGGATGTGTGATGTGGCATCCTACAAGGAGCCACATCACCCTCACTCTTCCTCTTGTCTATTTATGGAAATTTCCTCTCTTGTTGAGGGGGTTGGAGTTTTGTTTTTTTTTGTTTGGTTGAAGAGTTCTCTTTTGTTATTTTTGGGAGAGAAAAGAATTGGGAGAAAGAGAAAAAGAGAGTGCTTGGACTTGCATGCTTGGATTGTTTTGGAGGGAGCTTGGACAAATTTCTTGGTTTAGGCTTCTCCAATGGAGAGGTAGGAAACCTTCTCCTTTGTTTTGCTTTCATATTATTGTTGCTTCTATGCTAAATTTGTGAATAATGCATGTTTACTTTGGTGTATTGTGAAAAATGGATAGAATGCTTATTGTGTAGTATAGGAGAGGTCTATGGGAATACTCATGAGGGAGGCATAAGAGTAGATTAGGATATTGTGGAGGGATTTTGAGAGGGATGCCCATCTTGGGTGAGAATGTTTACATTCTTACCTTGTTCTTGAGGGAGCCATAAGAGGAGGGAGGCATAAGAGTATAGGAGGAAAAAGGGGCACTTGAGGGAGGCATAAGAGTCATAGGGTCTTGAGTTTTATTGTGGAGGGTTTGGATGGGCATCTCATCTCAATTGGGAGGAATAAGGAAAAAATTCCTATAGTTCCTTCTCTTGTTGGCTTGATGCAAGCCTTGTTGTGAAATGTTTGGTGTTATTTGTGTGTCTCTTGTTTCTTCTTTTTTGCTTTGAATGTTGTGAAGAAATTGTATTATGGAAGAAAGTATTGTTGCCTTGAGTTGGAGACCACCCTTCATGGTGTTGTGTTTGGGGCTCGGGGGTCGGTGGAGGAGATTGCTTCTCTTCTCCATTGAGTTTTGGTTGGGAGGAGAGTGTTGCCTCTCCCCCTATCTTGGTTGTGATTTGAAATACTTGGAACTTGGAGCATGGATGAAGAACACCTTGGAGCTTTGGAACCTTGTTGTTGACAATGTAAAAACATCATGTATTTACCCACCTTGGGTGGAGGAAAAATGTAATATTGCTTTACTTTCTTTAGCTTACATTATTGCAAATTTATTTCCACATGAAATAGAAAGTGTTGTAACAAAATATTGAAGGAAAGTTGTATTGAGATGTTAGTTTTCTTACTCAAAGATTTATTGGAAATGTTGTTGGATTCTCTGTGGTATGTTGGTATATCATAAACATATATGATAAAGTTTAAATTGTTGGATGTGTGTTCAATTGTATTTTCTTACGAAATCACTTACCAACATACCTTATTTTTTTATTCATAACTTATGTTTATAAAATTAAATTTGTGTGATGTACATGCATGTATGGAAGTTTTTTTTTTTTAAAAATGCAAATTTATATTTATTACAATATTTTCTTTTCTTCATACATATGGACTTATGAAAATTCATGAAACAATGTTTTTTTTTTTTTTTTTTTATCCATGAGATTTCAAACACAAAATCTTTAGAGCCAAACCCCATCAACTCATATCATGGATTGTAAATCAACATTCCTATTTTATAATTTCTAATATCAAATACAAATTATATAATATGGAAAGTGGATATTAACTATACGAAATTTTATAGTTTATTAGTATTCATCTAACATCTATGGTTGTAGTGTAATTTGGACCCATGGGTTGTGTTTTACAAGCATATGAATTAATTATTTTTTTAGTGAAAGATCAATGATTAGATAAATTATTTGAATCTTACATTATTTTCAAATAAATGGATGTTTTAACTTTTTAAACTGCATGGATGGATTTTATATGATGGAGGTTGTATAAAGAATACACAATTTCATAATAAAATAAATTACGCCCGTATATTCCGGCGCATGAAATCGATCCACCTCTCGTGAGATTCACTCTTCAAGGGGGCGACGCGACAGTGGAAATTTTCTATATGGAATATCAAACTCAGCAAGAGAAATTAGAGTTCTCTCTAGATCATACAAATCGATCGATAGTGGGAACTATTTTAAATGCGGGAGAATTGTACCAATTTAGCAGCGTGCTAATAAACGGAACTCAGAGTGAAGATGCGGGTGCACTTGCAAACATTGCAACACATCTAAATCTGGACAGAGAGTGGACGGGGGATCCTTGTCTACCAACGCAATATTCTTGGGATTGGGTGACTTGCTCTCAAGACTCATCACCCAGATTATTTATATGAATCCTTTGGAAAAGGGACTTATTGGCACGATACCTGCAAGCTTCTACTATCTCTCTACTCTTGCTAAATTGGATTTAGCAAATAACGCTTCGACTAGTCCAATACCGGATGTTCTCGCCAATCACCTAAACTGATTGAATTTAGAAACACTTGTCTCGAGAGATATTTCTATTCATTTGTCAAGGATTAAAATTTTATTCGAAATGTGGGTGTTGTGCCTAACCAAGTGTCGACTATTTTAAGAATTTCTCTTTTCAAAATTTAGGGATTTGTGAGAAAATAATCTAAATGGACCATCCTCGAACCACCGGGCTATACACATGTGCGCAGAGAGGAGTCAAACCCAGCAGAGGTCGATGCTCCCGGATTAGACGTTGCATTCGACATCGCAGATAACAACATAGTTGAACCGCCCGCTCATTTGACGTCCTCGCAACCTATTCTCCCCGCTCTCAACTTGTGGCACCCAACGAAAGTGGAAATAATTCCCCTCACGCACTGTGATCGGGATTATCCACCTCCTTGCAACACGCACGGCCATGGGCGGGTGAAAGGAGATAGAAAAAAAGGTCTGCTGTGTACACCTGTGGTTTGTTCCCATCCTCCTCACCCGTTTCCACGCGGCCAGGCGACGTACATGCGAGTGTTTCATGTGTAAATTAAAGTTTTTCAATGTTTTAGCGGCCGGTAGAAGGAGGCGTGCACGCAAGGTGTGGGAGAGAAAGTCTTATGGATGTCAGGGAGTTGCTGAACCACCCACCGCCCCAACTACGGTATTTAGTAATAGTTTGAAATGTCATACCTTACAAGTTATTGAAAATAGGGATAACTAGTAGGTAGCTGAGTATTAAACACTATACTAGGTAATAGTGGTATGTTATGTAATAAAAATTTCATATAATAATTACACTAGATATAAATAGGGTAATGTGTATGCCTAAACATATAAAATCATAAAATGCAATGAAATAGATTAGTGCCAAAGTATGTTTATCGTAAAGTGTGACTCCTTCCATTATACATGAGTATATGTATATACCTATATATACCTATATATATATATATATGTATATATTTTATAATGTATTAAATTTTGAAATAACGTAATACAACTGAATAATAAAGTAAAAAAATAAAAATTGAAGTGGTTAACACATTCACTTCAAAATAAATTATATCATCCTCTTGGGTTACCTTTCGGACATTTTTTCAACACGATATTGCAGACATCAGACAAAGCAACTCGAAAGACGACCCTCCCTTCCTTTGGTGAAACGACGAACGAGATGAATTTAAATATCCTTAACCTTGACTCATCATCATTCCCGAAGCATTACCGGGACTGTTTTTAGTTCGAACCTGTATGCAAGCGCACCATTTGTTTAAAAAAAAAAAAAAAAAAAATTGTCGCATTTTCGGGTTGCATGGTTGTGGCGCGTCGTCGGCGTCGTGAGCACGGCGTCGTCTTTTTATCGTAATTCTGAGGCATAAGAGAATGTGGGAGGTATAAGAGGTACTTAAGGGGTGCATAAGAGTGTGTAAGGGTTTTGATATGTTTATTGGAGGGTTTGTAGGTCAGCACCCATTTCCCAATGGGAGGCATAAGAGAATGTTTATTGGAGGGTGGAGAGGAGGTGCGGATTGGGCGAGGGGTCTCTTCATATAGACCTAGACATACCACCGCCGCCAGCAGCCGTAGCAGCCCTTTCTCTCCGCCCCCCTGATTTTGCGGACACTCCAGGATGTCAATGCCACTATACGCGGAGAGCCCTTGGGAGGACGACTTGCTGAGTAGACATAGTTTGGAGCCATCGGTAGATGCCCAGGGGACGCATCCCCATAGGGACGACATAGCGAGGAGTACATCTAGAGTTTTCAGAGAATTTCCATGCAGAGTCGGGTGTTTTGGGCGAGTCACCACAGAAAGGACATGGGGACAGGATCTCGTGACATGTGGACAGCGGTCTCGGAGCCCTGCTCCAGATTCGAGAGAGAGAGGAGCATACGAGAGAGATCTAAGAGTTTTTCATACGTTAGCTGCAGAGACCATATCGGGAGATCCTCGAAGCTATGACCATCTCACTATTCGGTGATACAGTAGTTTTCAGGCGAGAGGCCTAGTTGGTGAGCTTGAGCGGATGCTTCAAGCTCTCCTCCACGTCTCAGAGTAGAGTTCAACACGAAAACTCGTGTTGTGATCCATCTTCTAAAGGATGGAGCAAGAGTCCGGTGGAGGACCAAGGAGCGAAGCTCCATGGGATCGATCACATCTAGAAGTCGACTCAAAGACGATTACACCTGGGAGCAGTTGATTTGAGGAGCGTTTCAGGAGAGCCCGCATAGTATTTACCTAGGAGATTTATACAAGAGCTCGAGCGCATAGATGAGTTTCATGACCTCATAGTCGGGCATCATCGATGATTGAGACGAATGGCCGAGTATGAGATCCATTTCTAGACCTACTTCAAGACGCCGACTATATGCGGGATGAGCAGATTTGTACAGATTCATGTGTAGGTTCATCCAGGGCCCGAACTTGGATTTAGCCGGCGCCTGAGCTAGAGTGCGCATTCACTACCCACGAGGCGTTAGCGGCAGAGCCGTGAGAGGGCCTATATATGCAGAGAGACATGGGGAAGACACAAGTGACAGGTTAGAGACAGAGTTCGGCCGTATCCAGCAGATGTAGGATAGTAGGTCAAAGGGGCTTCCATATAGATCTAGTTCAGAGCCTATCTCACGAGCAGCACCTATCATCCTCCTCCACGGGGTGGATAGAGTTCAGGCAAGCTTCATTTAGGCCACCACACGCAGCCTCTAAGATAGATCTTAAGTCGAGATACCATTAGCTCGCCACAAGACCTTTCCGCCTTACCGACCTCCTCGGTGAGATTCAATGCACAGAGAGGACGTAGTATGGGGCCTCCTCTGGGGTCCCATCAGGATTTACACGCAGGTGCACCGAGAGCTCGCCGTGTCGTGTCTTCGGAGCTCGCTACGGGAACAGAGACCTCAGCAATCCATCAGCCGGATCATCGTGATCTGTATCTCAAAGTCATCTAGAGTACCAACCTGGAGCCGTGCTTCCCACTTGGAGAGGACCAGGACTTTTCTCGGATTGCGCACCCTATCATGGTTGGAAAGGAAGTTGTTGGACATATTTGGAGAGATTTCCCCATAACCCTACCAAGGGTAAGACACGAGCCTTTGAGCCCGCAGCCTCACTGAGCTCAATTATCCGAGATATGGCACGGGTCATCGGATCTACACAGGTGGTCGAGAACCGCCCACCTCTTCATCGAGCCGAGCATCGTCAATGGCGTATGGAATTACTTGAGTATGACATGTGATTGAGACGACAGGAAAGAGAATGTATTGGATGCCTAGTATTTCCACCTCTATATTATTTGATTCTTGTTCTTCGATTCTTTCATTGCACCATCCTTAGTAGAGGGAGCGTTGAGGTGGTGGCGATGGTCTAGGTAGGGGCCGTAGTTGGGGACGTTGAGATGGCTTCGGAGCCAAGATTTACGTAGACTCCTTAGCCACAAGGAATGTGTAGTGGATTTGGGACCCTTCACCACTACTTCGATCTTCTGGATCCTTCTATTAGGATCTTATGGCATCATTTTAGGCAAGGATTGGTTGTTCGCCCACGAGCTAGAGTGGATTATTACCATAAGACTATTGCTTGCATTGATGATCTTGGGGCGGAGTTAGTGATATCGGGGGGATTAAGAGACCCGCTTTCTATTCGCACCACCATCTCCCTATGCACGAGCGAGGATTAATTTTAGCACAGTGTCACCAACGGGGTCACAGCAGAGAGGTTGTATGCTTTTGGAGGACATGCTGCTTAGTGATGGATCGGAGGATGAGTCGGGGGTTTACCTTCCCTCGATGATCATCCCATCTTATCGGGCAGTTCTCTGATGTGTTTCAGGAGCTACTAGGATTATCTCCCCCACGTGAGATGGACTTCCATATAGATCTAGTTCTCTCCGCAGAGCCTATCTCACGAGCACCCTATCGGATGACTACTCTTGAGTTATGTGAGCTCAAGTTGCAGCTTGAGGGCCTTTTGGAGAAAGGGATAATCCGTCTGCAGCGTATCCCCTTGGGGTGCACATATTCACGTCGGGATCTTCGTAAAATGAAAACATAGAGGGATGGATCTCTTCGGTTGTGCATTGATTATCACAAGGTTGAATAAAGTAACGATCAAGAATCGCATTACCCCTTCCACGCATTGATGATTTATTTGATCGCCAGATGAAGGGGCTATAGTTTTCTCTAAGATAGATCTTAAGTCGATACCATTAGCTCGGGATTGCCATGAGTTCGATGGATATTCACAAGACATCTTTCCGCACGAGATACGATTTTGAAAGCTACTACGACGAGTTCACAAAGTGGTACCGCTATGAAACCCGCTTTCCTTTTTTCCAACCCTCGACGAATGCCCCGCCACCCGACATGCTTCGCAGTGTTTATGAGTTTGATGAATGGGGTATTCCTCCCCGACCTTCCTTGATTGCTTCGTGCTTATCTTCCTTGATGACATTCCATTCGCGTCACGATTTACTCACGCACACGTGAGGAGCACGAGGAGCACCTTCGCAATCCATTCTTCGGAGTCTTCGCGAGCAGCAACCTTTACTCCCTCCGAACCGCTTGGAACTTAGAGAAGTGTGCTATACAAGAGCAAAACCAGCAACACCAAAACTATGTACTTCATACATGTCCCAGGAGACATGCAGTATTTGGGCCACATCATTTCGGGGAAGGTATCGTAGTCTGATCCTTCAAAGATTCGAGCCATCATAGATTGGCCAAAATTGCACCACAGTGTGACCGAGGTGTGTAGTTTCATGGGTCTAGCCAAATCAGGTAGTACGGAAGGTTTGTTCAGACTTTTCTCGGATTGCGCACCCTATCACTTCTCTTCGAAGCGGAAAGGGAAGAAGTTTTTATGGTCGAGATAGATGTGAGCCTTTTGAAGCCTTAGCTCGATCAAGGAATGCCTTACGAGAGCATCCATCCTTGCAGCCTTCTAGATCCTCATGGAGAGTTTTTCAATTATGCATTCATGCTTCCTTGGCGCGTTCTCTTGGAGGAGTGTTAATGTAGGAGGGTAGAGTAGTTGCCTTTGAGTCCCGTCAAACTCAAAGATTATGAGCTCAATTATCCGACCCATGACTCTTGAGTTTGCAGCAAACTCCTCTTGATACATGCCTTAGTATGGTGGAGACATTTTCTCGCTTGGCGCAGATTTACACTCGGGACAGATCACTTGAGTCTTCGCCACCTCTTCTTCACGCAGCCCAATCTCAACGCTCTTGCTCAATGGCGTTGGATGGAATTACTCGTGAGTATGACATGGAGATAGAGCACGTGAAAGGGAAAGAGAATATAGTTGCAGATGCCTTGAGTAGGTGGAGACATGTGGTCATGGCCACCTCTAAGAGCCCAACTCTTGGGCATAGAATTTGCGGAGTAGGATCTTGCAGCGAGCTTCCTCGGATTAGGATAGTTTCTACCTCAACTGCATTTGACCAGAGTGGTGGTGGATGGTGAAACCTCGTTTCTTTGGAGACCCTTGAGGGGGTTTGATTTGATGGTTTTTCACTAGAGAAAGATGGTCTTCTCGCACACAGAGATGGTGAGTTTAAAACTTGACGCTATATATGTTTCCAGAGGGGGAAAAGAAAGAGTATGGAGGCTTGAGACATGACATTTTGACAGAGGCTCATCGTGCACCTTACTCTAACTCATCCCGGGTGAAGAAGATGCACGCCACCATTTGTGCACAGGCCCTAGAGACATGTTCACCTACTTTTGGATTTTTTCCAGAGAGGACTTCTTCAGAGAGACATAGCTTCATTTGTATCTTGCTGTTTGGAGGTGTGATATATTTGCTTTGTTGATGTGGATTCCATGATGGAGTGCTAGAGGGAAAGATGAAGGCCGAGCATCGGCATGGAGTCCGCCTGGCCTTCTCTAAAAGGATTCCTCACGCCATACCAGTGGAAGTGGGACACCATTTCGATGGATTTCATTGTTGGGTTGCATGCGACGCAAAACGAGATACCACCACGACGCCATCATGGTCACAAAGGACCATGGATAAATTGCTTTGAAGGTAGATCATTTTTCCCGAGTTAAGACCACCTTTTGAAGATTATACAGCAAAATTTTGACTTTTGGCATGAGTATACCTTTCAGATGAGATTGTCGAAATTACATGGGATTCCGTGGAAGATCATTTGCGACCTTGTCCCACCGCAACCCTTTATACACCTCCCATTTCGGACCACCATGCGGTATGCCCTCGGAACGAGGATTAATTTTAGTTCGGGACCAATGTAGGTTATCACCTAATCTAACTACCAAGAGGAGGGGAGAGAAAAAGCATGGAAGCTACGGAGAGAGAGGTGAATCAGATTTTGGAGGACATGCTCGGGATGTACGTGATGGATCATCGATCGAGATGGGAGGAGTATCTATATTTGGTGGAGTTTACCTACAATAAAAGTTTCCCGAGAGAGTTCTATAGGCATGGATCCTTTTCAAAGCTCCATTATATGGCGGGAGAGTGTAGGACACCTCTTAGTTGGGACAAGATTGAGGAGAAGAGGGTTTCCTTGGACCCAGCATTATTACAGGACATGGAGCATCGGGTTTGGAAGAAGTTACCTTGATCTTGCGTTTCCTGAAACCCGTTTCCCACGTGATAGGAGGCTTTCCTTTGGGAAGATGAACCCGCGTGCGGAAGAAGTACATGCTTTTGCCTGTGCATTCCCGACATACTTCAACGGATCGTAGTTTTGAGGTAGCACGAAGGTGTTCCTTCGTGTCAAACCGCATAAGAGCCCTATCCATTATGGAAAAGGTTCTAAGCTTGGTCCTAGATTTGTGGGTCCCTTTGAGATCTTGGAGCACCTCGGCCCCTTAGCCTATCGTCTCTTCCCCCAGCTCCCGCGATTTGCCACCTAGCTTATCGCGCGCTCCATGATGTATTTCACATTTACACCTGCTTAGGGGACAGATATGTTTCTCTTGGATCCTTCTCATGTGTTAGATTGGACTGCATTGCGGAGAGCATGCGGGATCGTAGGCGGGTGATGGTGGAGCCCATGCGCATTTTAGATAGCGCATAAGACCATCCATTATGGAAAAGGTTCTAAGCTTGGTCCACCTCGGCCCCTTAGGGCTTTGCGCGTCCGATGTATTTCAGAGAGATTGACTGTGTTCGGGGAGCCCATCCAATGGGACATGTGCGATGAGACCAGGTTCGGTCCATGGGACAGTACGATGAGACTCTACTTGGGAGGATGCTACATCATTGCGAGCTCAGTTTCCACACTTATTTCAGTGACTTCCAGGAGGAAGTCTAGTCTAAGGGAGGGGGCATGTAATGCCGACTTCCCTATGACACTTAGTTGATTATCATTTTGAGTTATGCGAGACTTTTGGATATGGACATGACTTATACTTACGATTGATTAGCATGATGTTTTGTGACTAGATGCATTTAGGTTATGATTGGATTTTGTTTTCAGTATGATCTACACTGACTCATGGACAGACTATTGGATACCGATATTATTTTTATATGGATATATTGCATGTGTTCTAACATTGGATTTCTTCGCCATGATGAATAGAATGTAGTTGTTGAATTTACATTACTATAACTTTGGATAATGATGAAATGCATGATTAAGTTGTGATTTAAACCTTGGAATAATGGATAATTGAATTATGTATAGATGTTAATATATTTCATGCATATGAGTATTTTGGACATTTTGACATGGCTGCAAGGCCGAAGGAGGTATTTTGTATTTTGCAGGAAACACAGCATGATCACAACCATGACGGGGATTGGGAACCAAACACAACAGGATGTCGGGTGGTTACAACAATCGGTAGTCAAGGCAACTAGTAAATTGTATTGTGTTACCTTTGTTCTTTTATGTGTTGAGAAAAATTCCCATGAAAGGGAAATTTTGTAATGTGACCAAGGGGGTAAGAATTTCATTTACTTGTTTTAACTACTTTAGTAGGTGATTTTATTTTTGATATCTTTTTAAAATTTCTTTTGCTAAGTATGTTTAGAATTAATTTAACACCTTGTTTTAAATCTTAAGTCTTGGAGGGAAGTCTAGTGGATGTATTAAATTTTATGGTTGGCTCCTTGAGCCTTGTGTTTCCTCATGTATTGAATGCTTGGTTTTGAGTGTTGACCACTCCAAATCCCTTGAATCTCGAATTTGAGATTTAGGGCATTTTGGGGGACTTGTGGGACAAGTTGAACTTGTCCCACACTTCCCAAAACCCCTTACCAACCATATCTATGGGTTGGGAAGCCAAAAAGGGGATTATTTATTGTTTTGGGAAGGGAAATGTGACTTTGGAGTGCACTTGTCTTCTTTTGCATTTAATTGTGCCTTAGGACACATGGGGAAGGGATGGATTTGGATTAAAGATGTCATTCAACCCAACCACCCATTTATGGTGTTTTGGGATTTGAGTTGACTAAAGGGAGGTGGTCTTGAGGATGTGTGATGTGGCATCCTACAAGGAGCCACATCACCCTCACTCTTCCTCTTGTCTATTTATGGAAATTTCCTCTCTTGTTGAGGGGGTTGGAGTTTTGTTTTTGTTTTGGTTGAAGAGTTCTCTTTTGTTATTTTTGGGAGAGAAAAAGAATTGGGAGAAAGAGAAAAGAGAGCGCTTGGACTTGCATGCTTGGATTGTTTTGGAGGGAGCTTGGACAAATCTTCTTGGTTTAGGCTTCTCCAATGGAGAGGTAGGAAACCTTCTCCTTTGTTTTTCTTTCATATTATTGTTGCTTCTATGCTAAATTTGTGAATAATGCATGTTTACTTTGGTGTATTGTGAAAAATGGATAGAATGCTTATTGTGTAGTATAGGAGAGGTCTATGGGAATACTCATGAGGGAGGCATAAGAGTAGATTAGGATATTGTGGAGGGAGTTTGAGAGGGATGCCCATCTTGGGTGAGAATGTTTACATTCTTACCTTGTTCTTGAGGAGCCATAAGAGGAGGGAGGCATAAGAGTATAGGAGGAAAAAGGGGCACTTGAGGGAGGCATAAGAGTCATAGGGGCTTGAGTTTTATTGTGGAGAGTTTGGATGGGCATCTCATCTCAATTGGGAGGCATAAGGAAAACATTCCCATAGTTCCTTCTCTTGTTGGCTTGGATGCAAGCCTTGTTGTGAAATGTTTGGTGTTATTTGTGTGTCTCTTGTTTCTTCTTTTTTAAACAAAGGGTGTGCTTGCATACGAGTTCGAACTAAAAATAGTCCGGTAATGCTTGAAGCGATGATGATTCAAGGTTAAGGATATTTAAATTCATCTCGTTCGTCATTTCACCAAAGGAAGGAGGGTCGTCTTTTGAGTTGCTTTGTCGATGTACCAGAATATCATGTTGACAAAATGTTTGAAAGGTAACCCAAGAGGATGATATAATTTAAATTCAAGTGGTTAACGCATTCACTTCAAAATAAATTATATCATCCTCTTGGGTTACCTTTCGACATTTTGTCAACATGATATTGCGACATCGATCAAGCAACTCGAAAGACGACCCTCCCTTCCTTTGGTGAAACGACGAGCGAGATGAATTTGAATATCCTTAACTTGAATCATCATCGCTTCCAAGCATTACCGGATGCTTTTTAGTTCAAACTCTGTATGCAAGCGCACCTTTGTTTAAAAAATAAATAAATTTGTCACATTTTTGGGTTGCATGGTTGTGGCGCGTCGTCGGCGTCGTGAGCACGGCGTCGTGTTTTTAGCGGCGTTACGGGCATAAGAGAATGTGGGAGGTATAAGAGGTATTTAAGGGGTGCATAAGAGTGTGTAAGGGTTTTGATATGTTTATTCGAGGGTTTGTAGGTCAGCACCCATTTCCCATTGGGAGGCATAAGTGACCTCCCCTAAGATCTTGTACTCCTTTGGCTTTTGTATGTTGAAGCCTTGTGTATTTTGTTGTTTCCTTCTTGTTATTGTAGTTGTATTGGTTGGATTTTAGAATGGTTATAAAGCCTTGTATTGTGATATGGAAGCTTGTCTTGTTTCCACAAGTTGATTCCATTTTTCATTTCAATGTGGTTGGGGCTCGGGGGCTAATGAGGAGGATGGCTTCTCCTCCTCATTTGAATTATTGGTTGAGTGGAGAGTGTTGCCTCTCCCCCCTTTTTTTTTGTGATCAAATGAAGCATGGTGGATCTCTCTTATTGGTGATGTGAAGCATGGAGCTTTGTTGGTGTCCTCAAGAAATATTTCCTTGTGAGAAAACTTTCTTGTTATTCCCACTTAGGGTGGAAGACTTGTAATATTGTATTCCTTTTAGCTTTCATTTTTGTAAGTTTTTCCCACTTCAAGTGGAAGACATTGTATGAGTATTTGTGAAGAAAAAAAAAGTTGTTTGATTATTGGATTTCAAATTTGAGTTGTATATTATAAGGAAATAATTGTGTTTGTAAAGCTAGATGTTGAGATAGAAAAGAAGCTTTTAAAGAGGAAATATTTCATTTCATTAAAGTTAATATTGTTCTAAATATATTATTGGAAATGTTGTTGTAAACTCTCTTGTGGAGTGTTAGAAATTTGCATGGAGAAATATTAAAATTCTTGGTGATACTTGAGAAGACATGGATTGTAATAGTTGGAAAATAGTAGTTTGTTAAATGAAGTGGAATCAATTTTTCTTTCTAGTCTCTATACAATATTTGTTTAATTTTTGTTTGAAAGAAAACTTTGTGCACACTTTGACTCACTAACCTTACTATAAGTGGATTTATCACCACTTATTGGTAGCATATTAATATGTTATATTTGTAATTATATTAACTATTATGAATATTAATAAATCTATTAATATTAATAAATATTAATATTAATTTGTTATTAGTGGAAATATATTATTAATATTAAATTAATATTATTATATTTATTAATTATAATACTATAAAATATATTTATATAAATATATAATAGATATTTGTACATATACATATATATGTATATGTATGTATACATATATAAAGTGTTATGTATTTTTAATAAAATAAAAAGCAATTGAAATTTATGTTTTTAAGTGTAAAAGGTTGTGGCCACTTTGTAGATTATATAATGGATTTGGGGTGGGTAGGGGTCGGTGACCCTACCCCCACCTCATTTTATACTAAATGGGGTGGGGTTTGGGTTCTCTGAACCCTCCCCACCGCCAAAACTTTAAACCCCACATAATTATTTGTGGCCAGCATACTATAAGGAAACCCCCTGTGCATTTCTCCTTCTCACACCTACGCACCGTGTAAAGTGTGGCTGCGGATTTCAAACTCTTTTCTTTTTTAAATTTGACACACACACACACACACACACACACACACACACACACACACACACACACACACACACACACACACACACATGTAACATTTATGGTTTCTAGTATTGCTATTTTGGGTTGGTAACCTTTGGAAATAAATAAAATAAAATAAAGGAATATGTTTATATAAAGAATAATAGGTATATATACATATACATACATGTGTGTGTGTGTGTGTGTACAAATACACATACATACATACATACATACATACATACATACATACATACATACATATATATATATATATATATATATATATATATATGTATATATGTATGAATGTATGTATGTATGTATGTCACATACCCAAATGAAGATGCAAATCAAATACAACTACTTATCAAAATGGGTAAATCCCACAAGCCCATTTGGGCGGATCAAAGAAAACTAATCTAAATAAGTTTAACAAATACATTGGAACTCTAAGAGAGGGTGTAAGCAAAATGAGAAAATAATACAACTTGTAAGCCTTTCCAAAAGCTTGGAGTGACCTTCAATCGCTTCCTTTCAATCTCCAACAACTTGCAAAACAAAAGAGAAAATAATGAACCAAATGAAAAGAGAAAGAATCCTTCATAAGCATGTTTTAGGGTTAGTTACGCTTTTTCCCTCATCAAGGGTCCTAATTGAATCCATCAAAGGGATGAGATTCATTCCTAAAAAAGTAGGTGCAGAGTGGGTGAGTGGAAATCACCTTTTTCATTTAAATATTTTAATTTCAAAACATGAGTTGACTTTTTAAGGGTCACTTTATGGGGTAAGGGATTGTTTATTCTAACCCCATGAAAAATGGAGACCTTATTAATTGTTCAAAAAGTGGAATTAAATACGTTGGGTATTTAATTATTTTGGTCCTGTAACCCTCTAAATTTAAATATGGAATATTCAACTATAGTAGGAATTAATTTGTTTATTTAAATAACACTTAGGGAAATTTACCATGCTTAGTCAAATTAAATTTATTAAATCTTAGATGTGGGTTTAACATTTCGTTATAAAGGAAAAAAATTATCTATTAAATATAATTGTCTAGAAGCATTAATGAAGCAATCATTGTTTTCGAAACCTTTTGTGGGAACACTTTTCAAAAAAAACATTGTTTCATAATTTTTCTAACTCTAGGTTGTTTTTGGGTCTTGTGTGGGTGTTTTTAGTATGTGTTACACTTGGTATCAGATCCATGGGTTTTAATCTTGGACCCTTGGGAACACAAGAAAATTTGAGACAAGAACATTGAACCTAGTAAAATATTAAACCTACCACAATACTAAAATTAGAAAAAACTTGTCTAAAAATTCTATGTTTTAGTAAACATAGAAAAATGGAATAAAACCTAGAATGATGAAGTCTCGCTCTTTTTTGTGCTAGAGGCACGGACTAGACAAGGGTCTTTTCACATAGACCTAGACTTTCCACATCCAGAGAATCTTGTAGCATCCATTCTACCCTATATTTTATAGACACTTCAAGATGTTAATTTCATTATATGGGAAGGGTACTTAGGAGGATAATCGGTCGGACATGATAGGAGCCATCCGTTGAGGGTCATGCATATCCTCGACACATCGAGGAGTATAGGGCGAGAGAACTCCCATGTGGAATTAGCCGAGAAGAGTCACTACAGAGGGGATAGGGAGACAAAATTTAGGACCTAGGATAGGTCTCGAGCCCTAAACCTAGAGATGGGCATGTAGAGAGGGCTAGGGGTGGTCAATCAATAGTGGCGAGACCATATCGGGAGATCTTGAAGCTACGACCATCTCACTATTCTATAGATACGGGTGGATTTCGGGAAGAGGCCTGGTTGGTGAGCTTTAGTGGGTGCTTCAAGCTCTGCCCTTGTAATAGTAACACAAAATCTCGTGTTGCGATTCATGTTCTTAGGGATGGAGTAGGTGTCTAGTGGTGGATTGAGGAATATAACCTCCACACTTTGATTTAGATATGGTTCCTTGGGAGCTCTTTGAGGAGTGGTTCAAGAGCAGGTACTTATCCCAGAGGTTTATTCAACGAGAGGATAGATGAGTTTCACAACCACCGTCAGAATTTATGACTGTAGTTGAGTATGAGAGTCGATTCCTATATTTACTCTAGTATCTCGACTATATGTAGGATGAGAAGGTATGGATTCATAGGTTCATTAGGGGCTTGAATTTAGATTTGGGAAGAGCAAGTATGTATCAACTATCCGTAAACCCTAGCGAGAGGTTGTTGAGAAGGCCTATATAGTAGAGGAGACTCGGGAAATGAAAAGTAGGCCGGAGAAAAGAGTTCGAGCCACATCTAGCATATATAGGATATCAGATCAAGGGGTTCATCTCCCCCTCCTCGTGGTGGACAAAATTTAGTACGAGTCTTCTATCAATCCACCACAATAGTCACCTTAATAGTAGTAGTAGCGAGACTCTTCCACCATTCGAGACCTACTCATAGGTTTGACACACAAAGAGGAAGGAGAATTGGGCCTCCTCCTACGGGTCCCATTATGAAACAGGGTGCACCAAGAGCTCTGTCATCAAGATCTCATTAGTAGAGACTTCAAAGTCCATAGCTAGATCATCGGGATCCACAACACATACCTCTAGAGTACCTACTGAAGTTGTATCTCATTGGAGAGGACTAGGAAGTCATTATGGTTGTGATATCATTGGACATCTTTACAGAGAGTTCCCACAGAACCCTAGTAATAAGGGTAAGACACAAATTTCAAGGCCTCCTATTTGTGACATGGGTTGTAGCCATCAGATTTATGCAACAGATTGAGAACCACCAAGCCGAGCACCGGAGTATCGTGATAAAGACAACGAGGTAGCATTGGCGCTATTCCTACATCCATTTTGTTTGATTTTGGTTAGTCGATTCTTTTATTACATCATCCTTGGGAGAGCATTACAGGCTAGTGGTAGTTAGACAAGGCCTTAGCTAGGACATTGAAACAGCTTATGGAGTAAATTTTTCTATAGAATCCTTAGTAAAGGAGTGTGTAGTGGTTTTGGCACCCTTCACCACTACCTCGGATCTTCACATCCTTCCTCTGGGTTCTTATGGAGTAATCTTGGGCATGGACTTGTTGTCCTTATACAGAGCCAAAGTGGACTATTACCATAAGACTATATCATGTATAGATGATCTAGGAGTTGAGTCAGTGATAGCGGGAGTTAGGAGGCTTGTTGCTATTCACACCAACTCTGCTATGTAGCTTAAGTGGTGTGTGTGACGAGGTTCTCCGATGTATGATGTTATGGTTAGTCATTAATTGGAGGATGAGTCTAGTGGGCCATCTCTTGATGATCATCCCATCTTGAGAGATTTTATGATGTCTTTCCAAGGGAGCTACTGGGGATATTTCCCCCACATGAGATAGATTTTCACATAGATTTGGTTTCGAGCACAAAGCGTATCTCACGAGCACCTTATCGGAATACTACCCCGAGCTCGTGATCTCAATTTTCAGCTTAAGGGATTTTTAAAAATGCCTAATCCATCCCAAAGTGTGTCCCCTTGGGGTGCACCGATGAGTTTTATAAAGAAGAATGATGGATCTATGTGGTTGTGTATTGACTAACACCACTAAATAAAGTAACCATCAAGAATCTTTACCCATTTTTATGCATTGATGATTTATTTGATCACATGAAGGGGGCCACAATATTCTCCAAGATAGATCTTAAGTCAGGTTACCATCACCTAAGGATCAAGGAGGTAGGTATTCATAAGACTGCCTTCCACACAAGATACTGACAAAGACGAGTTCATGGTAGTGCATTTTTCTTTGATGAATTCCCCGCAGTATTCATGAGCTTCATGAATGGGGTGTTCAGAAATTTCTTGGATTACTTCATGCTCATTTTCCTTAACAACATTCTAATTTAATCACGTATGCATGAGGAGCACAAGGAGCACCTTTGCAAGGTTATTTAGTGTCTTCATGATCAACATCTTTATGGGAACCTAGAGAAGTGTGCATTCTTTCAGACAGAGGTGCGATTTGGCCCACATCATTTCTTAGGAAGGTATCACAGTCGATCCTTCCAAGATTTCAGCTATTATGGATTGGCTAGCACCCACTAGTGTCACAAAGGTGCGCAACTTCATGGGTTTAGCAGGATATTACAAGAGATTTATGTAGGACTTCTCTCGGGTTGTGTACATTGTCACTTCCCTCAGAGTGGAAAGGGAAGAAGTTTGTATGGTTAGACACATGTGAGTAGGCCTATAGGACACGATGGAATGTCTCATGACAATGCTTATTCTTGTAGTGCCGGATCCTCAAGGAGATTTCTTCATATGCATAGATGCGTCTTTAGTGGGACTTGAAGATGTGTTGATGCGGGAGGGTAGAAGTAGTATCTTTTGAGTCTCAAAAACTCAAATATTATGAGCTCAATTATATGAATCATGATCTTGAGCTTGTGGCGAGTTGTTCATGTCTTAGTTTGATGGAGACACTTTCTTCTTGGACAAAGATTTACACTCAGTAGTGATCACTTGAGTCTTCGCCACCTCTTCATGCACCCTAATCTCAACGCTCATTAGCGGCGTTGGATAGATTTGATTTTTGAGCATGACATGGAGCTAGAGCATGTAAAGGGGAAGGAGAATTTGTTTGGATATGCCCTTGAGTAGACGGATACATGTGGTTATGGCCACATCGGTGGAGTACAGATCTGCGAGTAGGATTTTATAGAAGCTTGCTCACAACAACTTCTACCCTACGGCCCAGAGCAGAGATTGAGTCTCGAGACACCTTAAGGGGAGATTTGATGGATTATCATTGGAGGTACATGCCCTTCTATGACATAGAGGTTGAATATATGTTACTAGAGAGGGATACTTGAGACAGGTCATTTTAACATAGGCTCATCGTGCACCCTATTCAACCCAAATTCCGGTGTAGAAGATGCACGCCACCTTGAGACAGTTGTACCATTGGAGGGGACATTGGATATACCTGGATTTGTTTGTGTCATGCTATTTAGATTATCGAAGGTGAAGGTCAAGCATCAATATCCATCTGGCCTTCTCTTTCCTCATGCTATACTAAAGTGAAAGTGGGACACCATTTCTATGGACTTTATAGTTGGGTTACCGACATCAAGATACCACCATGATGCCATCATGGTCACAGTTGATAAATTGACGAAAGTGGCTCATTTTTGTTTGGTGAAGACCACCTCCCGGCTAGTATAGTGGCATGGGTATATCTTG
This sequence comes from Taxus wallichiana var. yunnanensis, assembly GCA_018340775.1. Lineage (NCBI taxonomy): Eukaryota > Viridiplantae > Streptophyta > Pinopsida > Cupressales > Taxaceae > Taxus > Taxus wallichiana. The sequence goes on along the minus strand of CM031239.1, from coordinate 955,313,331 downwards.
ATGAGATCATCAGGTTACACGAGATTCTGTTGAAGATCATTTGTGACCGTGTGATCCTTTGTACACTTCTCACTTCTGGACTACCATGCAGTATGCCCCTAGGATGAAGATCAATTTCAACACAGCTTATCACCATGAGATGGATTGAGAGACTGAGTGGGTGAATCAGATTTTGGAGGACATTCTTAGGATGTATGTCATGGATCATCGATCGAGATGGGAGGAGTATCGGTACTTGGTGTAGTTTTCCTACAATAATAGTTTTGATTTTGATAGCCATGGCTACTTTTCAGAACTTTATGGTATAGAGTGCATGACACCTATTAGTTGGGACAAGCTATAGGATAGGGTTTCTCTTGGGCCAGCATTACTATAGGACATGGAGGAATAGGTTCTTATGATCGGGTAGAGGTTGTAGGAGGCGTAGGAAAGGTACAAGAATTATGTAGATTAGCATAGGATAGATCGTAGTTATGAGGTGGGCATGAAGGTTTTTCTTCGTGTCAGACCACATAAGATCCCTATCCATTATGAAAAAGGTTCTAAGCTTGCTCCTAGATTTTTGGGTCCCTTTGAGATCTTTGAGAATATCAGCCCTTTGGCTTATCTTCCAAAGATTAACACCCATCTTGTCTTGTGTCCACAACGTGTTTCATGTTTCTATACTTAGGATATATATTACGATACTTCTTATGTGCTATATTGGACTCCATTGTAGGTGCTGATTAGGGGCTAGTGATGGTGGAGCCCATCCACATTTTAGAGTGTAAGACCACGGGCCTTGAAGGTAGAGATTGACCAGGTTTGAGTCCAACGAGACATATCTTTGAGACTTTGGATACATGGGAGGATGCTACATTACTACAAGTTTAGTTTCCACACCTATTTTAGTGACTTCTAGGAGGAATTCGAGTCTAAGGGGAGGGGTATGTAGTGCCCACTTCCCTTTGACACCATTTTGTTATTGATTTCAATCTCATCGACTATACTTATGGATATTATTGTAGCTTTTCATTTAGCATGATGTTAGATGTTATATATAATGGACTGTTGTTGATTTTGATTCATAAATGATGCGTGTGGATTATTAGAGACATTTTTATATTAATATTGATATGTTGTTGACATGGTTATATATATATATATATATATATTTCAGACATGCAATATTTCACCATATTGATTAGACCTAGACAATTGAACTAATCTTACGATCATATGGTTATTGACAAAATTGTAAATGATATCGTTACTTGTCTAGATGATTTTTTTATTCATATATAGGTGATTGTGGAGTTATATTGTATATTTATTTTGGATGTTTTGATGCGTCCATAATGCCAAGGAGGTGTTATGTGTTTTTAGGTAAGCATGTCACAACAAACATCGGGGATTGGAGACCAACCAAATTATAATGCTAGATGAATTCGACAAGGGTCACCATGGAAACATGTATTTCGTTATGTGTGTGTGTTTGAATTGTTGTTAGGGGGTACCCATGGGGGGAATCACCTCTAAATGTGAACAAGGGGTGTTTATGTGTTCTTTTATTTTGTTCCCTTTATTTAATTTTAGTATGTGATTATTTGCTGATGTATTTTCCCTTTATTAATTATTTAATTTGTGCCTAGATTAGTGAATTGATCATGTTGCTAAACTAATCATGGATGGGACAAAATAATTCATTTATTAGATTAGATAGTTCTTTGGTTTATGTGTTGTAAGTGAAGTGTAAGTAACCTTGAGTGTGGAACACTCCACCTCTCCTTAGAAATTCGGATTTTTCCTTTGGGGCCAATTTTGGAGGATTGTGGGACAAGTTAAACTTGTCCCACACATCTAAATTAGACTATATTATGTGTTTTGGGAAGACAAATTATAAGTTTTGATTGCATTTTTCTTCTTTAAATTAAAGTTTGTCCTTAGGGAGTGTGGGCTTTGATTGTGTGTGTAAGTAACTTGTCATTCCTCTCACCCACCAATTTATGGTGCATTGGGGTTGACGTTTGACTTGGGAGGTGGAGTTGAGGCTGACCATCCTCTCTCCTCTCTCCTTTTTCTATTTATTCAAGTTCTTTTTTTGTTTTGGGGTTACTTCATTTCTTTGTGCTCTTACATTTTTGGGAGTTAGAGGATTTTGGAATGCTTGTGGATTTGTTGGATCTTTTGGTGATTGTTTGGGCTTGAAGAAGCTTGGTGTGGGACTCTTGTATCAAGATCTACCATAGAAAGGTAGGAGCTATACTCTTGTAAAATATTTTTCCTTTTTTATTGTGTATATGTGCATGTTTTTTAGTGTTTTGGTATGTTTGTTGGTTGCTTGGGTAGATTGCTTAAGTTTGGTGTAGGAGAGGAATATGGGGATCTTACATGTGGTGAGGCATAAGATTTTTTTCATGTTTTCAAGGGAGTTGGGTTGGGCACCCCACATTGGACAAGAAATTTTGTGTATTTATTACTTGGTCTATTTTTATGAGGGAGCCATAAGAGATTGTAGGGAGGCATAAGAGAATATGGGAGTTATAAGAGGTACTTGAGGGAGGCATAAGAGCATGTAGGGGTTTCGAGATGTTTATTGGAGGGTTTATAGGTGGGTACACATTTCCCATTAGGCGGCATAAATGACCTCTCCTAAGATATTACTCCTTTGGCTTTTGCATGTTGAAGCCTTGTGTATTTTGTTGTTTCCTTCTCGTGATTGTAGTTGTTGTTGGTGCTCATTTTGATCACGCAACATTTGCCTTGATTTTCCTTTGATCTCGCATGTTATGAAATGTTTTATCTCTTGATGTGGATGTCTTGAAGCATTTACCTCCATTTGAAAGCCTTGAATTGTTTTCTTAATCCATTGTCATACCCCCTTTTGAAGAATTCTCCTAGTTTACCCTATTTTCTCACTAATTTCTTTAAAATCCATGGGCTCTACCATTTTTCATATTTTCCCCAACTATGGAAGTTTGAGAATGATCAATTTATATTTTTATGCCTTTAAAAATAAAAATCCACGGTCGAAAGATGCTTGGAACCATGTTTAACTTGGTTTTGTTTCAAAAAAATTCATCCTTAGTGAAAAATCAAATTCTAGGCATGAATGGTGAATTTTTGTGTTTTTGATGGTCTGGTTGGTGTCTTTTTCCTATTAAAATTATTCCTCAGCATTCGGTGGTCATGTGGCTTCTTTTGGTTGGTCAGGGGATGGTAGGAAAATGTTTTAACTTGTCATTTTTTTCTTTTTTGGCAAAAAGGCAAATTTGGTCCTATAGCTCCACTCAATTCTGATTGGTTCTTTTGGTACTTACATGGCTTCTTCTAATTGGATGGGGTGCGGTGGGTTTGTTTTTGAAATTTTTCTTTTTGGCTATTGTTATCACCGAATCACAGCACCCCTGTGCATGTATTTGAACTCACAGTGTGATTGGATAACATGGGTACTATCTCCAAGTTGTGGGACTTGCTACTTGAGATAGACCTCCAGAGAAAGTCAGGTTCTTGCTCCTAAACTACCTGCCACAATCTACTCTAATGCAGGGATAAGCTAACTGTTCTAATCTAAATTTCCAAGGGACCAGGGGAAAGAGAATACATAAAATGAAAGCCTACACTGAAGGTGATACACTAGAAAAGGAGGATGGGAGAGTAGTCTCCAAATGTGTGAAATACTGAGGCAAAGTGCACACTAGAAGAGGTGATGACAGCTTCTCCATAATCTAGGAAAATGCATTCACAAGTAATATTTCAAGCACACACAATGATAATGAATTCCTACAAGAACATAATAGATAGACACAATATTCTCATAGAAGGATCAAGGGGCAAGAAGAATGCAAGAAAACACAGCAGGGGAAGATATATCCACAAACTGGTATTTTATTGCTTCATGATATGCACAGTTCAATCTATTACAAGATAAGGGCCTGGATCACCATGCAAGGAGTCCACTACAAGGGCCTGCAACACACTGGCTTCACAAAGCAATTTTGACAGAGCTTTGTTACCCAAAAACTCTCTCCTTTACAATGAGCCCAACACTCCAATTTATAGAAAAATGAGAAGGAAAAGAGAAGGGAAAAATGGAAATCCCGAAATCTGTCCTTCAACCACCTGTAAGAGGCATTAAATTGAGTGGAATGGGTATACATTACTTGCAAAAGGCTCCCCATACTGTCCCATGTGCTGCAGCAGAGAAGGAATGATGACCATGCCTCTTAATTGCACTCCCAGCTACCAAATAAAACACTGTTCTGAACCCGGCCACGTTTTCTTAAAAATCTCGATCAATTTCTGATCAAATCTAGAATTTCTTGATTTCTGTGCGTCGGGCTCGGAACCATGATTCCAACGGTACCAATTTTGTGTGATTTCGTTGAGAAATGCAAAAGTTATGGCCTTCTGAGTGCGGGCAAAGTGTTTTGGGCCAGCTGGCAGTGTTTTCGTCATTTGACGGGAATGAGCATTGATTATTTGGAGCCGAATATTTTTATTTTATTTAAATATATCTACCCTCATTAAAAATCGGAGCTGAATGAGGTGTTTTTGTGGCGTGAGCGTAGGGACGCGTGCTCGCTCCGAAAGTTCAATTTTATCAAAATCGGAGCTCGAGTCAAAAGTTATGGCCGTTTGAAGTTTCCGGACCAAACGTTGACTTTTCCTCCTGCGACACGTGTCATGATCTGATTGGTCCTCGGCTCCTTCGGCTCCATTTGTCCCGGATGTCCCATTTGATTAGTGCTGTCTTGACTGATTTCGGCCGATTCGGCCGGTTCGCGCATTTTTGTTCCACTTGGCCCGCTTTGTTTTTGGACTGCCTTGACTGATTTCAGCCGGTTCGGCCGGTTCGCGTCCATCTGTCCCGCTTGTCCCATTTGCCTTCGGACTGACTCGACCTTTTTCACCCGGTTCGGCCGGTTCGCGCCTTTTCGGCCCAGATGTCCCAATCCTTTTTGATCGCTGTGTCTTATTTAGGGTTCGGGTCTTTTTGTCCCAAACGTCCCGAGCAACACTTAGCCAATTTTTCTTCCTCTTTTGGCCGGATCGGCTTTTCGCGCCCGCCGCGTACTTTTGTCCCATTTGTCCCTGCTGCGTTTCGGACTGTTTGTGCTGATTTCGGCCGAACCGGCTGGTTCGCGCCTTTTCGTCCCACACGTCCCGGAGGCGACCTTGAGCAGGACTTAGCCAATTTTCACGATTTTTCCTGGATCGACCTATTTGCCTTCTTGAACCTTTTTTTTCACATTTTCTCAGAACTTACTCTCTTCCTCTTGGACAGGGGAGTTAGACAAATATGAGGGGACCCTAGAAACATGACTTTTTGCCCTGAATCAATATAATTGCTTGCATGTTATCAAAATTACCTTGGGGGTGAATTTTGGATAACAACTACTTTGGAAAAAAATTTGAACCCGCCCGTGGCCCCACCAGGTTTTGATTAAAGCACAATTTAAAGGGTGGGAAAAGTCTTACTCGACCATGCGAGAAGGACACGTGGCAAAGTTAAAAGTGGAGATGTGGGCCTTTAGAAGTAGGTTGGATATTTTTCCCTTTTGGAAAAATGGAGTAAATTTCTAAAATGGAAGCATACCCCGCCAAATCATTTTGAAGCCTTATAAGGTTCTTGAAGTTGCACCATAACGACACGTGGAGCTCTCCGCCGGGTCTTCTTTCCTTAGACTTTTCAGTAAATTCCTAAAGGGCTTGAGATATGTGGCAATCCCGTGCTCGTTTAGGGTCTATACTTTTGGGGACTACCTCAAGATGTGCCATTAAGAAGTGTGGCGGTTTGAAAATATGAAGAGGTACAGAGGTGGGCCATTGGGGGCAACTTGGATTTTTTGCCCTTTGATATTCAAAAGACTGAAATCATGAAAATGACCCACGGGCCCAATATAGAAAAGTCGAAACATTCTCAAGTCAAAGGCAGAGGTGTGGAATTTTAGGGGTAAATTGGCAAAGTTTCCTTTTGTGGAAAGGGGAGTTAAAATTGAAAAGGAAGCATGGTTCCACTAGAACCCGCATCGAGACTAGAAGCGGAAGGGCGGAGTCAGGAAAAACTTGGAAAATTTTTCGTTTTCCAAAAAAAAAAGGTGAAATAGAATAATTTTTCCATATTTTTTTGGGACCCACATTGGGCCACGTGTCAAGCCCATTTTTCAAAGGTGGAGGGGTAGAGAAAATTGAGAAATTTTTAAATTTTTCAAAAAAGTGTAAAACATAAAAAGGAACACATGGGCCCGTCTCTTGACTTGGATCTCCCACGTGGACGGTCCAGATTCAAAAGAGAGATCAATGGAAGTTGTGCATCTGTATCTGCTTTTCCACCATTTCTACTCCAAAGCTCCTGGGGATGTGAATTTTTACTGTTTTTTATCATTTCTTGGAGTCTCCTGCACATAAAATGAAGAGGAACATTAATTTGGTATCCTGGTTGGGTGGGAAAAATTTGAAGACATATTTTGTAATCAAGACATGATCTGATCATTGGCTTTGATCTGATTTTAAGTTTTTTCTTTCCTTAGCATGCAAAGAACTAGATTTGACAGATTGGAGGAGGAAGTAGTTGGCGTGTAAGATGAAGAATGACCTACCAGGTGAAGAATTGAATGCTGGAAATATTTGGAGATTTTGCTCGCACACCCGATAACTTTTTGTAAATATGATTTTAGAAGTATCAACACACAATGGTGCTTTGAATGTCTCTGGATTTGGGGGGGAAACTCTATTGTAAATGAAATATTATGAATTGAATGAAATTTTCGTGTAAATGGTTGGAGTGTTATAGGTCGGGACTTATTTTTCTAAGAGAAAAGCTTGATAGAACCCATCCTTTTGAGTAATCATCTAAAGAAACTTGTTTATCTACTTTTGTGTTAAATTTGATCATGTAAAGGTGGTTGCAAGTATACAGCCATTGACAAGCTCTGAAATTATTCTAGAAACTTTCCCCTGCTGATAAATTTAATCAAACTAGAGTTAATCCGCATTATTTTTGTGTAAAATTTGTGTTTTCTTCATTTCTAAATATCTGCAAGTAGTTTTATTTTTCCCGTTGCAATCATATATTGAAATCTATGTGAACAAACAAGATCTTATCCTTTTGATAGTTTGGTGGTATTTGCAATTTCATTTATTAGAAGAGCTTTCATTTGATAGTGAAATAAACAAATTTAAAATGACTGTGACTCCTAGCATGACTATAAGATTGTTTTTAGCTTTTGAGGGTATCTTAGGCATGATGAAATAGGGGTTGATAATGTTTAGTTAAGTTTTCCAATTTAAGCCTTCATTTTGGATCCTTGAAGTTTGTGTGAAGAGTGTTGATTTGGGCCTCCACTGAAGCACATATTTTGGTTAAAGAAACATCTTACCTATCTCGAAGCATTCTCGTTGTTCAAGCTCTCCATTTTGTAAAATTTCTCAAGAATATGGTGGATCAAGTTCATTTCTACCTCACCTCCCACCAAAATTCATTTAAAAACAAGCAATCATACCCATACTACCCATGTTTGTCATGTTTGTATACAAATGCATAATTCTTACTCCCAAAACATGTAGAAACAATCAAGTTTTCATTGTCTTTAGTGCTTTGATCCTTGTTTATAAAATATCTCCATTATCTAGAGTGACAACTCATGAGAGTTAGGTTTTTTTGCATTGATCATATTTTCTTCAAGGTCTTATTAATAATTTCACAAGGAAGGATATCTCCATCTCCTCTGCAAAAACAGGCTACAAAGGGTTCCTCTCACCTTGGTTAAAAGGCACAACCATAAAGTAGTGACGACAGTCAAATCCTCTTGAGGGTGTTAACCATTTCTCCACATTAGAGTGAAAAAGAACAAGATGAATTTCATCCTTGGCTAAAAATGACACACTACATGCTATGCTTTTCTCTAAGCTTCATACCAAACCTATGATGTTGCTCAGCTTCCAAGGAGAAACAATTTGGGTACCAACAAACATTGTATTGGCTTGATTTTTTTATGGTTGTAAAATCTTTTATTATGATGTGGAAGCTTGTCTGGTTACCAAGAATTGAATCCATTTGTCATTGCAATGTGTTTGGGGTTCAAGGGCCAATGAGGAGGATGGCTTCTCCTCCTCATTTGAATTCTTGGTTTGGTGGAGAGTGTTGCCTCTCCCCCTTTTGTTGTGATCCAATGAAGCATGGTGAATCTGTCTTGTTGGCAATGTGAAGTGTGGAGCTTTGTTGGTGTACTCAAGAAATATTTCCTTTTGAGAAAACCTTTTATTATTCTCACTTAGGGTGGAATACTTATAATATTATATTTCCGTTTAGCTTTTATTTTTGTAAGTTTTTCACACTTCAAGTGGAAGACATGGTATGAGTATTTTTGAAGAAAAAAAAAGGTTGTTTGATTATTGGGTTTCAAATTTGAGTTGTATATTATAAGGAAAGGAAATAATTGTGTTTGTAAAGCTAGATGTTGAGATAGAAAAGAATCTTTTAAAGAGGAAATATTTCATTTCATTGAAGTTGATTTATTCCCACAAAAATATGTTGTTCTTGTTCTAAATATATTATTTGAAATGTTGTGGTAAACTCTCTTGTGGAGTGTTAGATATTTGTATAAATAAATACTAAAATTCTTGGTGATACTTGAGATGCATGTATTGGAATAGTTGGAAAATAGTAGTTTGTTAAAGGAAGTGGAATTGATTTTTCTTTCTACACTCTATACAATATTTGTTTAATTTTTCCTTGAAAGAAAACTTTGTGCACACTTTAACTCACTAACATTACTTTCAATGGATTTGTCACCACTTATTAATAGCATATTAATATTAATGTGTTATTAATGCGGTATTATATTATTAATATTAAATTAATATTATTATTTGTATTAATTATAATACTACAAAATATATTTATATATACATATGTATATATTTACATATACATATATATATATATATATATATATATATATATCTAAAGTGTTATGTGTTTTTAATTTAAAAAAGTGATTCAAATTTGTGTTTGTAAGCCTAAAAGGTTACGGCCACTTTGTGGATTATATTGTATGGATTAAGGGTGGGGAGGATCGGCGTGAAACCCCCACCCCATTTTATATTAAATACGGTGGGGGTTGGCATCACGGACCCTCCCTACCCCCAAAACTTTAAACCCCACATATTATTTGCATGGTCAACATACTCTAAGGAAACCCTCTCTGCGTATTTCTCATTCTCACAAACTCATGCAATGTGTAAAGTGTGGCCATGGATTTCAAACTCTTTTATTTTATTGCTATTTCAGGTTTGAAATCTTTGGAAATAAATAAAATAAAATAAAGGAATCTTTTATATAAATAATAATAGGTACACACACACACACACACACACACACACACACACACACACACACACACACACACACACATATATATATATATATATGCATAAAAATACATATACATATGCATATATATATGTATGTATGTATGTATTCACATACCCAAATGAAGATGCAAATCAAAGAAGACTACTTATAAAAATGGGCAAAACCCACAAGCCTATTTGGGTAGATCAAAGAAAACTAAGCTAAATAAGATTAACAAATACATTGGAACCCTAAGAAAGGGTGTAAGAAAAATAAGAAAATAATACTTGGAAGCCTTTCCAAAAGCTTTGAGTGACCTTCAATGGCATCCTTGAAATCTCCAACAAACTACAAAACAAAAGAGAACATAATGAACCAAATGAAAAGAGAAATAGGCTTTCGTAAGCATGCTTTAGGTTAGTTACCATTTTTCCCTCATCAACGGTCCTAATTGAATCCTTCCAAGAGATGAGATTCGCTCCTACAAAAATTAGGTGGAGAGTGGGTGAGTGAAAATTACCTTTTAATTTAAATGTTTTAATTTCAAAACATGAGTTGCCTTTTTAAGGGGTCACTTTATGGGGTAAGTGAATTTTTATTCTAACCACATGAGAAATGGGGACCTTGTTAATTATTTAAACCATGTGGAATTAAATACCTTGGGTATTTAATTATTTTGGCCCCTTTAACCCTCTAAATTTAAATATGGAATATTAAACTATAGTAGGAATTAATTAATTTATTTAAATAATGTGATGCCTGCTAAAATCTCCCACTTGAGACCCATGAACAAGCTAGGTTTAGTTACAAAATTCTAGAATTTTTTTTTAAATGTTTAACAACCAAAGTCTGAAGGACAATTAAATTCAACTTATAAATTTTCCCATTATAATAATTACTAATTCCACATTATAAATAAACAAGTGTAATATGACCACACCTAGCTCAAATCTCCTTATGGATTATTTAATCACCGATTACATTGATATTTTAGATAAATATTCCCTGATTAAAATTTTAGGGTTAAGGGACCAAAACAATTAAATACTCAAGGTATTTAATTCCACAAGATCTAAGACAAGAGCAAGATTTAATTATAGTGGGGGAAAAGAATACATATTTAAAATCATCAAAGTAAATTCTTACTTACCCACTCCCATAACTCGGTTAAAGATTCAATTTTATTTTTCTCATGATTAATGCAATTAAAACTTCATTAAAATATTCTCATTAGATAGGAATTTCCTCACCTTTCGGTGATATAAGGAAGTCCTCCATTCTCCTCATATTTCTCAAGTTATGGACCGGCGAACTTGGGGTAAAAATTTTCCCATGAGTGGGCGTACGGGCTTGGGGAGGAAAATTTTCTCCAACTCGAGCTTCCATACTTCAGAGATAAAATCTGCCTAGAGGAGAAAATTAGGCTGGTGGAGCGGGAAGGAATTTAGGATTTTTCCTTTTAGCACCCGCACATCCGCCGATGCCCAGGGAGGCCACATGGTAGCTCCTTATTGGCTACGAATCAACAAGTCGTCGAGGAACATTTGGAAAATTTGACTATTCAAAAGGAAGGGCAAAAAGGTCAAAAGGAACCCGCGCCTCCAGTGACATGAGAAGATGTCATATGTTAGCCAACTGTTAGTTGTGGTTTGGTGGGCATGTGGGGATAATTTGGAAATTTTTCCCAAAAACTTTCTAAGGTGTTAAGGCTTAAAAAGATCCGCTCCTCTTCCGACACCTCATGAAGCCACGTGGCAGATCTAATTACCTACGGGCCGAGCGGGACTATGGGTAAAACTTTTAAATTTTTCCAAATTTATTTTTGAAAGTGCTTAAGGTTAAAATTGATCCAAGCCTCCACCAACGCCCAACGAAGCCACGTGTTGATCAATGATTAGTTGCGAGGTGGTGGGGCCACAGAGGAAAAATTGCCAAATTAACTTTTTTGACTTAGATATTTTTTAGACAAAATGAAGGCTTGCGGATTAGCGGAGCAACGAGAAACTTTATGACTTTGCACCTTTTGGAAAAAAAGTAAAAAAGGAAAGTTTTAGCTCATGGGTCCGCCCAAGAATATTTTATTCATTTAAAAAATAATAGTTAGATTAGTTTTATCCTGAAATGAAGTAAAAACTGTAGAAGGCCATAAATTTTGATTAGAACTCTATTTTTGAAAATGAGGACTTTCTCGGAAAGCTCGCAACATCCTCTTTTTGCACCAACCTTAGGAATTTGATTTGGATAAATTTTAAAATTTAAATTTTGAGAAAACATTTTTCTGTCACTTATAAAGTGAACTAGTATTTTAACTTGCAAATATTTGTTCAAATCCAGCCATTAATTATTTCTCAACAAGCCAAAAATACATGGAGGATTTCACTTGGAATAATTTTCTATAGATTTCAAGGGTTAAATTGTTTGATTGAAGATCAATTTGAATTTCCCCAATTTAACAACAATAAACGATGAGAAATTGATTGAGTCCGATTTGAAAGGTTCTATGAAAATTTCTTAAGTATTATAGTTTGTTTGGGGTCGACTTTATCATGTAACCTCAATTCCAACATTTAATTTCATTTTCCAAGGTTATGGGGTCAATCTTTACATTTTGATAAAACATTTTCCAGTCTGAAAATATCTAACAGAGATCTAATTCGAAAGGATCTATTTTCCATTTATCATCTTCTAAGTATTAGAAATCATTCCAAATCCAATCTAACTCATTAAGTTGATTTAAATCAACATATTCAAATTCCAAATTACAATTCTGATTTTCAAAACTTTCATTTCTAAAGAACAGAGCATTATAAGATTTTTTCATACGTATTCACTTTTTTATCTTTCCAACAGAGATTTCAAATTACATTCAACAATTAGTTTTATAATGAAATCCATATCATTTGAACAAAGTAACCACTTCTATTTATATAGATCAAATACAACTTTACAATCATAACTCTTTCTCATTACATTCTTTTTTTTCAACAGAATACAAAGTATATTTCTTTCACATTCAAAAGGGATTTCATTTCCAAAACATAGTAACTCTTCAGCAAAAAATGTATATTAAATTTTCATCCACATGAAGTGGGGAAATGGTTTACAAAATTAGTTTCACAAGGGATTGTCAGAACTTTGTCATCTTCTTCAATTACAATATACAAAATACAATTTCTTCCACATTTATTCAAAAACAAAGAATGCAGAATATATCTCTTTCTCAATTCAATTTGTAATTTTCATAGCCCATATAGACCATTTTCCATCACAAATAATATACAAGATCATCCACTTCAAGTGGGAAAAGGTTACATTAAGAAATGATCTCAACAAGAACTCAAACTATCTTCTTTCTCGCCTCGAACAACAAGCATGAATTTCCATCATTCTCCAATTTGGTCACAACAGAACAAGGGAAATTCAACGCTCTCAACCCAACCAAGACATCAAAGAAAATTGAGAATCCATCCTTCTTCATTTTCCCCCAAGCCCCAACCACATTGCAATAAGAATTTTTTTTTCAACTCATGGCAACAATAGGCTTCCATAACACGAGATAAAAATCTATTTGAAAACATAGTCCAAAAAAATTACGCTTTCCACCACGAAAAAACAACAAACAACACTCAGGCTTCATCATGCAAGCCAAAGGAGCAAGAAACTATGGGGTATGTTGCTTATGCCTCCCAAAGGGGAAATGGGTATTACCACCTGAGAATAAACTGCCAAAATATATATATCATTTCAAATCCCTAACATGCCCTTATGCCTCCCCCAAGTACCCCTTATTCCTCAAATTTCCTTATGCCTCCCCAACCTCTTATGACATCTCATAACAAGTAAAGAAATGTAAGTTATTTCTTTGTAAGGTGAAACCCAAATCCTAACTCCCTCCACACTTATACCTCCCCAAAACACTTAAGTACCTCCCACAAAGTTCCCCATAGTCTTCTCCTACACCATCCCTAGGCCATCTACCCAACCAGCCAACAAACAATATCAAAACATTCACAACAATTACATATGCATACAAGCCAACCTCCTACCTCTCCATGATGGAGTTTTTTCTAAAGTTTCAAACAACAATATTTCCAATGCAAAACAGGTTTAAAATCAATAATCCACAAGCATTCGGCAATCTCCAACTTTCTCCAAAATTGTAAGAGCTCCCAAAACCAAAAAAAGTCGCCCAAAATGAAGCAATGTAAGGTGAAGTAAACCCACAAAAAATCCAAAGAATTTGAATATATAGAAAAGGAAAGAGAAGAGGATGAGGTGAATCCATGTAGGATGCCACATCACACATCCTCAACTCCAACTCATAAGTCAACTTCAATCTCTAAGGCACAATAATTAAGTAGGTGAATAAAAGATAATTTTACTTACACACTCAAATCAAGCCCACACCCCATAAGGACTGACATTAATAACATGTAAGAAAGTGTAATTAAAGCATACAACTTTACTTACAAAAATACATAATGAAGGCCAAATTTAAACCCTCCAACAAAAGGTAAGGTTGGCATGCAAATTTAAGATGTATGGAACAAGTTTTACTTGTCCCACAAGCCTCCAAAATCAGCCTCTAAGGACAAATTCAAATTTCAAAAGGAGGTGGAGTGTTTCATACTCCAAAATTAATATACACACCCCTTACACATCACTTACACATTTCTTACAACACTTTAATTTTAGGAAAACAACTCTACTAATTAATTTGTTATGTCCCAAATTGATTAATTAATTTTATAACATGTTTACTCACATTAATTTACCACAATTAATAAATAATAAAATGGGTAAACACATCACTTAATAAACACATACATACATCAATAAAAGAAACCAAATAAATAAATACACATAACCCTTGGTCACATTTAAAGGTGATCCCCCATGAGAATCGCTAACAATAAAACACACACATGAACAATACAAGTTGCCATGGTGACCTTGTTGAATTCATCTAGAATTCCAATGTGGTTGGTCTCCAATCCTCCGATGTTTTTGTGATATTTTTAACTTGCACAATACAAAAACCCTTTGGCCTCGTGGACATATCAAAACATACAAATAAATATAATATAATTTCAAAATCATCAATATATATATATATATGGATCACAACAACATCCAGACAATCAACAATATCACTTACAATTTCATTAAGCAACTATATAATCATCAATTTTAAATTCAATTTTCTTGGTCTACTCAATATATCTAAATATCACATGTCCTAACAACATCCATAAATATATATATAACCATGTCCAACAACATGTCAACATCTATATAAAATGTCTCTAACAATCATCATGCATCATATATGAATCAAAGTCAACAATAATCCATGATCTGACATCTAACATCATACTAAATCAAAACTATAATAATGTCCATAATATAGTCAGCAGTATCATGATCAATATCAGAAGTGTCAAAGGGAAGTCGGCACTACAAATAACACTTAGGAAATTTACCATGCTTAGTCAAATTAAATTTATTAAAGATTAGATATGGGTTTAACATTTCATTATAAAGTAAAAAATTATCTATTAAATATAATTGTCTAGAAGCGTTGATGAAGAAATCATTGTTTTCGAAAGCTTTTGTGGTTACGCTTTTCAAAAAAAATTATTCCATAATTTTTCTATCTCTAGGTTGTTCTTGGGTTTCATGCTAGCATTTATAGCGAGTGTTACAAGGAACGTTATGAATTCAATATTTAGTATAAATTTAAGAGGTTAGATATACAAGTATAAGGATTTTTACTTAATCTAAATGATGTTTTCAAGGAGCAACATTTACAGGATATGTTTTCTCTTCTCCACTATTCACACTAAATGGAAAAATAGACATGTATGTATATGTATGCTATGTGTGTGTATTTGTACTTGCATTATATTATGTGTATAAAAATTAGAATATTGTTATGTGTTTAGATTAGAAAATGGGTAAGTGTGGGAAGTTGATTGACAAATATAGGGTCATATGTGGATGTCATATTGTAAAAAAACAAAAAAATATCAAATCGTAGGGATTATTAACAACATGTGCACTCAAAATTAGAAAAATTATATAAATATGAATCATACCATACGGAATCTAGTTTCTAAAATACTATTTTTTTTTAAATGGACAAGCTTAGCTATATTAAACACTTTAAATTATATGACTTGGTTTTTTTTTTTTTTTTAAACTTGTAAGATTGTTGTCCGTTTGCTGCATTTTAGATGACCAAATCTTGTTATTTTTTTTTCCCTTTGGTGAAACATTAGATGTAGTTATCTATCTTGGGATGGATTTTATTTTATATTTTTTTGAGCAATTTTTTTTGATGATTTCTTTCGTGAAAGTGGTCTGAAAATATTTAGAAAATGGAGCGCTTTCCGTTTTCCCACCATAACTATATAAAAAATATCAAAATTAAATATATTTTTAACGTGTATAGAATTTGTCCACGTTTGGGATGGTATAGGTTTTATCACATTTTGATAAGTGAAACAAAAGTTGTGGTCTTAAACATAGACATGAACATTCACGGGAAAAAATTTCTTAAAGACCTATTATTAGTAAAAAATTATAAAATGATATTTATCTTATTCTATTCACTTTAAAATCAATATTTCTATGAAGCTAATAGTCTCCGCTACGTGATGGCACCATTTTTGTGAAAAAAATTCAATTTTTAGCATGGTTCAAGCCGTTGGAAGAGCAGGAGTTTCAGGTTTTCGACCTTTTACAATTCATAATGACCTTCCACAGCTTTGGTTGGGAAAAACAAAGATTTCTCAAGGCTTAGGTTTGGCGATAGATACATGATCACAGGTTTATAAAGCAAGATCACGGTTTCTTAACACAAGCTGTGTGCGTGATTTATAAACCACGATTGTGGTTTATAAAGCACGCTCATGCGGTTCATAAATCATATTTACACACATCCTAATGTCTGAATTACCATGTGATTTTTACTCTCTAACCTTACTTTGTATGAATTATCATGAAATTCTATCTTTTTCTCGCATGTTTTCTTATCACCGAATCAAAACATCATGGGAGATAAGAAATGAAGTCAAAAAAGAAGTCATTAAGTAAAAAAACCAAATGAATAAGAGGCCAACAAAATTCAAAATGTTGAGTGAATGCGGAATCTTCGTGAATCAAGAAGAGGTTCATCTTTAACCCCAACTATTGTAAACAATGAAGAACCAGGTAATGTTTCTACTGTCAATGTTGAAGTTGAATTAAATACTCATGATGAAGATATTTTTAAACTATCAATGTTGAAGAAGAATTAAATACTCATGATGTAGCAAATGTTGAAATTGAAGGAGATAATGAAACTGTGAGTAAGGAAATTCATGTTGAAACTATAGAGAAGAAAAATTTGACAAAAACACCTCCTAAGATTTTACGTAAGAATCCTAATTTTTTATTGAAATTGACGGAAACATTTTGAAACCAATGTCTAACAAACTTTCTAAATGACAAATCATAAGAAAAGCCACTTTGAAATTTTGGATAATCATTTTTAAATTTTAAATGATTCCCAAAGATTTCAGTTGTTGGTTAGTTTGATGAAATTGATTAAAATGAGACCTACATTAAACATATTAGGATTTACAACAACTAATATATGTGGTGAAACATCGACAATTGTTGAAAACCTTCATGATGCATATCACACTTTGTTGGTGTCGAGACACACTAGGGATAGTAATATTGTGCATCGTGTACTTGCTACTAGTTTTATAAGTGAATCAATAAAAAAATAACATTTGATTGTGCAAACAATTCGAATGTTGCAATTTAATCAAAAAACTCTAATGAAAGCAATTGAAAGATGTAATATCCTTCAATCACTCAATAACGCCGATTTTTGGGTATTTTCTACTAGAGCACCGCATAAGAACAAAAATAATTTTGATGCTATAAGAGAAGTTATTATTAAATTTTGGCATGATAACACTAGAGTTTCACCTAATATAAGAGATGTTATAAAATGGAGAGTTGGTTCTACTAATCATGAACCACATCCAAAGCCTTTCTTAGATATGATTCAAACTCAATTTTTTCATAAGTTTGAACAAGAGAATCTAGAAATTACAATTAGTCAACATTTTATTGAAATGTTGAAACCATTCTATATGAAAATCAACCACGCTCACACCACTTGTTGTAGGTAACATGTTGAATTTGCGATGCATTATGCTAAATTTTTATGTATTCGTTCTATTTTTCATTCTGAAACTATGTTATCAAAATGTGGTGTTCAAGTTCCACCAATATCTTCTAGGGATTTCATTTCTACTATATTTTGTGAAAAAGAAGTTGGATAATTTTTTATAGTCAAGATTGTTTAGATGGAAGTTGTAGTATATGTGGCGGATTAACTAAATTAGAAAGTTACATCCATGAGAAAATTGAAGGTACAATAGGAAATAATTTAGTTACTTTTGATAAATATAAATCAGCTGCATACTAGTTGAAAGATGGAAAAGAATCTAAATGGTGTGAGCTAGTTACAAAACAAATGTCATGCTTTCTAATTTTTGAGAAAATTTAGGATGAAATTTTTATGAGTATGCTAGGCATACACATAGAGCTCGATGGTTGGATGAACATCTCAAGATATGCAAGGACACATATCCTATTGGTATTATTGTTTCAGTGGTTGATTTTGTAAAGAATTACACATTGCAACCACAAATGGAGGTTCAATCGCAATATTATAACTCAGTACAAGTTGCCATTTTTGTGCATATAGCATTTCTACATTCTCCTGACAGTACAGAGAATGATCAATTTTTTTAAGAGAGTACCACTTTTATATCAATGATGATCATACTCATTCTACTAAATTTTGCAAGGGTGTTTCCAGTTATTTTATGGAAACTTGTCTAATAGGGACATCCACTTCAAACAACATTATATATGGTCAGATAATTGTACATTTCAGTTTAAGAATGCAAAAATATTTTATTGGATGAGAAAAATGCACATCAAGATGGGTGTGCAAAATATTCGAGTTTCATTGAGGCTAGACATGGAAAATGAGAGCATGATGGTGCAGGGGCATGTGTGAAAAGAGCTCTTGCAAGAGAAGAGTTGAAGTTCAAAGAAGGTGCTAAACTAAAAGATGTAAAGAACATAGTGGAATGGTGTATTGATAACATAACCTCGAGGTTCTCAAGAAAATTACACAGTTTGCAGATATTTTTGGTTGATAGAGGAACGAAAAATTGCTAACTACGAGGATTGTATGACACTCACTGGGTCTAATGATATGCACTCATTTTGTAGCTTAGACGCTACTTCATGGGCCGTATGGACAAGAAAGTTGACATGTTTTTGTGCATCTTGTATCGAATTTGTCACTGCTGAGTGTGATTCACAAGAATGGGTGGATGGATGGATTTGTAGGTGTCTAACTCTACTTCCTAATTATCAAACTCCACAAGCATTACAACTTATATTTGTAGATGAAGTCTGCAACATCCAAGGACTTTGACAAATATTGATTTTGGTGCGACAAGGTATTTATAGTTATTTATTTGATTTTTGTATTGAGTTATGTCCATTGAAATTTTAATATGTAATATAAATTTGAGTTGTTCAACCTTTATTTTTTTGTAGGACATGTGTTTGCAGCTTATTGCGACGAGAAGACAATGAACAAGGAACAGATAATTTCTTATGTCGTTGCACCGAGGAATGAAATAAGTTGGCTTCTCCTATTATAGATGGCGAAGATATTGAGTATCCTACGGGTCGGTGGTAGTTACTTTGAACTTGGATTTGATGGTATCCATTAAAAACTCCTCTATTTGGGTGTTTGAAAACTTTGAGACACATAGGAAAATACTCTTATATTTACATCTAGTTCTAGCGACAAATATTCAGCTATATAGATATCGAGGAAGGCCTAATAACAAGATTCTTTGGAAGGTTCGAGAGTCAGATCATGAAGCAATATTTTCTACTATTCGAGTAGATCCAATCCCGATGGTTCAATGCAATGAATTTACAATGCTCATGTCTGATATATATAATTTATTTGATATATATAAATTTTTAGTTAGATCTAAATTTAATTTCATATATTTTATTTTAAATTTGTGTATTTGTATATATATAGTATATGGTTTTTATTTGAAACTTTAATTTCTTTTACTAACACTTTTGTGTTCAGGTTAGTGGTGCGAAAAGCTTCCACCTTCACGTGAGTAAGAATTTTAAATTCTCGAAGCTAATAGAAGCTTTCATTATTTGAAAAAGTTGTAAATTTTGAACATGAATCCTCCCAAGTATTTACAAGACCATACATATGTGTGTGCACAATTGGTTTGGTGCCACGACCCACCGTTTTTGAAATATAGCGTTTGACAACCTTACACTGTCTCAAATTGCACTATTCCATGCATTTGCAAACAATAAGGCAGCAAGAGCACCAATATGAGAAGGAAAATACTGAGAGAGGCTATTGTAGAGGGTCCCTACACTGAGGTGTCGATCATACGAGATGTGTATAGGTGTCATGGATTCTAAGTAGTCACTCGTCAAGTTGAATGATATTTTCATCTCGGGGCTCTTAAGGACTACGCCTGAACGAAGTAACCCAGAAGCAATGACCTTGTCACACACAAAAACACCACCTCCTCTAGTATTCACCTAGCCACCCAGATGTGTCGGCGTAGTCGATTCGGTGCCATGATCGACCGTTTACAAAATATAGTGATTGATAACATTACACTGGCTCAAACCGCACTATTTCATGTGTTTGCAAACAATAAGGCAGCGAGAGCACCAATATGAGAAGGAAAAAACTAAGAGATGATATTATAGAGGGTCCTTATATTGAGGTGTCGGATCGGATGAGACATCTATAGGTGCCACGAGTCTAAGTAGTCACCCATCGAAGGTGAACAATATTTTTCTCTCAGGGATCTTAAGGGACTACGCCCAAACGAAGTAGTTCGGAAGCAATGACCTTGTCATGCACTTTGAAAAAAACCTCCTCTAGTGTTCACTTGGCCACTCGAATGTGTTAGCACAATCGAATTTGGTGCCATGGCCCACCATTTGCAAAATATAGTATTTGACAACCTTATATCGGCTCAAACCGCACTATTTCACGCGTTTAAAAATAATAGGGCAGCAAGAGCACCGATATGAGAAGGAAAAAACTGATAGAGGCTATTGTAAAGGGTCCTTACGAGAGGTGTTGGATCGGACAAGACATCTCTAGGTGCCACGGAGTCCAAGTTGTCACCCGTCAAAGTTGAATAATATTTTGGTCCTAGGGCTCTTAAGGGACTACGCCTGAATGAAGTAGCTCGGAAGGAATGACCTTGTCGCACATCAAAACACTACCTCCTCTAGTGTTCACTGGTCACCCAAATGTGTCGGTGCGATCGGTTTGGTTCCACGACCCACCATTTTCAAAATATAGCGTTTGATAACCTTACACTAGCTCTAACTGCACTATTTCACGTGTTTGCAAACAATAGGGCAGCGAGAGCACTGATATGAGAAGGAAAAAACTGAGAGATTCTATTGTAGAGGTAGCCTACACTGATTTTTGGATTAGACAAGACATCTCTAGGTGTCGTGGAGTCCGAGTAGCCACCCGTCGAAGTTGAATAATATTTTGGTCTTAGGGATCTTAAGAGACTACACCCGAACGAAGTAGCTGGAAATAAATGACCTTGTCACGCACCAAAAACCACCTCCTCTAGTGTTCACTTGGCCACTTGGATGTGTCGGCACATTTTTTTGGTGCCACGACCCATGGTTTACAAAATATAGTGTTTAACAACCTTACATTGGCTCAAACAACACTATTTGACGTGTTTACAAACAATAAGGCGGTGAGAGCAAAAATATGAGAAGGAAAATACCAAGAGAGGCTATTGTATAGGGTCCCTATGCTAAGGTGTTAGATACAACGAGACATCTCTAGGTGTCACAGAGTCTGAGTAGTCACTCGTTGAAGTTGAACGATATTTTCATCTTAGGGCTCTAAAGGGACTACGCCCGAATGAAGTAGCCCATAAGCAACGAACTTGTCACGCATAAAGAAACAACCTCCTCTAGTGTTCACCTAGCCACCTAGACATGTCGGAAAGTTGACTCGGTTCCACAACCCACCGTTTACAAAATATAGCGTTTGACAACCTTACAATGGCTCAAACTGCACTATTTCACGCGTATGCAAACAATAAGGCGAAAAAGCACCAAATATGAGAAGGAATAAACAGAGAGAGGATATTGTAGAGGGTCCTACGTTAAGGTGTTGGATCATGGGAGACATCTATAGGTGCCACGAGTCCAAGTAGTCACCCATCGAAGTTTAACGATATTTTGGTCTCGGGGCTTTTAAGGGTCTATTCCCAAACGAAGTAGCTCGGAAGCAATGACCTTGTCGCGCACCAAAAACTACCTCCTCTAGTGTTCAGCTAGTCACCCAAATGTTTCAGGTGCATTCATTTCGGTGCCATGACCCACCATTTGTAAAATATAGCGTTTGACAACCTTACACTAGCTCCAACTGCACTATTTCGCGTGTTTGCAAACAATAGGAAACGAGAGCACCGATATGAGAAGGAAAAAAATGAGATATACTATTTTAGAGATTCTCTACGTTGAGTTTTTAGATCGGATGAGATGTCTCTAGGTGCCATAGAGTCCGAGTATTCACCGTCAAGTTGAATGATATTTTAGTGTTAGTGCTCTTAAGGGACTACACCGAACGAACTAGCCCGAAGCAATGACCTTGTCGACACCAAAAAAAACCTCCTCTATCATTCACCTAGCCATCTAGACATTTCGGCAATCAATTTGGTGCCATGACCCACCGTTTGTAAAACATAGTGTTTGACAACCTTACACTGGCTCAAATTGCACTATTTTGTGCATTTGCAAACAATAGGGAAATGAGAGCACAATATGAGAAGGAAAAAATTGAGAGAGGCTATTGTAGAGGGTCCATACATCGAGGTTTAGGATCAGATAAGACGTATCTAGGTGTCACGAAGTCCGCATAGTCACCACCGAAGTTGAACGATATTTTGGTCTCAGGGCTCTTAAGGGACTACGCCCAAACGAAGTAGCCCGGAAGCAACGACCTTGTCACACACCTAAACACTATCTCCTATAGCGTTGACCTGGTCACTTAGATGTGTCGGTGTAGTCGGTTTAGTGTCGTGACCCACCGTTTGTAAAATATAGCGTTTGAAAACCTTACACTGGCTCTAATCGAACTATTTCACGTATTTGCAAGCAATAAGGCAGCGAGAGCATCGATATGAGAAGTACAAAACTAAGAGAGGCTATTGTATAGGGTCCTTACACTAAGATGTAGGATCAGACGAGATGTCTTTAGGTGCCACGGAGTGCGAGTAGTCACTCGTCAAAGTTGAACGATATTTTGGTCTCGGGGCTCTTAAGGGACTTTGCATGAACGAAGTAACCCGAAACAACGATGTTGTCGCGCTCTGAAAACTACCTCCTCTAGAATTCACCTAGCCACCTAGATGTGTCGGCATAGTTGGATTTGTGCCACAACCCACCATTTGCATAATATAGCATTTGACACCTTAATCGGCTCAAACCGCACTATTTCACGGGTTTACAAAAAATAGGGCAATGAGAGCACCGATTTGAAAAGGAAAAAACTAAGAGAGGCTATTTTAGAGAGTCCCTACACCAAGGTTTTACATTAAATGAGGCATCTCTAGGTGCCACAGAGTTTGATTAGTCACCCGTTGAAGTTGAACAATATTTTGGTCTCAAGGCTCTTGGGGAGAATTCCCGAACGAAGTATCCGGAGGCGGTGACCATGTCACGCACAAAAACACCACCTCCTCTATCATTCACCTAGCCACTCAAACATGTCGGCACATTTGGTTTGGTGCCACGACCCAACATTTGTAAAATATAGCATTTGACAACCTTACACTCGGCTCCAACTTCACTATTTTACGCGTTTACAAACAATAGGGTTGCGAGAGCACCGATATATAAGAAAAAAACCAAGAGATGCTATTATAGAGGGTCCCTACACTAAGGTTTTGGATCAGATGAGACATCTCTAGATGTCGGGGAGTTTGATTAGTCACCCGTCGAAGTTGAATGATATTTTGGTCTCAGGGCTCTTAAGGGACTACGCCCAAATGAAGTAGCCCAGAAGCAATGACCTTGTCATGCACCAAAACACCACCTCCTCTAGTGTTCACCTAGCCACCCAGATGTGTTGGCATAGTTGGTTCGGTGCCACAACTTAATGTTTCTAAAATATAGTGTTTGACAACCTTACACTTTTGGCTCTAACTGCACTATTTCGCGCGTTTGCAAACAATAGTGCAACGAGAGCACCAATATGAGAAGGAAAAAACTAAGAGAGACTATTTTATAGGGTCCCTACACCAAGGTGTTGTATTTTATGAGGTGTCTCTAGGTGCCATGAAGTCAGAGTAGTCACCCATCGAAGTTGAACGATATTTTGGTGTCGTGGGCTCTTAAGGGACTACGCATGTACGAAGTATTCTCGAAGCAACGACATTGTTGCACATTGAAAAACTACCTCCTCTAGCATTCACCTAGCCACCTAGATGTTTCGACATAGTTGGTTTTGTGCCATGACCCACCGTTTGCATAATATAGCATTTGAAAACCTTACACTGGCTCAAACTGCACTATTTCGTGCATTTGCGGAAAATAGAGCAACGAGAGCACCGATTTGAAAAGGAAAAAAACTAAGAGAGGCTATTTTAGAGGGTTCCTACACCAAGGGTTTACATCAAATGAGGCATCTCTAGGTGCCACAGAGTCTGATTAGTCACCCGTTGAAGTTGAACAATATTTTGGTCTCAGGGCTCTTCAGGGAGAATGCCCGAACGAAGTATCCCTGAGAAATGACCATGTCATGCACCAAAAACCACCTCCTCTAGCATTCACCTAGCCACTCAAACATTTCAGCATGGTCGGTTTGCTGCCACGACCCACCATTTGTAAAATATAGCGTTTGACAACCTTACACCGGCTCTAACTCGCACTATTTCACGCATTTACAAACAATAGGGTAGCGAGAGCACCTATATAAGAAAAAAAAACCAAGAGATACTATTGTATATGGTCCCTACACTAAGGTGTTGGATTAGATGAGACATCTCTAGGTGTCGGGGAGTTTGATTAGTCACCCAGTCGAAGTTGAATGATATTTTGGTCTCGGGCGCTCTTAAGGGACTACGCCCAATGAAGTAGCCCGAAGCAATGACCTTGTCATGCACCAAAACACCACCTCCTCTAGTGTTCACCTAGCCACCCGGATGTGTTGGCATAGTTGGTTGGTGCCACAACTTAATGTTTCTAAAATATAGTGTTTGACAACCTTACACCGGTTCAGAATGCGCATTATTTCGCGCATTTGCAAACAATAGTGCAACGAGAGCACCAATATGAGAAGGAAAAAACTAAGAGAGACTATTTTAGAGGGTCCCTACACCAAGGTGTTGTATTGGACGAGGTGTCTCTAGGTGCCATGAAGTCTAAGTAGTCACCCATCGAAGTTGAACGATATTTTGGTGTCAGGGCTCTTAAGGGACTACGCATGAATGAAGTAGCACCTCAAGCAACGACGTTGTTGTGCACTATAAAAATACCTCCTATACCATTCACCTAGCCACCCAGATGTTTCAGCACAGTTGGTTTGGTGCCATGACCCACCATTTGCAAAATATACAATTTGACAACCTTACACTGGCTCTAACTATACTATTTCATGTGTTTGTAAACAATAGGGTAGTGAGAGCACCGATATGATAAGGAAAAACCCAAGAGAGGCTATTATAGATGGTCCCTATGGTGAGGTGTTGTATCGGACGAGGCATCTTTAGGTGGCATGGAGTTTGAGTAGTCACCTTTTAAAGTTGAACGATATTTTCGTCTCAGGGCTCGTAAGGGACTATGCCCCAACGAAGTAGAATGGAAGCAACGACCTTTTCGTGCATCAAAACACCACCTCCTCTAGTGTTCAACTAGCCACCCAGACATGTCAACATAGTTGGTTTGGTGCCACGACCCACCATTTGCAAAATATAGCGTTTGACAACCTTACACTGGCTCCAACTACACTATTTTGCGTGTTTAAAAACAATAGGGCAGAGAGAGCACGAGATATGAGAAGGAAAAAACTGAGAGAGGCTATTGTAGAGGGTCCCTACTCTAAGGTTTTAGATTAGATGAGGCATCTCTAGGTACCACGGAGTATGAGTAGTCACCTATCGAAGTTGAACGATATTTTGGTCTCATGGCTCTTAAGGACTACGCCCAAAAAAAGTAGCCGGAAGCAATGACCTTGTTGCACTCCAAAACAACGCCTCCTCTAGCATTCTTCTAGCCATCGAGACATGTTGGTGCATTCGGTTTGGTGCCATGATGTCTTGAGGCATGAATTCTCACTCCTCACCTCTGTTCATTTCTTAGGACTCAAAAAATTCAATGTCACTTGTTTACCTTCCATCTCTCTTGTTTTCTTTGGACTTTCCTTTGTCCTCTTATGTGCTTCATCATTTTCCTTGCTTTTCTCTCTTGAGCTATGTTGTTGTTGTGATCTCTCTCCATCCTCTGCTACCCCACTATGTGCTTACATGCTCATTATTTTTGAATTGTAATAGGATTCTTCATCATAGATCACTACACAGAATTAGGAGTATAAGTAAATCATCAAACAATTAAGGGAACATGTGAGGACCTTTTATTCATAAGTGCAATCATTTATTGCATGATATTAATCATCTCTGCCTCAAATTGAAGCAATGTCTCCCATCTAAAACTTCAACCCCTAGTCCATCAAGCAAGATCAAGCATTCATACTGCAAAGAAGGACATGTGACCATTGGGTGAGCATGATCCTTGAAAAAGGGAATGATCTATTTCCTGAGATTATCTCTTTGTTTAGATTGTTCTTGGTTGTATATTTGAAAATCAATAGGAATAGAGTTGAGATCAAGAAAGAGAAATTCCATTGGGAAAATAATTTCCCATTTGCGAGTGAGATGAATAATTTTGATTCTCATTCCTTGGTGAGCTCAGGTGTGTTTTCATCTGACTCAGAGAACTTGTATGACATTTTGTCCCATACCATCACCTAGAGGTTTGATGCTCTAAAAGAAGCCATTTCTGATTTTGAATCCCATGAGGAGAATGTATCAAAATTTTTGGAAGATCTTGGCATAAGAATGCATGAGCTTGGTACTCCTCTTAGGGAGAATAATTCCATGAAGAATCTTCAGGATTCAAATTTCAAGAATTGGTTTAGGAAAATATTTGTGACCCTTTCCTTCAATAGTGATACTTTAGAAGCCCTTGTAGAGATCATAGGTTATATCTCTAATCCTATGAAGAGTTATGAAAAATATTTTAGTCAATGTGGAAATATCAATGCCATTCCTGAGAATTGAATCAACACATTGGAGCATGTGAACATCTTGGAAGATGAGAAAGTTTCATTTGTAGTTTCCAGATTCAACAAGATGGTCTATGGAAAAGCCTCATCATTCAAGATCTTCTCAGGAGGAAGACATGAGTTGATTCTTCATTAGAGGAGGATTCTTCATGATGGGTGGAACCTAAGAATACTAATAAGGGCTTACTGTCAAATTTTTACCCTTTTCAAAGGGACGTGGGGGACATCAAAATGCACCACCACATGAAATCTCTCCCTTTCGTCACTTAAGGCTTGTAACATTCTCACTAGGTATGATTCCTCAGCACCCCAACTTGATTATGTTTCCCCCTCTCATGAATACTTAACCCCTTCACACATTATCACCCCTTTAAGTCCATTTTTCAATTAATAAATGTGGTAAGGGGAATCGGGAAAACCAAAACCCATTTAGAAACTTTTAACCCTACTACCTCGTGCAATATACCATGTAACCCTAGTTAATCCAGAATGGTCAAGGATGAGTTAGAAGGTGAGTTAGCTAGGTTAATGTTAAGAGGTGAGTATAAACAAACACTTAGCCATTTTTTTAATCCCTTTTTAATATTTCATTTTCCTTCATTGCTGCTAGTATTTAGTTATGCTACTAAATTTTCAAGAAACCCTATTGCAAAAATCACATTTTTGCTCATATCTCCTTCATTTTTGCTCCATTTCCCTTGCAATTTTTCCTGTAACTTCTACTCATGAACTCCTTGAAGATGATCTAAAAATATTTTCCATTGGTACCCTAAATTTTTATAGCATCCCATTTAAAATTTCAGAGAAAAAACTTGCCTTTTTAGATCCTTGCAATTATGGAGATTGAAAACACTTGAAATTTGAAGTAGGAAACCATATGAAAATACCTAATCTAATGAAAAAAATTCATCTCAATCCAAATACAAGAAGACATGATTATATTTATTATTAAATTGGCATATGAGCCTTACTAAAAATAATAAGTTTTGATAACAAAGAAAAAAATTTGAAACCTCTGTGTAATCTTCAATTCTAGAAATATGAAAATTGTAAAATCTTCAATGTTGCACCATAAGTAACGTTATATTCATATAGTTCAAGATGAACTCTACCTCGCTTATTTCTATCAATGTTCGCATTAGTTGATATGCAATAGATGAGTGTTAGCTTTAAAAAAAAAGTAATTGTACGTATTGCCCTTTTGTAGTTCACCTAGCATGGTTTTGCTTAATGGAATAGGTTTGCTTAACAATTGTACCATGTAGTGCTCCGGGACATGGTTTTTTAATTTTAAATCAAACATACATATCTAGAACTAATAAATGGTTATGAAAACATACATAGAAGGATATCATACATGTAATGAAATCAAATCAAACATATAGTTCAGTAATATCGTTATGAAAACCAACACACATGGATATATAAGAATCAAACAAAGTGTGCTCTAGATGCACGTCTCTGAAAAATATGTAAGTTCATAACATGTGTACATCTCGAACTATGTGTTGTCATAATGTTTATAGGACCACATGCGGTCTCAAAAGGCTATGTATACAATGGACTATATGAAGAAACATGTTCACTAGGACTAGATGACCCATATATATATATCTATGTACATCCATGTGGACTATGAATCTACTCATGAAAAATCTTCCCTCTTTTGCCTCTACTAGAAGTAGCATGTCCATGACACAGGGATGTAGTGGAGGGAGATGCCACTACAGATTTCATCCATGTGGTCCTAGGAATCTCTAAACAGGCTGCAACCTAACTGCACATTCATAAATAACAAGTTTTTAACACCCAAAAAATTAAAATACATTCAAAATTTAGAAAATTGTACAATTTAGTTAAAATGAATGTGAAATCTTACCACAATTTCATGATCCTTATCAATTTGTTGTTGATGCATCGTAGGGACAACAAAGAGACTCACGAGGGTAATCTACATACAAATAATTAATTTTCAAATTAAATATTTCACATGCATACAAAATTTCATATTGTAGATTTAAGTAATAAGAAATAATGAACCTTCAAAATTTAACAAATTTGAAAAATTATACCTTAGTTAGTGGATCTACAAATTCTATGGCAATATCTATAAGCAACCTCCATAGTCTACATATATGGATGAGTCTCTCTAGTAATCATAAGCTATACAAAAACCCCGTACAAATCAATATTAAAATCTACATGACTATGTACCACATAAAAGGGCTCCAAAGCATGTAATCCACGTGAACTTTCACAATTAGAACCAAAGTGTAAAGAGAAACTAACCTACGTAAAAATCATGTGAAGCGTGTTAGTAGCCTCAGTTCCTAGAGTAGATGATGACCCACTAGGCTCCTATGTATGAAAGACAAACATATTAATATGTACAACATACATGCGAAACATTATAATAATAATCTAGTGCAATCAAATGAAATTAAAAATGTAAGTTTGTATAGCTTGAAACTTACATTTACAACACGCCCAGTGCACAGAAATGCTAGCATGTTGACCTTTGGATGTTTCCTTTATCGTCTCTTGCTATTTGAAATAAAATAAAAAATTATTTTTTAACATGTATGTACATGACGTACAATCAAATACATATATATTAAAAAATCAAACATGTGAATTAAACTATTGTGTGTGTGTGTATATATATATAATTTATATTTATATGAAATTTACCTTGAAAGACAAATATCGGTGGCACCAGCCCAAAAACATCCCCAACATCTCATCTATAGAAAAGAAATCCTATGAACCATTAAATGATGTCTTGCCCATAGAGGTGCATACAAAGCACCACATGATCCACGGTGGTGTGGTTCGCTAGAACCGACACTCCCACCAACATCAATAGATGCAATCTGGTCACTATGTTGGGTCGAGTGTCGTGAGCTCCTCAATGCATGCGGTGTGTCAATCTCCACAACCTCCTTCACTTTGTAGGAGGGACAACCGAAGGTAGTGGGGTTTTGGGGCATGGGGATCCTTGGTTAACCTATGCGTGCACTAGTTCTACTCTATGTAGAGCCACCTCCTCAACCAAAAAATTCTGAAAAGTCAAAATAATTCGAGACCTCATTAAGCACGAACTTGCGATATAATTTATTCAAAAAATAAAGAGGAACCTCATTTTTTTTTATTCGGTCCCAAAAAAACCATTTTGATTCGGTCATCGTGGCACCAACGGATTGGGAACCATTTGCAAGTAATTGTGGGGGGGCATTGGTTCTCGGGTCAGTAAATAATGCACAAATGAGGTCTTTTCCATTTTTTTTGTCTTTTACGGCCGTATAGGATAATTTATTCACATACCACTACCTACAATCACCTCTAAAGGTATTCCATCTATGTATTTGGTTGGTTGTAGAGTCGACTTCACTAATCAATGTTTGCAATGTATTGGCTAAAGTCATGCGAGATGGATTTGTGGCATGATTTTGTCTTATAGTCTGAATAAGGTTCTCAATGACAATTTTATTTTATGAGATTATTCCAATGATAGTATCTTGTATTCCTATTGGTTCAGTGGGGATAGAAGGAGCCATAGGAGGTGGATCTATGTTTGGAGAAGATTTTTGAGGAATGTTCGGTGGGTTTTGAAAATGTTTTGATAGTTTACATGATTTTGAGCTTTCCGACCAACTAACAAAATAATAAAATTGTATACATAAACAAACATTTCAAAAAACCCATGAAAATGTAGAAAAAAGCCTAAAATGCAAAAAAATGATTAAAATCGGGGGCTTACCTCCTCGTTTTAGTGGCATGGTTGAATTTATCTTGATCCGAAATTCTAATGAGCAATTTTGAGGTGGTATTCAAAGCTTGAGTGAAAAATGTCTAGGAGAAATCTCAATTTGACATGAAAAATGGGGAAAATGAGGACACACGTGATCGCTAATTTTTCTCTCGAGTTACGTGATCAAAGTTTATAACCGTGCACATGGTTTTAAATCATAATCACGGTTTTAGGTTCGGTACTTACCGAACCTGAAATTCGAGAACCACGATTGCGTTCCCGGAATTTCAGGTTTTTATGTCCACAAAATTGTCCACCAACTTTGTGCACTTACCCAGTGTTTAATTAAAAAAGGTGTTTAGATTAGATATTTATAATATGAAGTTTGTGATTGATTTTTAAGAAAACATAATGTAGATAATCTACAGAGTTATGTTAAAGGTGTGTTGAGAGAATAATGGGCTTGTGAGTGATTAGAGGGAGATATATGTGGGACTTGATGATTAGGTTTCAATATTCCTATTATATATGAGATCATCTTTGTATAGATACATACATACAGACACACACAAATATGTGTGTGTGTGTGTGTGTGTGTGTAATATCTTCATATGAATTTGGTTTTTTGAACATGATTTGAAGAATTTGAGTGTTATGATAAATTACATCATAAATTCTTGATGTTAATTTTTGTGTATCTATGACCCAATATTACAATACTTTTGTGTTACTAGAGTTTCATCAATTAAAGTGTCACTCATACAAATGTAATGTATGATTTATTTAAATATGAGCATGTTTTCTATCTCCATCTTCTACTCTTCTCCTAAATGCCTTCATAATCTTTTTTTAAAAATTCTCTAAATATATTCATTTTTAAAAAAATTGTATATGTTTCTTGAAAACTATGACAATAAAACCCCGACTCATTTAAGAAAAATCCCACATTATTCATTTATTTTTTTATTTGCTAACATAGAATTTATTGTCATAGACTAATATGTATACAACATTAGGTGTGACACCTGCAATTGAAGTGACCTACCTACAAACAAAAAATTGGGTTGATTGTAATATAAGTACACTTTTCAATCTACTTCCTCTATCCTTAATGTTTTTTAATGCTAAAAGACTTTTTTTTTTTTGTAAGTACATACCTAGTTACTATCCCATTTTGGATATTTCTCTTCAATTATCCATATATCAATTTATAAGTTCATTTTGTAGAAACATACACTATTTAACATGCCATGATCCTTATTTTAGAAGCAACGATAATGTAATAGAAGTAATCCTCCTATAGTGGTAAACTTTGATTGATTTTGGGATGAATATGTTTTTTAATCAACCTTACCTATCCTCATATATGAATTTGTTATCCAAAGAAAATAGGCATTGACTATATCTTTTCAAAGAATTTTGGCATTGCTCCTATGAATCAAAAATCCTAGCATTTGTTTAATTGTATCTCACATTTGTAGCACCCACAAATTCACACATGCTAAACAACACAATAAAATACGAGGATAATTTTTTTGACTTGCTTGACACATAACATGACACAACATGTCATCACCAAGGTTACAAATAGCTCTGTGAACAACTTGATACAAGGATGGCCACAAGGACAACATGGAAATGATCACACCCATCATGGACAATTCACTTTTTTTTTGACAAGACAACATAGAAGTCCAACCACAGAACACACTTACCATTAGGGTATACCACGGTGTTAAATTCTTGAAGGTTATTTATTTTGATAAAACATCCTGCAACTCTTGACTTATGTTTTTAGGGAGATTACGGATATGATTCGCTCATTCATCTTACAATGCTAAGTTTCTTTCCATTACACCTTTAGAGTAATCAACTTAAAGACTTCTCTATTATCACAATTATGTGTTTAATTCATTTATTTAATAAAGGAGGTAATTTAATTCCACAAGGTCATCTTGTTAGGTTGTGGAGCTTTTTTCATGTGTGAAAGTGTTGAAGACTTTACACTAAGATTACTGTACAATTTTTTAGGCGTAAATTTTTTTGGCCTCGAAAAAATGCACCTGACATATAAGGAAACGTGCTCTTCTCATATGGACGAGATTTTTGACCCATAGGTTTATGGGACAGGTTTTGCCCATGGTTTTGATACCCATGGTTTTGTAAAACTACTTAAGCAGTTGTCTATTTATATGGTTCTATGCATATGATAGAGATAAGGAAGAACATTACAGATGTGCTTTGAATTCAACTGTGAATTCTGTAGAGTTTGTTGAGCATAGCTCCAAACGGATCTAGGTATTGTATTGAGAGAGCGG
Organism: Taxus wallichiana var. yunnanensis; assembly: GCA_018340775.1. Lineage (NCBI taxonomy): Eukaryota > Viridiplantae > Streptophyta > Pinopsida > Cupressales > Taxaceae > Taxus > Taxus wallichiana. The sequence continues at coordinate 955,280,455 of CM031239.1, read as the reverse complement.
TGGCTTGTAATAAAATCTGAGCAAGTGATTCTTGGTGGACGTAGCCCAAATTGGGTGAACCACGTTAAATACTGTCTCTTTGTGTTGTGTTATTTTATTACGTAATTTTATTTGAGATCTGTAATAATTTCGGCACATTATTTTCTACTGTTGCGATTCTGTGAGGGATTATTCCGCATATTTTATCCCTTATTTGCTAACACATCTATCCACACTTATGTTACTAAACTCGCTCATACCCTTATTACAACATGGGTTCGCGTTCAACGAGCTTTAAGGGAAAATTACAAAGCGCCTTGGAAAAAGTTAGAGGAAGGAGGTTGAATCGAATTCATCTTTAAGACCTCATTAGTTATTAGTAGGATTTAACTGAAGCTTGAGAATTAATCCGAATTATTAAAGATTTTATTTAGGCTTCATTGGATAAGTTTTACAAACAAAAACAATTTACCTTTCGAATGGCTGAGAGATAGGTTGCGTGGCTTCTAAACTACTTCCTCCTACTTATTAAATCTTATTATCTTCTAAAAAATAACCATTGATTTCCCTTAATATTGTTTAAGAATCCACCATAAAAGAATAATGTTCGCTAGTTCAGTAAGTTATATAATTTTACTTTACAAGGATAGTTCCATCTTTGATCACTTACGGAATTACTTATTCTCTAGTAGGTCACCTCTACATTAATTTATTTGCATATAAAATTTAGTTTAACTTTTATAAGGATTAACCAACCCATTTTATTTCACTAATAACACATTGATACTAAGTCTTAGAAAGATTTAACTCAACATTTATTCACAAGGGTAAAGTTTAACAATACTCATTTATGAAAAAAACACAAGGTTACATCAAATATTTCCAGCTCGATACACAACCCAAAAGGACATACCAACCCTAAGGAACCATGAATAGGGAACAAGAGAGTAAAAACATTGACCAAGAAATGCTAAACTATTCTTAGAATTCTGATAATCCATTAAGGTCACTCAACAAAGTGGTAATCCAATTTTCTTATATTTTCCATGATAGCCAAACAATCCAAGGTTTCCAAAGTTAAGAAGATGTAGACCATAATACATTATACTAAGACACTAACCCTCTTCTAAAAATTTCTACAGGACCTTATCAATAGTTGAAGAACATAAAAAGGATTCGTGCAAAAGAATTTCTCAACTGAAGTTGATGCAAAAATCTACAATTCTATCCCTCATCTACTCACATAAGCCATCTACAAAAAAATTTCCTCGATAGTCAGTTTGGGAGAACTGAGCAAGATAAGGCTACACAAAGCCACAATAACTATAATCTAACAATACCATGAAAGGAAACACTCTATTACATGAATTGGGTAGCTTTAAACACTTACAACACCTCAAGTTATAATAAAGTCTCTACCATGCCAATCAAAGATGAAATACCTTGTACTTCAGTTATGAACAAAAGCAACGAAAGTATAACAATCGTACGAGAATGGCCCTTGGCCCTATAAGAAGAAATAAACAATCTAGCAGAAACATGATTCCCATCAAATAAATAAATAATTAATTACAAGATTGAAAATTGATATACAGACCAACCATCTAAATTTATCAAAAGGTACCAAATGCATAGGCTAAAATATTAGATTTCTAAAAAGACAAGAGTTGACCAGCCCAACAAAGAGGAACCACGGGTTTCAAATATTAACATAAAAAACCAAGTATATTAGAATTTCAATCCTGAAATCACATAGAGTATATGACTGAAATTAAATACACGGACACCACACAACATAAATTTTAAAGCGAAGACAAAATATACTAGTTGATCCATTAACTCCAAGAGATTCCCCAATCATTCAAGAAGGGCCAATGCCCTTATAGGCTAGTAACAACATGTGAGAGAAGAAGGGAGTTCCGTCAAACAAGAGTATACAAAACATCATCCAAATTTTATATCACTAAGGATTTACAAACCTCCACAATAATTCTAAAGTTTGGTTAATTTAAAAGAAATTACCTCTTTTCCAAAACAACAATATTTTAAGGCAACCCTTGATAACACAATCAACTATTCAAACATAGGTACAAACATAAATTACTAAGTGTCATTATCAAAACAACACCTTCCACTATAAATCCATAATACTATCAATTGCAATATTAGTGTTTTTTTAAGGTTGATAACATTCAAGATAATTTCCATCATGAAACATTAACGTAATTACGTGCAAAAACAAACGACCAATCTTAATTAACAACATTAACATTATAAAAGATAAAAAGAAACACAAGTTAGGAAAATAGAATATGCCACCAACAATCTTCCCGAGAGAGAATTAGACCAAAACAATTCTAGTATTAGTGGGGTACTGGATTTACACAATTTAAACCTCGAACTTAGCTGATCCAAAAAACTAGTTACGGTTCAAGTTGATAGGGATGGTCAAGGTACTTCCTGAGGAAGGCTTTAAAATCCTAGGAACAAGACTGAAGATAACACATGAGTCTAAACATGCGAGGTCTGAAATGCGTTGCACACAAGCTTATTCATTCTAAAAGTTTTAATACCATATCTCCTACTCGGCTAGCCCATTGATCACTCCAATCCTACAACATTTCTTTCCCGATGTCAAAAAGGTTATCAAAGGGGTTTGAAAGAGAGTTAACAACATACGACAAAAGACAACGAAAAGCAAACTGGGTGATAGGAAGGAGCTTCATAGTTATCGCAAGTTTACTTTAATGACAACAAAATACTAGTTGGAACAACATAATAAACTTGAAACTAAATCGCAGAGAAGAAGATATAAATAAAGAAAAAAAGATGAAGGTTGATCACTTGAGCAATAAAAGCATAACACCCAGAGGAGAGGACACACACATGCTTTCCACTAACACACTGACAATGATAAAAGCTAAAACGAGAAGAAAAAAAGCAGAAAGGAGAGATCTCCCAACAAGGCATCCAAATGTCAAACCAATTCAAGGAAATGGTGGTTTGATTTCATGATAATTTAAATATAGCAACAACAGCAAAGTGTAGAAATATCTTGCCTTTTCCCTCCAGCTATTTTTCCTTTTTCTGTCAAGAAGCTTTTCCCAGTCTTATCAAATGCCATCATCCACAAGTTACGGCTTCTTCGGATAGACAATCAAGAGACAGAAGGCCTAGCAGTAGTCTCTAAAGGCTGACATAATCACTCTTCTCCTCTTGAGATGCTATCAGATATACCAAATAATGTGTGCGGTGCCAAAACATTTTCACCTCCTCAAAGGATAAGCTCAACCATTGATGGCCATTTCTGTTATTTTCATGCAATGATTTTTTTCCTCCATACTTTTGGTATCATGGAGAAAGTATCCGTTGCCAACATAGAGGATCTGGATCATATTGTTATCCATGACATCTAATACACAGCTTAATTTTCTCTTAAAATCTGAAATCTCCTTAGGATCTCCGCCATATAACCACACCATCTGAGGCATGCTCAACTTTCCATCAGTGTCCTGTAAATCCCAAAGAGAAAGCACAGGTGGGATAGTTGATGCATCGCAACGATTTCATCTTTATCCTTCCTTGTCAGAAGATCATCCAAAAACAACCAATAGTTGTCAAACCTGACCAGTATGCCTTTACCATTCACTCAGCCAATGCTAGAAGGGATTTTTGACAAAGGTATGGACGTCCTCCAATAGCAAGGTAACCAAAATAGGCAGAGAAAATGTCCCAGCCAACCAAATCACTTTGTGCCCAGCCTCCATAAGGGTTCTGAGCCACCACAAGAAACCAACGCATAGTATTTATAGGTTGCAGAAATACCCGAGGCGAGAAATGAAACAAGGGCTGATCCTAAACATCACGCACGTTCGCGTGGTTCCAGCCAAAATGGAACCCATGACCTGCTGCCCGCCAATTTAGGTCCCCACCACTGCGCCAAAGCACTTTTCAGTGATGTAAAGTCAAAATGTTAGATTTAGCAAGGACTGCGAACGTATGTGATGTTTAGGCATACCCAAAAACAAGAGACAACGATCCAGAAGAAAGTGACCAGTGCATTAGAAAGGGTGTTTCATTACTGCACAAACAAGGCACTGATAAAACAATGAAAACGACCCCCACGAACCCACGCCAAGGACATTCATGCAAACCGGGCTCGGCATTTTTCACCACCGTGGAAACTAGAGCAAGTTTTAGATAAAACATAAGTTACAGAAAAGGAAAAGCACTCAGACTCCATGAAAAGCATTTCCTTCCCTCCAAACAAGGTGTGAATAAAATATTGAAGGGAGGAGGTCGATTTAATTGGAAGACAACTAGAAAGGAAAGACAAAGACAAAAGGCGGCCACCTCCCAACTTGAATTAAGACCAAGCAAGGGTCAACACATCTTCTCCTTACAAAAATTAATGGAAATGCAGGTTCCCACCCTCCAACGCACTTCCAAAACAAACTAGAAATTAAATAGAGCTAGGGGAGAAGACCCAGTATGTGAACACGTCCCAATACTTGAACAGTATTTTGCATTTAAAATATCCAATACTTGATGGAATAAAAACCAAAATTTTGATTATTGAAGTTCAAAAATATGTTTTTTTATAAACCATATGTGCATAGGGTCAACATCACAGTATTACTTAGTACACAATAAATACTGATTGGTACTTTCATTTTCTACAATAAAAGAGTCATTTGTTCAAAATATAAAAACAACATATCAGTTGACAAACCCATCATATCTATTTAATGGGTTGAATATTTGTCTTCTCAATTCATCTCTTTCCATATTCCAAGTTGGGTTGTTCAATCACCAGATCTTTCATATCCAGACATTAAGTCATACCTGCAAAAAAAGAGGGAACCTTCTTCTCAAGATTCAAATTCATCCATTAAAAACACAAAGAAAATTGTACACTTGAAGGTAAAAAATAAATATGAATATCAAATCAAATAATTCCAGCCACAAGATCATCTCAAAATCAATTTCAACCTTTGATTAAAAAGACCCTACACCTTGATCCATGTCTTTCATTTTGATTGGATACTCTCAAATTGGTATTGGTATTATATATTCACTTTCCTAGTCTTCTTTACTGCTTTCTTACTTCTGCAGGGTGCCTGATTACAGTGGATTTTATAAGAAGAGGTTACTTCTATCAAGTTTTGAAAGGAAAGGTCCAGCAAAGCAAAAATTGCAGGTTAGTTTTCATGCCAACTGCTTCAAGAGGACACTTAAATATGTAAAAAATAGTCACATTTATTACTTAAGGCCCTTTTCCACTGGAATGTATTCATACATAGAGCTCAACTGCCTGTTTTCTCTGATATAAGCTAACGTATACCTTGCACTTCTGCTGAAAGCATGTTGTGATCTGCTTTTTGTTTGACCAAAGATCCTGCTAAATAATTCTGTGAACATCTATTAGATAATGGCTTTATGTTTTCTCCCATAAAGTACCTTAATTGGAAATAATATTAACTTCACAATAGAATTAGTAACTTCAGAATGTAAATGACTTTTTTTTGAGATATTTTATTTGATCACTCATATGTAAGCAAATAATATTACAATATGATTCGAAATTAAAGGCTTAGGATAAAAAAATGTTTAATTATAACTAGCTGTCAAATTGGTAATCCTACGTGGCGAGGATTTGGCTCCATGGACCTGCGATCATATGGCTGGAGTCTCTTGTTATCTGAAAATAAGTCATCTACAGATATATGGAGAATGTGCTGGACATATCAATTGGTATCGTCCACAACCCATAGACATCTGCCAAATAATGAGAACTGAATTTTCTCACAAACAACATCCACTGCATCCTATAAAATTGAAAAACTGAAATTCAAACCATTATCAAAATCCACAAGGATTAATGGTAGTGAATATAAATCGTAGTACAGTGTAGGTAAAGAATGCAACAGCTCAAACATATGTCCAGCACATTCTTTATATATCTCTCGCTAACTCTGTAAGATATAAAATCTGTACCATTTAATACAAAACAGAATTTTGTAACTCTATGTGAACACTGCCCAATACTAAGGAGATAAGATAAAGAGTTTCCAAACTACAGGGATAAGATAACTAGCTATGTTTATTTATAGCTAGCTGTAAAATTGATAAACCTACATGACAAGGAATTGGCCCGATGGACCCGTGGACTCGGGGTGTTGACATAATGGCACTACTCCCAGAAATTAAAGATATAGGAAAGAAAAATGTTTATTTATAGGGGAGAAGGGACAGTATGCGAACACCCTAAGTTCGCAGGCCCATGGAGCCAATTCCTTGCCACGTAGGATCACCAATTGTAATATTATTTGCTTACATATGATCGATGAAATAGAATCTCACAATGAAAGGCTCAACCACCATTTACCAGCGGTTGTTTTACCCGCCTTCCAAACTGGTTTGCTCAACCACCATTTACCAGACTGTTCCATGGCGCGTTTTGGAGTCGTTTCAGACTGTTTTGCTCAACCGCCATTTATTTAGAAGAGTTTAGGGGAGAAGGGCCAGTATGCGAACACCCTAAGCTCAGACATTAAGTGAACCAAATCCTTGCCACGTAGGAGTGACAGTATGCCAGCTAGGTATAAATAAACATTAACAATATCAAAGACTTGTAATAAATTCTGAAAAAAATAACGAAGCTTACAAAACTCGAGAGTAGGTTATCAGATTTGTTTAATTGTTTAAGACTTTCAAGTTGTTCTGCCCATTCCTGTTTCAACATCTCCTTCTCATCTCTCATTCGCAAGATGCAGTCAGAGCTTCAGAGAAAATGAATGCAAAAAATGGATAACAAAATGCAGTCAGAGTTTCAGTGAAAATGAAAGAAAAAAATGGCTAAAAAAATGAGTTGGATTATTTCATAGAAAAAGGAGAAAACGAGTTGGATAAGATAAAGAGTTTCCAAACTACAGTGAAAAAGAAAGAAAAAATGCGTGCCTGTAGGGTCGGATTGTTCACTGTATAATGCTGTGGGCAATATGACAACCTCGAGCAAGGCACTGTGAAGCCACCCTTCACGCAAAACTCGCACAGGCTGTAAGCCCACTCACAAACAACCACCATTCGCAACTACGGAGAAAAAAATAAAAAAACGAGAAAACGAGTATAAGGCACCGACAAAACGAGAAAACTACAAACAAACACCATTTGCAACTACAGAGAAAAACACGAGAAAACGAGCAACCGAGTATAAGGCACTGATAAACAGAGAAAACGAGATTAAAATGGGGATTAAAATGAAGGTTAAGATCCTAATCTGCCCTCAGTATTGGATGAAATAATCAGTATTAGAGGAGTGGGAAAAAGAAAAAATGGATGAAATAATCAGTCCAAATAATACAGTATTTATTGGTACTTTTACAAAATTGAATTGTTGTTTTAGGTCATAAAGCTTTCCCCTAAAATACAAGAATCAGGATGACTTCAAATTTTAATTCCTTGATGGCTGAAATACAAAACACATTTTCGGAACTTAATGTTACACCTGGCCTCAGTTGCACTGCCCTAAATCTAAAATCAAATAATGTTGGAGCTGCGTTAATTTGACAGAGGTCAGTTCCAGATCACAATGTCAATTTGACAGCTAATTATAAATAAACATTTTTTTATCCTAAGCCTTTAATTTTGAAACATATTGAAATATTATTTGCTTACACATGATCGATCAAATAAAATATCTCAAAAAAACACATTTACTGGTGGAGAGCCGAAGTGGTTCACTCAACTTGACAGGTGTTGTGCATTTAATTCGAAATTAAAGAGGGAAACAGTATCTGTCCTCCTCACCATAAGCCGCGCGTAATAGATAAGCTTCAATTAAATGCCAAGACGTACAGTAGTACAACAGATTTGCTGCCACCGTAACAGCATATGTAGTCAAGCTATTACAATTAGGATTCTTACAAGCATTCAATTCTGAAGATGGTTTGATGTCAAAAAACATTACATTAACAAGACCTGCGTCAATTGATCGATATGAATTAGAAGTGTTTATAGATGATCTTATTGATATATTAATACATATTTTACTAATTTTATATTGTTTGATACTGCAGCGTTCAGAGAAGATGAAGACAAAGAGGAGTTTACATCGAGCACAACGTATGCCCAAAAAACGAGGTGTACAATTTGAAATTGAACCATCTAACCATGAAACAGATGAACAGGATGCTACAATAATAAGTGAAGAGGATGGTGCAACAACAAAGCAAGGAGATACAAACACAACTGATGATCATCAGCGAGAACCTGCTGGTTGTGAACTAAATAGGCATGAACTACAGGAGACTGTGCTTGTTAGAGGCAACACTTCGACCAAGAAGGTTAGAATTTTGTCTAGTTGGTCAAAAGAAGATATGTTAAAGGCCATAGATGATATTGAGTTACTCGCATTATTCAATTAGAGCTGCTGCACTGAAATATCATGTCATCCGTGACATGATATTTCACTTGAACACTATTCTGCATTTAAAATATCCAATACTTGATGGAAAAAAAAAAACCAAAATTTTGATTATAGAAATTTATATAGGGCCAGTATGCGAACACCCTAAGTTCGCAGGTCCAGGGAGCCAATTCCTTGCCACGTAGGAGCGCCAATTTGACAGCTATTTATAAATAAGCATTTTTTTATCCTAACCCTGATAGATAAGACACAAATAAATGCTCAACCACCATTTACCATGGCTTGTTTTGGACGCGTTACACACTGTTTCCTCTGGACGCGTTACACATTGTTTTCTTTGGACGCGTTGCATTTCCTCATGCCGAGTTGTAATGCAAATGCTGGTTGTTTGTGAGTGGGCTCACAGCCTGTGCGAGGTTTGCGTGAAGGGGTCTTTCTCAGTGCCTTGCTCGAGATGTTGACCCTATTCACATGTGGTTTATAAATAAACAAATTTAGAAACTTCAATAATCAAAATTTGGGTTTTTATTCCATCAGGTATTGGATATTTTAAATGAAAAATAGTGTTCAAGTATTAGGACGTGTTCACATACTGGCCCTTCTCCCCTATGTAATCAACAACCCAGCTTATAAATTCTGTCTTTATCAAATAATATGAAATTAATAAAACATGTATTCGATCATCGTTAATGGCGCCCGACGGGGTAATCACAAGTCCACCTACAAGTTCATAATTCATACTGTCATGTATGATAAGCTTGCTAAAATTTTCCAATTGTAGATGATCTTATTGATATATTAATACATATTTTACTAATTTTATATTGTTTGATACTGCAGCGTTCAGAGAAGATGAAGAGAAAGAGGAGTTTACATCGAGCACATCGTATGCCCAAAAAACGAGGTGTACAATTTGAAATTGAACCATCTAACCATGAAACAGATGAACATGATGCTACAATAATAAGTGAAAAGGATGGTGCAACAACAAATCAAGGAGATACAAACACAAATGATGATCATCAGCCAGAACCTGCTGGATGTGAACTAAATAGGCATGAAATGCAGGAGACTGTGGTTGTTAGAGGCAACACTTCGACCAAGAAGGTTAGAATTTTGTCTAGTTGGTCAAAAGAAGATATGTTAAAGGCCATAGATGATATTGAATTCAACAATTATTCTATTAGAGCTGCTGCTGCTTTGAAATATAATTTACCTCCTACATCATTCATTATTGGTGAATGGTCGACCCATACAAAAGGAAGGGGTTTGCACTGTTTTGAGTGAAGGAGAGGAGAAAGAGATAGTTGAATGGTGTAAGCAAATGGCAGATCTAGGGCATGGAGTGGGATTTATGTAACTGAGGGCATGTGTTGCACAAATTTGTGAAACTAGAGAGACTCCATTTTGAGAAGGATTACCTGGAAAATATTGGTGTGAAGGATTTAGAAAAAGACACCCAGACATAGTCCTTTGGACTGCTGAAGGTCTAGAAAGAGATCGTGCAATTGGTTTACGTCCAGAGGTGGTTAGCAAGTTTTATGAAAAACTAGCTAGCATTAATATCAATTCCTATGGTGCAGGTAAAATATGGAATTGTGATGAGACAGGAATCCAGGCAGGGAGAAATTGTGGCATGAGGGTGCTTGCCACCAAGGGTTGCAGGAATGTTCCCAAAATCATTCCTCGTAGCAGAGAATGGATGAAAATTCTATGTTGTGTAAATGTTGCAAGGCAATGTATCCCTAACTTTTACTTATTTAAAGGTCAGAAAGTTTCACAAAATTACATCAAGGGATGTGAACCAGGTGCTTGCATGGCTGCTCATCCGAGTGCTTGGATGACTAGAGAGCTCTTTATAAGCTGGTTGTATCATTTCAGTAAGTCTGTACCTGGAGGGGTGTGCCCTGAAAATAGGCATTTACTTATATTTGATGGTCATGGAAGCCATGTGGCATTGTCAACTATAGAAGAGGCCAGGCGATTGGGGATTGATTTATTGACATTGCCAGCACATACTACACACAGGTTGCAACCACTAGATGTTAGTGTCTTTGGTCCTTTTAAAGCATATTTCAGATCTGAGAGGATGCAGTGGATGTGTAATAATAAGTACCAAGAAGTCAAACGTTCAGACTTGGCAGAAATAGGTAGTAGAGCTCTCGCCAAGGCCTTGACACCTGCAAATATTCGTGCTGGTTTTAGACGAACAGGTATATGGCCACTTGATCCAAATGCATTACAGAATGACATGGAATGTAGTAAACTATATATCATTGAAGAAGATGCCAACGAAGAAGCTGCTGAAAATGTCACAGATGATGATACTACTGAAAACATTATGAATGTTGATGGTACTGAAAACATAATAGATGTTGATGCTGCTGAAAACATACTAAGTTTGTCAAGAGATGTAGCTCCACCAGTTGGTGACAAAATAGGAGAAAATTACTTAATGGAATCAGTTGAGAATCATTAACAAAGCAAAAGAAAAGAATTCCATCCAACCATTGGAACAATGGTTGTTGCTATTACTGAGATGGAGGAACCAAGTGTACAGGGAGAAAGACAAAGTATAATGCAGACCAAAGATTATGAAGTGAACCACATTGTGAATACTGGTGACCAAGGCACATCCAGCTGCAACACTGAGGCCCAGGGATTTGGAGAGGATGATCTCTCATTGCCAAGTGCACCAGAACAACCTACTTGGCTGCAAGAGCATATTGCAGAGTTGGGACTTGATCAGATTGGAAACATTGAGGATGAAAGTATATCTTTACCTTCGATGCCAACCAACCTTGAGCCAGCAGACTTTGAACCAGCAAACTTTACTCATTATTATGCTGACACAGAGGAAATTGAGGTCATTGATAAAGATAAAAATGAGGAAGATACAACTGGCCATGATGTTGTTTGTGGTATATCAAATGATGGTGTTGCTGCAAATGAGAAGAAATTGGGTAAATTTTTAAGGTTACCGAAAAAAATTGTACGGGATCCTTCCAAAGGTAAGAGTGATGCTGCACTCCGGATAAGTCGTGCTTCACAATTGTTAACATCTGATGCTTATGTTCAGATGTTAAAAGATACAGAACATAAAAAACAAGAAATATGTGAAGGGAAACAGCATAAAAAGGAGCATATTGAGGTAAAAAAACAAGAAAGGTTAGCGTGAAAGGAGAAGAAAAAGGAAGAGAGATTGCAACGCATTAAAGAGAGGCAAGAAAGGGATCTACAAAAGTTTGTTGAAAGACAGGAGCGCGAGAAACAACGGGAAGTAGCTCGCCAAAAAAAGGAATTGGAATTACAACAGAAGGAAGCCACTCGCCATCAAAGGGAGAAAGAGAAACAAGAAAGAGATAACAAGTTCAACAATCCGCAGGTTTTGTTTCCCATGCATCATTCCATGCCCATACGTAACTCCATGCTACAAGATATGTTAAAAGTTCCTATCCCAGATTACCACTCTTACTTCCTTGACACCAACAGAATGCAAATAACTTCAACTCCAACTACACACCCCATTATCCCACAACCTCCTACTTCACACACAACCTTTCATACCATATATGGTTTTCCTATTCCACCATGGGTTCATCAAGTGAACCTCTTGATGACTCCAACAACATCAGTCAATGATACAATCGTTCTTGATAGTCCAAACTAAGGGCCTTTTTGAAGGTGTGACATGGTTATGGACTAACAAACTCATTTACTAATTATGGCAGCATTCAAGGAGAATTCTTTTTTTGTGTTGCAGAAAAATATGTATCGAAATCAATTGTACTTGCATTATTGCATTCACGATTATAGGTTATAGTTGGTATATTTTGCTCCGAATGTAATGAATATGGACACATACAGTATAAGTTTATATGTTTTGCTCCAAATGTAAGAAATATAAAGACATGCAGTTTAGATTACTACATTTTGCTCGAAATGTAATCATTGTTTCAGATGAGGAAACCAAATCAGCTCAGAATTTGTTCATAACCTTATTTAAATTGTTGCAGCTTAAAATGAACACCATTAAATAATGTAAATGTATTTTTTTTTATAAGTATAAAAAGATTTTATTTATTAGGTAGACGGATTAGTGTTTTACAAGGCTCCCAAAACCTTGTACAAAACAAAAAGATAAAACATTGAAGATCACAACAAACTGACTACAAACAAAATCAAAACAACTTAATACAGCAAAAGCGCCCAAGAACATTTGTTTATACAAAACTGAAAGACAAGGATTTATTTGAATCTTGGTGAGGTAGAAACCTCACCTCTATACGGCTTAAAGACATAGAATTGTAGGTAACATTTTCCTTGAGTATTAGTAGTGTGAATACACACTGTTTCCACCCTACTTCAACCGATCTCCACGCATAAAACTGCCGCTCCAAAGCTTTCCATGCAATCTGCACATGCATGTTTAACCATATATTAAAAAACTGAATTTGTTTGAACACAGAGAATGAAAGAACCAGTCAAAGCTATCAAAATGCAGTCAGAGCTTCAGAGAAAATGAATGCAAAAAATGGATAACAAAATGCAGTCAGAGTTTCAGTGAAAATGAAAGAAAAAAATGGCTAAAAGAACGAGTTGGATTATTTCATAGAAAAAGGAGAAAACGAGTTGGATAAGATAAAGAGTTTCCAAACTACAGTGAAAAAGAAAGAAAAAAATGCGTGCCTGTAGGGTCGGATTGTTCACTGTATAATGCTGTGGGCAATATGACAACCTCGAGCAAGGCACTGTGAAGCCACCCTTCACGCAAAACTCGCACAGGCTGTAAGCCCACTCGCAAACAACCACCAGTCGCAACTACGGAGAAAAAAATGAAAAAACGAGAAAACGAGTATAAGGAACCGACAAAACGAGAAAACTACAGAGAAAGCGAGAAAACGAGAGAACGAGAAAACTACAGTGAAAAAGAAAGAAAAAAATGCGTACCTGTAGGGTTGGATTGTTCACTGTATAATGTTGTGGGCAATATGAACACCTCGAGCAACGCACTGAGAAGCCACCCTTCACGCAAAACTCGCACAGGCTGTAAGCGCACTCACGAACCAACACCATTTGCAACTACAGAGAAAAACACGAGAAAACGAGCAACCGAGTATAAGTAAACAGAGAAAACTACAGAGAAAACGAGAAAACGAGAGAGAAAAAGAAAGAAAAAAATGCGTACCTGATTGTTCACTGTACAAGGCACTGAGAAGCGGAGACGATGAGGTGACAGGTGTGCGGCGAGGAGACATGAGGCAACGTCCGGCCCAATGGAGGAGACAACGCGTAACACGTCCAGAGGAGGAGACAGTATGTAGCGCGGCTGAACAAAACAGTGTGGAACGACTCCAAAACGCGCCATGGAAGAGTGGGTCGAGCAAACCAGTTTGGAAGGCAGGTAAACAGTGAAACGACTCCAAAACGCGCCATGGAACAGTGGGTCGAGCAAACCAGTTTGGAAGGCAGGTAAACAACGGCTGGTAAAGGGTGGTTGGGCATTTAATTGAAGCTTATCTATTACGCGTCTTATGGTGAGGAGGACAGATACTGTTTCCCTCTTTAATTTCGAATTAAATGGACAACACCTGGCAAGTGGAGTGAACCACTTCGGGTCTCCACCAGTAAATGCGTTTTTTTTGAGATATTTTATTTGATCGATCATGTGTAAGCAAATAATATTTCAATATGTTTCAAAATTAAAGGCTTAGGATAAAAAAATGTTTATTTATAACTAGCTGTCAAATTGGTAATCCTACGTGGCGAGGATTTGGCTCCATGGGCCTGCGAACTTAGGGTGTTCGCATACTGGCCCTTCTCCCCTAGAGCGTGCAGCTGGCAAGTTAAAAATTGTCACACATTAATTAGGGACGGGCTAACTATTTTACAAAATGTAAAATACCGTTAAAATAGGAAAAAAAAACGTCAAATCTGATCGCTGCATGGCTGTGTGCAATTAGATTTGGCGGTCTCAATCCGTGCCTTCTATTTCACAACATTGAAGGGACAATTCGCTTTATCCCGCCCAGTTTTATTTGCTGCTGCCAGCTGGCCCTTCAATCCAGTCTCTAACAATATGCTAATACAGTCACCGCTAAAAGAAACGTGTCAGAAGAATCTTCTGTGATGTTAAGGGATATAAATTTTGTATGATTTATAACGCTTTAATATTCAATGAATGTATGGCAGTCTCGATTTAGATTGGTGGTTGAAGCTTTACGGCTGTTACTCAGTCTTTTGAACTCCGTAACCGACCATTCAGTACAAATAAAGCGTAGTAGCGATGGTTTATTTTGTTGTTTTCTATTCCTGCCATTATTGGTTTTTGGTAGCTTATATGATTGAAATGCAAATTTCGTTAAAACTTTTAAGCTTTATAAAATAATAATCCACAAATAAATCCGTAAACGCCGGAGCTCATCAAAGAAGCTGCGCTGAAATTAACAAAAAGATGAGTGGACTAGACACCATGGACGGAACAAAATAATCCAAACACGACTTATCCAAATAAGCCGTTTTCAGTGAAAGCTCACGTTAGGCAGGCCTACGTCAATATTAAACATTTTCTAATTAGAAAAAATTAAATCATGATGATAAAATATTGGTCCTGCGTAACAACGGTATTATTCTAATAGTTAGGTCTTCTTACGGAGTGTATAGACCATTCTGTTCACACATGGCAAAAAGAAGGATGGCATATCATGCTTGTGCCGCTTGTAGAAAGCAACGCAAGAAATGTTCAAAACTGTTGGTGACCGTGGTTTTGGGACGATCTGAAGCGTCTATTGATCAACATAACTGTTGAGATCTCGCCTCATTTTTTGAGTTAGAAAAAAATACAAAATAATTGTTGTATATTGTGATGTGCGTCCCTCGACGTTCGCAGCAATGCAGAGCGTCGATCTCCTGGGACATGTTAGAGACCACAAGACTTTTTCCAGTGTAGAAATGCCTTGGACATAATAATTTAAATATTTGAAAAATGTCTCTTCTACATAATTATAACTTCTAAAACTAAATACAAATACATATAATGGGAGAATATAACCTATTAAAGAGTTTTTTTTTTTGTTCTGAATTACACCATCTGATGGTACCTATGTATACACGTAAATTTGCGCTGCATAAAAAGCAAGGGTTAAATTTGACGGCCACCTATGCCTGTCAAACAATTTTCAGGTGACGGTAATTTTTCAATACTGCCCTTCAAAAACACAAAATAATGTTATTTTTACTAATTATTCTATATTTATTATATTTTTAATATATATTTACATATATTTTTATAATTTATATACAAATCTATATAAAAATTGACGGTCACGTTTTAAATGTGCAAGTTGTGTGTGACGGTTAGATAAAATATTTACAAGTATTTTACGTCTAAAATCACGAAAAACGTCTAAACGGCCGTCAAATTTAACCCCTTTAAAGAGTCATACATTGTTTTTTTTAAAAACAAAAACCCGCCCACATCTTGTCAATTTTCATGCCTGACGTGAGTCACAGCCGTGCGCTTTCCATCCATTGGAGCCTCAGCCTACCATTCCAATAAAGCGTGATCACTGATTGCGATGGTTTATTTTGTTGCATTCTATTCCGTCCATATTTCTTTGGCTGGTAAAATCATAATTAATAAATCAAATCCCAAAAGGCCCGACTTCATCACTGAAGGTGACAAGGGAAGATTCGGTGAAATTAACAAAACATGATTGCCCGCCATCTAACGAAATTATCGGGAAGTTTGAGTCAGCTAATACGACTTATTCAAATAATCCGTGTTTAGTGAAAGCCCACGTCACACGGCAAAACTTAAAAATGATGATGAAACATCCGACGTGGGTAACAACGATATTATTATTATAATAGCTAGGCCTTCCTACGGATTGTATAGACCATTCTGTTCACACATGGAAAAAAAGAAAGATGGCATATCATGCTTGTGCCGCTTGTAGAATGCAACGCAAGAAATGTTCAGAAGAATGTGTGTTGGCTCCTCATTTTCCATCAAACGACCCACACAAGTTTGCAGTCGTGCAGAGTGTGTTTGGAACCAGCCACATTGTCAAACTGCTTCAAGTATGCATGCTTTAATATTTTCGGTTCCATAACTAAATCCGATCTATAGTTCATAAAGATTTGCTTCCATGTTTAATTTCTTACCCCTATATTTTTTATGGGGTTTATAATTTTGTGGCATGGTAGATCAAGGTTAAGAACGAAGCGATGCCACGGCTTATTGGAACTATGTATTTGATTTTTGGTTGTTCAACTTTAGCGGCTCGCTTGAAATATCATACAAAATTCTATCTTCGATTCTAATATCATTTTCCATTATTAGTGTAACATTTTTAATTGGAAAAACTTGATTGAATTTGAAAATGAAGAGATTCGGTGGACAGATTTCTGAGGTAACTACCAAGAACTGAGGGGCACAATCCCTGCCCCATCTCTTACTAAAATCTTTATAATTCCAATTTTATTGTTTTATCAATTTTACTTGTAATTAACAAAAACGTTGATGCTTTATAGAAAGTTGTTCACTCGATTATAAAAACTCTCATCATGCAAGCAAATTGATTCTTTAAATATCTGTCATATAACAAAGAGTTATAAGTAGATTGCTTTAAATCTGTACTGATTTATCGATTATTTTTCTGCAAAAATATTGCTTCATAATATCGATATGGGCTTCTGTATTTTCTAGTTATTTCGATAAACTTCGGAGCTCTCTTGAGTACTGCAATTCTATGAACATAGATTACGGGCTTAATGAATATGAATTCATCTACACGTTTCATTCCATTGTTTATGTGAGTGAGTTTGTTTGATAATTTGTGAATATTTGCTGTCA
The DNA here is from genome assembly GCA_018340775.1 of Taxus wallichiana var. yunnanensis. Lineage (NCBI taxonomy): Eukaryota > Viridiplantae > Streptophyta > Pinopsida > Cupressales > Taxaceae > Taxus > Taxus wallichiana. Next base: position 955,263,191 of record CM031239.1, on the reverse strand, counting down.
TTGTTCAGTCAAGGAGCATATTACTCTACTCTGTTTACAGTGAATATTGACACTGTCATTTTTTCGTGAGGCGTATATTGCTCTACTGTGTACAGTGTGTATACGTTGATCAGCTAATTTTAAATGTTAACAGTATATAATGTCTCTTGAAGTGGATTTGTCGGTAGCTGATCCACTATTGGAATTTAGTCTAAAGATTATATCTACAGTAAAAAGCCACCATTACTACAGTTTAAACATATGAAAAATAGAGTCCTAATTCAATATAGAAACTATTATTAAAAAAATTGAGTAATGTATTATGTGACTATATTTATCATTTAGATGTGTTGTACGTGTGTTCCATAATTCAATATTTTGAAGTCCGAAAACGAAGTTTATCTATACAACAACGACAATATTTATTTCGATCACATACGTGACCCCACAGCCTGTACCAAAAGTCATATCCGGGACCGCACTGCACCGGCCAATCATTGCCGTACGTGACAGTTAGGCCGATCGATTTAGTTGTATCATTTCAATGTGGTTTCTTTCTCTGTTTCTTATCGAAAGTTATTACTTATGGGATTGGTGTATTTTTTCTTTTACAATATGTGAACTCATCTAACGATACCATAAAAATACCAGTGTTTAATATCGTCATCTCTGTTGTTCTTTATTCAAGTTACATATTCAGGGTGAAGCATCTGTTATTTTAACTATTCAGGATTATTAGGCTTCACAGAAATGGTTATGTTAAACCGCAACTTATGATTAAGTGTTATGACAAAAACTGATAGAGACTTCGCAAAAATAATAGAGAAAAATTAATCTTTATGATAAAAACTATGAGACTTTTTAACTCATAGTTATGATGTGTTGTTTCCTTAGGGTATTAACGCTGAGCAAAGAGCCGACGCAGTAGACAGTATGGTTTATGAAGCAACTGCCAGGGTGGACGACCCCGTTCATGGGTGTGTAAGTAGTATCCATCAAATGAAAAAGCGCATTGCTGAGCTGGAAGCTGAATTGGCAGCCACGAAAGAGGAGCTGATGAGGATTCTCCACATGTTCCTGCTTGGCACTGACGATGCTCATCCTGTTCCATATCCCTGTGACGTCACGTCACAGGCAATTGAAGATAATACGTATGTGGAGGCGGATCCATTGCAGTTATGGTGCCCACTATGGGAACCATAAATCTACTAAATCAAGATGAATGACTTGTCCTTTTATGTTAGAGAAAAATGTAATAAGCTAGCCACGTCAGCTCTCATTGTTGTTTATGGAATACTATAGTAAAATCTAAGAAACTAACGCATCCTTTATCAAGAACTTGCGTACAACAAAATTATATATATATATATATATATATGACATATATTTTAACATGCATAATGTCTCTCTCTATATATATTAGACATATATATTAACATGCATAATTTATCTCTATATAGAGATTTTCCCCCTTTTGGGGATATTCCCTTTAGTTGGCGTTGTCAATTGACACGATTAATGCAAGCCGTGTTGGTACCCAAATTGATTCTCCCTCAGAAGCTGAGCAGCATCACAGTTTTGATAGGAAGCTTAGAGGCAAGCAGAGCACGTTGTGTGTCGTTTTGTAGTCGGGAAGAAATGCAACTTGCTCTTTGTTACTCAGATGTGGAGAAATGGGTAGCACCCTTAAGAGGATTTGATCTATCCTCACTACTTTATGGTTGTGCCTTTCAACCAGGGTGAGAGGACCCTTTTGTAGCCTATTTTGTTTGTGGAGGAGATGGAGATATCCTTCTTTGCAAAGTTGTTTAAGAAGACCTTGAAGAAAACATGATCAATACAACAAAATCTAACTCTCACGAGTTGTCACCCTAGATAATGGAGATATTTTCTTAGCAAGGTTCAGGCTACTAAAGACAATGAAAACCTGATTGCTTCTGCATGTTTTAGTAACATAAATTATGCATTTGTGCACACACAGGACAAACATGGGTAGTATGGGTATGATTAGTTGTTTTTAAATGAATTTTGGTGGGAGGTGAGGCAGAGTGGATTTTGACTCACCGATATTTGAGAGCTCTTAAAAATGGAAGGCTTGACCAACAAAAATGCTTCAGAACAACTAGAATGTTCCTTTAACTAGAAGGTGTGCTTCAATGGAGGCCCAAATCAACACGTTTTCACACAAACTTTAAGGATCCAAGATGAAGGCTCAAATTGAAAGACTTAATTAAACACTATCAACCTCTGTTTTATCACACCTAAGATACCCTCAAAGGCTAACAAACAATCTTAATCATCATGCTAGGAGTAAAATGATTTTAAACTTGTTTATTTCACTATCAAATGAAAGCTCTTCTGATAAATGAAATTGCAAGTGCCACCAAACTATCACAAAGCTAAGATCTTGTGTGATTCACGAGATATTTTCAATGTAAGATTGCAATGGGAACAAGAAACTATTTGCAAACATTCAAAAATGAAGCAGACACAATTTTGCTCAAAATAAAACACAGTTCTTGAACTTTGATTAAATTTATCGGCATGAGAAAGTTTCTAGAACAATATCGAGCTTGTTAATGGCTATACACTCAGAACCACCTTGACATGATCAAATTTAACACAAAAGAAATAAACAGGTTCCTCAGATAGTCTCTCAGAAAGATGGGCTCTGTCAAACGTTTTCTCTCAGGAATTAGCTCCCGACCTCTAACACTCCCACCTTCCAACCATTTGCATGAAAAATTCATGCAAATTTATAATATTTCAGTTACAACCGAGTTTCCCCCCAAAACCAGAAACATTCAAAGCATTGTTACATGTTACAACCTTGATCATGACTCCCACAATCGGATTTGCAAAAGTTTTATCAGGTGTGTAGAGGGAAAATCTCTCTAAATATTTCAAGCATTCAACTCTTCACAGTAAGTCGTTCTTCATCTCATGTGCTAATTACTTCCTCCTCCAATCTATCAAATTTGATTCTTTGGATGTCGAGGAAGGAAAAAATGGAAAATCAGTTCGAGCCCAATAGTCAAATCACATCTTAATGGAAAAGACATTTTTATAGTATTTTCCCACCAAACCAAGATATCAATAGGTCTCTCGTGTTCCAAAAAAAGAAAAATCAGGTCAAATCTGACGGTTAGATTACATTTTTAATGTTGAAAGACATTCTGAGACCTTCCCCCACCAAACTAGGATATCAGATTAATGTTCCTCTTCATTTGGCATGCAAGAGACTCCAAGAAATGATAAAAACCATAAGAATACGCATCCCCAGGAGCTTTGGAGAAAATGGCGGAAAAAATCGATATCTGAGGCCTTGCAGTGCCTTCGATCTTTCTTTTGAATTTGGACCGTCCATGTGGGAGATCCGAGTTAAGATGGGCTTGGGGGTTCCTTTTTACTTTTACACCTTTTTGGAAAAAATGCAAAATTTCTCAATTTGCTCTGCCCCTCCGCCTTTGAAAAATGGGCTTGACACGTGTCCCAATGTGGGTCCCAAAGGAACCACAACTAAATTCTGCTATTTCACCTCTTTTTTGGAAAAGGGAATATTTTCCATGTTTTCCTGCAGCTCTGCCCTTTCGCTTCTAGTTTCTAATGTGGGTCCCAGGTAGAACCATGCTTTCTTTTATACTTTTAACTCCTTTCTCCACAAAGGAAAATTTTCCAAATTTCCCTCGAAAGTCCGCACCTCTCTGCCATTGGTACGGAGAAAATTTTTGACTATTCTCTGTCAGGCCCGTAGGTCATTTTGATGATTTTAATATTTTAAAAAACAAGGGGAAAAAAATCCAAGTTTCCTCCGATGGCCTGCCTCCCCACCTCTTGATTTTTCAAATCATCACGCGTCTCGATGGCGCATCTTGAGGTGGTCCCCAAAAGTGGATACCCTAAATGAGTGTGCGCTCACCACATCTCTCGAGGCCCTTTCAAAATTTGGTGAAAAGTCTAAGGAAGGAAGACCGTGAGAAACCTCCACGTGTCTTTATGGTGCGCACTTCAAGAACCTTATAAGGCTTGATATGATTTGGCGGGGCATGCTTCCATTTTAGAACCTTTACTCCATTTTTCCATAAGGGAAAAATATAAAACTTGCTTTTGAAGGCCCACATCTCTGATTTTAACTTTTCCACATGTCCTTCATGGGTTCAAAGTAAGACCTTTTCCCTACTTTACTTCATATCTATTAAATAACCAATTAGATGATATTGGGACTGTGGAGCCAATTTGATATTTTTACAAATGTGACACAAGTGACAAATTTCAACAAAAAGACCCATCGGGCCGCATCAAATAAAAAATGAGCACGTATACACCTTGAGGAAAAAATAAGAAATTTTCCCGCCACTTAAATTTTGTTTTAATCAGAGCCTGTCAGGGCCACAGGATGAGTTCAAATTTTTTGCCAATAGTGATATTGTTGATTGTTTGGATGTTGTTGTGATTCATATATATATATTAATGATTTTGAAATTATATTATATTCATTTGGATGTTCTTATATGGCCACGAGGCCGAAGGGGTATTTGTATTGTGCAAGTTAAAAATATCACAACAAACATTGGGGGATTGGAGACCAACCACATTGGAATTCTAGATGAATTCAACAAGGTCACCATGGCAACTTGTATTGTTCGTGTGTGTGTGTTTGATTGTTAGGGATTCCCATGGGGGGATCACCTTTAAATGTGACCAAGGAGTTATGTGTATTTATTGATTGGTTCATTTGTTTATATTTGGATGTGTTTATTTTGTGGTGCATTGACCCTTTCATTATTCATTAAATGGTGTGTAATATTGTGATTAATCATGTTGTTAGGTTAATTAATTAAAATATGTCATAAGAAAGTAATTAATAGAGTTTTTAGCTTTGAATTAAATTTTTGAAAGAGATATGTAAGTGATGTGTAAGTTAACTTTTAAGTGTGAAACACTCCACCTTGGAAATTCGAATTTGTCCTTGGAGGCTGATTTTGGAGGCTTGTGGGACAATTTAAACTTCTCCCATACCTCTTAAATATAATTACCAATGATACCTATGGTTGGAGAGTTGAAATTATACTTATATAATGCTTTTTGAGAAGGCAAACTATAGGTTTTAATTGTACTTTTCTTATATCGTTTAATTTCAGTCCTTTGGGGGTGGGTTGCATTTGAGTATGTTAGTAAACTGTCATATTATTCACCCACCTATTTATTATGCATTGGAGAATGAAGTTGAATTTTGGGTTGGAGTTGAGGATGTGTGATGTGGCATCCTACATGGATCCACTTGATCCTTTTCCTTTCCCTCTTCTATATAATTCGAATTCCTTGCCTTGTTTTGGGGGGCTTCACTTTGGAGACTTCATTCTTGGCCAAATTCCATACTATTTTGGGAGATCTTATACGGAGAAGTTTGAATATTGTTGCATGTTTGTTTTTAGTGGATTTTAGATTCTGCTTGGAAAAAACTATTGTTTGGAACTTGGGAAACTCCATCATGGAGAGGTAAGAGCTTAGCTCTTGAAATGCTCTTCTTTTATGAATATAAAAGTTAATGTGTGAATGTTTTGGCATGTGTGTGTGTTGCTTGGGTAGATGGCCTAGGAATGGTGTAGGATAAGACTATGGGGTTTATTTTGTGGGAGGCACAAATGTGTTTTAGGGAAGTATAAGGGTGGATGGAGTTGGGATTTGGGTTCCACCTTACAAAAAAATAGCTTGCATTTATTTACTCATTGTGGGGTCCCATAAGAGGTTGGGGAGGCATAAGGAAATGTGATGAATAAGGGGTACTTGGGGAGGCATAAGGAATGTTAGGATTGTGATATACTATATTTTGAAGGTTTGTAATTTAGGTGGTGATATCCATTTCCCCTTTTTGGAGGTATAAGAAGCATCCCCAATAGTTTCTTGCTCCTTTGCCTTGCTTGATTAAGCCTCGAATGCGTTTTCATGATTTAATGTAGTTGTAAACTACATTCTATTTTCGGTTGTGTTTTTATTGTGAAAATGAATTGCTTGTGTGTTTGTGGAAGCTTGTTGTTGCCATGAGTTAGATCACATATTTTATTGCATTGTGGTTGGGGCTCGAGGGCCAATGAAGAAGGATGGATTCTCCCTTTTCATTGGATGTCTTGGTTGGGTGGAGATCGTTTCCTTTCCCTTGTTCTATTGTGACCAAATTGGAGAATGATGGAAATTCATATTGCTGTTCTAGAACTGAGAAAGAAGACAATTTGACAGTCCTTGTTAAGATCATTTCTTAATGTAACCTTTTACCACTTGAAGTGGATGATCTTGTATATTATTTTTGATGGAAAGATGGTCTGTATGGGCTATGAAAGTTGTAAATTGAATTGTGAAAGAGATATACTTTGTTCTCTATTTTTGAATAAATTTGGAAGAAATTGTATTCTGTATATTGTAATTGAGGAAGATGATAAAGTTCGATAGTCCTTTACGAAACTACTCTACTAAATCATTTCCCCACTTGATGTGGATGAAAATTTAATATACATTTTGTGTTGAAGAGTTACTATGTTTTAGAAATGAAATCCCTTTCGAATGTGAGAAAAATATACTTTGTACTCTCTTTGTAAAAAAGAATGTAATGAGAAAGAGTTGTGATTGCAAAGTTGTATTTGCTCTATATAAATAGAAATTTTTACTTTGTTCAAATGATATTGCTTTCATTAATTTTTTTATTGTTGAATATAATTTGAAATCTCTATTGGAAGGATGAAAAAGTGAATACGTATGAAGAAATGTCATAATGCTCTGTTCTTTCAAAATGAAAGTTTTGAAAATCAGAATTGTAATTTGGCTTTTGAATACATTGATTTGAATAAACTTAATGAGTTAGATTGGACCTAAAATGATTTCTAATAATTATAAGATGATAAATGGAAAATAGATCCTTTCGAATTAGATCTCTGTTAGATATTTTCAAACTGGCAAATAATTATCGAAAAATATACGAACAACCCTACGTAGACTAGGAAAGACTTTTGAAACATCAATACAAGCTAAGAATGATCAAAACGATCCCACACAAACTATAATACTTAAGAAATTTTCATAGAACCTTTCAAAATTGGGCTCAACCAATTTCTCAGTCATTTTTTCTATTAAATTGGGGAAATTTCGAATTGATCTTCAATCAAACAATTTAACCCTTGAAATCTATTCTACAATCTTCCAATTAAAATCCTCCATGCCTATTTGGTGCGTCGAAAAAGAATTAACAACAAATTTGAACAAAATTGATTAGTTAAGAATACTAGCTCACTTTGTAAGTGATAGAAAGATGTTCTCTCAAAATTAGACCTTTAAAATTTATCAAAATAAAATTCCTAAGGTTTTTGTGCAAAGAGGACATCGAGAGATTTCCAGAAAGTCCTTGTTTTCAAAAAACTGAGTTTGTAATCAAAATTTATGGCCTTCTGAAGTTATTACTTCATTTCAGGCTCAAAGTAATCTAACTATCAAATTTAATTATTAAAATATTCTTGGGTGGACCCGTGGGCTAAAAATTTCCTTTTATGCTTTTTTCCCAAAAGGCACAAAGTCATGAAGTTTCCCACCGCTATGCCAACCCGTAAGCGTTCATTTTACCTAAAAATGATCTAAGTCAAAGCAGTTAATTGGGAAATTTTTCCTCCATTTCCCCACCATCCCGTAACCAATCATTGATCGACACGTAGCTTCGTTGGGCATCGATGGAGGCTTGAATTGATTTTAACCTTAAGCACTCACGAAAATAAATCTAGGAAAATTTGTAAGGTTTCCTCAAAGCCCCGCCATCCCGTAGTCAATTAGGTGCTACCACATGTCTTCTTGGGCATCGGTGGAGGTGTGGATCCTTTTAAAACCTTAGCTCTTTCAAAATTTGGAAAATTTCTTAATTTCTTTTGCCAGCCCGTCAACCTGCAATCAGTGGTTGTCTAACACGTAGCACCTTATGGCATCAATAGAGGTGCGGGTTGTTTTAAACCCTTAACACTCTTCTTGCAAAAATTTTAAATTTCCTAAGTTTCCCCTCCAGTCTATTTTCCCCACATGAATTACGGCATGCGTGACACATGGCGCCCTTGGCATCGAAAAACATGTTGATCATTTTGATCCCTTAGCGCTTTTTGGAAAAAAAGAGAGGATTAAAGCCTTAAAATTCCCGGCGGCCCAAATTTCCACCAGAGTTTGGAAATGCCGACACGTATCATTTCAAGCTCGTGAGCGCGTGGAGGTGAATCACGCTTTGGTCCCAAAAGGTAAAAAAATGCTAAAATTTCTTCCCCGCTCCGCCGACCCGTGTCTTGGAAAATTTTTCTTCCACGCTCCATCGCTCCGCTTCCTTCTCCAAGTGAAATTTCTCTCTGATTTCCATAGGCCTGAGTTGGGGAAAATTTTCCTCCCTAGGCCCGCAGGCCCGCTCTTGGGGAAAATTTTCACCCCAAGGCCCGCTGGCCCATAACTTGAGAAATATGAAGAGTTATAAGGACTTCTTTATATTACCGGAAAGGTGAGGAAATTTCCTATGTAATGGGAATGGTCTTGGGAAATTTTGAATGTGTTAAATATAAGAAAAATAGAGTTGAATCTTTAATCAAGTTAAGGGAGTGGGTAAGTTTGAATTTACTTTGATAATTTTAATATGTATTCTATTCCCCCACTGTAATTAAACCTAGCTCTTGTCTTAGATCTTGTAGAATTAATTACCTTGGGTATTTAATTGTTTTGGTCCCTTAACCTAAAATTTTAATCGGGAATATTTAACTAAAATTTCAATGTAATCAATGATTAAATTAATTGCTTAAGGAGATTTGAGCTAGGTGTGGACTTATTACACTTGTTTCTTTATAATGTCGAATTAGTAATTATTTTTTTACTATGGATAAATAGTTTTGAAGGGACTATACCCTGTGTACAAAAAGGCTCAAAAGCTAGATATCAAAAGAAGAAAAACCAATCCTAGATATGCCAAACATCATAAACTAGGAGGCTCAACAGCCAGATAATACAATATAGGAAACAAAACAGGATCAAGACAGATAGTGATCCGAATAAGAGTAAAAGAGACAAAACACGAACAAGAGGGAACCACCACTGGTCATCCCAGCCAAAAAATAACACCAAAATCACCAAACAACAACAACTTCACCGCCAGTAAATAGCAACAGAGCTCGCATCACTTGACAGCTCGGTCAATCTTGGCCTTAATCATTTGGAGTGAGATGAAGAATGTAATGGCTATGGCCTGGGATGGATCTTTCAAATCCACCTGGCAATTGCAAGATCTTTGTTCTCCTTGGAACCCCAAATATCCTCGGTAATCTGAGACTGCAAATACTATGCACATGTTGCTCTATAAAATTATAGATACTTTTAAGAGCTGAGAGGATATAGTCATTACGCCCTTTTGCATTGCCAAGCCTGGCATCCAGAGAGAGAAGCTTCTTGAAAATTTCAGCAGTGATATCATCTTCTTCACATTTTGTAGCTTCCATTTGCCCTTTGTTTTATCCATATCCCTAATAGCACTCTTTAGGTCCTGAATCTCCTTTTCCATCTTTTCAACCCTGACCAATAGGTCCACATCTTTAGATTCCTCCACCGGATTACTAATGTGAAGTAAATTTGCTACAAGTTCCAGATCTTTATGACTTCTTAAAACCCTCTGAGAAGATGGTAGAGGGACTTTAGCTTTCATCTCTTTCCTTTTCCTATTGGTGAAAGTAATGTCAAATTTCCTATCGGGAAGGGGAGGAATGGAGGCATGGGGAAGCATTGGGGGGGGGGGCGGCTGAGTAGTGGTGGTGAATGAGAAGGATCAACCCTTGATGAAGGGGAACAACCCTAGTGTGGTTTTTCACCTCCAGTATAGATTTCTCCAATGAATTCAGCAAATAATGAGGAAATTTTATGGTAAGGTTTCTACGAAAGTGATTAAGGAAAATTAAGTGCTTCTAGGGGATAGTGACAAATCTCCCCTCCAGAGTAACGTACCTTACCACCATCCTTGCAATCTCAGTGAAGGGCTCTGGAACAGATGCTATTTTGATACCAACCATCACAAACTCTAGATTCTCCCCCTCATCAAGAAATTTCTTAGCCTCCACCTCTCTGTCCACACGCTTGTTGAAGAATTTGGTTCCATCTAGACTGAGCAAGGTGACATGGGCAATTAGCTCCTCAAAAATCTCAACCTTGATAGTACTGTACTCAACCGTGTGATTCCTCCAACCATTCATGAATTTAATTGAAAGATCCTGATCAAAATCTTGAATTTTTTCAATAAAATTCGTAACACCCCCTTTTGTAAATAGTTCCAGAGAACTGTATCATTTTTCCATGCTTGGATTATGGGTGGGCTCAGTCTTGCAAGGTGGTCCCCCATTTTTGATGATTTTTCCACTTCTCACAATGGTAAAAATTTGAAATCTATACGATTCATCCTTTGCTTTGCTTTTGAAGACCTCCCAAACATGCAGAAAATTGTGATCATTAATCCTCACTTTGCAATTAATTAACCACTCCTTAGCATCTGCCCTACATCTATTAATGATTACGCTCCAAGTCGTGCAAATATTTGATGATGTCATCACTTTGTAATTAATAAACCACTCCCACAGCATCTGGAATTAGTAATTATTATAATGAGAAAAGTTATCGAGTTGAATTGAATTATCTTTGATACTTTGGTTGTTAACATTTAAAAATAAAACAAAATTATTCCATAATTTTGCAACTAAATCTAGGTTATTCATGGGTCTCACTTGGGAGATTTTAGTTGGTGTTACACTTGGTATCAAAGCCGTGGGTTCAAAGCTTGGACCCTTGGGCACACTAGAAAACTTGAGACATGAACCGTAAACCTAGCACACTTTTGAATCTAAGAAAACAAACTTTCCTTGATTGTCTATATTTCTTAGACTTTATTTTGATTGGTGACTCAAAGCTCATTATATTGTTGGTTGCTTAGAAAAATGTTACATGGATTTCTTCTTACATGATGAAGAGATGGTTCTATGTTACTTGTATTCATACATTTTTTCATATGGGGATACACCCTAGGTGTCTTGAATGACCTCGTTAGGTGCTTAAAGTTATGCCTTGGTTTTAGATGAATAGAACCTTAAGTGTATCTGGGATCTTAGAGTGACCTTTTCATTACTTGACCTTGTTGGGAAGAGATTTCATTGTGCTGTGTGTTCTAGTTGGTATCTTGTTAGCAGTAGTGGTGATTCCCTAACAATTTGATAAGAGCTTGAACCTCGTCGGAGTAGAGGTGTTTAATTGTGGGTTGATGAATTATGGTGGGATCAATTTGCTTTTGGCTGGTTGTGGATGTTAGTGGAAAAGTGTTTGTCTAGTAGTGGCTTCTCTTCGATGGCATGCTAAGTTTTATCAAGAGTTCCTCATTTCATTATATTAAGTAGTGACTTGAGGATTGTATGCATCTTGGTAATTATGGTTAGATTTAATCCCATTCGAGTATTGTGTGTAAATTAAGTGTGTCTATTTTCCCTCTTGACCTATAAATAAGTCTACCCTTTCCTTAACTTTTTTTTTTTAGTTACTATGAATTATACTCTTTGACCTATTAATTTTGGATTACGTGGAGACACTTATGAATTCTTTGAGACTTGTGGATCATACAATTGGTGATGATAGGGTAATTAGACCTTGATAATTTAATCTCGGTGGTATTTTATAATGTGATTCTTCTTGCGAAACTATAACTCTTGGTCGTAAAGCCATGTTAAATAAGATGGCTATTTGTCTACCTACATTTGATGCTTTCTAATGAGTATGTGGTGTTCTTATAGTTAAAATATTTCCTTGTCATTTTAGATTGCTTAGTTGGTGGTAACCTGTGGTAATATGGGTGTAGATTTGAAAACTTTCCTTGTCTTATCATGTGAAGTAAAATGTTTTCACCAAAACAACAAACATTGTTAAACCCTAGTAGAATAGTAAAAGTAATTATGTTCCCTTAATGGGCCTTCCTTGTAACTTATTTTGAGACTTGTAGAGACCCACTAGAAATATTTGATGATCCTTGTAATTATTTGGAAAACCCTTGAAATATCATTGTGATCCATGTTGGTTGATTGTTTCCTAGTTCTTACAAAAGTAATAATGTGTTTTCTATGTTGAATGTCCCTTGTTTTCCTTAGAATTAAAAATGTGATGTGTTGATTTACCTCTCTCTCCCATAAAATTAACAGTGTGATATGTTTACCCTTCCTTCTCATTAAATTTTTAATTGACAAGTTGACTCACCCAAACATCATAAAACTATAATTGAGGAGATTTGGCCTTAAAGCTTAACAAATAAACTAGAACATAGAAAGAGAAAATGGTCCTTACTTTAACCTTGGTAGATTAATAGAAGAAATAAAAACCATGTAGAACGATAGAAAGGGAAAAATTTGTCCATCTACCTCCCTAGGAATAAAATAAATACTTTTTCTCTTTTTTCGCCTCTGAGAATGGCAAGATATCATGCCCCCTTAGTGGTCCTTATAACACAAAGTTGTGATGTCTTAATAGGAAGAAGTTTAATTAAGAAATCTCATAAAAGAATGTGCTTAGAAAATGAAACTACAAATTTTTAATAAATTAGTTGAGTTATAAAATAAGTAAGATTTATGTGTATTGAGTGTAATGTTTAGTTGAACCTGTAGTTATGTCACCTACCTAAAATTGTGAAACACCTGGTGGATAGAAATGTGTTCTAGTTGCTTAATGATTTCTTATTCATAGATGTATGTGCCTTTCTTGTTGGAGTTTTGGGTCATCATACCCTTATTGTCTCGTAGCTCGACGAGTGTGAGTTTTTGTCCTTTAGGATTGAGACTTATCTGTTGTTTAAGAAGTAACGTCCTTGCGTGTTGTCTTGTCCTTGAAGACCTAATTTATTGTAATTTTAAGGAAACATATGTTAAGGATATAAAATAACTTTGGTAAGTCTTCTTTTCTTCATATTTTCTTGGGTCACCTTGTTATTGTTGCCCCTTTTCCATTAGGATGGAAAGTGTAAGATGATATTATTTTCTTCGATATGATGCACCCTTGGATTGTAGTTGGGACCCATGTTACTTGTTCTTCTCTCTAGCAACCTTGAGTGGTCCTTGGTGTTTCTTTTTCTCTCTTTATGGTTATTCGATCTTGAGTAGGAAATAATATAAATAAATCCCATTGTGCTATAATTTATGGTACTTGTATTGATATGTTAGTTCTTTGGGACACACACACACACACACACACATATATCTTTCTTTTTCTAAATGGTTGATGTCTCTAGATTTGGTTGGTGTGGTGTGTTCGATTTTTTTAAAAAAGTATAAAAATTAGACTATAGGAAAACTTGTGGTCTTGACTTCACTTTTGTTACCATGAAAAGTTAATTGTACCCTCTCGGGTTATAGAAGTGTTTTCCTTGAATAGTTCCTTGATTTTAAATGCTTTGTTGATTTAGGTGTCCTTGTTGATTAATCTCATCCTGTGTGGTCCCACTTGTTCCTCGTGTAAATTTGGTCATAGTTGATATTTGGTAGCCTTGTCTAGACAAGAAACCTTGAAATCATGGCTTGAACTTAGTAGAAACCTTAACTTTTATTATTTTAGTATGTTGTATTTCTTGGGAAATTATGTGGTCATTCTCAAACTCATGGAATTATCCTTATTATTTCTCTACTTGGTGGTTACTCTTAAGAATATTTTTAACTCTTCACGTTATATTATTATGTGTGGTATCTTGGTTGATAGCGTAAATTTACTCTCTAGATTTAAGTGTTCATAGCTTTGCATGTAGAAAGTTTAGATCTCATCCTTGCGAATCTCCCTTCTTCTTGCTGAATTGTATTAGACCAAACATAGGTTCTGTACACCCACACTTGTTTGAAACAAGAAATCCCATAATAGAGTGATCCTTTTTCTATTGCATTTGTTCTGTCTCTCTTTCTAGTGAATTCCAAGAGGAATTCGAGTCTAAGGGGAGGGGATTTAGTGCCCACTTCCCTTCTAAACTTTTAAATTGATCATGATACTTCCGACTATATTATGGACATTATTATAGTTTTGATTTGGTATGGTGTTAGATGTCGAGATCATGGATTATTGTTGACTCTAATTCATATATGATGCATGATGATTATTAGAGACATTTTATATAGAAGTTGACATGCTATTTAGACATGGTTATATATATATATATATATATATATATATATATATATATATATTTATGGATATTGTTAGGATATATGTGATATTTAGATATATTGCGTAGTGATATTTAGAGAAAGTTTGAATTTAAAATTGATGATTAGATAGTTCTTGATGAAATTATAAGTGATATTGTTGATTGTATGGATGTTGTTGTGATTCATATATATATTGATGATTTTTAAATTATATTATATTCATTTGGATGTTCTGATATGGCCACGAGGCCAAAGGGGTATTTGTATTGTTCATGTTAAAAATATCACAAAAACATCGGGGATTGGAGACCAACCAAATTGGAATTCTAGATGAATTCAACAAGGTCACCATGGCAACTTGTATTGTTCGTGTGTGTGTGCTTGATTGTTAGGGATTCCCATGGGGAGGGGATCACCTTTAAATAGGACCAAGGGATTATGTGTATTTATTTATGTGGTTCCTTTGTTTATGTTTCCATGTTTTTATTTTGTGGTGCATTGACCCTTTCATTATTCATTAAATGATGTGTAATATGGTGAGTAATCATTTTGTTAAGTTAATTAATTACAATATATCATAGAAAGTAATTAATAGAGTTTTTTCCTTGAATTAAAGTGTTGTAAGAGATGTGCAAGTGATGTGTAAGTTAACTTTTGAGTGTGAAACACTTCACCTTCTTGGAAATTTGAATTTTTTCTTGGAGGCTGATTTTGGAGGTTTGTGGGATAAGTTAAACTTGTCCCATACCTCTTAAATTTAATTACCAACCATACCTATGGTTAAAGAGTTGAAATTAGACTTTTATAATGTTTTTGAGAAGGAAAATTGTAGGTTTTAATTGCACTTTTCTTACATGTTTTAATTTTAGTCCTTTGGGGTGTGGGTTGGATTTGAGGATGTGAGTAAACTGTCATATTATTCACCCATGTATTTATTATGAATTAGAGTATGAAGTTTAATTTTGGGTTGGGGTTGAGGTTGTGTGATGTGGCATCCTACATGGATTCACCTGATCCTTTTCCCTTCCCTCTTCTATATAACTCCAATTCCTTGCCTTGTTTTGTGGGGATTCACTTTGGAGACTTCATTCTTGGCCAAATTCCTTACTATTTTGGGAGCTCTTGCTTCGGAGAAGTTTGAATATTGTTGCATGCTTGTTGTTTAGTGGATTTTTGATTGTTGCTTGGAAAAATCTATTGTTTGGAACTTGGGAAACTCCATCGTGGAGAGGTAAGAGCTTGGCTCTTGAAATTTTCTTCTTTTATGAATATAAAAGTTAATGTGTGAATGTTTTGGCATGTGTGTGGACTATTGGGTAGATGGCCTAGGAAGCGTGTAGGATAATACTATGGGGTTTATTTTGTGGGAGGCACAAATGTTTTTTAGGGAGGTATAAGGGTGGATGGAGTTGGGATTTGGGTTCCACCTTACAAAGAAATATCTTGCATTTATTTACTCATTATGGGGTGCCATAAGAGGTTGGGGAGGCATAAGGAAATGTGAGGAATAAGAGGTACTTGGGGGAGGCATAAGGAATGTTAGGGTTGTGATATACTATATTTTGATGGTTTGTAATTCAAGTGGTGATACCCATTTCCCCTTTTGGGAGGTATAAGAAGCATCCCCCATAGTTTCTTGCTCCTTTGGATTTCTTGATGAAGCCTCAGTAATGTTTTTCATGATTTAATGTAGTTGTAAACTACATTCTATTTTGGATTGTGTTTTAATTGTGAAAATGAATTGCTTGTGTGTTTGTGGAAGCTTGTTGTTGCCATATGTTAGATCACATATTTTATTACATTTTGGCATTGGGGCTCGGGGCGATAGAGAAGGATGGATTATCTCTTTTCATTAGATGTTTTGGTTGGGTGGAGAGCTTTTCCTTTCCTTTGTTATTGTGACCAAATTGGAGAATGATGGAAATTCATATTGCTGTTCTGGAATTGAGAAAGAAGACAATTTGACATTCCTTGTTGAGATCATTTCTTAATGTAACCTTTTCCCAATTGAAGTGGATGATATTGTATATTATTTGTGATGGAAATATTGTCCGTATGGGCTATAAAAGTTGTAAATTAAATTGTGAAAGAGATATACTCTATTATATGCTTTTTGAATAAATGTTTTTGAATATAATATGTTATTTGTTTTTGAATAAATGTGAATAAAAGAGTATTGTGAATGATTTCTAATACTTAGAAGATGATAAATGGAAAATAAATCCTTAGAATTAGATCTTTGTTAGATATTTTCAAACTGGAAAATAATTATCAAAAATGTACATAACGACCTATAGACTAGGAAAGACTTTTTAAACATTAATAAAAACTAATAAATATCAAAATGATCCCACACAAACTATAATACTTAAGAAATTTTCATCTAACCTTTCAAAATTGGGCTCAACCAATTTCTCGATCGTGTTGCTATTAAATTGGGGAAATTTCAAATTGATCTTCAATCAAACAATTTAACCATTGAAATCTATTCTAAAATATACCAAGTAAAATCCTCCATGCCTATTTGGATAGTGGAAAAATAATTAATGACAAATTTGAACAAAATTGATAAGTTAAGAATACCAGTTCCTTTTCTAAGTGACAGAAAGACGTCTTCTCAAAATTGACCATTTAAAATTTATCAAAATCAAATCCCTAAGGTTTTTGTGCAAAGACGACATTGAGAGCTTTATAGAAATTCCTTATTTGCCAAAAAACTCGAGTTCCCAATAAAATGTTATGGCCTTCTCAAGTTTTTAGTTCATTTCGGGCTCAAAGAATCTAACTATCAAATTTAATTATTAAAATATTTTTGGGTGGACCCATGGGCTAAAACTTTACTTTTATGTTTTTTTCCAAAAGGCACAAATTCATGAAGTTTCCCATGACTCCACTAACTCATGAAGCCTTCATTTTATCTTAAAATGATCTAAGTCGAAAAAGTTAGTAGGAAATTTTTCCTCCGTGGGCCGGCCGCCATGTAGCCAATCATTGATCGACATGTGGCTTCATTGGGCATCGACGGAGGCTTGGATAGATTTTAATCTTAAGCACTTTCAAAAATAAATTTGGAAAAATTTATAGGGTTTCCCATGCCCCACCAACCCATAGCCAATTAGGAGCTGCCAGTATCTTCTTGGGCATCGGTGGAGGCACGGATCCTTTTAAAACCTTAGCTCTTTCAAAAGAATTTTTTTGGCAAAATTTCTTAATTTCTTCCATCGGCCCACCAACCCACAGTCAATGGTTGTCTAACATGTGACACCTTATGGTGTCGATGGAGGTGCGGGTTGTTTTAAACCCTTAACGCTCTTCTTGCAAAAAATCTAAATTTCCTAAGTTTCCCCACCGGTCTATTTTCCCTGCGTGAATCAGGGCGTGACATGTGGCGCACTTGGCATTGTGCAAAGGCATAGATTATTTTTATCCCTTAGTGCCTTTTGGCAAAAAAAGATGATAAAATCCTTAAAATTTCCCGACGGCTTGAATTTTCACGAGTTTTGAAATGCCGACACGTGTCCTTTCGGGCTCGCGGGCGTGTGGAGGCAAATCGTGCTTTGGTCCAAAAAGGGAAAAAATGCTAAAAGTTCTTCCCTTATCCACCGGCCCGCGTCTTGAAAATTTTTCTTCCGATCTCCACCGGTCCACTTCTTTCTTAGGGTGAAATTTCTCTCCAATGTCCACAGGCCCGAGTTAGGGAAAATTTTCCTCCCGAGGACCGCAAGCCCACTCTTGGGTAAAATTTTCACCCCAAAGCCTGCCATCTCATAACTTGAGAAATAAGAAGAGTTAGGACTTCTTTATATTAATGGAAAGGTGAGGAAATTTCCTATCTAATGGGAATGGTTTTGGGAAGTTTTGAGTGTGTTAAATATAAGAAAAATTAGGTTGAATATTTAACCGAGTTCTGGGAGTGGGTAAGTATGAATTTACTCTGATAATTTTAATATGTATTCTTTTTCCCCACTGTAATTAAACCTTTCTCTTGTCTTAGATCTTGTGGAATTAAATACCTTGGGTATTTAATTGTTTTGGTCCCTTAACCCTAAAATTTTAATTAGGGAATATTTAGCTAAAATTTCAATGTAATCAATGATTAAATTAATCACTAAGGAGATTTGAGCTAGGTGTGGACTTATTAGACTTGTTACTTTATAATATGGAATTAGTAATTATTATAATGGGAAAATTTATCAGTTAAATTTAATTTTCTTTGAGACTTTGGTTGTTTACAACTTTTTAAAAAAATTAAAAAATTTATTCCATAATTTTGTAACTAAACCTAGGTTGTTCATGGGTCTCAAGTGGGAGATTATAGTGGGTGTTACATCGAGTTATATATTGTTGATATTGGATCATGTTATATGTATCATTGGTAGAACATATGTGGTAAATTCTTATTTAGGTGATATAGTTTAGTTGTTTTTGTTTTATGATTTATATGGGTATTTTAGCATGTCGAGGAAATTTGAGGTTTGCATTGAGTGTACAAGATTTACATGTTACACCACTTGACGGATGTGGGACTTAGTTATAGTACTACAAAGGATGCCTAAGCCGTCTTGAAAAACCCTTTAATTGACCTTGTTTCATTTTGGCCATTCTTTGCAATTGGGGAATTTTGTTGATTCTTGCATGTGAATTTCATTAATTCATATTTTTATTTTCCTAACCTTGAACATCACGGTAAAATTTAAATTACTTCATATGTAGCCTAATTTGGATTTCTTTCTCCTAATAAGGTAATTTACGATGATTTGTGTTATGGGATGTTTAAGTGTCTTGAATTTGTTTAGGGATATCTTGTGAGTTGCTAAGAAAATTTGAGGGAACCATTCCTCACCTTGATTTTCTCAATCAAACTCCAAATCCTAAATTTAACCTTTAATGGCATTTGTGATGGTGTGTATTAAAAGGAAAGTGTCTCCTAAACCCTAAAAATTGTTCATGGGACATAATGTATGGATGGGGAATATTTTTTGTAAACCCAAAAATCCTCTTCCCTACTCCACCTACTCTCAATTCACTATCTACATATTTTCCATGTCTCCCATGTATGAGATTTTGATTATGTGTGGGCTTTGGGGGCTGATTTGGAATTTTTCCCTTCTTGCATTTATTATTTTTGGGAAAATTGAAAGTGACTTTTGTGACATGGAGGTTTTAAGTAGTTGTAAGATTGACACATTTCATGCTCACATGGGTTTATGAGATGGATCGTTTTCCTATATCTTGTTTGAATTTTTAGGTTTAGGGTTTTTTTTGTTGAAAACCTTGGTAGGGAGCTTTGGAGCTTCGGAAGAAAAATATCTTAGAAATTTTAGACTGAAGTTTGGAGTGTGAAGTAGGTATCACAAATAATTTTATTTTCAATTAGAAAATGTATTTTTATGGGTGTGGATGTATGATTTGTATTGTTATATGTGTGGGTTGGTTTTGGGATCCTTGTTGCTTTTGATTCCTTGTTTTGTTTCAAAAAATTTCATTGATGTTCTTTTTGCTAGACTCCTATGGGTTGTGGATTTGGAATGAGAGGGGACCCTCATCTTCATGTCTTCCCAAGGAGGCCATGAATGTTTTATTATGACAGGAGGAGATAGAGGAGGTATAAGGATTGGGTGTTTGTGATGATTTTTAGAGATACTCTTGTGAGGAGGTATTCATAGCACTCTTGATATAAAATATTTTAACACTATGTAGTCCTTATTCCGTTTTCCCATCCTCATTTTTTGGGTGTTTTTAGTGGATTTGTGTATGGTTAAGTTACATTTTTTTTTCACTTGGCCATCCTTGGTTTAGTGCTTTCAAAATCCAGTTTTTCCCTTGGCATATTTTGTAGCATGCTATACCTTTTTACCATGCACTTGTGAGAGGCTAACATGCTCTTCCTTTTAGAAGAAGGCATTTGATGATGCCTATAGAATGGGAGGAATATCAAGCCTTTTATTGTGGTGTTTGGAGCACAATTATTGTGAATATTGGAGTTGTTTGTGGACTTCATTTAGATGATTGACTAGTTATATCTCATTACAAATAAAATTGGGCATGTTTGTCATTACTTGGGAGGCTTGTTATACTTTCAATTCAATAGTTATTTTCTATTTTTATAGGAATTGTGAAATATATATTTCTTATTATGAAAGTTTGTAATATATAGATTATGGGTTTGGGAAGGATTTTTATCCATTTTTCTTTTATGGGAAACATGAATGCTTTTTTGTTCCTCATTGTCCGGTTTCTTGTATAAGGTTGTTCCTTCTTTTATGATTTATAAAAATGAATAAATAAAAAGTATTCTAAGTTGTTCTAAGTTGTTATATCACATTTTACTTGTTTGCTTTATCTTGATGGAATAAAAATATTTTAATCATTCTTAATTTATTGTTGTATTAAAGAGATAAACTTGGTTTTATGAATTTTGTAAAAGAAGGAAAGATTTTTATTTTATTTCTTTTTCTTAAGGTTAAACATAAAATTTGAAAATTAAATAAGAAATTTTTATTTTGGCAATAGCTTAAAAAATGGTATTTTGGAATTATGTTATGTACCATTCCTTCTATTGTCTCAATAAGATTTTGTATAATCATTCAAGTGACCAAAGGTATTTTTTTACATTTATAGATCTTGAGAGACTTAAAAATAAGTTATCTTCTCACCCCGAGGAAACCATATTTTTAGTAATGTAGTGCCTACTCCTCTTTAACATTGATCTTACTATGATTTTCCTTACCTTGGATTGGAGGCCCGAATTTGTCATCATAATTGATCATTAGACATTGATATATTGACATTATTATATTTTATTAGTATTTTGATACACATTATAGATATTTGATTCCGGTTATGTAGTGACTCGTGTAACATCCCACAAATTCAACAGTATAAAAAAACATTAATCCTTAAATAATTATTGATAAAGTTGCGTAATTTTTATAGTTTTAAGTCACAAGGGTGTCAAACCCTAATATATGTTTAACTAAGTCCTACTAGAAAAGTTACATTTCTGAATAGATCTACTCTAGATTATTAATTAATTATTCATAAGCAAGTTCTGATTTTAATTTAACTATCATCATGTAGATAAGTGTCCATTAATTTATTTTACTAGGTTAAATAGTTTCCTATTAGGAATTATTATTCAACCCACACTAAATAACCCTTTCACTCAATTACCTTAGTTCTCTTAAATCATTTTCCTTTAAGCCCATTTAAAAAATTACTAACACATACTACGAACTAAATAATTAACTTAACATACAAGGGTATTAAATGGCCCCATTCACCCATTTAAACATACCTTTAAATTATTTTTGAAACCCATAATATTCATTCTTACCTAATAATTATAGGGTTGATTCGTAACCCTTGGATCAAATCAATTGTGACCACTAGATATTAGGGTTCCATACCAACCCTAACTATCCTTATTAAAAAATATTAAACCTTTTTCCCTAGCCTCCCCATTTGGTGACTTTTCTTTTGTTTAATTTGCAGGTTGGAGAAATGGAAGCCATGGGAAAAAGGAAGGGAGAACCATGGAGGAATTCACAATAATCATGATTAGTTTAGTTTGGATTATGGATTTATTATTGCACTAATTTTTATTAGTGGATTGTCGGGGTTCTTGCCTAAATCTTGAATGTTTACCTAGTTATTTATTCTTTTCTTATACTCTACTTAGGTAAAACAATTTTTCCATTTAATCCAAAAGATTCCATACATTTAAATTTCCATTTCAAGATTTACAAGTTTAGAACAATGAATTTATGCCCTTATGGCTTGTTGGTGATTTCCTCTACAAATTTGTAGGCTTAAATTTTTAGTAGAGAATTTTCTAAATTTATCAATCACAGATTTGTATTTTTCACCGTCTCTCGATGAAACCATTGCCCAAAGCAGGCCAACAGTCGTGGGACCACCTCCTACCTATGTGACAATTCATGAACCACTGTGTTGCAGGGTGGAGGTTTAGAGATAGCCACTCTACACAGAGCGGTGATCTTGTTCTTTGAAAATAGAACCATCAATTCCACAATTTTTCCAAAAAATTTTTTTTACTAGAGTGTTTTAAAGGTTATCCTTAGCTTGAATTTATATTCCATGACTTAAATCACTAAATTGTATAGATTTTCCAATTCAATATAAACAAGAATACAACTACAAGATCATTTTTATTTTCATCCAACAAAATTTCTTTCAAGTTCAAAAGTAGAAATGAAGCTTAATCTATTCCTAGTATTTTTGTTTACCTTTCCACAACAAAATGCAATTTTCCAACAAAATAACTCATTATAATTCATTTCATCTTCCCATTTATACTATAGCCATCTACTCAAGGAAATCACAAGAAACTATTATAGATTTAATATTTACTAAGAATACTTTCTCAATGATTTACAACTTACTAGTTTTCCTTTCATTTTACAACAATGCATCTTCAACAAATAATAATGAAATTTCTGTTTCTTTGAGCATAGCTCATTTCTTTCAAAGCAAGGAGCCTTCTTTTCCACCATACATTACAACTTAATAACAAAATATACAATAAAACTTTTCTTTCAAATAAAATTCTAGTATTCTTCCACCTTAAGTGGGGATTACCAGAAAGGTTCTCTCATAAGGAAGGATTTCTTAGTCTTCTACAAGTGCTCCAAGTTCCAATTCTTCCACAAGATCTCCACCATTTTTTCACTTTAATCACAAAAAAAAAATTGGGGCAGATGTAACACTATCCACCCAACTAATAATCCAATGAGGAGGAAAAACCATCCTACTCATTCGCCCTAGTTCCCAACGGAAATGTAATAAAAGATGGATCCAACTCAATGACAACTATAAAAAATCTTCCACATCACAATAAAAATTCCACAACCATGCCAAAACACATTCAACACAAGATAAAATCTCAAGAATGAAACTTAAAAAAATATGCAAGGTTTGAAAATGCAAAGCCAATGGAGCAAGGATCTATGAGAAGATCACTTATGCCTCCCAATGGGATTAGGTGAAAACATTAAAACCTTTCAAAACGCAACTCAAAACCCCTATAAAAATATTATGCCTCCTCTCAGATCCTCTTATATCTCCTGCATTCTCTTATGTCTCTATACAATCTATTATGTCTCCCTCAAAAGAATCAAGTAAGAAATGCGGGCATTCTCTTATCCAAGGTGGGGCACCCAATCCAACTCGCTTAAAAATGTAAGATAAAATATTATGCCTCCCTACATATAAAATCCTCATAGCCTTCTCTTACACGATACTTAGGCATTCTATCCAAGAACCCAACAAGCATACTAAAACATTCACATATATGCAATACATACATAATAAAACAAAAAGTAAAAAGAGTGTAGCTCCTACCTTTACATGGTAAGAACTAGATTGAGGAATCACACTCCAATCTCCTTCAAGACCAATCCAACTTCAAAAAATCTCTATCTCCAAAAATAGAAGAGTATAAATGAAATGAAGTAACCCCAACGAAACAAATAAACTTGCATAAATAGAAGAAGGAGAGAGGAGGGTGAGGTGGATCTATGTAGGATGCCACATCACTTATCCTCAAATCAACATCACACATCAAAAATCAACCCCAATGCAATATAAATTTTTGGTTGAGAGGAATGAAAAGTCTCTTACACACAGAATCCAAACCCACACTCCCCGGGGACAAAATTTAAAACTCATGTAAGAAAAATGTAATTAATGTCAATTTTTGCCTTACAAAACACATAATGGGGTCTATTTCTTACCCCATAATGTATAGGTAGGATTGGTATAAGGAATTAAGAGGTGTGGGACAAGCTTAGCTTGTCCCTAAGCCTCAAAAATGGCCCTTAAGCCCTAATCCAAAATTCCAAGGTAAGGTAGAGTGTACAACACTCAAAGTCATTTATCTTGAATAAAAATCACATAGTCCAAAAGACCAACAACTCTAATAAATGAATTCATTTGTAACATCTCGATATAGCTTAATAACATGATTATATTAATCGATAAAGTCACATTAATCAACAATGATTAAATATATTGCATCAAATTAAATCACATACTCTACGATAAATAAAATAAAAAGGTTAAGATCAAATATCTTTCAAACCAAAACAAGATTTCCTTCATATATGATCAGTCTCTTCCGAGTGGTTCTATTTTCTGGAACAACCTTCTTCGCAGCAGACACATTCTCTCTCAGGGGTGTAGCTGGAAGCTTGGAGATGGACAAAACATAAACTTCTGGACTGATAAGTGGACTGATTCTAACTAGATTTCTGCTTATGATCACATTAAAGATAGCTTAATTACAAAGTATGGGCACAAAATCCAGGGGTACATTGAGAGGGATGGAAACAAAAGAAAATGGAAACAACTAAAAGTGGAGAATGATAGTATACAGGCTGATATTTCATCTTTACAGAATCAACTTTCTCTAATCCATATAAGTAATCAAAATCTTAAGGATGAACTCATCTGGAAAGATTCTTTTGATGGGGAATACTCTGTTAAATCAGGATATAATTCTTTCTTTGTATCCATGGAAAGTGAAATTAAGTGGCACAAGCTGTGGATGCCGAGTTAACCCCTAGAGTGAACTTCTTTTGGTGGCTAATTATTAATGGCAAGATCCTAACTAATGACAACCTCATCAAGAAGGGATTCATCATGCCGAATAGATGTTGCATGTGTCAGAAAGAGGCAGAAGATATAAAGCATTTATTCCTCCATTGTGAGATTGCTTCCAAAATTTGGCAGCTTGTTTTTGCAAAATTTAATCTGAGATGGATTTTTCCCCTTACCTGTCTTCAGGCTCTGGGAGCAATGGGACTCTCCGTTTAAGCATTGTGTGGTGAAAATATTGTGGCAACTTGTTCTACCCCACACTATGTGGAGAATTTGGAAGGCTCGTAATGATAACATTTTCAGAAACAATAGACAGGCTTGTAACAAAGTCTACAAGGAAATTATCATTGTTGTGCAAGATAATATTGCTAGATTTAAACCCCCTAAAAATAGACTTTACCCAGAGAATGAAGAATACATCCTGACTGATTGGAATATTGACATTGTCAATAGGAATAACAATGGTATTGATAGAAACACAGTCCGATGGATTAAACCTCCCACTGATTGGCACAAGTTAAATTTTGATGGGGCCTCAAAAGGCAATCCGGGAGACTCTGGAGGAGGGGGAGTCATCAGAGATCAAAGAGGTTGTTTTGTTGCTACTTTTTCTGGGAGAATGGGCAGCAGACTAATCATTATCCGAAGCCATGGTGGCTCTTTGGGGTATAAGACTTGCCAGAGATTGTAATATTCCAAATATTATAATTGAAGGTGATTCTCTGAATATCATCAATCTTTTAAATAAAAAGCAACACCCCAGCTGGTCTATCAGGGATTCTATTGGGGAAGCTATTGATATATGCAAGAGCTTTGAAAATGTTCAAATCACCCACACCTATCGGGAAGGAAATAGGGTCACTGACAGTTTGGCTAACCGGTGTTAATAATTCCTTTCAAACTTGGCTTAGGGGGGACGTTCTACCCGCTCAAATCAATAAAGCCATAATCATTGATCTACATGGCAGTGAAAATCAACACTAACGGCTGTAATTTGGACGCTAATGTGTGGATCCTCAAGTACATTATGATGACATCACAAAAGATATGGATGATTGATGCGATCTGTGCGGGATGGACTGTCATCATTTCTTGGCATAGGAGGAAAGCCGAGGAGCGGGGCAATAATAACAAGTATGGCATAATAATTAAACCTGCTTTCACGGAAAGGAAAGATTCAAATACCAAAATCAAAGCTCTACCTGTCCCGCATAGTGGTAGCTTTTTTACTATTGAGAACAGGAAAAGGAGCAGAGGAAACATGGGGGGTCCGCCTTGCAAAACTGAACCGACCCACAATCCTATGTGGAAAGAGAATACAGAGCTTTGGAATTACCTGCAAATCGGGGTTTGTCTAATTTAATTGAAAGGATTCAAGGCTTCGACCAAGACATTTCTATCAGATTCACCCAGGGATGGAAGAATAGGATTGTCAAATACAGTAACATGGAGATGGAAATCACGGAAGAGCTCATCACCCAGATCACGGGCCTCAGCCTGGAAGGCACCAAATTCTTCAATAAGAAGGTGGACAGGGAGGTGGAGACCAAGAAATTTCTGGACGAGGGGGAGAATCTTGAATTCGTGACTGCTGGCATCAAGGTGGCGTCGATTCCTGAGCCTTTTGCTGAGCTTGCCAGGATGGTGGTTAGGTATGTAACTCTTGAAGGAAGATTTGTGACTATACCTCAAAAACATCTGATATTTCTAAATCACTTTCGTAGAAATATCATCATCAACTTTCCTCACTATTTGATAAACTCGCTAGAGAAATCAATTAGGGAAGTTCAGAGCCACTCTAGGGCTGTCCCTTTGCACTAGGGACTTATCCTCCTGATCCATCGCCACTGTTCTAGCTGCCCCCGTGAATCCTACCCCACCTCCTTCCTCCATACCTCCACCTGCTCGCACCGCTTCCACTCCCCTTCTTTGAAAAGAAAGATTGAAGCTGCTGCTTCCAACAAGAAAAGAAAGAGCATCAAAGCTAAAATCCCTGCTTCCCAACGGGTCCTAAGGAGCCACAAAGACCTGGAACTTTGAAAACCTCCTGCATATTAGTAAACCGGTGGACGATCCCAAGGAGGAGGAATTGATGGACAGAGTGGAAAGATTAGATAAGGATATACAAGAGCTCAAAAGGACTATAAAAAATATGGAAAGAGCTAAGGGAAAAGGGATTCTTCAAAGTGATGAGGAAGAGGGGGTTATTGCTGAAGTCTTCAAGAAGTTACAGTCCTTAGATGGCAGAATGGGGAATGCTAAAAGTCACAATGACTGCATATTGTCTACCCTCAAAAGCATTTATAATTTCATTGAACAACATGTTCATAGTGTCTGCAATTTAAGTGGGGTTAATGAGGACATTTGGGGCCCTAAAGAGAAAAGGGATATTGCAATTGCTCAGGCGGATATGCAAGACTCCTCTCAGGCCACTGCCATTGCCTTCTTCATGTCGCTGCAGGCTATCAAGACCAAGATTGACAGGGCTATCAAGTAATGGAGTTCTTTGTGATCTTTGTTTTTGCTCTACGAAGTTCTTTGTTATCTGGCGATTACAATGCTTTTTTTGGTGGAGCTCTATATGCTGTTTCTCTTTTGGTTACTTTTTGATCTTTTCTGCTTCTTTTTGGATCATTGTACGTTTGGATCCTTTTTTCACTTATATTGTCATATTTGGCTATTGAGCCCTCTTTGGTTGGTAGTTTTTCCCTTCTCTGGGCTATTTTTCTCACCTTTACTATCTGGCTTTTGAGCCCTTTTGTATACAGGGTATAGTCCCTTCAAAACTATTTGCCCTTAATAAAAAAATAAAAATAAAAAGGGAAATAATTGCACACATGCCTATGGTCAAAATTGGAGGTCATCCCCATGGGGACCCCCTAAATAAATAAACAAACAAAATAACAACATTACACAAGTTGCTATGGTGACCTTCGTTGTATCCATTTACTATTATATTGTGGTAGGTCTTGATCCCCCTTTTTATTGTTGTGATATAATTACCCATGCAAAATCACGCAATACCTCCTTCGACCTCTTGGCCGCATTAAATACATCAAAGGTAAAATATGCGCACATATATCAATAAAAATGTCTACATATAATTAATTCATAATATAGACTAACAATGCTATCATTTGTCTAAAATTTTAACATCTCAATTCTACATTTTTATCAATATCAACAAGATCACGAGATTAGTTCAAATGATAAATCATAGTCAACATGATGAGAATTCCAAATGTCAGTAATACATATGCCAACAACACATCATCATCATCAATATAAAATGTCTCTCTCTATGCCTCTAATAATCCACACAAATCATACTATGAATCACAATCCATCAATATTCAAAATATCTCTATCATCTAACATCATGCTAAACCAAAATGATATGATAACATCCATGTCTATAGTCAACAATAATAAAAATAAAAATATAATAAGTGTCAAAGAGGAGTGGGCACTACATCCCCCTCCCCTTAGACTTGAATTCCTCCTAGAAGTCATTGAAATAGGTGTGGAAACTAGACTCATAACAACGTAAATCCTCCCATATAACAACGAGTCTCATGATATCATAACAATGGAATCATAGCTGATCAATCTTTCATCCTTGAAGGCCTATCTTCCTGCACTCTAAAATACACCAAGCTCTTCCATCATCTTCCCCTACTCGTGGACTTGCAATACGGTCCAATCCAATACATGAGATGGATCTAGGATATATCTCCTCGAAACAGAGATATGTGAAACACATCATGAATGGAAGAAAATATGAGTGGCAAGGCTAGACGGTAAGCTATGGGACCGATCTGCTATAGGATATCGAATGAACCCACGAATCTAGGAGACAACTTAGAGATTTTCCCGTAATAGATAGGACTCTTACGAGGTCTAACATGAAGAAACACCTTCATTCCAACCTCATAACTATGGTCAATTCTCCTATGATCTACATAATTCTTTTTCCTGTCATGTGCCTCCTACAACCTCTAACGATCCAAAACAACCTTTGCTCTCCATGTCCTATAACAACTCCGGTCCAAGAGGTAGTCTATCCTCCAATCTGTCCTAAATCAATGGCATCCTAAACTCGCTGCCATAAAGTGCCTAAAATTGTGCCATACCAATAGAAATATTGAAGTTGTTATTGTATTAAAAATCAAATAAATAAAAGTACTCCTCCCACTTCATCGATGATCCATGATGTGCATCCAAAGCACATCCTCTAAAATCTGATTCACCCACTCTATTTTTCCATCTGTCTCAGGATGATAGGTTGTGTTGAACTTGATACTCATTCTAAGGGCATGTTGTATGGTTTTCCAGAAGTGTGATGTGTACAAAGGATCACGGTCATAAATAATCTTTCAGGAATCCCATGAATTCCAACAATATAATCTAGCTATACTCTTGCTCTTGCATTAGTGGTATAGGTGGTATTCACCAGAAAAAATGAGCAAGTTTCGTCAATCTATCCACCATGACCATGATAGCATCATGGTGGGACCTTGATGTTAGCATCCCTACTATGAAATCCATAGAAATGGTGTTCCTTTTACACTCACAGGATAACATGTGGGTAAAGAAGGCTAGCTTTGGATGTTGATGCTCACCTTCACCATCGACACTCTAAACATCATGACACAAACTAATCTACATATCTCTCAAGACCTATCAAATGGTATAGCTATTTCAAGGTGGCATGCATCTTCTTCACCCTTGGATGGGCTGAATAAGGTGCATGATGAGTGTCTGCAAGATATCCTATATCAAAATTCCATCCTTAGGTACATAGATCGAGCCTCTTGCCTTAATAGTATTTTGAATCTAATGTAAAACCATCAAACTTCATCTCAAGGGGTCTCTAATACTCAATCTCTGATCTAGCTACAAGTTAAAAACTATCCTTAGGAATCTATCACAAAATTATGCTCCGAAATATGTACCCACCGAATTACTCAAAACCAAAGTCTTTGTTTACTCAAAGCATCGGCAATAATATTATCCTTCCCCTTCACATGCTCTATCTCCATGTCTTATTCGGATAACAAATCTATCCAATGTAATTGATGAGTATTGAGATTTGGTTATGTGAGCAGTGACATAAGCTCAAATGGCTTTGTCCTAAGAATGAATCTCCTACCAAGAAGGAAATGTCTCCATTAAACCAAATCATGCACAACTGCTGAAAACTCAATGTCATGATTCGGATAATAGAGGTCATGATCTTTTATTTTACGAGACATAAAGGAAACCACATGGCCCTCCTACATCAATACCTCACTGAATCCTACTAAGGAGGCATCTATACAAATGAAAAGCTGTCCATTTTGATATGGGCTGTAAGAATCGATCTTGACATCGAGCATCCCTTGATGTATACTAAAGGCCTCGCTTATATCCATCGAACCAAACAAACTTCTTCCCTTTCCACTAAAGGGAAGTGATGTTTGTGTGCAATATGATAAAATTCCTCGATAAATCTCCTGTAGTAACCCATGAAACCCCATGAAATTGCACACCTCATTCGAACTAGTTAGTGCGGGCTAATCCATAATAGCTTGAATATTGGAAGGATCGACGGTGATACCTTCTGCAAAATAATCTGACCCAAGTACTACACTTCGACTAAAATAATGCACACTTCTCTAGGTTCCCGTAAAGATGTTGCTCATGAAGACACTACAAAATCTGGTGAAGATGTTGCTCGTGATCCTCATGCATACGTGAGTAAATCAATATGTCTTCAATAAAAATGAGCATGAAGTGATATAATAATGTTCGAGAATACCCCATTTATCAAACCCATGAATACCGGGGGATTCATCAGACCAAAAGGCACTATTGTGAACTCATAGTGGCCATATCTCATACGAAAGGTTGTCTTATGAATATCTACCTCCATGTTCCTTAGTTCATGGTACCTAAACTTAAGATAGATATTAGAAAATACTCTAGCCCCCTTCATCTAATCAAACAAATCATCAATACATGGAAGGGGGTAATGATTCTTTATTATTCTTGTTTCGGTAGACGATAATCAATACACAATCATAGAGATCTGTCCTTCTTCTTTACAAAAATCATTGGTGCACCTTAAGGGGATACACTACGATGAATTACGCCTTTCTCTAGAAGGCCCTTAAGTTGTAGAATGGAGATCACATAACTCAAGGGTATTCATCCTATAGGGTGCTTGTGAGATGGGCTCTACTCCTAAAACATAATCTATGTGAAAATATATCTCACGTGGGGTAGATAACCCCAAAATATCCCTTGGAAAAACATATAAAAACTTCTTCAAGATATGACTATCATTAAGTGATGGACCACTAGAATCATCCTCTAACCTTTCGTTAATTTTGATAACAAACAATTGACAACCTCATCACATGCACCGATTAAGTGCATTACGGATATGGTATAAATAGAGGTGGGTCTCTTAACTCCACTCCCAAATAATCTAAACATGATATTACCTTACTCTACAATCAAACCTAGACCTATGTGCAGATTACCAATCCATGCCAAAAATAATCCCATAGGAACCTAAAGGAAGGATGTAAAGATCCAAGGTCATTAAAAAGGGTCCTAGGTCAAGTATGATCTCCTTGAATAAGGATCCCATTGTGAGCTTGGCTCTGAAGCCATTTCCACATCCAAACTATAGTATTATCTAATTGCCACTAGCTTTGCATTGCTCTATTAAAAATGGGGAAATAAAATAATTTGAGGAGACTGAATAAAATAAAACAAGCAGTGATAGAAATGCCATCAATGTTACTGTCACCTCAATCACCATGCTCTGTGCTCTACACCGGTGGCTCTCGACCACTTCATATATCTAGTGGCTCCTAGCCATGTTGCCTCTGTAGTCTTTGAAAATGCTGCCTTACCCTTGTTGTTAGGGTTTTGAGGGCACTTTCTCTATTGATGCTCAATTACTCCACACCCATAACAAGTTCTAGGTCAACTCCAATGAGAAGTTTCTCCCGCAGGTACTCTAGTGGTTTGTGTCATGGATCCTGATGATCTTGTTGGTACCCAAATTTGTTCTCCTTTTCAAGCCAAGAAGCAACACTGATTCAACATGGATCTTAGAGGCAACTAGATCAT
Organism: Taxus wallichiana var. yunnanensis; assembly: GCA_018340775.1. Lineage (NCBI taxonomy): Eukaryota > Viridiplantae > Streptophyta > Pinopsida > Cupressales > Taxaceae > Taxus > Taxus wallichiana. The sequence continues at coordinate 955,231,266 of CM031239.1, read as the reverse complement.
AAATATTTGTTGTTTTGTAACAGGGGATGAGATCTAATTCTCCCTTTGGTACTTGGGTTTGTGGAGAGATGGGTAGCATCTTAAAAGGATATGATCTTATCCTAACTAGTTTAGGTTGTGCCTTTCAACCAAGGTAAGATAACCTATTTTAATTTTAAAGGAGAGATAGGTACCTTTATTTTCCATAAATTTTATAGAGAAGACCTTGGGGAAAATATGATCAACACACCGAGATCTACTCTCACAGAGTTGTCACTTCCGATCATGGAGATATCTTCACGACAAGGCAAAGGTTATTAGAAAAATTTGAGACCACCACTTGCTTCTACATGTTTAGGTGATGAGGATTGTGCATTGGCATACACACATGAAAAACAAGGGTAGGATGGGTAAGATTAGTTGTTTTTGAATGAAATTTTGGTGGGAGGTGGGGCATGGTGAAACTAGATTCACCAAATCCTTGAGGAACCTTACAAAATAGAAAGTCAGGCAAACAAAATGCCACAGAATAGATAAAATGTTTATTCAACTAGAATATGTGCTTCAATGAGGCCCAAATTTGTACTCTCTCACATAATCTATGGGATTATATCACAAAGGATCATGTTAGAAAACCCAACAAAGTATCAAGGTCTAAGCCAAATCACGCATAAGGCACACCCAAAGGCTTATAGACAATCTCTGTCAACAGATGAGAGAAAAGTAATTTTAAATCATTTATTCCAATCCCAAATGAAAGCTCTTATGAGAAATGGAATTACAGATGCCACTAAACTATCATAAGGATTGAGGCTTGTGTGATTGAATTAAATTTCAACACAAGATTGCAACAAAAACAAGAAAAACTATTTGCATACATTAAAAAGTAAAATCAACACATTTTTCTCAAGACAACACATAGAAATAACTCGAATTCGATTAAATCTATCAGTAGGGGAAAGTTTATAGAATAGTATCAGATCTTGTCAATGGCTGTATAGTTACAACCACCTTGACATGATCATATTTTAATACAAAAGATATATACAAGCTTCTTGAATGGTTTCTCAAAAGGGATGGGCTCTATCAAGCTTTTAATTAGAAAAATCAGTCCATACCCCTCACACTCCAACAACTCCCAACCATTTGCATGAAAAATTTATGCCATTTATAGCATTTACAATAGAGTCCCCTCTCCTAAAAGACAAAAAAAGTTAAATGCACTAGTGCTCGCCATGATTCTTTTGTGATTCTCAGAATCAAATCTGCAAGAAGTCTCCAAGTGCTCGAGGGGTATATTTCATCGAATGCCTCCCGCATTCAACTCCTTGCTCTGGTAGATCACTCTTCCTTCATTTTCCCAATCACTTCCGCCACTAAACTTTCAAATCTGCCCCTGCATGCTCAAGAGAGGAAAACGGAACATCCGATCAGGCACGAAAGTTAGACCATTTTAATGGCGAAAGACGTCCTCTAGATCTTCCCACCAAACTTTAGATATCAACATTAACTTCCTTCTCTTCTTGGCATGTAGAAAATACGAAGAAATCATGGAGACTCACACTTCTAGATGTGTTTCAGAGAAAAAGGGGGAAAATTAGATTTAGACTCACAACAGTTGTTGATCTATACATTGAATTTGAGTTGTCCACATGGCATATTCAAAATCTAGAATAGACCCGAGGGCTTCCTCTAACTTTTTACAACCTTTTGAAAAAATGGAAAAAAATTCCATTTTAACCCACACCTCCACCATCGAAAACGTTCGTGACACATGCCAAAATATGATTGGAGTAGAACCACGCTCAAATTCTAAAATTCTATTCTCTTTTTGGAAAATGAATTTTTTTCAAAATTTTCCCCATAGCTCCGCCCTTGGGAATGAGCCCGACACATTTCCTAATATGATTCAAGTGGAAACACACTTCCTTTTTAGTTTTGAACCCTTTTTCCCAAAAGGAAAATTTTCCAAAATTCCTCCAAGAGCCCGCACCTCCATTGTTGACCAGGGCAAAACATTGACCTGTTTCCTTCATCGAGCTTGCGGGCCATTTTGAAATTTTAATCCTTAAGGGAAAAAAATCCAAGTTACATCTGATGGCCTTCCTCTTTGAATTTTGAAACTACCACTCGTCACCATGGTGCATCTTAAGGTGGTCCCAAAAATTTGATACCTTGAACGAGCCGGGCTCGCCATGTGTCCTATTCCAACAAGGTTTGCCTAAATGCTTTAAGCTCAGTGGAAGGTGCCACATGTCAAGCTCCGAGGAAGTCTCCTTTTGGCCATTGAAAAGTCTAAGTACAATGCAAAGTGAGCAGAGGCCTCGACGTGTCAACTTGGTGCTTCTTTAGAATGAAACTCAAGGGTCGGTACCTGAGCATGTGTGTTCCTACACATGTCTCCATGGCGCAACTTCAAGATGGTGTCCCAAGTGGAGACCCTAAATGAGTGCAAGATCACCATGTGTCATCTTCCACCAAACTAATCCAATTGCATAAAAATTTGTCTATGTCTGGGCCAAGCAGCAGAACCTCCACATGTCCTCCCGACACTACTCTAAGGAAAAACCCAAAAGCAAATCTTCAAATGAGAATAGTTCCTCCACATGGACACATTTTAAGTTGAGGATTTTTCTGAATTTTTCTATGTATCCAACTGATTTTCTTCCAACCAAAATATGCCACATCCCCTACCGATTCTAGGATGCAAATTTGATAGGGAGAAATTCCCGTCAAACCATAAAAAATAGAAAACAATTATTTGAGCCACATAATGAAATTTTCTTCGAGGAAAAAGAGTTTAGGAATGTTACAAGGCTCAAATACGTTCCTCGAGGACACATAAATTCATTCTACTTTAAGTACTTAGTGAAAAAATACGGGAAGATGAATCCTGACCATGGAGAATAAAAACATGGGGGAAACTAAGTTTCTAATTGAACAGAGCACGAGAGACTCAAAATACAGACCCCTAAGAGATTTACAACCCAGGAACAAATTAAAAATGGCCACAAGGATCAACCAGGCACAACACGGGGAAGGAGAAAATGACAGAGGCTATAAATCAATAAGTTTTCAAAGGCACAAATGGGGCGAGACTATTTTGAGCACCAACACCGGCTCCGACTCGAGGATGGGCACTCCCTGTGAGTGCCACAAGAACAAAAGTATACCAAGTGCCAAAATATCCATTAAGCAATAGATTTATCTTATAGAGCATATAGATAGAGCCACCTTCAAAAACAGATAGAGAAACCAGCAAAAACATGTCACCGAGGACTAAAACGAGGAAAAACACAAAAACAAGGAACAACCAACAAACTATACATTGTACAGAAAATTTTGGCTTGATTTAGGGGAATCAATCCAAGAAATTCTTTAAATTCCTACCATTAACAGGAAATTCGAGCAATTCACCATCTAAGTCCTTGAGGAAGAAGGTGTGTTCACCAATCCTAATATCAATAGAGTAAGGGCCCATCCATAATGAGTCAAAATTGCCATGCTTGCCCTTATCCTCATGTCTTCTATCCCATAGCAGCACAAGATATCCAATATTGAAGGCTTTGGGAGTGATGTTCTTGTCAAAAACTTCTTCGCTTTCTTTCGAACGTTGTGTGCCTTTGGTGGGATGCCCTCCTCTCTTCATCAAGCTCAACAATTTGGTTAATATGAGCATCATAAGGACCTACCTCTTGATCTTCTAGCTGCTGGATGAACTGATAAGAAGATAATTTCATATGAAGGGGCAGCAAGGCCTGAGTCCCATACACCAACTCAAATGGAATCTTTCCAGTGACCCTCTTGATAGTGATCCTATCAGCCCAAACAACAAATTTCAACTGTTCACCCCACTTTCTCTTGTTCTGCTCCAATGTTCTTCTAATGATCTTCAACAAATTTTTATTATTGTACTCATCTTGTCCATTTCCTTGGGGATTTTAATTGGAGGCATAATTCAAGTTGATTCCATACTCCCTGCAGATTTCTACTAAAGATTTATCTCTAAATCTCATGGCATTATCGATTCAATCTTGACTAGCACCCCAAACCTACGACGATGTTGTTCAACACAAAGTCCATGACAACTTGGTGTGTTGCCTTCTTGGTGGGGATTTCTTTCACACATTTTGTAAAATAACCAGTTCTTTCTACAAGAATCCACTTGTGGCCAACACTTGAAGGGTCTAAAATTTAACCAATGAAATCCATTCCCCATTGCTTGAATGGAAATTTAATTGACACAGTGTAAAGGGAGGAAGCATGAAGCTTTCAGGTCTACTAGAGAAGCATTCACATCTTTCACATCTTCTAATCAAAAAGGTTACATCCTTGAAAATATTTGGCAACCAATAACCAGCCCTCGGGATCTTATGTGTTGTGACTCTTGTAGGAAAGTTCCCCCACAAAATCCTCCATGAGGTCAATAATTATCTCGGAGGATTCTTCTTTAGTAATGCACCTTAATATGACTCCCTCTGGGTTCTTCCAAGCTAACCCATAATCGGTGATGACATATTTCGGGAAGCCAACTTAAGAGATATTTTTGGTTCTTAATTAAATGCTCAAGGAAATTTAAATGTCTAAGATAAAACATCACATCCTTGTACCACTCGAGTTCATTGAATTTTCAAAAACACCTACCCTTTCTTCTTTTACCTCATTTACCTCAATAGTTTGCAAGTTACTCTCTACCATAACCTTAGCCAAACAAAACCTCTCACCAACTTCATGGTTTGGATGTCCATATCATATTCTTGTAATTTTTTCACCCATCTACATATTTTTCTTGAGACTTCCATCTCTGACAAGATGTCTTTTACCACGGTATGGGGAACATAAGCAACAACATTTGAACTTAGAATATAAGGCCTGAAATTCCTTTGTTTCTTTTACCAAGGAAAATGCCTACTTTTCCATGATAATGTACTTCATCTTAGACCCTGCAAGGCCTTACTTGAAAAGGAAGTGGCCATTTCATCCCCTTCATCATCCTTTTGTAGTAAGACATAAGAAATAGTGCTCTCAAGCAAAAGAGAACACTTGAAGGGGCTTCTTATAATCTAGAGCTGCCAACATAGATGCATTCTTGAGTGCCTCTTTAATCCCATTGAAATCTTGGATGGCAGCCTCCTTCCATTTCATGACACAGTATTTCTTCAACATGGAAGTAATTGGAATTGTCAACTCAACAAAGTTTGATATGAATCTTCTAATGAAATTTATTTTCCCAAAAAGGAATGAATTCCTTTATTAGTCTTTAGGATTGGGACCTTGCTGATGGCTTCTAATATTTTTGGATCAATCATCACTCCTTCTTGTGACACTATGTGACAAAGAAACTTTTCCTTCTTCACTCAAAAATGGAATTTCTTTGGATTGAGTGAGATTCCATATTCTCTACATCTTATCAGCATCTTCTCCAAGTGCAGCAGGTGATCAATTCTCTATCTAGAAAATACAATTACATCATCTTGATAGACTGTAATAAATTCATTGATGTAACCAGCAAAAGCAACATCCATTACTGTTTGAAAGGTGGCTCTAGCATTCATCAGACCAAAGGGTATCCTGACATAAACATAGGTCCCCCAAGGAGTAGTGAAGGTTATCTTGATCCTTTCTGATTCCTTCACCACAACTTGGTTATAACCAGAGAAGCCATCCAAGGTGAAAGTAACTCGAACCAATCAATAACTATAGCATGTGCTCCATGTTTGGTAAAGGTAGTTGTCCATCGAATCTTTTTCGATTCACGAACTCCACACACAACCTGATGTCACCATTTTTCTTTCTGACTGGTACTAGGTTTGCCACCCAAGAGGAATATCTTGTGGGCTGGATAATCCCTCCATCTCTTAGTTTCTTTAGTTCCTCTTACATTTTAAGAGAGAGAAGTGGATTGATTGGCCTCTTCTTTTGCCTCGAATGGTCTTTCATTAGATTATAAGGGGATCTCATGCTGAAAAAGGTCCTCTCTGTATGCCTTTAGTTCAAAGTAGGTCCAAGCCATGAAATCTTGGTATTTTTTCAACAATTGGATGTATGATTGTTTCTCCTCCTTGCTGATATTACTACCTAACCAAATTTTCCTTTGTTTCTCCTTTGTACCAAGATCATTCTCCTCAATATACCTTGAGGCTATCATACATCTATTAATAATGCGATCAACATTATCAAAATTGGATTCAAGAGCCACTAGCCCTCTACAAATAGTGTTGGTCTTAAATCGGATGATACCCTTGCCAAACAAGGTCTCCTTTCCTTTATTGAACATACCATTGGCTCCCAATCAATACTTTGATTAGTGAATCCTCCCTTGTTTTACAAGAATATTCTGATCCAAGCATCATCATAAAAAACCTGGCAAAGCTTGATATTGTCAGGAATAGAAGGTCTTATCAAAACCTCAACCTCATATTCACAATATGGGGACATTGTGCAATTTTCAAATTGAGACCCAAACATTACAAGCTTTTCATCCAAGTCATTAAATATCCTCTCACGAGGCACAATGTTTAAGGAGTCAAACATCTCAATAAGATATCAAAATACATGTTTATATTGTTTCATTCACTGATTTCTTGTAGCATACAATCTTCTGACTTGTTTGATAATTAACTCTAAATCTCCTTTGACAATAATTTCCTTGACACCATATTTCCAAGAAATTCTTAAACCTAGCAATAATGCCTCATACTCAACAATGTTGTTAGTGCATTCAAAGTTTAGCTTGAAGGAGAAATCAAATCTTTCCTGGTTGAGAGAAAGAAAAACAACACCAACACCATTCCCAACCCTAGAGCAAGCTCCATCAAAAAACAGGTTCCAAGGAGAACCCACTTGTTCAAGGAATTTGCATTCTTCAATATTGTGCTCCCTTCCATCAGTAAATCCCATAAAGTTATCTGCACTCACATTTGTGTACAATACCTCATAGGAAGCATTTTTGGGATCCTCAATAAGATGCAACATTTTTTTCTCCATAAAACCTGTGACAAGGCTTCCCTCAATTGGAATGGTAGCATAGGACATATCCATTTAGACACTCCCACTAACACTTGTAGCCCATTTTATTGACAATAGCATGCCCCACTTGGTTGGGCAATCAACTATGACAACATCAAGTTTTAAATTTTTACTGGTATGCTACAAGCTATACTGCCAAACCCTTCACACATCCTACCACTGGCACTTCTCTGGAGTCCATGGTAGTACATTTCCCATATGCTTTTGTTACCTTAATATTCAGCTCATTCATGACTTCCAGAGGCATGACATTGCATGATGCCTCTGAGTCAAACTTACTATTATGGAGCAGCATGTCTTTGATAACCAAAGTGGTGAAGAATGGATCCACATTCATCGAGAGTCGATTAAGGATGTTTCCAAATAGACCTCGGTATTACATCTAGCTCTTCCGATGCTTGTGGTGTTTCGGTTCTTTAATAATTGGAGGAGTCTCCACAATATTTATATTTCTGCGTAGGGCGCCTTCTCTTCTTTCAACCCCAAGTATTCAAATGCTCTCCTTTTGTGCTCAGGAATCCTAAGCAACTCAAAAATTGGGACAACGACTTTCATTTGACTCAAAACTTGAGAAATATCATATGGGACATTCCTTGCAAGGCAATATTGGAAGGAAAGCCAAAACACTTATTAGATGGCATAGGATTCTTGACCGGTTTAGGTATGGGGATGAGTATGATTCTTGTTTAGAACTATAGGGATTTTGACGAATGTATCTTTCTTGGGGGCCTCTTTAGGAATGTTTGAAATTAAGGGAGATTTAGGCTTGACTTGAGGTCCTTCTCCTTTGAACGCCTTTCTTCTTGTGTTATATTCCTTCTCTTGGGCCACAACAACATTCATCAACAATTTTCTATCTTCCTTATATGGGATTCCTCCATCATAATTTTTTATCATCAAAGCCCTTATATATTCAAAGTCATTATTGGGAAATTAAAAAGCTTTTACATTATCTACTTCTAAATTATGATAGGGAAGAAGAATAGGTACCCTATGAATGCAGTCCCAAAAGGTGGCCAAAATTTTAGCACTTATCACCTTAGTTGATGTTGCCCTTGTTGTGAGTGGTGGAATAACCCTTCATGCAGAGATCATTGTCATTATCATCAGTTATTATTCTTCTTGCTGATATTCTTCACGAGGATCACGAGGCATGAAACATTTTTCACACCAATGAATTACATTTGTCTCCTCTACCACAACAACTCTAGTAGCCAAAGGATCAGGCACCATTCTATTTTCTGCCTTAGGGTTGTCTATTTCCAAATCCAACGGTCCCTTGCCTCTGTCATAAGCTCTTTGGTGATTTTTGAACCTTTCTTGGCCTTACTACTTGTGTTGACCTTGTGAGCTCTACCTAATTCCTTTCTCACCCGAGCTAGCTTGTAGGAAATCTCTTTGAAAACCCCTACCAAATTTTTCACAACTTCTAAATCAATAGCCTTGCTTGTGCGAGGTTTTTCTGGGTTAACCAGCTCTACACCCTCCCTCCTTAGAGGCTTCCCAATTTCCTTGATATTGTTCTCTATTTGCAAAGCCATGGTTAAGGCATGCCTTAAATTTGTGGGGTTTTTGTATCTTAAATAATATGCAGCCTATTTATCAAATGCATCAATATATTTGATCAATCAGACTCATCGTAAAGCTTTATTCTAACAAGAAATCTTCTCAAGGTCTTATTAAACCTTGTGTTGAAATCATGTCTTGACTCATTAGGATTCTTTTTGATGTTTTCAAATTCTATCAAAAAAACCTAGGTTTAGTTCTATCACCATACTTGTAATCTAAATGCATTGCTCATCTCAAATCGGAGTTAATAGAGTTATCCGAAATTATTTATACCAGTCCCTAGCATCCTCTTCTAAGGTATTGATAATAACTTGATATATACATCTTCATGTTCAATCTCAAAGACTTCCATCATATTGATAGAAATATTTAGATACTGATCTCCAATAATAGCATTATTTCCCTGGAACTTTGGCATTCTTGTCCTTACATCTTGAGGCACTGCATTTGGATATCCATCCATTCGCACAAAATTTATAGGTCCAAAAGTGTTTACAACAAAAGGGGGTCTAGGTGGAGGATGGGCCATGTTTCTTTGAGGAGGTTACCTTGGAGGGGTGATAAATTGATGAGGGGTTGAAGGTCCTTAGAACATCTGAGTATAAATTTCAAAATGTAAGTCTCCCAAAGGCCTTGCCTCTTGGAAATATCTATCAACCTCGAGAAGACAAGTGTAGAGTGTGAAGAAAACCTTTCAAAATCAAATGAAGGCCCCTCTCTAGTTGGAGAGTTTAATTCCAAAAAGAGGCCACCCGATTCGAATCACTTGAATGGCGAGTCTTGAATGATAGGCTGATCACTTTCATCAATGGAGATCCCTCTCCTTGTTTGTTGATCCCCAATAGCTCTCCAAGTGTTTCTTCCTTCTGATTTTTCTCTTCCTAGCTCTGGAAACAATGTCCTAACAATATCCCTAGCAAAGAAAAATGTTCTTCCTTCAAGCATGGCAAATATTAGTAGAAAATCTGACTATGACAGAGTTTTAAGACAATGGTACTTAGTAAGAATCAAATCAAGAGGGATTCACCAGTAAGTATTTCCACCTTAGTTGTGTAAATGCACTAAATATGGTCTATCAAATGTTTGTCAATGCTAGGAACTAGAAATGAAAAGATTTCGACCTTTCCTTACCCAAATGCATCAAATGAAAGCTAGTGCATTAGGTGTGAACATTGAAATAATTACACATGGCACTTGGGGCATACAAGAAATGTTTTACCGTGGTTTGAAAATGAACTGCAATAACAATATCCCCAATAAGCATGCCATAAGTGTTGGTACCCAATTTTTTTCTCCTTTTCAAGCCAAGCAGAAACACTAATAAAACATGGAGCTTAGAGGCATCTAGATCATAAATATATGTCATTTTTTAGCTAGGGGGGAGATCTAACCGTCCCTTTATTACTTGGGTTTATGGAGAGATGGGTAGCACCTTAAAAGGATATGATCTTATCCTAACTATTTTAGGTTGTGCCTTTTAACCAAGGTAAGAGAACCTATTATGTAATCTCTTTTATTTTGAAAGGAGATATAGGTACCTTTATTTTGCATAAATTTTGTAGAGAATACCTTGGGGAAAATAAGATCAACACACCAGATCGACTCTCATGAGTGTCACATCCAAATCATGGATATATCTTCACAACAAGGCAAAGGTTACTAGAGACATTTGAGACCCTACTTGCTTCTGCATGTTTAGGTGATGATGATTGTGCATTGGAATACACACATGAAAAACTGGGGTAGGGGGTAAGATAATTTTTTTAATGAAATTTTGGTGGGAGGTGGTGCAGGGTGAAAATAGATTCACTAGATCCTTGAGGAACCTTACAAAATGGAAATTCAGACCAACAAAATACAACAAAATAGATAAAATATTTCTTCAACTAGAATATATGCTTCAATGGAGGCCCAAATTTGCACTCTTTCACACAATATCTGATATTATATCATGAAGGTTCAAGTTAGAAAACCCAACAAAGAATCAAGGTTTAAGCCAAATCACGCCTAAGGTACACCCAAAGGATTACAAACAATCTCTATCAACAGATGAGTGAAAAGTGATTATAAATCATTTATTCCAATCTGAAATGAAATCTCTTCTAAGAAATGGAATTGTAGATGCCACTAAAATGTCATAAGGATTGAGGCCTATGTGATTGAATCAGATTTCAACACAAGATTGGCAAAGAAACAAGCAAAACTATTTGCATACATTCAAAAGTAAAATCAACACATTTTGCTCAAGACAACACAGAATAACTCAAATTCAATTAAATCTATTAGTAGGGGAAAGTTTCTAGAACATTCTCAGAGCTTGTCAATGGTTGTACACTTGCAACCACCTTGACATGATCATATTTTAATACAAAAGAGATATACAAGCTTCCGAATGGTTTCTCAAAAGAGATGGGCTCTATCAAGCTTTCAATTAGAAAATTTAGTCCACAACCCTCACACTCCAACAACTCCCAACCATTTGCATGAAATTTTTTTGCCATTTATAGAATTTACAATACAGTCCCCTCTCCCCAAAGGACAAAAGCGTTAAATGCACCAAAGTGCTCACCATGATTCTTTCGTGATTCTCGAGAATCAAATCTACAAAAAGTCTCTACGTGCTCGAGGGTAGATTTCATCGAACGCATCCTACATTCAACTCTTCTCTCTAGTAAATCACTCTTCCCTCAATTTTCCAACCACTTCCACCCCTAATCTTTCAAATCTTGCACCTTCCATGCTTGGGAGAGGAAAAATGGAACATCCGATCGAGCATGAAAGTCAAACCATTTTAATGGTGAAAGACATCCTCCAAATCTTCCCACCAAAATTTAGATATCAACATTAACTTCCTTCTCTTCTTGGCATGTAGAAAATACCAAGAAATCATGGAGACTCACACTTCCAAACGTGTTTCAGAGAAAAAGGGGGAAAATCAGATTTAGACTCACAGCATTTGTTGATCTTTACCTTGAATTTGATCCATCCACGTGGCAAATTCAAAATCTAGAATAGACCTGGGGGCTTCCTTTGAATTTTTACAACCTTATGAAAAAAATGGAAAATAATTCCATTTTTCACTGCACCTCCCAATATGCTCAACACATGCCCAAAAGATCCTGACACATGCCTAAATATGATTAGAGTGGAATTGCACTCAAATTCAGCCATTTTACTTTCTTTTTGGAAAAGGGAAACTTTTCAAAAATTTCCCGTAGCTCCACCCTTGGAAACGATCCCCGACATGTGTCCTAATATGATTCGATTAGACTGCGTGCTTCTTTTTTAACTTTTGACCCCTTTTTCCCAAAAGGAATTTTTTCCAAATTTCCCAGAGAGTCCATACCTCCACCGTTGATTGTGGCAAAACATTGGCATTTTTCCTTCATCGAGATTACGAGCCATTTTGAAATTTTAATCCTTAAGGGGAAAAAAATCCAAGTTGCCTCTAATGGCCCACCTCTTTGACTTTTCAGACTACCACATGTCACCATGGCACACCTTGAGGCACTCCAAAAATGTGATGCCTTGAATGAGTGTGGGCTCACAATGTGTCCTGTTCTGACAAGGTTTTCCTGATGCTTGAAGCTCAGTGGAAGGCGCCACATGTCATGCTCAAGCAGTCTCCTTTTGGCCGTTGAAAAGTCTAAGTAAAATGCAAAGAGAGAGGAGGCCTCCACGTGTCAGCCTGGCACTTATTTAGAATGAAACTCAAGGGCCGGTCCCCGAACATGCACGGTTCCTCCATGTGTCTCCATGGCACAACTTCAAGATGGTGTCCAAAGTGGAGACCCTAAATGAGCGCAAGCTCACCACATGTCCTATTCCGCCAAACTACTCCAATTGCATAAAAATTTGTCTAAGTCCGGGCCAAGCAACGGAAGCCTCCACATGTCCTCCCGGCGCTACTCCAAGGAAAAACCCAAAATAAGATCTTCAAATGAGTGTCATGCCTCCACGTGGACACATTTTGAGTTGAGGATTTTTATGAATTTTTCTAAGTATCCAACTGAGCCACGTCCAACTAAAAGATGCCACGTCCCCTGCCGATGCTAGGATGTAAATTTGACTGGGAGAAACGCTTGTCAAACCATAAAAAATAGAAAAATGATTATTTGAGCCAGGGAATGAATTTTTCTTCGAGGACAAAAAGTTTAGGAATGTTACAAGGCTCAAATATGTTCCTCAAGGACACATCAATTCATTCTTCTTTAAGTACTTAGGTTAGAAAAGATAGGGGAGATGAATCCTAACCATGGAGAATAGAAAACATGGGGAAAATGAGTTTCTAATTGAATAGAACAAGAGAGACTCAAAATACATACCCCTAAGAGATTTACAACCCAAGAACCAATTAAAAATGGCCACAACGATCAACTAGGCATAACACGGGAAGGAGAAAATGACAGAGGTTTGTGAATCGGTAAGTTTTTCAAAGGTAGAAATAGGGTGAGACTACTTTGAGTACCAACAGATCCTTCTATAGAATTTTTTTCACTACTAATGAGCTCTTGTAGAGTGAGCTCTAAGTAGTGCTTGAGTCCTAACTGGTCCCCTATGAGGAGGCCCCATACTACATCCCCTCTAAGCATTGAATCTCTGTAGAGAGCCCTAAATAGAGGTTGAGTCTATTGTTTCTACTATTGAGGTAGCTATTGTGGTGGGTTGAATGAAGAATTTATAGAACCATGTCCACCATGAGGAGAAGGAGATGACCCCTTTTATCTAATATCCTACATCTACCGAATACGACTTGACACTCTATCTACGGCACACTACGTCTTCCCCGGGTATCCTTTGCAATGTAGGCCTTCTTAATGGCCACTTCTAGAGTTCGCGGACTATGAATGTGCCCTTCCCGTCCAATATATAGGTTCAGGCCCTTGATAAACCTATGGATCCTCACCTTCTTGTCCTGTATGTAGTCCACATAATGAAGTAGGTCCATAAAGTGACTCTCATACTCCGCCACGGTCATACATCTATGATGAAGGTCATGGAACTTATCTATCCTCTACTGAATGAACGTTGTAGACATGTATCTACTCCCAAAATACTCCTCGAAGAGCTCCCAAGTGACTGTCTCAGAATCCACATGGAGCTTCTGCTCTTTTGTCCTTCACCAAATCCAAACTCCATCTCTCAGAAGGTGGATGGAAAAACAAGCCTTCATGTTGCTGGTACACTGACATAGCTTGAAGCATCCTCTCAAGCTGAAAAACCATGCCTCTGCATGCAATCCTCTAGTTTCCCCAGAAAAAGGAGATTGATGGATTTTTAGGATCTCTCTAATGTGATTTTATGTTGTAGATTGTTTTCCTCTAGGTCTCTCAAAACAATCATCATGCTAGCTAGGGCTCCTAGATCTATCCCTGTGTCCTGTAGCCCTATCTCCAAGACCTCTTTGTGGAAAATATATTATGAATTAGTACATGTGGGATTTCTCCACCCTATACCCATCACTATTTCAGGAAGGTGCACGAGACTCTACTGATGGCTCTTTTCCCCTGTCTGTTGTCTCTCCCTCCCAAGATCCTCCACATATAGTGACATTAACATCATTTAACATATGAAGTGTCGGAGGCAATATGGATGCTACTTTATGCAGTCAGGGGTGGTAATTCTAGACCCACATGCAAGAAAATCTCATCCGGTTTGCTCCTTATGCATAGACCAAGGTGAGTTAGTCTATTGTTCTAGATTTTGTTTCAGTTTTCTAGGTTTTCTTCATTTAAAATATCATGCAAATTGTGTGATCTAGGTTTAGATTTACGCTAACATTTCTTGTAATGACCTATGTTTTCAAGTGTTCCTAGAGTTCAAACATTGAACCCATGGCTTTGATACCAAATGTAATGCCCACAAATTCGATGTTCTAAAACCACATTAATCCTTAAATAATTATCTAGAAAGTTGCAACAATTTTTATCTTATTTTAAGTCACAAGGGTTTCAAACCCTAATATACATTTAATTAATTCCTACTAGTAATTCCTACTAGCAAGGTTGCATTTCGTAGAATAGATCCATTCGAGACTATTAATTAATTAATCTTTAACTAGTTCTAATTTTAATTTAATAATCATCACTTAGATAAGTGTCCATTAATTTCTCTTACTAGGTTATATAGTTTCCCTCGGAGGAATTAGTATTCAACTCACATTAAATAACCCTTACCCTTAGTTACCTTAGGTGTCTTAAATCATTTTCCTTTAAGCCAATTTAAATAATTAGTAACACATACTAGGAACTAAACAATTAACTTAACATACAAGGGTATTAAATGGCCCCATTCACCCATTTACACATACTTACAATTATTTTAAAAACACAAAATATTCATTCTTACCTAACAATTGTAGGGTTGATTACTAACCCTTGGATCAAATCAATTGTGACCACTAGATCTTAGGCTTTCATACTAACCCTAACTATTCTTATGAAAACTTATTAAACCCTTTTCTTTTCCCTAGCCTCCCCATTTCTTTTGTTTAATTTATAGGCTGGAGAAATGGAAGCCATGGGAACAAGGAAGAGAGAACCATGGAGGAATTCATAACAATAAAGCGTAGTTTAGTTTGGATTATGGATTTATTATTACACTATTTTCTATTAGTGGATTGTAGGGATTTTTCCCTAAATATGGAATGTTTACTGAGTTATTTCTTTTTTTTTGTATTCTACTTGGGTAAAACCCTTTTCCCCATTTAATCCAAGAGATTCCATACATTTAAATGCTTATTTCAAGATTTAAAAGTTTAGAACAATGAATTTATGCCCTTATGGCTTGCTGGTGATTTCCTCTACAAATTTCCAGACTTAAATTTTTAGTAGAACAAGTTTTAAATTTCTCATTTTCTGATTTCTATTTTTTTCATTAGAGATGAAACTGTTAGCATAATTTAGCATAGGCATATTTATTGCATTGTCTTTTATTTAATAATGTGCAACATGTGCACTCTAGTCTAGTGACTTGCATTCAATATTGTTATGTTGGATAACATTCAATATTGGTATTAGTAGTAATTACATGTGCATGTGAGATGGGTCTTATCATCTCATAGTTGGTGCCTGATAGGGTGTCATGTCTATCCATATGAGGTTGTCTAATATCTATAAATATTACAGCTCTTGCATTGTTATGTAATCTGATTTCATGATCAATAATATTTGTGAGGCTTCCGTCCCTCTTTGGTCATTGCAATCTTATTCTATTCTATCATTTGGTATCAGAGCTATACCATTATTATCATTTGGTATCAGAGCAGGTTCTATCCAAGCAAGGTTGAAGAGGAGCACTATTGGAGAGGATCCATTGGAGAAGAAGATTTGCATCAAAGGAGAGCCATTGAAGCATCCCGCAGCCTCCATTCCTTCCAAGCATCCCTCAAATAAAATTTGACCTATCCACTTATTTGGAAGGTAAATTTTTTTATTAGTCATTGGCATAGCCAATTGATCTAACATATTGGTAGAATATTTTAGATTTGGAGATCTTTAAAAAAAAAAAGATATTGAAAAAAAAAAATTGTGAAAAAAAAGAGATCTTAAAAAAAAAGGAGAAAGATCTTGAAAAAAATTGCAGATCTAAAAAAGAGTGATTTTTTTTTAGATCTAATTAAAAAAATCAGATCTGAAAGTGGAGGTGTGTAGAATTTGGGAGCAAAGGTTGAAGCAGTCCCATCAACAAAATTCCAGCAGATAGTTCTTAGAAAAAAACGTAAATTTTTCATAAAATGTCGATTGATGTGCCGTTTTATTTTCTGGAAATATAATTAGGAGGCGCACAACTTTATAGTTTACATAATCTTCATATTTGGCCTCTACATGTGACGAAAAGTCTATACAAGTCGGATCATTTTTTTGAAAAAATCAGGTCTAGCTGTAAAAATTGGTAAGATCTCAAAAAATAAGATTCTGATTCTTCGAAATTTTGTGGGTTTCAAGTAAAATATTTTATGATACTTTTTCGAAAAACTCGAGATCACGGTTTGTGAGAAAAGGTGAAAACAATATTCGATTGTTTGTTTGGATCTTGGGAACAAACAGTCAATGCGGTTCAATTCCCACTCTCTCCATATTTTTTATTAAATTAATTTTTTTAGAAAATGTAGAGAAATTAATAAATTTTGGGAGATTTTCAAATTTAGAAGCTCACCAAACACATTTAGAGCCACCACTAAATTTAGCGGAAAACACCTATTAGGGGGATAAAAATATATTTTTGGCCTCAATTGTGTATTTTGTGATTCTAGACCCTTTTTTCTAAAGAGGGGGAACACAAAAAAACTTCATTTTGATGTACTTTTGGAGCATTTTATACTAATCTTGGTGCATAAAGGTCGAAAAAAATAAGAGTAAATTTTTTATTTTATGTTTGGTTTTATCACACGAGATCTTTGATCTCATAGCAGTGCTCAGTATATACGGTGCCTCTGGGAAGTGCTTACGGGTGATGCCTTCGCAACTACTACTACACTTAACACCTAACACATATGCATAAACGCTCATCATCGGGCATCGACCCTATAAAATAGACGGGGAGTAATAAGTACATAATACACACACATTTGAGCCCTCCCATCCATTTGTGCTTGTACAAACCCCTCTCCATACTGTCTACGTACCACGTACTAAATTATTTCACGTGTGTTAACACCTCTTTCTGTACTGTGGGTATATTGAAAGGGTGATCTTCTTCCACGTACCGATGGGTATATCGGAAGGGAGTGTATATAGAAAGGTTTGGTATATCGGCCTGACCGTATATTGAGAGAGAGACCATAAAAATTTAGATTGTAGAAATAGGTGCACAAGCACCAAAGTTCTTCTTGCTAGATTCACAACCGCTTAGAGGAGACAAGTATGCTGCATGGAAACTGAAGATCAAGATGTTACTTGATTTTGAAGACCTATGGACAGTTGTAGATGGAACAACAACAAGATCACTTGATGATGGAATACAACAAGTTCAATTTGATAGGGCCAATCAAAAGGCCAAGTTGATCATCTTGTTTGGCATAATGGACGATGTGCAACCCCACATTAGAGATGCCACATCAGCCAAGGATGCATGGGATAAGTTGAGCACAGTCTATGAGGCAAAGAACAAGAATGCCATCCTCAACCTACTATCACAACTGCATACTCTCAAGTTCAAGCACAATGAGAAGGTTGAAGTTTTGTTAAGACTAGTTGCTACTTTGAGGGCATCTCTATTAGAATTGGGAAAAGAGATAAGTGATGAATACCTCATACCAATTATGTTGCGAGCACTTTATCCTTCCTACAGAATCTTTGTGACAACTATTAATATGAGTGAACACATAGTCACCTTTGAGAAGTTGGTCAATCTACTCCAACAAGAAGAGGCAATGAATAACAAAGATCATGAAAATGAGCAAGCCCTATCTTCCAATCATAAAGGAAAGGGAAAATTTCAGTCCAATAACAAGAAGTCCCAACAAAATCAAAGTCAACAAAGGGACCAAAGTCAACGAGACAACACCAAGAAGTGTCCCATTTGTAGTAGAGGGGACATGACATCAAAGATTGTTGGTATAATTCCTATATAAAGGGTTCATCAAGCAATTCAAAACCCAACAACCAATAGAGTAACAATAATTCAAATAAAGGGAAGTCTAACAACAACAACAATCAAGGGTAGAAAAATGGTAATTGGCAAAGAAAACCTAAACAACCAGGGGTACATTGCCAAACATGAGGATGATTCCGATGAATGACACCACATGTATTCTACTCAATTTGATGAAGAAACCAAGTCCACACAAGATATTTGGTATGTCGACTTGGGTGCAACTCGACACATGACTGGACACAAGGATTGGCTCTACATACTACGTGACTCACCTAACAAGAACCATGTTTCATTAGGTGATGAATCATCATACAAATGTCAAGGGGATTGGAAACATTTCACTACCTCTTGGAAACACAACCGTAAAATCATAGATGTATTGTATGTACACTGGTTGACCAAGAATTTGCTATCGCTTAGTCAATTCCTTGATCACAACTTGAATTTGGATTTTGACAGTAATAATGGAGAAAAAGTGTGCTTGATAAGAGATAAGTCAAGAGGTTCCAAGATTGTAGCAAGATCCTCTAATGTGGGATGCATGTTCCAACTTGATTTTGTCCACAAGGATGATCAAGCTCTAGTGGCCAAAGACACACAATCTGCAGAACTATGGCATCGCAGATATGGTCACATCAGTTTTGGCTATCTCCAAACACTTCAAAAGGGCAACATGGTGAAAGGATTGCCTACACTCAAGCACAACACTGACAAGTGTCACAATTACCTAGCTGGAAAGCAACACAGAGTACCCTTCTAGAAGAACACATATAGAGCTAAGGGAAAGCTTGATTTGGTGCACACCGATATTTGCAGGCCCATGCAACCAAGTCATTCTGGATGTCAATACTTCATGCTTTGTGTTGATGACTACTCAAGAAAGATGTGGATATATTGTCTAAGAAACAAGAGTCAAGCCTTTGAGACATTTCAGAAGTTCAAAGCACTTGTTGAGAATGAAGTTGGTCGCAAGATCAAAACTCTCCACTTAGATCGAGGGGGGAATTCATAAGCAATGAGTTCAAGACTTACCTGGAAGCTCATGGGATTCGTCGAAAAATGCCTCCTACTCACACACCATAGCAGAATGGTATAGTTGAGAGAAGGAATCGTACTATCATGGAAATGGTGTAATGTATGATTGATGACTTAGGTTTAACAAAGACATTTTGGGTAGAAGCTGTAAGAATTGCAGTCTATTTGTTGAACAAAGTGCCCACAGTAGCTCTTGAAGGAGTGACACCTCAAGAAGCATGTTCAAATCGGGAACCATCAATTGCACACCTAAGAGTATTTGGGTGTAAAGCTAGCATGCACATACCCAAGAAGAACAGGAACAAGTTGGATATGAAAGCTAAGAAACTAATATCATTGGATACGGTGAAGAAGCACTTGGGTACAAATTATGGGATCCGAAAGCAAAGAAAGTATACAAAAGTAGGGATGTTGAGTTCTTTGAGAAGAAACAAGTAGATGCTCCACTCAACGACTCAACAAACATGCAAAATACACCTCTTGTGAAGATAGAATTTGATGTTGCCACTCAAGATGAAAATGATGAATTGGATGATGGTGAAAACTTGGATCCACCAAAAGTCAATGGAACAACCGAGAAGTTACCTAAAAGTATACTCAATTAATAAGAGATACAAATTTTGATGAAGCACCTAGCACATCATCCAATCCTAGACCTAGAACTCGCAAATCAAGCTCATGAAGAGGTCAATTATGCCATAATGAGTAGATTTGTTAAAATATTTGAGCCATCTACAATTTAGGAAGCCCTATAATCAAAATATTGGAAAGATGCCATGGATTCAGAGTATCAGTTAGTGATGAAGAACAACACATGGCAACTTGTCGACCTTCCACCAGGGAAGAAACCCATTGGATGCAGATGGATATTCAAGACTAAGTACAAATCAGATGGGACTATTGACAAGTATAAAGCAAGGCTTGTAGCAAAGGGGTATGCACAACAAGAAGGCATTAATTATGAGGAGACATTTGCTCCCAAAACCAAGATCAAGACAATCAGGATGATCTTTGCTCTAGTTGCACAATTTGGTTGGAAAGGCCACCAAATGGTTTTGAAAAGTGCCTTTCTTAATGGATATTTGCAAGAAGAAGTCTATATGACTCAGCCAGAGGGTTATGTAATACCAGGAAAAGAGATGATGGTATGCAGACTCATAAAATCTCTATATGGCCTAAAACAGGCACCTCAGGCATGGTACATCAAAATTGATGAGCATCTCATAAGTCATGGATTCGAAAGGAATCCTTATGACCCCAATCTCTACCTCAAAAAGCAAGGGGGGAGATTTTCATCATGGTTTTTTATGTCGACGATCTAGTCATTACAAGAAGTTCGTGAAGATGATCAATACAACAAAGAAGGATTTTAATCGATCGTTCGACATGACAGATCTCTCACAAATGAACATAAGGCGAGATGTTTTCACTAAGTCACTTGCACGTGAAAAATTCACATTGTTCATGGAGTTTCTCTCCACTTCATTAGAAACTATGCAAAATTAAGGTGGGGGGAATGTTAGCATAATTTAGCATATGCATATTTATTGCATTTTATTGCATTGTCTTTTATTTAATAATGTGCAACATGTGCACTCTAGTCTAGTGACTTGCACTCAATATTGTTATGTTGGATAATATTCAATATTAGTATTAGTAGTAATTACATGTGTATGTGAGATGGGTCTTATCATCTCATAGTTGGTGCCCGATAGAGTGTCATGTCTATCCATATGAGGTTTCTCTAATATCTATAAATATTACACTCTTGCATTGTTATGTAATCTGATTTCATGATCAATAATATTTGTGAGGCTTCCGTCCCTCTTTGGTCATTGCAATCTTATTCTATTCTATCATTTGGTATCAGAGCTATACCTTTATTATCATTTGGTATCATAGCTATACCATTATTATCGTAAACCGATGCCCAAGGAAGGCCAAGGTAGTCCTAGGACCTCCACCCTACCGGGTGATGATTCAAGAACTCTTTTTGCCTTGTCGGGCGGTGGTTCAAAGACTACTACTTTGGACAGCGTGGTGGTCATTTTCTTTGAAAATAGATTCATCAATTCCACAATTTTTCCAAAAAAATTGTTTACTAGAGTGTTTTGAAGATTATCCTTAGCTTGAATTTATATTCCTAAAGTCTCCAGTTGAAGGGTTTAACCATTTATTCATTCCATGACTTAAATCACTAAATTGCATAGATTTTCTAATTCAATAGTAACAAGAATACAACTACAAGATCATATTTATTTTCATCCAACAAAATTTATTTAATTTTCCACAGTAGAAATGAATCTAAATTTATTCCTAGTATTTTTTTCCTTTCCACAACAAAATGCAATTTTCCAACAACCTAACTCATTATAATTCATTGCATCTTCCCATTTCTACTACAACCATCTAATCAAGGAAAGCACAAGAAAATATAATACATTTAAGATTTACTAAGAATACTTTCTCAATGATTTACAACTTATTAGTTTTCCTTTCATTTTATAACAATCCATCTTCAAAAATTAGTAATGAAGTTTCTTTTTCTTTAAGCATAGCTCATTTCTTTCAAAGCATGGATCCTTCTTTTCCACCATACATTAGAACTAAATAAAAAATATATAATAACATTTTTATTTCAAATACAATGCTACAAGTCTTCCAGCTTAAGTGGGGACTACAAGAAAGGTTCTCTCACAAGGAAAGATTTCTTAGTCTTCTACAAGTGATGCAAGTGCAAATCTTCCACAAGAGCTCCACCATTTATTCACTTTAATCACAAAAAAATTGGGGAGAGGCAACACTCTCAACCCAACCAATAATCAAATGAGGAGGAGAAGCCATCCTCCTCATTGACCCCAAGTCCTAACCAAAATGCAATAATGGATGGATCCAATTGATGCCAACAATGAAAAATATTTCACATCACAATAAAAATTCCACAACCATTCAAAACACATTCAACACAAAATATAATCATAAGAATGAAACTTAACAAAATACACAAGGCTTGGAAATGCAAAGGTAATGGAGAAAGGATCTATGGGGAGATCACTTATGCCTCCTAATGGGATTGGGTTCCCACCTTAAAACCTTCCAAAACATTACTCAAAACCCATACACAACTCTTATTCCTCCCTCAAGATCCTCTTATACCTCCCACATTCTCTTATTCCTCCCTACAATATCTTATGTCTCCCTCGAAATAACTAAGTAATAAATGCAAGCATTATCTTATCCAAGGTGGGGCACACAAACCAAATACCTCCAAAACATGAGATAAACTCTTATTCCTCTCTACATATAAAATCCCCATAGCCTTCTCCTACGCCATACTTAGGCATTCTACCCAAGAACAAAAAAATCATACCAAAACATTCACATATATGCAATATAAATAATAAAACAAAAAATTAGAAAAAGTGTTTCTCCTACCTTTCCATGGTAATAAATTTGTCATGGAATCACTCTTCGAGCTCCAAGAATTCAACAAGCACT
Source organism: Taxus wallichiana var. yunnanensis (assembly GCA_018340775.1). Lineage (NCBI taxonomy): Eukaryota > Viridiplantae > Streptophyta > Pinopsida > Cupressales > Taxaceae > Taxus > Taxus wallichiana. Next base: position 955,208,559 of record CM031239.1, on the reverse strand, counting down.
CTAAAAGCTCTTTATCTCCAAAAATAGAAGAGAACAAATGAAATGAAGTAATCCCCAAACAAAAAAATTAACTTGCATAAAACTAAAAGGAGAGAGGAGTGTCAAGTGGCTCCATGTAGGATGCCACATCACTTATCCTCAACTCCACATCTCAAGTAAAACCTCAACCCCTATGTACAATAAATTGGTGGTTAACAGAATGACAAGCCTCTCACACATTGAATCCAAACCCACACCCCCAAGGAAAAAAATTAAAACCCATTTAATAAAAGTGTAATTAATGTCAGGTTTTGTGTTAAAAACACATAATGATGTCTATTTTTGACCCCCAATCTATAGGTAGGGTTTGTATTAGTAATTAAGAGGTGTGGGACAAGCTTCCAAAAATGGCCCTTAAGCCCAAATCCAAAATTCCAAGGTAAGGTAGAGTGTATAACACTCAAATTCACTTACACTCAATAAAAATCACATAGTCAAAAATACCAAAAACTCTAATAAATAACTCCTTTTGTCACATCTCCATATAGCTTAATAACATGATTAAATTACTTAATAAAGGCACATTAATCAACAATGATTAAATAAATTAAATCACAATTAAATCACATACTCTACAATTACACACATTTCCATGGTCACAATTGAGGTCATCCCCCATAGGGACCCCCTAATAAAATAAAACAGAAAAAAACAACAGATTACATAGGTTGCCATGATGACCTTCACTATATCCATCTAGTATTCCACTTTGGTTGGTCTCTAATCCCACTATTTATTGTTGTGATGTAATTATTTTAAAAATCACACACTACCTACTCTCGGCTTCGTGGTCGCATTAAATACATCAAAGGTAAAATATATGCACATCAATCAATAAACATACACATAATTAATTAATCATCAAGACTAAAAATGCTATCATTTGTCTAAAATTTCAACAACATCTCAGTTCTACATGTGTATAAATATCAAAAAAATCATAATATTAGATCAAATACTAAATCATAGTCAACACGACGGGATTTCCGAATGTCATTAATACATATGAAAACAAAACATCATCATCATCAATATAAAATGTCTCTCTGTTTGCCTCTAACAATCCACACAAATAATACTATGAATAATAATTCATTAATAGTATCAATATCTCTATCATCTAACATAATTCTAAACTGAAATGATATGATAAGATCCATGTCTATAGTTAATAGTAGTCGAAATCAAAATATAATAAATGTCAAAGAGGAGTTGGCACTACAACTCATAGAGTCGATTATATGCATGGATTGATATTTTATAATTGATGATTAAAAGATTTACTACCTTATAAGTATACATACATATTGAATTTTGATACATAGACTTTTTGGATGACCAACTATTCTTGTTATCTCATTCTTGATTGATTAAATGATAGAATTGAAACATTTTTAAATTGTTAACATTTAGTGAAACTACTTGGATTTAGGGATGATTTAGTTATGTTATTTGATGATGTGAATTGATACATGTACATGTATTTATTATTTTCATGTCATTGATATGGCCATAAAGCTAGAGATGAATTGTTTTGATTTTTGCAAGTAATCGTAATGCAACAAACAAAAGGGGATAAGAGAAAAAAAGGAAATAATTTTGGGTATTGGCACTGATCACCTTGAAACTTGTGTTTTTGTATTTTTTTTGTTGTTGTTAGATTGTTAGAAGGTTCCCTTTGGGAGGGTGGCCTCAAATATGACCAAATGTAAATGTGTTGTTCCCCTTTTCATTTTAATTTATTTTGTGAGTAGTTGATTTACTATTGTGATCTGATTCACCTTATTATTGTTAGTTAATGTGCTCTTATTTAGGTTAATTAATCTTGTTAATTAAATTAATTTAGGATGTGACCAAGGGGTATTTAATTTTGGTAGATTTTCCTTGATTTTATTATTTATTTGAAAGGATTTTTATTCGTTTTAGTGTTTTGTACTCAACCTTACATGTCAAACTGGGATTTTTTCTTAAACGCTATTTTGTGAGGGTTGAGGGAAAATTTAAGCTTGTCCCAAACCTCTTAAATTCACTTTCCAACTATAACGATGGGGTAGGGGATAAAAATTAGGCCCCATTATGTGATTTGGTGGCTAAAACCATGAAATTATTGCACCTTCTTACATGAGATTGTAATTTTTTCCTTTAGAGTGTTGATTTTGGTTTGTGTGTGTAAGGAGAACTTGTCACTTTCATACACACCAATTTATTGAGCATTGGGTTTGGGGTTTGAATATGTGGTGTCGAGTTGACGAGAATTTTTGTGGCATCATACATGGAGCCACCTCACCCTCCTCTCCTCTTTTTCTATTTATTGAAGTTTTCTTGATGGTTTTGGGGTTACATGTTTTATCATCACTCTTGCATTTTTGAGGAGCTTGCTTTTAGAGCCTTTGTTTGAAGCTTGGAGGATTGGTTTGTGCTTATGTTGGTTTGGAAAAGATTGGACCTTGTGCTTGTGGATTGGATACTCTTGCAATGACAAGTTAGGGACGTCACCCATACATTTTCATTTCTATTTTGTTGTGTAAATGGTTATAATTTTATGAATGTTGTGTGTTTTGGTTGGAGAATAGAATGTCTTGAAGGCTATTTAGGAGAAATAAAATGGTGATCTAGTGAAGGAGGGATAATATTATATGTTATGCATTTGAAGGAGTTTTTGGGTTAGGTGTCCCACCTTGTGATAATAAGAAAGATTTCTTATTTATCTTGTAATGTTTATTGAGGGAGGGATAAGGGTTTGATGGAGGCATAAGAGTTTTGAGGGAGACATAAGAGAAACATAAGAGTCTTGTTGGTATGTGATTGCGAACCTAATACTATTGGAAATCATAAACGAATCCCATTTTTATTTTCTCCCTTGGATTGGATTGGAATCCTTTGTGTTTGGTAAAATTTCATGTTTTTGCTATATTTTTTATCGTAACTACTTGTGTGTAAATTCTTTGTGAATGATTTTTTTCAAGACTTGTAGTAGTTTCCTTGGTTGCTTGATACCTATTCTTGCTTCATTTTTGAGGCTAGGGGTAGTGAGGAGGAAGGCTTCTCCTTCTAGTTGGATTATAGGTTGGGTGGAGAGTGTTTCCTACTCCCTTTATTTATTGTTGTGGTTATATTTTGGAGAAATGGAGGAGTCCAAGTTGGAATCTTGGAAAGAGTTGTTTTGTGGAAAATCAAAAGAAAAAGAAATAGTTATTGTTGTAAAATTTAGCCATGGTGTTTCCACTTAAATGTAAGGCTTGTATACTCTTGTAGTTTAAAGAATTCTTGTAAATTATATTATTATCAAGCTATGTCGTAAATGGTTGAAAGAAGGAATTTGAAAGATATATTTAATTGAAAGTGTATTTTCTTCAAATCTAGAAATGAAATCAAGTTGCTTGTGATCTCATCTTAAAAAATAGTTACGTTTTTGTGGAAAGATATATGGAAGTATAATTGTTTCTCTGTAAATGGGTTGTCATTTTTATAGTGAGAAGGAAAGAAACATGCATTTAGAAAATGGTTAAACTCCCTCTCTCTAAGTAGTTCAGTGTATTGTGGTTTAACAAGGAACTATTAGAGTTGAAATTTAAATTCATATTTCATACAATGTTATGAAAAAAAGATATTAGTGTGTTAAATCAAAGAACATATCGTCTTTATTAATTTAATTGGTTTGAATTAATAAGCTACTAGTTACAACCTATTCTAATTATATGAATAGAGAGAAATTTTATGACTACTTATCTTGAGTTTCATTTATACAAATGAATTGGAGTGATTGTTTAAGGAAAGAACAAAAATATACAACTATGATTATATATATTTATATAAATTTATATATTTATGTATATTTTATAATTATAAACATATTCGATAGAATAATTATATTATAAAATAAGGTAATATAATTTAGATAATTATGGCCATTCTAAATCAAAAATTTTAAGGCGTAAGGGAATGGCCACGACTCGTGTTGTAAATAAGGTAAAAGGGTTCGAGCGGAGGGCCCCGCCACAATTGTAACCTAAATATTTTAATGTGGGGTGGGGTGGGGTCAACACCCTCCCCCATTATAGTAGGCCCCAACAAAATGCAATACAACCGCACTATAATCAAAACTTGCAAACCTAAAGCAGCCATGGCCATAGTTTATATTGTTTTGTATATTAAATAGTTTGGATGACACTTTTATCTATCTATCTATCTATCTATATATACATATAACTTATTTTATTTACATTTCTAAATTTTCCCAAATCATTTATATTTACTTGAAAGTATATTTCCTTAAAATATAGAAATGAAATCAAGTTGCTTGTGCTCTCATCTTAAAAAATAGTTGTGTTTTGTGTGGGAAAGATATATGGAAGTATAATTGTTTCTCTTGAAATGGGTGTCATTTTTATTGTGAAAAGGAAAGAAACTTGCATTTAGAAAATGGTTAAATTCCTTCTCTCTATGAAGTTCGATGTATTGTGGTTTAAAAATGAACTATTAGAGTTGAAATTTAAAGTCATATTTCATACAATGTTATGAAAAAAAGATATTAGTGTGTTAAATCAAAGAACATATTGTCTTTATTAATTTAATTGGTTTGAAATAATAAGCTACTAGTTACAATCTATTATAGTTATATGAATAAATAGAAATTTTACGACTACTTATCCTAAGTTTCATTTATACAAATGAATTGGAGTGATTTTTAAGTAAGGAAAGAACAAAACTATACAACTATGATTATATATATTTATATGAATTTATATACTTATGTATATTTTATAGTTATAAACATATTAAATAGAATCATTATATTATATCATATATATATATATATATATATATATATATATATATATATATATATGTATATGTATAATATAGATATATGTATATTTATATATATTATAATATTTAATATAAAAAGAAATGATTTATTAATCCACATGGCTTATAAAGTAAGTTATATATATTCTAAATAAAAAAATTTAAGGCCTAAGGGAATGGCCATGACTTGTGTTGTAAATAATGTAAAAGGGTTTGAGAGAAGGGCCCATACCACCATTGTAACCCAAATATTTTAATTTGGGGTGGGTTGGGAGCTAGCACCCTCCTCCCAAGTATAGTAGACCCCAACAAAATGCAATACAACCGCACTATAATCAAAACTTGGAAACCTAAAGTAGCCATGACCATAGTTTATATTGTTTTATATATTAAATAGTTTGGCTAACACTTTTATCAATACAATATGTGTGTGTGTGTGTGTGTGTGTGTGTGTGTGTGTGTGTGTGTGTGTGTGTGTGTGTGTGTGTGTGTGTGTGCATATATATATATATATATATATATATATATATATATATATAAATTTTATTTACATTTCTAAATTTTCCCAAATCATTTATATTATCACAACATTATAGCACCCCCAAAATGGCTTTCATATATGAATGGGGCATTTGGTGTAATTTGTGTAACATTGTATACCCTCTCAAGATGTGGGACTTGTGGGCTTGACATGATCCTCTAGAGAAAGTTAGGTCTTTCTCCTAAACTCCCCGCTACAATGCACTCTAATACAGAAAACTATCTTGTCCTAATATAACTTTCCAAGGGACCTGGGAGAGAGAGTGCATGAAAAACAAATCCTACACTAAAGCAATGATACACCAGAAAAGGAGGGTGTGACAACAGTCTTCCAATGTGTGAAAATTAAAAGCAAAGTGCATAATAGAAGGGGTGATAACAATTCTCCACAATGTAGTAAATGCATTCAAAAAAATATTTCATATATACGTAATGATTATGAATACATAAAGATCATAAGATAGACACAATATATTTTCATTAGGTTGAATAGGTGAGAAGAATGCAAACAAACACAAAGCGAGGAAGAGGCATCCCCAAACTCATATTTATTGCTTCATTGATATGCATAGTTCAATCTGTTACAAAATAAGGGCTTGTATCACCATGCAAGGATTTCACTAAGAGGGCTTGTAGCACATTAGCTTCAAAAAAATTTGACAAAGTTTTGCTACTTAAAAATGATCTCGTTTCAATGAGCTCATCACTCCAATTTATAGAAATGTAACGAGGAGAGAGATAAAGAGAAATAAAAATATCGAAATTTGTCTTCCCACCACTTGCAAGATGTCATAAATAGATTGAAATGATGGTATGTTTCTTGCAAAAGGACCCCCTATTTTGTCCCATAACTTATGCCAAAGTGAGAAATGTCTACCCATGCTTCATTGAATGCATCTCAACTACCAAATAAAACACTATTCTAAACATGGCTCCATTTTAATTAAAATCTCCATCAATTCTTCATCAAATTCCGTATTTATTTATTTCTATGCCATGGGATAGGAACTATTATTCCAACGGTACCAATTTTGTGTGTTTTGTTGAGAATTGCAAAAGATATGGAATTTTGAGTGTAGGTAGTTGTTTTGGGTTTACTAGGGATTTCTGTCATTTAACGGGAATGAGCATTTGATTGAATGGAGCTGAAGGTGATTGATAGGAGGTAATGAGTCAAATGTCATGAAAATCAAATCTCTGGGTCAAAATTTGTGGTCGTTTGAAGTTCATGAGGTCGGTCATCAGTGTTTCCTTTATATTGCGTCTATTGCGAGTTTTCGAGGAAATCATGTCTCGTGCATACTCGATGGTCTGGGCATCCTTACTCCACATGTCCCAATTCCTACTTCCATGTCCTCACTATCCCACCATTGACTAATCCGTCTGGGCCATTGACCTCCACTCCATCCGCATCCCAATTTTATTGGCTCTTTGTGCGGTGATTTTGGCTTTCGCGGGTCACGCACGTCCCAAAGTGTCCCAATCATCCCGAACCAATTTCTTTGCATTTTATACACTAGAATCAACCCATCATACAAATCGAAAAAGTCACCTTTTTGGAGCATGAATGTCCTAATTGAGCTTGTGTGACCTAGGAAAAAGTTTTCTGCATTTTCCGCAATACACTTCATCCTTTAAAAATTAGACTCGAACTCAAGATACACCGAACCTTGGTACCATCCACACTTTGGTACCTTCTGCAGCTTCCAGACCCACAATGCATTAAAATAGGCTCTTGATTTAAATTTTTCATATTTTTTAAAATTTTACTAACTCCTTGGATTTTTTCTTGGACATGGAAGTTAGAGGAAAGCAAAGAGGTACCAAAAAATCCAAAATTTGGCCCTTCACCATTTCTGCTTGCTCTAGCTTGAAGGAATTTGTGCAAGTTATCCAAAATTACCATGGCGGTGAAATTTTGGATAAAAATTTCAACCAGTCTCTCGTTAAATTGATTTTGGAAAATTTAGAAATGTAAATTAAAAAAAAATTATTACACACACACACACACACACACACACACACACACACACACACACACACACACACCCCCGTTTTGGTGTATATATCATTGTAAAACCAGAAATTAAATGGGATTTTTTTTTCCATACCGAGTTTGGGTAAACAAATAATAATAATAATAATAATAATAATAATAATATTACAAAAAAAGGCAAATGCAAGAAAACGCTGGTAGTAGGGATGAAAAATAACTCTCCAAATGTGTGCATCCATCCAAGAGCATATGAAAAACCTTCCATGACCTTCATCCTCCTCCTTCTCCCATACCTACAAAAATTAAAATGAGAAAATAGGGAAAGATAAAGAATAAAAGAGAACTCATAAAGATTTCTAGGGTTTTTAGGCTAACGTAAGATCCAATGGCCAAAATAGATCTAGTTTTATCGTGGAGAATGAACCCTATAACTTTAAGGGATGGGAATTTTTGTGGCAATGGAGAATTAATTAAAAGGTATGGTTAATATTTTGAATGGGGCCAATTCATGGTTAGGGTAAGTTGATAACCTTTTGGTTACCTTTATAAATAAAAAAAAAATAATTTTTGCCTAAAAGGGTAACTCACACAATTTTGTGAAAGGGGTAACTTAAATAATGATTTATAAGAGTTAAATTAATGGGAATTGATGGGAACCCTATAATGGGATTTAAACCCAAAATATTTTGAAGGAAGTAATAATAATTTATTGTAAATTTATTTACGAAAACCTTGCCAATATGTGGACTTTATTAATTGTGAAATATTCAAACCTAGTTGGTGGTTATCTTGTTGCAACTGTTTGAATAAAAATAATTTTTTTGAATTTTTCCTAATTAAGTATTAGGATTTATCTTGTGTTTCATGCATGGAAATTTTTCTTGTTACACTTGGTATTAGAGCTTTCGGTTCAACACTTGGACCTTAGGCAAACATGAGAACACGACTTACTAGTTAATGCGGGACTTAAACCTAGGACACTAGAACCTTTAGGATTAAAATAATAATAACAATAATAAAATTTGTTTATATTGTTATTTTTCCTTATATTAATGGTAACCAACCCTAAGGGAGGTGAAATTATTTAAATTCCATTGACCGCCTATGCAAAAATTTCACAAATTTCTTATTTCTAGAAATTACTCTTTTTGACAAACTATAAAAATTACATTTTTGAGCCTTTCCATTGGCTTTTTGGGGTCAATTTTTTTTTGAAATAAGTTTTGTACCTATTTTACATGATCTTCATGTCCTAAGACTTTTTATTCCTTTTGAACGGAGTCAATCGAGAGCTACAATGTAAACGTTATGGCTCTCAAAAGTTACCTCACCAATTGAAGTAGAACTGCAACCCGAATCGGGTTTGTTAGGGAGATAGGTTGGGTGTTGTTGCTTTGATAACTTAATTCCCATTTCTGAGAGTAGATATCATGAGATGATGTCATAAAAGATCTTTCTTGCATGTTTATTCTTAGATTTGACACCAATGTTTCAGTACCTGTATCATCAACCCATGAAGAGCAAACCAAGTAATTGTGATGTTTGTATTTCCTGTGTTTTATTTGTGTAAACTTAATTTTTTTATCAAGGGAAACCATTTTATTGATTTGATTGTGAAGCTTTAAGACTCTTCTTATTATTTTATATATTATTGTGAGATTTTAAAGGATTGCAATGTGGCTACTTAGCCATTTTCTTAATTACCGATATTTCTTTGATTTTACCTTGGTTTTGTAACTTAGAGCTTGTTTTCTTGATGGAAACTTGTCTAAATGTTGCTAAGAATGTTATGTTGTTTTCTTATTGTTTGTTGATGATTTGGTTCTATTATGTAATGTAATGTTCTATCATTATACGGGGTAGAGCCTAGGAGTCATAGTTGTTATCCTAGGTCCTTTAGATGATACCTTTGGTTCGGAATGATAGGGGGCTCTATGTGGATATGACCTTTGAGTGATCCCTCTTAGATAATAGTATTGCTAAGGAATCTTGATGTCATGCAAGTATAGTTGGTAATTTTGAGGGTGATTTTTCTTCTTCTTGCACCACGATATCAACCCTGTCCAAAGGTGGGATGGATGTGATTTCGAGTCAATCTCATGGACTTTTTCAGGGACGATTAGCTCTTGGATATCGTTAGATAATGTCATACTAGATCTTGTTTGTATGTTTATTCTTATATTTAAGACCAATGCTTGAGTAATCCTATTAGCAACTAACGAATGGCTGCGAAGTGATTGTAATGTTTTTATTTCATGTGTTTTATTGGTGTAAACTTAATTTTTTTTTATCAAGGGCCAACATTTTAGTGATTTTATTGAGAAGCTCCAAGAATCTTCTTATTATTTTTTATCTTATTGTGAGATTTTAAATGATTTCAATGTGGCTACTTAGTCATATTCTTGATTGTAGATATTTACTTGATTTTACCTTGGTTACGTAACTTGGAGCTTGTTTTTCTTGATGGCTAGTTGTCTAAATGTTGTTAAGAATGCTATGTTGTTTTCTTCTCCTCTCGTTGATGAGCTAGTTCTATTATGTCATGTTATGTTCTATAATTTTATGGGGGTATGCCCTAGGAGTCTCGGTTGTTATCATATGTCCTTTAGATGATTTCTTTGGTTCTAGAATGACAAGGGGCTCTATGTCGATAAGACCTTGGAGTGATCCTCTTGGATACACATTATTCCTAAGTAGAGGAATCTAGATGTCATGCACTATAGTTGATAATTTTGAGGGTGATTTTCTTCTTCTTACACCTCGATATTAACCATGTCCATTCTTTGGGATGGATGTGATTTTCAGGAAAATCTTAGGGATTTTCTAAGGGATAGATTAGCTCTTGGATTTTTTGAGATGATGTCATAGTAGATCTTCTTTGTATGCTTATTCTTAGATTTGAGACCAATGTTTGAGTACCCCTATCGGCAGCCCATGAAGGACTCGCAAAGTGATTGTGATGTTTGTATTTCATATGTTTTATTTGTGTAAACTTTAATTTTTTTATCAAAGGCCACCATTTTATTTATTTGATTAATAAGATCCAAGACTCTTCTTATTATTTTATATCTGATTGTGATATTTTATGGGATTATAATGTCACTACTTAGCCATTTTATTGATCATCGATGTTTCTTTGATTTTACCTTAGTTTTGTAACTTGGAGCTTGTTTTTCTTTATGGCCACTTATCTAAATGTGTGTAAGAGTGTGATTTTGTTTTCTTCTTGTGTACTAATGAGCTTCTTCTAGTATGTCATGTTATGTTCTATCATTTTGAGGGGGTAGACCTAGGAGTCTAGGTTGTTATCTCAGTCCTTTAGATGATACCTTTTCTTCTAGAATGACATGGGGCTCTATGTGGATAGTACATTGGAGTGATCCCTCTTGGATACATAGTATTCCTAAGTAGAGGAATCTTGATGTCATGCAGTATAGTTGGTAATTTCAAGGGTGATTTTTCTTCTTCTTGCGCCTCGATATTAACCATGTCCATGGTTGGGATGGATGTGATTTTCATGACGATCTTATGGATTTTGTAAGGAACATATTACCTCTTGGATATCGTGAGATGATGTCATAGTAGATCTTGTTTGTATGTTTATTCTTAGATTTGAGACCAATGTTTGAGTACCACTATCGGCGGCCCATGAAGTGTCTTTGTGAAGTGATTGTGACATTTGTATTTCCTGTTTTTTATTTGTGTAAACTTAAATTTTTTATCAAGGGCCAAAATTTTATTGATTTGATAGAGAAAATCCAAGACTCTTATTATTATTTTATATCTTATTGAAATATTTTCAAGGTTTGATATGTGGCTACATAGCCATTTTCTTAATTGCCAATATTTATTTGATTTTACCTTGGTTTTGTAACTTGGAGCTTGTTTTTCTTAATGGCCAATTGTCTAAATGTTGCTAAGAATGTTATGTTGTTTTCTTCTTGTCCACTAATGAGCTAGTTCTATTATGTCATGTGATGTTCTATCATTGTATGGCGGTACAACCTAGGAGTCGTTTTTGTTATCCCGTACTTTAGATGATACCTTTGGTTATGGAATGATAGGGGTTTCTATGTGGAAAGGACCTTGGAGTGATCCCACTTAGATATACACTATTTCTAAGTAGAGGAGTCTAGATGTTATGCAGTATAGTTAGTAATTTCAAGGCTGATTTTACTTATTCTAGCACCTTGATATCAACCATGTCCGTTGGTGGGAAGGATATAATTTTCAGTATGATCTTATGGATTTTTTGGGATAGATTTTCTCTTGGATATCGTGAGATGATTTCATAATAGATCTTCTTTGTATATTTATTCTTAGATTTGAGACCAATTTTTTAGTATCCCTATCGGCATCCCACGAAGGGATGTGAAGTGATATTTATGTGTGTATTTCTTGTGTTTTTTGTGTAAACTTAATTTTTTTTTATCAAGGGACAATATTTTATTGATTTGATTGAGAATCTCTAAGATTGCTCTTATTATTTTATATCTTATTGGAAGGTTTTAAAGGATTGAAATGTGGCTACTCTGAAAATTTCTTGATTTTGAATATTTGATTGATTTTACCTTGGTTTTGAGACTTGGAGCTTGTTTTACTTGATGGCCGCTTGTCTAAATGATGCTAAGAATGTTATGTTGTTTTCTTCTTCTCTACTGATGAGATGGTTTTATTATGTCATATTGTGTTTTATCGGTATATGAAGGTACACCCTAGGAGTCTTGGTTGTTATCCCAGTCCTTTAGATGATACCTTTTTTTGAGGAATGACATGGAGCTCTACGTTGATAGAACCTTGGAGTGATCCCTCTTTGATACACAATAATCATAGGTAGAGGAATCAATGTCGTGTCGTATAGTTGGTAATTTTGAGGGTGATTTTCTTTTTCTTATACCTCAATATTAACCATGTGTATCATGGGATGGATGTGATTTTTAGTATGATCTTATGGATTTTTTATAGACCGATTAGCTCTTGGATATCTTAAGATGATGTCATAGTAGATCTTGTTTGTAGGTTTATTCTTAGATTTGAGACCAATGTTTGAGTACTTATCGACAACCCATAAAGGGTTGTGAAGTGATTGTGACATATGTATTTCCTATGTTTTATTTGTGTAAAATTAAAATTTTTATATCAAGGGCCAAAATTTTATTGATTTGATTGAGAATCTTCAGAGTCTTCTTATTATTTTATATCCTATTGCAAGATTTTAAAGGATTGCACTGTGGCTACTTAGCCATTTTCTTGATTTCTGATATTTCTTTGATTTTACATTGGTTTTGTAACATGGAGCTTGTTTTCTTGATGGCCACTTGTCTAAATATTGCTAAGAAGGTGATGTTGTTTTCTTCACGTGTCTGGCGATGAGTTGCTTCTATTATAAAATGTTATGTTCTATCATTTTACTGGGGTACGCCCTAGGAGTCTTGGTTGTTATCCAAGGTCCTTCAGATGATACCTTTGGTTCTTAAATAACATGGGTCTCTATCTAAATAGGACCTTGGAGTGATCCCTCTTTGATAAACAATATTCCTAAGTATAGGAATCTAGATGTTGTGCATTATAGTTGGTAATTTTGAGGGTGATTTGTCTTCTTCTTACACCTTGATATTAACCATGTCCATTAGTGGGATGGATATGATTTTCATCAGGGACATATTAGCTCTTGTATATCATGAGATGATGTCATAGTACAATTGATTTTTATGTTTATTCTTATATTTGAGATGAATGTTTGAGTACCCCTATTGGTGCCTTAAAGGGATGTAAAGTGATTGTGATGTTTGTATTTCCTGTGTTTTATTTGTGTAAATTTATTTTTTTATCAAGGGCTAGTATTTTATTTATTTTATTTAGAAGCTCGAAGACTCTTATTTTTATTTTATATCTTATTACAACATTTTTGAGGATTGCTTTATGTGGCTACTTAGCCATTTTCTATATTGCCAATATTTATTTTATTTTACCATGGTTTTGTAACTTGGAGCTTGTTTTTCTTGATGGCCAATTTTTTAAATGTTGCTAAGAATTTTATGTTGTTTTCTTCTTGTCTACTAATGAATTGGTTCTATTATGTCATATTACGTTCTACCATTATGTGGGTGTATGCCTTAGGAGTCTTGGTTGTTATCCTAAGTCCTTTAGATGATACCTTTGGTTCTAGAATGAAAGGTGGCTATATGTGGATAGGACCTTGGAGTGATCCCACTTGGATGCACAAAGATTCCTAAGTAAAGGACTCTAGATGTCGTATAATATAGTTGGTAATTTCGAGGGTGACTTTTCTTCTTCTTGCACTTTGATATAAACCGTGTTCATTTGTGGGATGGATGTAATTTTCTGTATGATCTTATGGATTTTGTGAGGAACATATTAGCTCTTGGATATCGTGATATGATGTCATAGTAGATCTGATTTGTATGTTTATTCTTAGATTTGAGACCAATGTTTAAGTACCCCTATCGATATCCCACAAAGGGTTGCATAAGTGATTGTGATGTTTGTATTTCCTGTGTTTTATATGTGTAAACTTAAATTTTTTTATCAATGGACAACATTTTATTTATTTGATTGAGAAGCTCCAAGAATATTCGTATTATTTTATTTCTTATTGCAAGATTTCAAATAATTGCAATGTGGCTACTTAGCCATTTTCTTGATTTCCGATATTTCTTTGATTTGACCTTGGTTTTTTAAATTAGAGCTTGTTTTTTTGATAGCCACTTATCTAAATGTTTCTAAGAATGTTTTGTTGTTTTCTTCTTATCTTCTAATGAGTTGGTTCTATTATTTATTTTTATGCTCTATTGTTGTATGGGGGTATGCCCTAGGAGTGTTGGTTGTTATCCCAAGTCCTTTAGATGATACTATTGACAATTTTTGCACTTGTCCAAAAATGGTAAACTCAAAACTTTGTTACGATGGATAACATTGGTGAAGTATACTTAAGCTACGACAAATCATATCAAACCTATATCGTTGCTACTGATTTATTTAAAAGATTACGTGAAATCTACAGTTATGTGTGTTGTTACAAAATGTAACAAATCACATAATATGTAATTTCACGAATATGTTCAAGATAAAGAACACAAGCCCCAAAAGACAGCTTGTGTTGTTTTGATGAAGAAATTTAATTTCAGAATAGGTGAAGTGTTTGGTTTTGGGACATCAAACATAAGTGTAGATTACAAAAATTAGAGTTCATTACTTTTGAATGTTATAGGTTTTTTAAATTTATCCTCATGATAAAGACATTCAATTATATTACTGAGTTGTTTAGTTCATTATACATTCCATACGAGAAAGAAAAATGTAGAAATAGATATACAACTCATTTACGAATTCAATGTTTTATTCACAAGGAGGGTCAAATGTTTCCCATACAAGCCATGGGATGTAACTAAAAAGTAAAGTATAGATCATCGAAAAGAAAGATACACATGCATGAAGGAGAAAGCATAGGAGTATGAGGATGAACCCATCATTACCTTGAATATTCTTTTTATACAGAGCATCTCTGTGCCATCCCATTCATCCTCAAGTCCTTTACTTGAAAAAGAAAACAAAATCAACCATCGATCCACGAGCTCGTGGATCAAACCATATTCCCACACTTTCCTAATTCATGCATATAAATATTATCCTAAGTAGGAGATGTATTCTACTTGAAGGCACTCGAAAGAAGAAAAGGAAAAGAAATAAAGAAGAAAACATGGATATAAGAGAGGCCAAAAAGCCTGTTTATTTTTATAACTTTTCTTAAGTGTGCGATTCTGTTACTGACCATGAAAATTTGACAAGTCATAAGTACATGCTAAGAAGAAGGATGTGTGCAACTCAAAGTCAGCAAACATTCTGCAAATGGAAGAGGATAGAGCTTATAAGAGAGAATGGAAGATATAAGTACTTTTCAGTTTGCAACAAAAGAATGGAAGAATTATATTTTACAAGTGAAGTTAAAAGTAAAAAGATTATAGATGAAACAGGATGAGAGGGAAGATTCTTGGAAAATTTTGACAAGGCTTCGCCATGTAAAATGGACATTTACAATTTTCTATCATGTTTTTCCAATTACTACATGCTTTAAAGAGCTATGCAAATCAAATACGTGATATAGGAAACAGAAAAGCATGATATGATCAAGATAAATAGATAATATCTTTGCAGTTCTCATTTTACTATATCAGTCGAAGGATGTCATTTTCTATATTTTGGATTAAAAAAATTACTATTTCTTGAAATGCATTAAAGAAACGATTTTGGAAAAACATTTCAAGGGCTTTTCCTATAAAACCAACATTTACAACTTTTCCAGCATCTATATCAAGCTGAAATCAAAGAAATACAATGAAAGTAAACAGAGTAAAATATCTGAATCAAAGAGTTGCAGGAAGATCAAAATAGTGAGGGATCAAGTAATTGCAGCCCATAAAGACAAAGTCACAACCTATGCTCAACACAACAACAATAGAGAAGGATGATGATATGGAATATACAATGTAATCATCTTGATGAAATAACAACTAGGCTATCCTCTGAGTTACAAATTATGGTTATCCAGATACAATTTCAAAAGATGTAACTATCTACAAAGTACAAATTCAAGGAATGGAGTTGTATTTGACATATAGTAGCAGCAGGTATAGAAGAGAGTCACGGTTAAACAGAAAACAAATCCTTATGTACAAACTCAGTATGATACAAATAAAATATTGCCAGCAGTACAGATTTCCATGACTACAGTTCAAAACATCATTCAAACGAGCTCATGAAGTTCATACCAAGAGCAATTCAAGTAACATCTACAACTATAAAAGGGCCATGAAAGGTTATGATATCCCATATTTAGAGTATAGTTGTCTTTTCAAACAAGTGCATCAATTCAAGATCAGCGTAAAGGAGATGATGATAACTCAATACCATATTCAAAGAGTGCAACATTTACGAGAAATTTGAAGACCTTGTTGTAGAAAAGAAAAACTAAGCATTATTATTTTGAAACCCCTGCTCAAAGTGGTGAAGCAAAATTCATACATAAAAAAATTCATAAAGATCAAGTCGGAAGGCACAAAATATTTGATAGAACTCTCGTGTTTTAAAACACGTGAGTAAATATACACATTTTTCAAGCAAATCGAAGGCCATTAGAAGAAATGATCAATGGGGATAATAAACACGAAATCCCAAGTAAAAGAAATGATCAGATATAAAGTTGTGAATAGAGATCTTAGGTCCAAAAACATGTTTACAAGTAAACATACAGATGCCAAGTACCCAAAGATCATCAAAATAAATGAATAGTGGAATAATAAACATGGATGCCTAGATCAAAATTTTCAGGTCTGGAGTTGAGTGCTCAGAAGACCAAGACATTCGAAGAACCAAACCCAAAAAATACAATAACGATGTCCATTCGAAAACAGTTACATGAACTCAAGAAAATCATTCATCATACCATTAGATAACAAATTAGAACAAGAAATGGGTACTTACTGGTTTGTCAAAGCTGAGAAAGAAATCAAGATGGAACTCAGAGTCGCAAGTTCGAATTAGAGCCAAAAACATGAGTATCTATAATGATTTTTAGGTTGAAATAACCAAGGTCAAACCAATGGTGTCACATACAAATACAAAAGAGAAATGTTTATCAATATTTTGAAGTCGAAATGGCAAGGAAAAAGTAGCAGTGATATTATAAGGCCGAAACTTACCTTCCTTCATCAAACAGTATAACGGTTACATAGTCTCGAGCTCAAAATACTTCAACAATGGCGGCGAAGGAGCAAACAAAGATCTCGAGACCAAATAAAACCTCCACAAAGCCTAAGGTTCAATAAAATGGTGACAATATCAACAACTGCCATACTCATAACGGAGAAAATACAGTAATGACATGTCATAACCAATCCGGCACTATGATAATTCACCACTAGGAACTCCTCATGCTATGATTATTTACTAATACAAAACCTTTAGTTTGGTGGATGTAATCTGAAACACAACAACAAACATAAAAAGAATACCATAGACTATGATAAGAAGGAATGACGATAAATCTGAAATATAAGTGTAAATTATATTGTCAACATGAAATTGTTACAATCTCACCCATGAGGTACTTCAAGTGTTACTGACTTCACTTGCCTTCCAACAATAACTATGGGAGAAACTTCACAATTACACCTCTTATTGGCTTTTTTAACACACCTTCAAAATGATGGCTTCCTTTACACACTTACTCATACAATATTTCTCACTACTTCCTTCTATTCTAAATGAGGGGGGTGGCCTCTTTATTTATAGGAATTCAGGCTTATCCACCCTATCTCTAAGAAAGGATAGGAAATCTCTTCCAAATAAATCATATTCCATGCCTAAACTCTTGCCTTTACATGTAGGCTTATCTTCTAAGATAAAATAAACCTTATCATCTCACATGGGTTCAACCTTTTTAGACTTTTTGAACCACAAATAAAATACATAAAATATTTATGACATCACTCTTTGTCCTTCTTACAAATATAATATTTCTAATTCCTAATCATGTAGAGTAGACCCTACTTCTCTACTTATCCCAACTTTGACATTTTAACATTACCGTACCACTTACGACAAATATTTACTTTTTACAACATTCCTATTGTACTTTGACTATTACCGTACTCTACATTATTGGTGGCACCGTATTGTGGTGCCGTTATCTTCTATTGGATGCCACTACTAATTATACTTAACAACATCCTATTCCTAATACATACATTAATAAAATAGAAATTATGGAGGAAAATTTTAATGTCGACATTTTCCCCCTTCCTAACTTCTACTCCATCCTCGGAGTAGACTCTTATGGACATTTTGAAGCTGGTGCTTGGAAAATATTTAACTTGTCATGGTTGACCCATTTCGTAATGGGAGTACCATCCAATTCCTCCAATCGATATGTACCATTTTCATGCACAACTACTATTTTGTAGGGCCCCATCCATTTTGGAAGAAATTTTCTCTGTCTTTTTTTTTTGTATCTGAATCATATACTAGAACCAAGTCATTCACATGAAATGGAGACCAACGGATCTTTTGATCAAAGTATTCCTTCTGCTTCATTTTCTTCTTATAGCTTGTATCCTTCTCTATTTCCTTCATTTCCTCTAGCAAATGAAGATGTACCAACTTTTCTTTTACTGAATCACTTTCATCCATCCTTTCATTTTTCATAACTCTCCTAGTGGGAATATCAAACTCAATAGGAAGAACTGGATCAATGCCATAAGCCAACTGAAATGGGAGTATCCTGTTGTTGACTTTGATGTTGCCCTATATGCCCACAATGCTACATGAATCCTTTTATCCCACTTATGTACTTACAAGGCTACATCTTTTGCTAGAATTTGACACAACACAAAATTTGTTCATTCCACCTATCCATTTGTGCTTGGCTTGTATGTTGTTGCCTTCCTATGCTTAATAGAAAACTTGTTGACTAGGGCTTCTACCACCTCATTAATGAAGTGGCTTCCTTGATCTATTACAATTTCTAATGGACAACCAAATCTGGTGACAATGTGTTCATATATGAACCTTGCCACTTCATCCATGGAAGTTGTTTTCAATGGCCTAGCTTCAACCCACTTGGTTAAATAATCATGGCAACTACAATATACTTATTTTGGCATGGGGTAGTTTGAAGTGGACCTACAATATCTATTCCCACTTTTCAAAGTGACCAAGTGGAATAATAGGACATAATGGAGGTGATGAAGTCTTACGGTTACCATGTGTTTGACAAATATCACATGTCTTAAAATAATTATAACAATCTCTAAAAAGAGTGGGCCAAAGGTGATAACATGCATCCAAGATCCTTGTTGTTGTAAGTTTTCTAGAGAAGTGCCCTCCACATGTACCATTGTGGAATTATTTTATCATCTCCTTCCCTTGATCACGTCCAACTGATGACTTATATTGTCCATCGTGTCCTATTCGAAATAATACTCCATGCAAAATAGAACATGGATGACTGGCTTGAGTAATCTTCCTCTTAATCTTTACATTGACACTAGCGAAACTTGAATTCATTCGAGATAATTCCAAATATCTATGTATTCATTAGGGATTATGTCAAGGGATAACAATGTTGCATTTGGGAAATCATCATCATCACAAGGTGAACTTAAACCATCATATGCTCGAGAAAGTGCATTTACATTAACATGCTTCTTTCCTGGCCTATCTATAATATCAAATTCAAATTATTGTAGCAAAATTATCCATCTTGATATCCTCCCTGATGGGTTAATCTTATTTACAATATACTTTAGAGCTTGGTGATATGTTATAACTATAAATTTCTTCCCTAACAAGTAATTTCTAAACTTCTTTACAACAAAAATGATAGCTAGAGCCTCTTTTTCAGTTATAGTATAATTTACCTCAGCACTTCTCATTTGTCTACTCCCAAAGTAAACTAGATGATCATTCCCATTTTCATCTTTTTGGCTCAGAGTACTTCCTAGTGCTTTGCATCTGAGGCATCAATATACACAATGAATGGCTTGCTCCAATCTGGATTGTTTAAAACAAGTGAAGACACCAAGGCTTCCTTTAGTTTTTCAAAAGCTTGATGTGCCTTATTTCCTACTTCATAAGTAATATCCTTCTTCAAGAACTAGGTTCGCGGCTGTGCAATCTTTGAGAAATTCTTGATGAACCTTTACAAGAACCCACATGGCCTAAAAATGATCTCAACTTACTTCTAGTTATAGGAAATGGTAACTCTTTGATTTTTGAAACTTTATCGGGATCAAGCAATAATACCATCTCTGGATACAAGACGCCCTAAAAATACCTTTAGAACATCAAAACACACACTTTTTAGGGTCTAGTGAGGCTTGTGCTTCATCTAACCTTTGCAATGTTTTCTCCATCTAGTGTAGGTGGTCCATCTTACTCCCATAGATGCAAAAATCATCCGTAAATACTCGATGAAGTTCCCAATGTAGGGTTCAAACACCCTATTCATCAAGCGCTAGAACGTTTCGGGTATTACACAACCCAAAAGGCATAACTCTATAAGAAAATGTTACCCAAGGAGTGGTGAACGTGGTCTTTAGCCGATCTTTCTCTGCTATACTGAACTTGTTTGTATCCACTATATCCATTAGCAAAAACTATAGCACTCTGGCTAGCTACTTCGTCTAAGATTTGATTTGAGAATGGAAGAGGGTAATGATCCTTCTTTGTTGCCTTGTTGAGCTTCCTATAATCGACATAAATACGTAGTTTCCCATTCTTTTTATTGAAATCACAATGGGAGAAACCCATTCTAAATTCTCCACAGCAAATATGAATCATGCATCAAGCAACTTATGTATTTCTTCTTTTACAGTCTTAGAAAAATTAGGATTCATTCTATATTGCATTTTCTTTATGGGCTTAACACCATCTACCAGCTCAATAGAATGTTCTACCCAACTTACTTGATGAAATTTCTTGTAATCAAAAGTGAATATGTGTATGTACCTTCGAAAGAGCTAGAGGTAGGATTCCTTCTCACTCTCCATCACAACATCACCAATATTTATTTGTTGGAGACGTTCATCAATTTCTTCTTCAGATAATTTTATGGGGTCATGAGTTAGTGTGACTAAAAGGATATCCATAACCGAAACATCAACGTCACTTTCTTCATCTTCGGTGTCCACTTCACTAGTACTAGAGTAATCGAGAATGTCCAATCATTAGTTTAATCATTTGAATCCATAGGTTCTACCTTATGATGCCGAGGGATCACGTTATCTTCACCCTCTCTCTACCACATCTAAGTGTCATGAAGCCTTCATTCTAGTAATTTCTTACATGAACTCTCCTTAGCCATGGTCTTCCTAACTACATTAGGTACACAAAAGTACTATTTTTTTTATCACTTGAAAGTCTACCACACATACAACACCCATAATAGATATTGCCACATTTGAAACTACACCTTTGGTTTAGTTTTTCCCTTATTCAATGACCTTAACATAAGTGTTCAAGGGTGATCAATTTTAAACCCAACATATTCATTACGGACTCGGTCATTACATTAATCGCAGCACCTCCATCAACTAAGAAATCATGAATTGAAATACCATTACATAATACCTTAGCTTGTGGAGCATAGGGATCTACCTCTGCCTCCAAAATAGGGACCTCAACCTCCTTTATTTGTTGAGCATTGAGTCTACTTCGCAACTCCTACCTCTTCTTAGAAGACATAGCCAAGAGTTGACCATATGTAATATTTGCAGGCCTTTTGGACAGATCTTTTAAGATGGAGTATGGTCCTTATCCCTGTGAAATTAGAAAATCCTACACACCCAACTTTCTTCTCCTATGTTTCTTACTAGTTTCTCCTTTCATCTTCTTAGGATCATTTCCATCTTGGTTATCTTTTTCTTTCTTTCTTTTTGTTATAAACACATCTACTTCATTATTTATGCTCTTATCTACTACATCAAAAGAATTCATAGGTGCTTTTCCTTTATCATTATCTCTTGTACCAGATGTAGAAGCTCTATCTGACAATTATACTTATAATGACCCTTTTTATAACAACCATAACATACAACTTCAGAAATATTTCTTTTTGGACCTCTATCTCCTCCCTGAGAACTAAATTCCTTTCCTTGAAGAAGATTAATAGTTAATCGCCCATCTTCATGAGAAGATATTCGTACTCAAGAGATGTACTAGGAGAAAGATTTGTGCTCACCGAGAGTGGTTGTGGATTCTGAACCAAAGGTGCTGGTGTAGGCTCTACTTTAGCAACAATTTCTTTGGGCTCCTCTTCCATGCTTTCTTCTTGCCTTCTTGCAATCTCTTTTTCTTGTTCAATGGTAGCTGGGCGGTCATACTTCACTCGTTGTCTGATCTCTGGCTTCATCCCAAGAATGAAGTGCTTACAGAGGAGATTATCCACGCCATTCATAAACCCATCCGCTAATCCTTCCTTCCAAATCTGGGTATTGAGCTTCCTCCTTATCTCTAGAACACGAGAATGATAATCCTTTATCTTCTCCTTCTCTCCTTGGGCTAGCTTTGTGATATCGATCATGAGATCTACATATTTCTATTGTTCACCAAATTCTTAAAGAAAACTTTCACTAATAAATCCCATGAATTTTTCACATTATCACCTAGTGTTTCAAACCACCTAAGTGTTGAACCATCCAAAAGGGTAGGAAAAATTCAGTCCATTTTTCCCTTCTTATGAGGCCATTACAAATACAAGATTGTTTAAACTCTTGAATGAAAGAGGAAGCATCTTCATTAGATTGGGCTGAAAAAGTAGGAATCTTCCCCATTTTTAAATGTAGCTACGGTGAAATACCAACTCACAAGTACAATCAGGTAAGACTTAGGTGCACAAATAATTAGACTCACTACAATAGAAAGTGACTTTACACCTTTCTACAAGAAAATAGAAATGACCATGGTAAACTATGGTAAAACTTAACTTATCATGTAAAAATTGACATTCTTGTGGTAAACACTATCTATGGTAAAAATGAAGTTCTTGGGTAAACACTTTTCACGGTAAAAAATGAAGTTACTGTGGTAAATACTCTTCATGATAAAAGTGACTTTACCATGGTAACTTCTATGGACAGTAAAAACAAGGTTACCCTCCAAATGATTTCTGACTAAGTGGGAATATCTCTCCAGAAAATCCACCAACGAGGAATGGTCCCTAGTAACGGCACCAAAATGTCATCACCAATCCGACACTATGATAATTCACCATCAGGTACTCCTCGTGCTATGATTATTTACTAATGCACAACCTTTAGTTTGGTGGATGTAATCTGGAAACACAACAACAAACATAACAAAAGAATACCATAGACTATGATAAGAAGGAATGATGATAAATCTAAAATATAAGTGTAAATTATAATATCAACATGAAATTTTTACAATCTCACCCATAAGGTACTTCAAGTGTTACTGACTTCACTTGCCTTCCAACAATAACTATGGGAGAAACTTCACAATTACACCTCTTATTGACTTCTTTAACACACCTTCAAAATGATGGCTTCCCTTACACACTTACTCATACAATATTTCTCACTACTTCCTTCTATTCTAAATGAGGGGGTGTCCTCTTTATTTATAGGAATTCAGGCTTATCCACCCTATTTCTAAGATAGGATGGAAATCTCTTCTGCCAATCGTATTCCATGCCTAAACTTTTGCCTTTACATGTAGGCTTATCTTCTAAGATAAGATAAACCATCTCACATGGGTTCCACCTTTTTAGACTTTTTCACAAATAAAATACACAAAATATGTATGACATCACTCTTTGTCCTTATTACAAATATAATATTTCTAATTCCTAATCATGTAGACCCTACTACCTACTTCTCTACTTATCCCAACTTTGACATTTTAACATTACCACACCACTTACGAAAAATATTTACTTTTTACAACATTCCTATTGTACTTTACTAGAACACTTACGACAATACAATGACGACCAAAAAAATTTCTAGGGCTTTGCCCACGAGCTCAAAAAATCAAATGAAATGATCAAACTGGAGGAGCATAGGCTTTAACTCCTCACTTCAGTGAGGGTCAATTCCAACTCAACCATGACCAAGAATAGATGGCTCAACTTCATCAAGGACAAGATCAAATGGCCGAGTATCACGCTCAAAATTCAAAACCAATAACCATGGTAAATCTTCACTAACCACATTAAATGCCAGTGTCTAAAACCCTAATCGCAAGTAGATAAATGAATGGCATCGATCATAGAGGTAAAAAATCGATGGCCCATGATGATTCATCAAATTCCAAGAAAACTCAACTGAGGTTAGGTCTTCACCAACAAGTGCATGCAGGGGTAAGTCACCGTGGGAAGGGGCCAACCCACGTGTCCAAAAAATTAAATCATTTACAAATGGATTTCAAAAGTTTGACTATGGTCCTTTCAAAATCAAAAGGGTGACCAAATCATACATAATGATCACCGAAAAGGTTAAGTATAACCTTATTTCAACCAAAGGTAAGAATGGGGCGGTAAACCTTATAACATGCCTAAGTCCACATGGTGGCCAAGTATAGCATGGTGCCCCCTTGTATTATTCCAAAACATAAATATGCTAAAGTCCACACAGCGGAAAAACCATGATGGAGTGTAGAGGTGGTACCCACTCCAACGAGGTTGGGTTAAAATTCAACTTTCATCCATGTGATCACTAGCAAAAATAGTGAGTGTCAACATCAAAGGAAAGGGTGGTCCTAAACCATATTAATATGTGATCGAGTATTATTGCAAATATTTAAAATATTTTTCTCAAATACAGGGAGTTATATTTTTGCATGTCTTCATAATAGGACAAAACAAAGAAGATGATGAATTTGCATGCTCAAAGGAGGAGGACTTGCATAACAAGCAAATTGTACTATTAGTAAATTATTCACCCATTCTTTCTTTAAAATAGAATAGTCAACTTTAGTTTGACTGTATTGTATTTAAGGCCATTAATGCCTATTTTAAAACTGCATGCTCTAGTTTGTATTATTTTATCACTTTATTTATTATTAAATAAAGAATAAAATTAGGATGCATGGGCGAGTACAAATTAAGATATTTTAGGAAGAGGGTAAACTTTTTTTTTACATATTGTGTATTGTGTGCCTTTTGGAAAGCACAATGAGAGATATTTCCGAAGACTTTTTCATATAGGAGTACTTGAAGCAATTTCTAATAGTTTAGCCCTCTGAATGTGAAGTATTTTATGCCTTTCCAAGTTATTTTGTAGTCTTGTATATGTTTATATTAATCTCGTGAAATAAAAACTCCCTTATTAACCACCTTACCCTACCGAAAACTTAGCCTTTTCTACTTAATTTTAATGTGCATGTTAATCTTATTAGTATCTTGTTATGAATCTCTCTCGGTAAAAGAAAGTGTTTTTTCCCTTAGATATTTTGTAAAAAACATTAATTGGTTCGTGCACCAAAAAAATTTCTTCACAAATTAGTTGTGTATTTTACTCAGTCAAAGTTCTCATACAAATTTGGTGTATCACCTTAGTCTTAGTTATTTTACAGTCATCTTTTACCCTAGAACTCCCAGAAAGTAGTTTAGTATACACCAATAAGGAACTGACCTTTTAACCCTAGAGATTCACCTCACAATAGGTATACCGAAAAACTTGAGGTGTCTCCATTATATCTACGAGAGAAAGAGATGAATTTTGTAGGCTTAGAAAATCTGCTGCCATCTCTCTGCAGGTGCACTTTCGAGAGATAATAGTTTTTGGCACACCCGGTGGGACAACGAATCAGATCTACATGCAAGTTACAGATTCTAGAGTAGATCTAGAACATATTTACAACAAATAAAAGTTACTTTCAGGAGCAAGTCAAAGATTTTATGATCTTTTGGTGACTCTGTAAAGATGATTTTAGACCAGTATTGTAGCATGTTCCATGCCTAAAGTAACTACGAGATCATCAGTAAGAGGAATTCCTCCTAAGTTTGTTTCTTTACCTTTGAATTCTGCTAGAAGGAGAAGAGTTGATAATACATTACCCTATAATAGACCTTGCTTTGATAACCCTCCTCCTGATATTACTTCACCATGTATCAATTTTACAATCAATATCCAAATTCTTCCAATGGCTCTTCAACCACCTAGAAATTTTGTGACCTTTACTAATGGTAGCCCATTATTAATTCCACTTTACCATGATATTCGCAATGCTGTGATGAAAATTTTACCATCTTTTACTGGAGAAAATCAAGTTACACCTGTTGAACATATTAAAGATGTTACAACCATATATGCAGTCCATAATATCACTCACGAAGACGTAGCTTTAATACTTTTGGCTGCATCTTTTAAAGGACATGCCTTACTGATGGTATAGAAATCTAGAGATTAAAAGCATAAGAACATGGGATAATTTAGATGAAAAACTACAGAAACAGTTCTAAGATAATTTAGACCATTTATCCCTCATAGAACAACTATCTACTATCAAAAGTGCCCCTCATGATTATATGTCTAGTTTCAACATCTATTTCGCTAGAAATTGGGAAAGAATCCCAGCAAGTGTTAAGCCTCAAGTTGATAATGCTTTCCTTTATTACCTCAGAGCTTTAAATAGTGATATTTCAACCATGATTCAATCCATGGGAGGTGATACTCTTCTCGATGCCTATGACATTGCTATAAAAGTTGAAAACAACATTATTCAGGATGGCAAATTAGCACCAAGGCCTACAATGTAATTTTTGGCAGATTTAGCCCCTATTCCATAGCCTATTACGATTGTAGAGCCTGTTTTGTAGCCCCATCCCTAAATATGTTTAAATATTTACAAACCACGGAAATAAGATAACATCAATTGAGAACAAACTTGCATTACGTAACATGCCTTATCAGGCTTCTTATCAAAAATTAGTATTATAGGCAGCCTTACTAATAGAATCAGAATTATAGGCAGCCTTAATAGTAAAGGTAGTTTGATCTAAATGTTCCTAGTACATCTAATGCTTTCATTCTAGTTAATATGGCTATAGAAGAGTGGTGTCAGCCTTGCAATAAACCTCATTTAGCTGCAAATTGCCCAAATGATTTCCTGAACTTGAATCTTGTTACACAACCTCAATCTGAAGCATTGTTCATGCCTCAAATGGAGAGTGGGCAGCAAGAAGGTCATGTTCAGAAAGCACCTAAATAGAATTTGGTCAGCTTCAATGAGTAATATTTCATTGCAGTTACCACTAGAGCTCAAGAGAAGGCTACGAAAATAGTAAACAATAAAATAGACTGTACTCCCCATTATTACTCATAATTCCACATCTACAGTCCCAAAACCAGCCAACAGTCTTGTTGTCCCTCAAAGAACAATAAATGTTACAGCTGGTAAAGAGAAACAAAAGTATCCCAATCCAAGAATATTATTTATTCCTTAGATATCTAAAACTTATGAAGCAGAATCAATTTTTGCTAAGGCTTATGCTAAAATAGTCGAGTCTATATCTAAAACAGTTCCTTCTTTTAATATCGTTGATGTAATGAAAAAGCATAATGTTAATATCTCAATGTGGGATGCTCTAAGCATTCTAGGACAAAGATGGATTTACTCTCTCACGAACTAGCTAAACTATAATTTTTATCTAAAACAACAAAAGGAGGTTCAAAAGATAGATATGGTCCTTGGAACACTTGATCAAGATCACCTAAAAGAGGTTAGATGGATGGTTCGAAATCTTTAAAAGCTTATGAAATAAAGAAGCCACCACCATTTTATCTATCTCTGATTATTGGAGAAAATCTAGTTCATCACTACATGGTGGACAATGGTGCAAGTAGCACAATTATTCCAAAAGAAATTGCTGAAAAATTGGGCCTGTAGTATGAGCCTATAGAAAAGAGTGTTTTACAGCTTGATGGAATTATAACTAATATAGTTGGTGTAATCAGAAATTTAGAGGTAACGTTACATGCTTTCCCAAATGTTTCCATTCTCGCAAGATGTTACTTTGTTGTGGAGATTTACCTCCATATTTTGCTTTGTGCCTATCTAGAGATTTTACAAAAAAATAGGAGGTTATCTCTCTTTAAATTGGTCTTTCTTGTTTTTCACCACATGTTATGGCACTAAGGTTACTTTGTCAATTCAAAATCATTAGCCAAATTTCATAGTAAGCCTCATTCTTTGAATGCAATGGCCAATTATTCAACTTTCAATCAATCTAATTTTGATGATGTAGCTCGTGTTTCAACATTAGAGGGTGTTTCTAACATGTTTATGGATGAAAAATAGTTGAAGAACATGCCCATGATCCTTTTAAATAAGTTGAAGTACATATTTTTGGTGTATATTGTATGCATGAAGAAAATGCAACAATTCCCTTGTTGTCAAAAATAGAGAATTCAACGGAAGGGATTTGGAAGCTTCATTTCGATGGAGCTAAGAATAAAAAAGTATAGGGAGTAGGTTTAATGCTCACTTCCCCAAAAACCAAAAGGAATTTCTTGGCTTTGAGTCTCCAATTTTCATAAACTTGTAATGTATTTGAATATGAAGCATTAATTCATGGCTTGCTTTGGGCGAGAAAAGAGGTATCAAAGACAATACAAATCTTTTATGATTCTCGAGTTGGTTATCAATCAAGTAAAAAGCTGCAATGTTTGTAAGAATCATTAATGAAATCTTACATACACAAAGTTTCATACTTAATGGAATATTTTGAGGCTATTAATATTGAGTCTATTCCTATAACTGAAAATAAGCATGCGAGATAGACTTACAACAATCAATGCTAGTTTCAAAGTGTTGGAACATATAGAAAAAAAAAAATCAGCCCCATATTAAGCTAATTGTCAGGCCCTCTATACTTGATAATGAATCAAATTGGCAGGTTTTTGAAAGTGATGATCAAATCTATAGGTTTTTACAGCAAGAAGCTGAATTTTCTACAGTAAATCAGGATAAATTACAACATTTATACGGTGACCAGATTGTTCAACTAAAGACAAACAAATTACCTCGAGGACTTGTCACATTGGAAGACATCTTCAACACTGATGACCAGTTAAGAAAGGACAAAACTAAGATGTCAACTCATGCTGATAATTATGAAGAGATTTCAGTTGATGAAGGAAAGAATTTATTCCTTGGAAAGGTATGTTCCTTATCCAAAAATAGTCTTTTATTAATCTTTGCATAGAATTTAAAGATGTTTTCACTTGGAGATACCAAGACTTGAAAGGGTTTGATCCCAGTCTAGCACAACATACCATTGAATTACAGCCAAATTCTAAACCAGTTAGGTAGAAACAGAGGCCTATAAATCCTAGAGTAGAACCTCTTATGAGGAAAGAGTTATCAAACTTGATTGAATCAGGAATTATTTTCCCAGTTAAGCATTCAAGTTGGGTAGAATTTTTTTTTCTTGTTAGGAATAAGAATGGAGAAATTAGATTATGTGTGATTTCAGAGATCTTAACAAAGCATCATTAAAAGAGCATTATCCACTACCAAACATGGATCAAATCTTGAGAATAGTTTCAGGTTTAGATAGATTATCTCTTCTTGATGGTTACAACAGATACAATCAGATTTTAGTTCGAGAAGAAGATAGATACAAAACAGCTTTTACCACCAAGTGGGGTACTTATGCTTACAAAAGAATGAATTTTGGTCTTTCAAATGCTGGTGCAACATTTTAGCGTGTAATGGACATGACTTTTTGTAGCCTATTAAATAAATGCATCCTTGTTTATCTAGACGCTCGTTATTTACTTATATTTTCAAAAGATTCTAAAGAACATCTAGTGCATTTAAGGTATACTTTTCAGTTATGTAGGTAATTTGGAATATCCTTGAACCCCAAAAAGTCTATCTTTTCAGCACATCAAGGTAAACTACTTGGCCATATTATTTCTAGACAAGGTTTAGCAATTGATCCTTTCGTAATCAAAGCTATATCACAAATATCATTACGCTCATCACAAGAAGGCATTACAAAGGCTTTTGGGAGAAATCAACTTTGTTATAATATTTGTTCCATATTTTCCATCACTAGTTAAACCGTTAATAATTGCTGTGTTAAAAAAGAGAAATGTTCTCTTGACCAACAAAGGGAGAGAAGGTTTTGAAGCTATCAAAATATCTATCTCCCGTGCTCCTACTCTTGCAAATCAAAATTTTGATAAATATTTTACAATGTATGCACTTGCAGGAGCTGAAACAATCTTGGCTATTCTAACTCAGTTAATGATAAGAACATCGAGCAGCCAATTACTTTCTTTAACAAATTTTTCATGATTATAAAACAAGGTACACGTTCCTTGAAAAACAAGTACTTTCAGTAGTCGAGGACTAAATAATTTTAAGATCATGCTTTCAAACAATAAAATTCATGTTCTTGTTTCTCATCCAAGTGTGAAAGCTTTCTTGCTAAACAAAGAATTGAATGAGAAAAGAGCAGAATGGATAACGAAGGTTATGGAATATGATGTTGATATCCGAGTTTCTAAGATAGTTTGAGGTAAAGGATTATGTGAACATCTAATTACTGATATGGAAAAATAGTAGGCTACAAAACTTGAAGTTTCAGAACAACATGCTAAAATTACATATCAGCAACCAAGTATCATGGTCTAACTAAAAATCAGCAACCCGAACTTTCTCAGAAATTCAGGAATCAAGGTGGATGACTGATTTGGTTAACTATTTACAAAGCAGTGACACCTATTCGGAAGGTATGGATAAGAATAAACAAAGGTATTTTAGGTTATAATCTATTCCCTATCTTTTCATTGATGGTGTATTGTTCAAAAGAGTTATAAATGGAATTTTTCTACGATGTGTTGATTACGATAAAATTCAGAAAATATTATCTAAATTCCATGAAGGACCTACAGAGGTCACTTCTCAAAGACGTACTACAACTTTAAAGATCATGAAATCAGGTTACTATTGGCCTAGCATATTTAAAGACTATTTTGAATGGATCAGAAAGTGTAAGAAATGTGTTTTCTTTGTTTGAAAAGAATGTTTAGCTTCACGCTTTCAGAACCTATTTTAGTTGATCAACATTTTATGCAATGGGATCATGAATTTATTGGTATGATAAACCCACCTTCTTTATAAGGACATAAGTTGATCT
Organism: Taxus wallichiana var. yunnanensis; assembly: GCA_018340775.1. Classification (NCBI taxonomy): domain Eukaryota; kingdom Viridiplantae; phylum Streptophyta; class Pinopsida; order Cupressales; family Taxaceae; genus Taxus; species Taxus wallichiana. Next base: position 955,177,483 of record CM031239.1, on the reverse strand, counting down.
TAATTGCTACCGATTATTTTACACAATGGAATGAAGCAATATCCTTGAAATATGCCAATGAAACTTTAATATTGTCCTTTTATGAAGGTATAGTTTGTACATTTAGTGTTCTAGTAACTATCATATCAAATAATGCTCTAGCATTTCTTGGTGCTAAAGTAATGGATTGGGCTATCAACCATGGAATTTATTTAAGATCTTCATCTAATTATTAACTATAAGTTAATGGCTTAGCTGAGAGTACTAACAAATATCTCATTAAGGATCATCAGAAGAACACTTTGAAGGATAATCAAAGAGCTTGGCATTTGATGTTGAATTCAACACTTTGGGCTGACATGGTGACTCCTAAGATATCAGTTGGTAATTCACTGTACAAACTTGTGTATGGAAAAGAAGCGAGAATTCCTATTTCAGTTGAGTTACCCACATTATATTTTCTACATCAAATGGAGCTACTTGAGAATGAACCATTACAGTTCGTTATGCACGCTTAATGGAATTACAAGAGCTAAGAGATAAATCTCATTTAAATATGGAAAAGAACTAGAAGGAAATGAAGAAGACTTTTGATAAAAAAATCCAAACTTAGAGTCTTCAATGAAGGAGATATTATGTTGAAATGGGATGTTGATCGTGTGCAAAGCTAGGAAGACACTCAAAGTTTGATACACTGGAGTGGTCCTCGCATGATATCATCTTACAAGGAACACAATGCTTTTTATCTTTCAAGCTGAATGGAGAGGAACTCCCCATTCCTATGAATGGTATTTTCTCAAAGACTCATTATTGAAAATATTACGTTGATTGTTAGAGTAGGATTTCATTCAATAATTGCAGTTTCTACACATTACATTGTTCTTTATTTCACTAAGTGCATTTCTTGCATGTGATCTAGTTTTCCATATCTTTTCCCACCTTTAGTTGTTTTGGAAGGGTTGGACCTTTCAGAAAAAGACAGATTTTGGTTATGTATTTGGATTCCATGCCCAATGGACAAGAGTAAGGCACTACTCTACAAGCTAGCAGGAAGCTTTCCTTGTAGGATCACCAGAAATGTTGACAATTTATGCACTTGTGTAGAAATGGGCAACTCGAAACTTTATTACGATCAATAGCATTGGTGAAGTATACCTAAGCTAGAGAAATTATATCAAAACTATATCATTGTTGTTTTATTTAAAATATGCAGCTATGTGTGCTGTTACAAAACGTAAAAATCAAATAGTCGCAATTTCACGAATATCTTCGAAAAAAAGAACACAAGCCCCGAAATCTATAAACTAGATTAAATTGCAAAACAAGGTAGAGCTTGTTGTGATTTTATTAATATAAAATGAAGCATTACAACCAAAAGAGAGACGTGAAATATTTATAGATATTGGACAACTTCTATCTGCTCCACAATACATGGAACAAATATCCTAAATAAAGCAAATATGCAGAAATAGCATATTTCCCTAGAAAGCTTCTACAGAAATCATCCGAGAACAATATTCTAACTAAATAACATCCTCCAAAATCTAAGGGATGATAACAACACACTAACAACTAAACTAACTAAAGTAATTAAATAATTAATTTATTATAATTACACATTAATCCACATATGGTGAATTAAGTGTTAGATTATTTCTAACATTCCCCCTTAATTCATCATATTCAAGTGATCAGACATAAATACTGTGAATGCATCAAATTTAAGGACGTGCAAGATATTTTGTGAAGATATTTGCACGCTGATGTTCAGTCGGGAAGTGCTGAAGCTGAATGTTGTTGTTCTGAACTTGTTCGTGAATGAAATGTACCTGCACCTCAATGTGTTTGGTGCATTCATGAAAAACTAGATTCTAAACAAGTTTTATTACTCCTTCATTGTCTACATGTAGGATTGTTGGATGATCTTGTGGAATTCCCAATCCTTCAAGTATCCGTCTGAGCCAAATCACTTCATAGACAGCTCCTCCTGCTGTGTGATATTCTACTTCTGTGGAAGACCTTGAAACACAATTTTGTTTCTTGCTCCCCATGAAGTAGGTATAGATCCCAAAAAGAACACAAATCTCGAAGTGGATTTCCGTAATCAACGTTCCTGCATGATCCGAATCTGTATATCCCGTCAAGAAGAAGTTATCATTATTTTTGTATTCTAGGCCAAAGTCCATGGTTCCTCTCGATGTATCTCAAGACTTCTCTTTACTACTTTCTAGTGACAAAACCTTAGTTCGTGCATCAATTGAGAAAGATAACAGACCGCATAGCAGATATCTAGCCTAGAATAACTTAAGTAAATGAGACTCCTAATCAACTCGTCGATAAAGAGTAACATTTACTTGTTCTCGATCGATCTATGTGAGACAATTGAAGCCTTGTCTCCATAGGTGTAGCCATGGGTATACTATCCATCATTTTGAATTTATCAAGCATTGTCTTGGTATATTTTAGTTGAGTAACAAAGATGTGATTTTCCTTTTTCCATACTTCAAGTCCAAGACAATAATGAAGAAGCCCGAGATTTGTCACGTCGAATGATCGATTTTGATCTTCCTTAGTTGTTTCAATCATCTTCATTGAACTTCCAGTGATGAATAGATCATTGACATATACTACTATGATCACTATCTAACCCCCTTGATTTTTGAGATAGAGATTAGGATCATATGGACTTCTTTTGAATCCATGTTTGATGAGATGCTCATCAATCTTTATGTACCATGCCCTGGGAGCCTGTTTGAGACCATACAATGACTTTATGAGTCTACATACCTTTCCTTCTTTACTTGGTATGAAAAAACCTTCTGGTTGAGTCACGTAGACTTCTTCCTGTAAATCCCCATTGAGAAATGCAATTTTTACATCCATTTGATGAACTTTCCAACCAAATTGTGTAGCTAGAGCAAATATCATCCTGATTGTTTTGATCTTAGCTATTGGTGCGAATGTTTCTTCATAATCAATGCCTTGTTTTTGTGCATAACCCTTAGCTACCAATATTTCCTTATATTTATCAATGCTTCCATTTGATTTTTACTTTGTTTTAAATATCCATTTGCAACCTATTGCCTTCTTCCTAGTGGAAGATCCGTAAGTAGCCAAGTATTCTTAATCAAAGAGTTGAATTCTCAATTCATAGATCATCGACCAAGGTTTTGACTACTAGGAATCTTGAACTATAGTGGGCTCACTTGATTCAATTACTGTACTCATTAAGGCTAAGTTTACCTCATTTTGAGTCATACTATGAGTTATAGGTCTTGAAGTGGATGTGTTAGGATCACTATCCAACTTAGCATCTCTAATTATATTAGTATACCACTTAGGAATATGTTTAGTTATTCCCGTAGAGATGGAGGAGTTGAATTATCCTCATCATCATTATCTTCATCAAGAAAATCTTCTATTTTCTTAGTAGGATTGTTTTGTGAGTTTATGGAAGGAGAATATGCTTCTTCATTTTCAAAAACTCAACATCTCTACTTGTGAATTTTTTATTTTTTTGGATCCATTAACCTCGTATCCTGTGGATTCATCACCGTATCCTAAGAATATAAGTTGTTCTGATTTCATATCAAGTTTAGTTCTCTTTTTCTTAGGAATGTGCATACTTGCCTTGCATCCAAAAACTCTAAGGTGTTTTATAGATGGTTTGTTCCCTGACCAAGCTTCCTGTGGTGTTATTCCATCAAGTGCAGAAGTGGGAACTCTATTCAGCAGATAAACTATTGTTTTTACTACTTCTGCCCAATATGTTTTACTCAAGCTTGAGTCATCAATCATACACCTTACCATTTCCATTATAGTTCTATTCCTTCTTTCAACAACACCATTTTGTTGTGGTGTATATGGAGGTGCCATTTGCCGATGAATTCCATGTGTTTCCAAAAATTTGAACTCATTACTGGTGTATTCACCCCCTCGATCTGAGCGGAGTTTTTTTATTTTCTTACTAATTGTATTTTCACAAGCTACTTTGAATTTATTGAAAGTTTCAAAGGCTTGGTCTTTGGTGTGAATGTAATATACCCACATTTTCCATGAGTAATCATCAACAAAAAGCATAAAATATTGAAACCCTGAATGACTAGGTCTCATAGGTCTCGCACAGATCGGTATGCACCAGATCAAGTTTACCATGGGCCCTGAATGTACTACTTTTCTGAAAAGAAGCTCTATGTTGTTTTCCTGCCAAACAATTTGTGCACTTGTCTGTATTTTTCTTGAAATTTGGCAGTCCTCTTACCATATTATTTTTTTGAAGTGTTTCAAGATAGCCAAAACTTACATGGCCAAATCTTCGATGCCACAATTGTGCCGATGATGTATCCTTAGCTACAAGGGCCTGATTTTTGGTTTGAACAAAATCCAACTGAAAACATATGACCTACACCAGAAGCTCGTGTAACAATGTTGGAGTTTTTAGACTTATCTTTGATTAAACACATCTTCTTTCCATTTGTACAATCAAAATCCACTTTTAAGTTGTGCTCCAAAAGATGACTTACTGAAAGTAGATTCTTTGTCAATCCAGGAACATATAGAACATCTCTTATTGTGCACTTTCTTGATCCAAGAGGTAAGGAGATGTTTCCAATTCCTTGTACTTTGTATGATGAATCATCACCCAACGAAACAAAGTCTTTGTTAGGTGTATTCTTTAACTCTAAGAACCAATCATTTCTCCCGGTGATATGTCTTTTTGCTCTTGATTCAACATACCAAATTGCCTGTGGTGAATTGATTTCTTGAGTTGATTGTGCAGAAAATAGAAAGTCCTCATCTAGTGAGTTATCTTCTTCTTCGAATGTTGCGGTGCTACGCTTTTCTTTTTCCCAGCTTACTTTTCCTTTGTCCTTGTTGTGCTTTTGATAACCCCGACTAGATTGTTGAAAATTGGGCTTCTTGCCACTAAATGAACCCTTCTGAAATGTGTTATACCAACAATATTTTAAGTCATGTCCTTTTCTGCCAAAAATCTAACATTGCTTTTGTCGAGTGTTCCCTTGAGTATTCTGTTGAGAATGTTGCTTGTGTTGCTTACCAATTGTATGAACCTATTTCTTTCCCTTATGGAATGAAGAGAGGGCTTGTTCCTAATATTCTATAGGTTTGTTCATGGACTCTTCCTGTTATAACATGTTCACTAACTCTTCAAAACTTGTAGTTGGACCCATAATGTTGAGAGTTGTGACAAATATTTTGTATGAGGCTGGTAAAGCTCTCAATACAATAGGGACAAGAGATTCATCAGTGACCTCTACTACCAAAGCTTGGAGAGATGATCTCAATATAGCAACATGCTTTAGAAAACCTTCAATAGACTCATTAGAATTCATTTTGAGACAATGGATTTGTGTTTGTAATTGCAAAATATAATTTTTGTTCTTATCTTCATATACAGTTGCTAGTTTATCCCATGCTTCTTTTGCAATTTTTGCTTAACGAATATGAGGTTGTACATCATCGATTCTGACAAAACAAAATTATAAGTTTTTCCTTTTGATTAGCATGATCAAACACACATTGTTGAGCAATATATTTTTCTAGTCTCGTTATCGAGCCATCAACTACACCAATTATGTCCTCAAATTCAAGTTGAGTTTTAGTTTTTATTTTCCATGCAAAGATAATTATTTCCTCGTAGGAGTTGTGAATCGCGAGAAAAATTTGGTGCATTGTTAACCATTTGTGCATGAAAGAAAAGAGAGAGATAGAATCAAACATGAAACAAATCCCCCTCAAATCAGTACACAAACCCCCAAAATTGATTTTTATTGAGTGTGCACTCCTTTTGGCCTTTTACACCTGCATTACAATTTTGGCTCTGTGGCTGATTTGTAAAAATAAAATGGCTCTCTTGGCCGATTTGAAAAAAAAAAAAAAAATTATTTGGACTCTTTGGTCTCTTTTTCAAATACAAAAAATTTATTTTTGCAATTTTTACAAGACAAAGCTTATTAAAAACTGAACCAATACGTAGAGCTCGTAAAAACACACACTTTCAAAAAAAATGGCACCTCAATCTAAGGTACTAGTTGAAAGTTATGACCATTTTAAAATAGTTTTATTTGGGCCCCTTTCCAAAAATAGAAATTTACTTCTGATTTTTTTCGCATCATCCAAAAAAGAATTTTTCTTTAAAAAAAAAAATTTAACACAGAAAATGCAGGTCTGACTTACACATGCATGTAACTTTGTTTCCTCCATCGTCAGCCTTGTTTCCTTCGCCACGCTTTCACCTTAAAGGCTCTCTTATGCTCTATTCTACAAGGTCACACAGGAATTGCATGTAATTTGAAGACGCACACCCAGATCAGTATCCAGCTCATTTTTTTTTCTTTTGTAGGTGTGAAGCTTTTAAGTAAATCCACAGGTCTGCAAGGTGAATTCACAGATATATGCAAATACCGCAGATGCATACAGGTTGTAGATCGGTGGTGGATGTTTCTTTTTTTTATTAAAAATGAAACCTACACACAAAACCCGAATGGTGGTGCCTCCAAAATTGGGGGTCCACTAAATTAAATCGCACTAAACAGGATCTCTGAATTAGAGAAAAAAGAATAAAAAAATTGTATATAGTTCATATGAAATGAATAGTATTAAAAAAATAGATACAATCACTTTGTTACCAATCTTGGAGGTGTTTCTATACTGTTGCTTTTGCTGCTTCTGGCATGTGGAGTAGGGCAGGGGCTGTGAAGAGGCTGGGGGCATCTATGGCTCCTCCTAGCTTAGGCTTCTAGTCCTCCTTCCTCAAATCTTCTAACACTTCCTCAGCAATTATCTACAGCCTTAACTCACCTGCTCTGGTACCAAATGAAATCTGAACTAGATTAAATTGCAAAAACAAGGTAGAGCTTGATGTGATTTTATTAATATAAAATGAAGCATTAAAACCTAAAGAGAGAGCTAGAATATTTATAGATATTGGACAACTTCTATCTGTTTCACAATACATGGAACAAATCTCCTAAATAAAGCAAATATACAGAAATAGCATATTGCCCCTAAAAAGCTTCTACAGAAATCATCCGAGAACAATATTCTAACTAAAGAACATCCTCCACAATCTAAGGGATGATAACAACACACTAACAACTAAACTAACTAAAGTAATTAAATAATTACTTTATTATAATTACACATTAATCCACATATGGTGAATTAAGTGTTAGATTATTTCTAACACCCCGAAAGATAGTTGTGTTGTTTTGATGAAGACATTTAATTGCATAATAGGTGAAGTGTGTGGTTTTGGGACAGCAAACATAAGTGCAAATTACGAAATTAGAGTTCATTACTTTGAATGTTACAGTTTCTTTAAATTTCTCCCTCATGATCAAGACATTCAATTATGTTACTGAGTTATTTAGTTCATTATACAATCCACATAGGAAATAGGAAATGTAGAAAGAGATATACAACTCATTTACAAAATTAAATGCTTTATTCACAAGGAGGGTCAAATGTTTCCCATACAAGTCATGGGATGTAATTGAAAAGTAAAGTACATCTATTGAAAAGAAAGATACACATGTATGAAGTAAAAAGAAGAGGAGTATGAGGGTGAACCCATCATTGCCTTGTATATTCTTCTTTGTGCAGAGAATAACCATGCCATCTCATTCATCCTCAAGTCATTTACCTGAAAAAGAAAACAAAATCAACCATCAGTCATGAGCTCAGGGATCAAACCATAATTCTACACTGTCCTACTTCGTGCATATGAATCTTATCATAAGCAGGAGATGTATTCTACTTGAAGGACAAACTGCATACATGCTTTTTCACTCAGAAAGAAGAAAAGGAAAAGAAATAAAGAAAAAACATGGATATAAGAGAGGCCAAAAAGCTTAATTATTTTTCTAACTATTTTCTTAAGTGTGCAGGTACATGTTACAGCCATGAAAATTTGACAAGTCATAAGTACATGCTAAGAAGAAGGAAGAGTGCAACTCAAAGTCAACAAACATTCTGCAAATGGAAGAGGATAGAGCTCATAAGAGAGAATGGAAGATGTAAGTACTTTTTCTTTTTGCAGCAAAAGAATGGAAGAATTAGATTTCACAAGCTGAAGTTAAAAGTAAAAATATTATAGCTGAAACAGAAGGGAGAGAAGATTCTCAAAAAAATTTTGATGAGGATTCACCATGTAAAATGGACATTTACAATTTTCCATCATGTTGTTTTAAATTACTACATGCTTTAAAAAAGCTACAAAAATCAAATAAGTGATACGAGAAATAAGAAAGCATGATATGATCAAGATAAATAGCTAATATCTTTCCAATTCTTATTTTAATATATCATTCCAAGACAAAGGATGTCATTTTTTATATTTTAGATAAAAAAACAACTACTATTTCTATAAATGCATTAGAAAAGCTTTTGGAAAAACTTTGCAAGGATTTGCCCTATAAAACCAACATTTACAACTTTTCCAGCATCTATATCAAGCTGAAATCAAAGAAATACAGTGAAAGTAAACAGAGTAAAATATTTAAATCAAAGAGTTGTAGGAAGATCAAAACAAAGTGAGGGATCAAGTAATTGCAGCTCATAAAGACAAAGTCACAACCTATGCTCAACACAATAGCAAAAGAGAAGGATGATGATATGGAATATACAATGTAATCATCTTGATGAAATAACAACTAGGCTATCCTCTGAGTTACAAATTATGGTTATCTAGATACAGTTCAAAAGATGTAACTATCTACAAAGTACAAATTCAAGGAATGGAGTTGTATTCAACATATAGTAGCAGCAGGTATAGAAGAGAGTCATGGTTAAATAGAAAACAAATCCTTATGTACAAACTTAGTATGATACAAATAAAATATTTGCAGCAGTACATATTTCCATGACTACAATTCGAAACATCATTCAAGCAAGCTCATGAAGTTCATACCAGGAGCAATTCAAGTAACATACTCAACTATAAAGGGCCATGAAAGGTTATGATATCCCATATTTAGAGTATAGTTGTCTTTTCAAACAAGTGTATCAATTCAAGATTAGAGTAAAGGAGATGACAATAACTCAATACCATAATCAAAGAATGCAACATTTACGGGAAATTTCAAGACCCTATTGTAGAACAAAAGAACTGAGCAGTATTATTTTGTAACCTTGGCTCAAAGTGGTGAAGAAAAATTCATACAGAAAGAAAAGTCATAAAGATCAAGTTGGAAGGTGAAAAATCTTTGACATAACTCTCAGGTTTTAAAACACAGCGAGTAAATGTACACATTTTCCAAGAAGATCAAAGGCCATTAAAAGAAATGATCGGTGGGATAACAAACATGAATACCCAAATCGAGAAACGATCAAATATAAAGTTGTGAATAGAGCTCTCAAGTACAAAAATGTGTTTATAAGTAAACATACGGATGCCAAGTACCCAAAGATCATCAAAAGAAATGAATAGTGGAATCATAAATATGGATGCCTAGATCGAAACATTCAGGTTTGCGTAAATTGAATGCTTTGAAGACCAAACCATTTAGAAGAACCAAACCCGAAAATACGATATCGATGTCCATTCGAAAATAGTTACGAGAACTCAAGAAAATCATTAATCATACCATTAGATAACAAATCAAAACAAGAAATGGGTTCTTACTAGTTTTTCAAAGCCGAGAAAGAAATCAAGATGGAACTCAAAGTCGCAAGTTCGCATTAGAGCCGAAACATGAGCATCTATAATGATTTTTAGGTCGAAATAACCAAGGTCAAACCAATAGTGTCACATACAAATACAAAAGATAAATGTTTATCAGTATTTTGAAGTCGAAATGGGAAGGACAAAGTAGCGTGGTATTATAAGGCTGAAACTTACCTTCCTTCATCAAACAGTATAATGGTTACACAGTCCCGAGCTCAAAAGACTTCAACAATGGTGGCCAAGGGACCAAACAGAGATCTCGAGACCAAAGAAAACCCCCGTGGCCCGAGGTTCAATACAATGGTGACAATATCCACAACTGTCATACTCATAACAAAAATACAGTAAAGGCCAAGCTCAAAAGACAATACGATGGCGACCAAAAAAATTGCTAGGGCTTCACCCGTGAACTCAAAAAATCAAATGAAATGATCAAACTGAGGAGCTCAGGTTTTAACTCCTCACTTCAGCAAGGGTCAATTCCAACTCAACCATGATCAAGAATTGACAGCTCAACTTCATCAAGGACAAGATCAAATGGCCGAGGATCATGCTTAGAATTCAAAACCAATAACCACGGTAAATCTTCACCTACCACATTAAATGCAAAGTATAAAACCCTAACCACAAGTAGAGAAATCAATGACATCAAGCACAGAGGTACAAAATCGATGGCCCAGAATGATTCATCAAATTCCAAGCAAACTCAACCGAGGTTAGGTCTTCACCGACGAGTGCATGGAGGGGTGAGTCACCGTGGGAAGGGGCCAACCCACGTGTCCGAAAAATTAAATCATTTGCAAATGGATTTCAAAAGTCTGACTATGGTCCTTTCAAAATCAAAAGGCTGACCAAATCATACATAATGATCACCGAAAAGGATAAGTATAACCTTATTTCAACAAAAGGTAAGAATGGGGTAGTATACCTTATAACATGCCTAAGCCCACATGGTGGGCAAGTATAGTATGGTGTTGGCTTGTATTATTCCAAAACATGAATATGCTAAAGTCCACACAGTGGCCAAACCATGGTGGAGTGTAGAGGTGGTCCCCACTCCAAGGAGGTTGGGTTAAAATTCAACTTTCATCCATGTGATCACTAGCAAATAGAATGAGTGTCAACATCAGAGGAAAGGGTGGTCCCAGCCAGATTAATATGTGGATGAGTATTATTGCAAATATTTGAAATATTTTTCTCACATACAGGGAGTTATATTTTTGCATGCCTTCACAACAGGACAGAATAGAGAAGATGACGAATTTTCATGCTCAAAGGAGGAAGACTTGCCTAGCAAGCAAATTGTATTATTAGCAAATTATTCACCCATTCTTTCTTTAAAATAGAACAGTCAACTTCAGTTTGACTGTATTGTATTTAAGGCTATTAATGCCTATTTTTAAACTGCATGCTCTAGTTTGTATTATTTTATCCCTTTATTTATTATTAAATAAAGGATAAAATTAGGATGCATGGGTGAGTACAGCCTTAGGCTATTTTTAGGAAGAGGGTGAACTTTTTTTTTGCTATATATTGTGTGCCTTTGCAAAGCACAAGAAGAGATCTTCCTAGAGGACTTTTGGATATAGGAGTACTGAAGCAATTTTTGCCAGTTTTTCCCTCTGAGTGTGAAGTATTTTATGCCTTTCCAAGTTATTTTGTAGTCTTGTGTATGTTTATATTAATCTTGTGAATGAAAATTCCCGATTAACCACCTTACCCTGTTGTAAATTCAGTATTTTCTGCTTAATTTTAATGTGCATGTTAACTTATTAGTACTATTGTGAATCTCCCTCAGTACAATCAAGTGTTTTTCCCTTAGATATTCTACAAAAAGCATTAATTGGTTCGTGCATCAAAAAATTCTTCACAAATCAGTTGTGTATTTTACTCAGTCAAAGTTCTCATACAAATTTGGTGTATCACCTTAGTCTTTTACCCTATAACTCCCAGAAATCAGTTTAGTATACACCAATAAGGAACCGACCTTTTAATCCTAGAGATTCACCTCACAATAGGTATACCCACAGACCTGAGGTGTCTCCATTGTATCTATGAGAGAGAGAGATCAATTTTGCAGGCTTAGAAAATATGCTTTGCCATCTCTCTGTAGGGTGCACTTTCGAGAGATAACAGATACCTTTTGTTCTTGAATGACTAGAGGCTCTATGTGCATAGGACATTGGAGTGATGCCTCTTGGATACACAATATTCATAAGTAGAGGAATTTGGATGTTGTGTAGTATAGTTGGCAATTTCAAGGGTGATTTTTCTTTGTCTTGCACCTTGATATCAACCATATCCATCGGTGGGATGGATGTGATTTTAAGTACGATCTTATGGATTTTTTCAGGAAAAGATTAGCTCTTGGATATCATGAGATTATGTCATAATAGATCTTGTTTGTATGTTTATTCTTAGATCCGAGACCAATGTTTAAGTACCCCTATCGGCAAGCACTAACAAAGTGATGCAAAGTGATTGTGATGTTTGTATTTCCTGTGTTTTATTTGTGTAAACTTTTTTTTTTATCAAAGGCCAACATTTTATTTATTTGATTGAGAAGATCCAAGACTCTTCTTATTATTTTATATCTTATTGCAAAATTTTCAAGGATTGTTATGTGGCTTCTTAGGCATTTTCTTTATTGGTGATATTTTTATTTTACCTTGGGTTTGTAACTTGGAGCTTGTTTTTCTTGATGTCCACTAGTCTAAATGTTACTAAGAATGTTATGTTGTTTTCTTCTTTTTGCTGATGAGCTGGTTCTATTATGTAATCTTATGTTCTATCATTGTATGGGGGTACACCATTAGAATCTTGGTTGCTATCCTACGTCCTTTAGATGAGATCTTTGGTTCTTGAATGACATGGGGCTCTTTTTTGAATGGACCTTGGGTGATCCCTATTGGATACACAATATTCCTAAGGATAGGATTCTAGATGTCATGCAAGTATAGTTGGTAATTTTGAGGGTGATTTTGCTTCTTCTTACACCTTGATATCAACCATGTCCATCGGTGGGATGGATGTGATTTTTAGTATGATCTTATGGATTTTGTGAGGGACATATTAGCTCTTAGATATCGTGAGATGATGTCATAGTATATATTTTTGTTATGTTTATTATTTTATTTGAGACCAATGTTTGAGTATCGCTATCGGCATCCCATGAAGTGCTCATGCGAAGTGATTGTGATGTTTTTATTTCATGTGTTGTATTTGTGTAAACTTATTTTTTTATCAAGTGACAATATTTTAATGATTTTACTTGAGAAGCTACAAGACTCTTGTTATTATTTTATATCTTATTGCGAATTTTCAAAGATTGCTATGTGGCTAGTTAGTTATTTTCTTTATTTCTGATATTTCTTTGATTTTACCTTGGTTTTGTAACTTGGAGCTTTTCTTTCTTGATTTCCAATTGTCTAAATGTTACTAAGAATGTTATGTTGTTTTCTTCTTGTGTGTTGATGAGATGGTTCCATTATGTCATGTTATGTTCTATCATTTTATGGGGGTAAGCCCTAGGAGTCTTGGTTGTTATCCTATCTCCTTGCGAGGATACATTTGGTTCTACAATGACAGGGGGCTCTATGTGGATAGGACTTGTGAGTGATCCCACTTGGATACACATTATTGCTAAGTAGAGGGCTCTAGATGTTGTGCGGTATAGTTAGTAATTTCGAGGGTGATTTTGTTCTTCTTGCACCTCGATATCAACAATATCCATCGGTGCGATGGATGTGATTTTCATGACGATATTATGGGTTTTTTAGGAAAGATTATCTCTTGGATATCATGAGATGATGTTATAATAAATCTTCTTTTAATTTTTATTATTAGATTTGAGACCAATGTCCGAATACCCCTATCAAAAATCCCATGAAGGGCTACAAAGTGATTGTGGTGTTTGTATTTCCTATCTTTGATTTTTGTAAACTTAGTTTTGTTTTATCAAGGGCCAACATTTTATTGATTTTATTGTGAAGCTCCAAGACTCTTCTTATTATTTTATATCTTTTTGTGAGATTTTCAAGGATTGCAATGTGGCTACTTAGCTCTTTTCTTGATTACAAATATTTTTTTGATTTTACCTTGGTTTTGTAACTTAGATATTATTTTTCTTAATGGCCAATTTTCTAAATGGTTCCAAGAATGTTATGTTGTTTTATTCTTTTCTATTGATGAGATAGTTCTATTATGTCATGTTATGTTCTATCGTTGTATGGGAGTATGCCCTAGGATTCTAGGTTGTTATCCTAGGTCTGTTTTGCCGATTTTACCCCCTGGAAAAATTGACCAAACCCAGTATTGTGCACAAGAAGAAATATAAAGGTTAGTTACATTGTACAACCCCATGTTTCGAATCCAATAGTCAGGTTGTAGGACTCAAAAATTGAGAAACTAGAGGCTCTCAGGACAGAAACGGGGAAAGACTCAAAGTCTTCAGGCTTCACAAACAATTCTAAGTGGGCCCAAATTGGTTAAGTATAGAGATACGGTAGAGGATACAAGTGTCTAAATGAGAAACCTTCAAGGTTTGAAGCCAAGGGTGGTTCCCCAAATGAGCGCTAAGCTTCCACATGTCCCAAGTCTAAAAAGGAGACAATCGATAGTTTAAAAGTGTCAGGGAAGTGCAAGCCTCAACGTGTCTCATTGGTGCAAAGCCAAGGATGTGTCCAAATATCGGGTTCCCAAATGAGAATGGGTTCACCACATGGTCATAATTAAAAGAGGGGACAGAGCTAGTCATATAGTCGGATGAGTATAGAAAGTCTAGCGGAAAGAACCACGTGTCTGCCTAACATAATTTCAAAATTAAGGGTGCAAGAGAAGTTAAATGGGAGCAAGACCAAATTTTTTAAGTATAAGAGTGTCATTGGAAGGTGCCAAGTGTTTCAATGGTGCACCTTAAAGGTTCGAAGCTAAAGGAAGAGACTCAAGAAAGTGCCAAGCCTCCACGTGTCCTAGGTCCAAAAAAAGGGATAGAGTCGGCCCTCGAATCGACTAAGTATAAATAACTGGTAGAAGTATCGATGTGTCGCATTAGTGTAAATTCAAAGGCACAACCTAAAGAAGAGACTCAAATAAGTAGGGTTCGAGAAAGGCATTTGCATGAATCAATTAATTATTACAGACTTGTGCGACATGCCACATGTCATCTCATTGCATCTTCAAAGGTAAATCTAAAAGTGATTCTTTAGAAAAGTGCTAGGACTCCACGTGTGTTAGGTTAGAAAGGGGAAAAATCTAAATTTTTAAATCTATAAGTATAAAAGGGTTAGTGGAAGGCACAACCTATCGCTTGGCACAATTCCAAAGGTTAAAACTCAAGGGGCAAACTCAAATGTGCGTTGAGCCTACACATGTCTGGGTCAAGCATATGGCCCCGTCAAACAAAAAGGACTTAGCCAAAACACAAAGGAATAGAGAAAATCTATGGAGGACTCCACGTGTCTCTTGAGTACAACATAAAAAAATCCAAAAGCAGTCCCCAAACGCGTGCTAGATCTACACATTGCCATGTTTCAAGTCAAGGTGGGTCACGGAGGTAGTTTGAACTTTTGGCCCGAGGAGTAAAGCATAAAAATAAGCCTCACCTCCATCGACACCCCAGGAGCCATGTGTTAGCCCTAAATTACATGTGGGGTGACAGTGCTTTGGGAGGACTTTTTATCTCAATTTTACCCCGGAGAAATAATCAAACATGACAATGCGTAGAAAGAAATACAAGAGACATTGCCATTGAATGAGAATTTTTTTCAAATCCGACAGCTAGGTTATAGGCGGATCTACAATGGAGTAGCAAGGTTGGGGAAGGGTCAAACAAAGGCACAAAAAACCAAAGGCTCAAATGAGAGAAACAGAGAAACGCTCCATTTCTTCAAGATTTACAAATGATTAAAAAAAAGCCCAAATTGACTAAATATGGAAGAATCGGTGTAAGCTTCCACGTTCTTCATTCGCACTTCTCCAAAGGTTAAACCAAAAATTAGAGGCTCAAAAGAGTGTGGGGATTCCACATGCCCCGCACCTAAAAGGAGAATAGATTCGGCCGTTGAAAAGTCCAAACAAATAGAACAAACCACGTGTCATCTCGGTGTAATTTCAAGAATGAGAACCCAAGGTGGAGACTCAAACTAGCACTAGCTCTCCACATGGTCGGGGTTCAATGGAAGTGAAATGATAGTGGGCCCTAATCGATAAATTATAGAGAACCAACAAAATTCTCCACGTGTCCCAATGACACAAATTCAAAAGGCGTAATTGAAAGCGGAGACTCAGATGAGCACAAGGCTTCCACGTGTCTAGGGTTCAAGAAATTCATCGGCTCGAATCGGATAAGTATCAAAGACTCGTGGAAGAAACTATGTGTTAGCTTGGCACACCTTCAAAGGTAAATCTAAAGTGAATCTCCTAAAAAAGTGCTGGCCTTCCACGTGTCTAGTGTTCAAGAAAGGCATTGGCCCGAACTAGATAAGTATCATAGACTCATGGAAGAAGCCATGTGTCAGCTCAGCGCACCTTTAAAGGTAAATCTAAAGTGGGTCTCCTAAACAAGCATTGGCCTTCCACATGTCCCAGTCCAAAAGAGGAATAGAGGCAAAAGTTGAAAATTCAAGATGGGATAGAATCAACAAAGGGTGCCACATGCCTCAACCATGAAAATTCAAGATGGGATAGAATCAACAAAGGGTGCCACATGCCTCAACCATGAAAATTCAAGAGGGGTGGTCCAAGGGCCAAATTCGGACAACTTCCAAGTCTCCACATGGCTTGGGTCGGATATATGGTCCCGCTAAACAAAAGGACTTATCCGTAACATAAAGGAACATAGAAAAGTTGTGGAAGGTGCCATGCGTCTCTTCGGTGACATTTCAAAAATGAAATCTAAAAGTGATTCCCAAACACATGCCAGCTCTACACGTGGCCATGTTCTAAGTTAAAGTAGGAAGGCAAGTCGCAGAGGCAATTTTAAATTTTTAGCTTTTTTTCCAAAAGGTGTAAAGTGTATAAATGAGCTACACCTCTGTTAATGTCTAGAGGAGCCACATGTCATTTGTAAACTACATGAAAGCCCACAAGTCTAGGGAGGACTTTTCACCCAAATAGAAAATGTAGATAGGTGGACTGAAATGGTTTTTTGGCAAAAGATGAATTACGGGGCTGCACTTGGGCATTTTTGTATTTTTGTATTTTTATTCCAAAGGGCGCAAAGTGAATTTCAGGCCTGCGAACCCATTCTAATAACTGGTTTTCACCAATTATTTTACGGACCCGACTCAAACACTCAAAAGGACATATCTTTCGATCCAACACCCAAAATCTAACAAATTTGGCACCATTGGAAAGATCTCGACCTTTTCTACACCATGGATATTTGAAACTTTAATTTCTATGAGGTTAGTTGGGTAGAAAATTGGAAAAAATCTTTGTGCCATTAATTTAGGATCTGATTTCTCGAACAACCAGATTAGATTTTATTTAGTCTATTATTCTCCCTTCTTCGACACACCGAGCAAACGTAGAGTAGCGGATTCAACAGATTATGGGAATATTTATAGGGGGCATTAATGTTCAGTAGCTAAGCTCCATCTATAAAATAAGGAGCTTAAATCTTTCTATAGGGTTGGATAGTTTTTTTACACCCTCCCTTCTTCCCTTGTCTATAAGACAATTTGTGGAGATTTTGAACCTACCATTTGAGTTGTAATACAAATGTTTCCCTCTTGGCTATTGTAGTGTATTATATCAACTCTAGAGCAATAATATATGTGTATAGATTATTTTTAACCCTTTCATGTGTTCATTTTTGTCTTCTAATCTCTCATTATAGTTTGGTTATCTATGCATGGTAGTTGTATTGCATTTCAAGTGTCTATGTTAAATTGCAAAATGGGTGTCTAACATTACTTTGTTACATCACCTATTTAGCTTAGGTTTATTTTATCATATCTTCACAACCTCGTCTCATTTGTAAGATGGAGTAAGTTTTAGAGTAAATCCTGTGTAATTTATTTGTACGCACCGAACATAGGAATAGGAATTGACCTTCATCTCAGTAGAGCTCTCTCAATTTCAAAGTTCCAAGCTTTGAGAGATGCTCCATGTTGTGCAATCACACTGAGAGTCTCAACTCATCTAGTTATAGGAACTCAAGGGTGTTGTGATTTTGCACTAATAGTTTTGGCATGCTTGGTGGGACAAAGAGGTCTCCATTTTTATTGGAGCAAGATTGATGTGCACTTGTTGCAAGTTTTTAGATTTTAAGAAGCTCTAAAGTTACACATCTGTGACTCCAAAAGAGATAGAATCCACTGGTTTCAACAGTCCAAGCTTTTCAAGTTCATGAGAAGAATACAAACAAGGTCAAGAACTAGAGAGGAGGGACTATTTGTCTATGTGTACTTGTCCCTAGACAGAGGGAGGAGGGGGAGAAGAGCCTAGAGGTCTCCATCTCCACCAAACATAACCTTGTCAACACCTCCTCCTGATAGGTCTTTTATTCAATAAACAAGGGTTCTCAGGCCAATCATAATGGCACAATGACCCAACTCCTATGTCGAATTCATAGGTAGTAGCCCACTATCTCTCAATGCAAAAAATCTAGTCCTATTTGCAGCATTAAAGAGCATCCCATATTTCACTAGAGAGAACCGGACTTATCCTAGTGACCAAATTCAATACATTGCAAATGTTTGTGTAATTCATGAGATCACTAAGATGTAAATTTCAGTAAAATTATTATCATCTTCACTCAAGGGTAAATCTTCACTATGGTTCGAGATTCTAACAACGTGCCTCTATTCGAGTGGGACCATCTATCTAGATCTATTAACAACCAATTTTGAGAGAAGGGAGATAATATATCCTTGTTGGAGCATTTGATAACCATCAATAGGGCTCCTAATGAGCAGCTAACAAATTTCAACTTCAAATTTCAAAGGACATGGGATAGGATTCCATTGGCCATGAGGCCCACAAATGAAGGTGCTTTCTTATACTTTCTTATAGCTTTAAATTCTAATATTTCCTTAATAATTCAATCAAAGGGAGGCACCACCTTACCTATAGCCTATAATATTTCCATTAAAGCTAAATTTTGTCTAATTCAGGTGGTAAAACTACCCTCGGCCACCTATGCATCTATATCCATAACTATCAGCTCCAAGCACTAGTCAAACACCCACATTAGCTCCCATACCTACTCCAAGGAATCAAAGTTTAGCTGAAGCCTCTACCTCATCCTCTAGCACTTAAAAAGAGCTAAAAGAGGTTATGAAGTAACTATAGAACCTAGGGAATGAGCTAGTGACTATCAAAAGGTAGCAAGCTCAGAGTTCTAGGTCATATCAGCCTCAAACTCAGTATCAGGCTAGACCCCCATATCAGCAAAATAAACAACCAACTCAGGCTGCAAATCAAAAGCAAAACCAAGGACAACCTCAAGTTGCTAGGCCTTTTCGACCATATGACCCAAACATAACTTCAAAATAAAGGGCCTTGGTTCCAACACAAAATAACATGGCACAAGAATATGACTGGTGTTTCCCATGAAATCAGCCCCATGACTATTCAATTTGTTTTAATGGTGCACTAAACCAGGACTTTCTGGCACAGACCATTGGTGTGTACCAAGAACCAAGTCCAGAAGAAAATCAGCAGCAAAAAACTTAGCAAGAGGCAACTCCAAGTGAGACTATGTTTGTCAATTGGTAGGCTGAATACTTTTGTGGAGTTAACCAAGCCCCTTCTCAATGTGTGGATGCCAATACATGATCCAAGAGAAGGAATATTGGAGAGGGATGATTATAAACTCAGGTAATCCTTAACCTTCTATTATTCCACAAGGTATTGGCAATAAAATTGCAACTCCCAGTATGCAGATTCAGCCCAAGCAACCCCTAGACCCATTCAGACACCGGTTGTTATGACCCATGTGCAAGAGAAAAATGTACCAGAAAGGAGTAGAAAAAGTTATCTCAACCCCATTTAACATCATCAAACAAATGAAGAAAACAAATGTGAATATTTCAATGTGGGAGTTTTTGGCTAGCACAAGGAAGAGATACCTTTTGCAGGCTGCTATAACTTATTGGTCAACCTCATAGCAGCCCCCAAACCAACAAGAGAAAGTGCTTACTAATGTGGATTGACCCGAAGGAAACCATGGAGGACAACAAGGTAAGAATCTAAAGCCCCCTCCATTCTATGTTTCATTGATCATTGAAGACAAATTGGTACATAATTAAATGATTGATTCAGGGGTAAGTAGCTTTGTAATTCTAAAATAAATAGCCAATCAGCTAGTTCTTCAATACGAAGTCATCTCTAGGGGTGTAGTGTAATTAGATGGGACAACGGTAACAAAAATAGGAGCCATCAAGGATTTGAACCTCACATTGCATGCATTCCCCAATGTGATCAGTATTTCAAAACGTATCGAGTCATAGACTTGCCACCACATTTTGCATTGTGTTTTTCAAGAGACTTCACCATTCAAATTGGAGGCTATTTTTCCGCTAATTGGTCACACATGCTTTTAGAACAAGGCATGGAGCTAAGGCTACGATCAGATTCAACCCCATTATGGATTACCATATTGAGCCTTATGTACCTACCACAATCAATGCAAATTGTTTATCCTTTGATCGGAGGACCTCTCAAATGTTTGTGAGGTAGATACCAAGGTTGGGTGTATTCCAGATTTGACCCTCGATGAGTGGGTGAATAAGAAGCATGTTTTTACCCTATAAGGAGATGGAGGAATCTGAGCTAGAGTATACTATTTACATGAGGATACTCATCCTCTTCCTAACATCATTAAGCTAGAATGCAAACATGATAATGCGGTATGGCGGTTATTCTTTGATGGCTCAAGAAGTAGACAAAGAACCGAAGTAGGACCTATGCTTATTTCACTTCAATGTATGAAATATTACTTGGCTTTCTGTTTCTAATTTTCTTGCACAAAAATAGAGGAGAGTATGAATCCTTGGTCCATGGACTTCATTGGGAAAGGAAAAGAGGTATTAAAAACTTGCAAGTGTTTGGCAACGGTGACCTAGTTTCAAATCAAATCGAGGACAAAATGATGCCAAGAACGATCTGTTAAAGAACTATAAGAACCAGGTATGGGACCTCATTGAGGATTTTGAAGCATTCGACATCAGTTCCATCCCAACAAAGAATAATGAAGTGGCAGATAGATTGGTTACTATTGGGGCAACATTTGATGTTGTAGAGAGTACCAAGAGTGATAAGTCTCAGCCCCATATCAAATTGGTTGTGAGATCAGTTGTCCCTGATAATAACATAAGTTGGTAGGTCTTTGAGAATGATTAGTAAATTATCAACTTTCTATAAGAAGAAATTGATTTCTCCTCCAGAAACCAAGACAAATTAGAACAACAATATGGAAACCAAGTGGTGTACACGAGAACCAACAAACTACCAAAGGGTCTTGTAACTTTAGAGTCAATCTTCAACCCAAATGATCAATTTTGAAAGGAGAAAGCAAGTGTTTAGGTAAAGGGTGAAGATTTAGAGCCCATTTCCATAGAAGAAGGCAAAATGTTGTGAATCGGCAAGGTAAGTACTCAATAAGAAAAATATGAATTCATTCAACTTTGTCAAGAATTCCTAGATGTCTTTTCTTGGACTTACAAATATTTAAGAGGTTTCAACCCAAAGTTGGCACAACACACTATTGAGCTAGATCTAGGAACCAAGTCTTTCAGATAAAAGCAAATGCTAATAAATCCTCACATTGAGCCTCTTATAAGGAAAGAGTTGAACAAGCTAATTGAGGCCAACATCATCTTCAATATAAAGCACTCAAGTTGGGTTGTAAACTTGCTTCCTGTAAGGAAAATAAATAAAGAAATTAGACTGTGTTTGGAATTTCATGATCTGAATAGAGCATCACTCAAGGATCATTATCCACTTCCATCAATGGAACAAATCCTATAGGTTATAGCTGGGTCTAAGAGGTTTTCATTTCTATATGGATACTCGGGATATAATCGGATAATGGTGAAAGAGGAAGATGAGTTTAATACATCCTTCACCACCAAATGGGGCACATATACTTATAATAAGATGCCATTTCGACTATCAAATTATAGAGAAACAATTCAGCGAGCTATGGACATGGCATTCAAAGGATTAATCAATAATATTGTCCTAGTGTATCTAGATGATATCATCATCTTCTTGAAGAATGATGCAAACCATATCTTTCACCTCGTAATGGTATTCCAGGGATGTAGAAGATTTAGAGTGTCATTAAATGCAAAGAAGTGTGTGTTCTTGGCACATGAGGGAAAATTTTTGGCCCACATTGTCTCAAGAGAAGGGTTAATAATTGATCTTGAAAGAGTTGAAGCCATTCAAACACTTCCATTTCCACAACACAAGAAATCTCTCCAAAGTTTCTTGGGGAGAATAAACTTTGTTCACAGATTTATGCCTGATTTTTCCACTTTTGTGAAGCCTTTAACAATGATGTTGAAGAAGAGTCTTGCATTTAAATGGACACCAGAAGGAAAAGAGAGTTTTGAGGCCATCAAGCTCACTATATCATAGGCCCTAACTATTATTAACCCATATTTCTCAAAGGAATTCATGCTATATGCTTGTGAAGTGTCGACACAATCTCAACTATATTGGTTCAGCCCAACAAGAAAGGTTCAGAACAACCCATAGCCTTCTTTAGTTAAATCTTGGATTATTACAAGGTAAAATATTATTTGATTGAAAAGCATGTCCTTGCTGTCATTAGGAGTTTGAAGAAGTTTAGACACTTGGTCTCGAACAATAAGATTCAATTGCTAGTGTCTCATGTTGGTGTGAAGGATTTTATCATAAAGAAGGACTTGAATGAGAAGAGAGCTAATTGGATCACTCAAGTAATGGAGCATGACATTGAAATCAAGGTGAAAAAAACTAGTTCGTGGAAAGGGTGCATGTGAGCAGCAGCAGCTTGCTTCCAAGCAACAAGATGAGTCGATGGATGACTAGTAGGCCATCCTATTACTTGAATGATCAAGAATAACCATCTAATGATACAGCTATTCCATGTTGGACTCAAGCCTTGGTGCATTATCTCCGAATAGTTTTTTTCCCCGTAGAATGGAACAAAGAAAAAGGATATACTTTAGACTACAAGCCATCCCATATGTTCTTGTTGGTAGAGTCTTGTTCACGAAGGATATAAATAGTGTCCTATCGAGGTGCATTAGGATAGGAAAAATTGAGAGAGTGTTTCATGACTCCCATGATGGAGAATTATGAGGCCAATTTTCCCCTCGAGTAACAACTCTCAAAATCATGAAAGTTGGTTATTACTGGCCTATGGTGTTTAAGGACTGCTACACATGGATCAAGAAGTGCAAGAAGTGTGTATTATTCACAGGGGAAGGAGAAGTTAGCAGCCACGCCCTTGGCCCAATTTGAGTGGATCAGTCATTCATGCAATGGGGATTAGACTTCACTGGAGTGATTAACCCAAACTCAAGCTAGGGCCACAAGTGGATACTTACAGTAAAAGACTATTTCACCAAGTGTACTGAAGAAGTGGCACTTAAGGAAGCAAATTAATCCAACATCTTGGATTTCTATGAAGGAATAGCCATAAGGTTTGGAGTCCCTACCACTATTATATCAGATAATGCATTAGCATTCTTGGGTATAAGGATCACTTAATGGGTTGTCAAAAATGGTGTATACCTCAACACTTCATCAAACTATTACCCTCAATGTAATGGGCAAGAAGCGTCCACAAACAAGAACATATTAGGGATTATCAACACTCAAGATGAAAATTAGAGAACTTGGCATAAAAAGCTCAAATCAGCTCTATGGGATGATAGGATCACATCCAAAAGGTTCTACAGGAAACTCCCCATACAAACTTGTATATGAAAAAGAGGCATTATTACCCATATCATTAGATTTTCCATCTTTGGAGCTCATGAAATAGTTAGAACTAGCTGAGTTTGAACCTATGGAAATCAAGTATATAGAGAGCGATGGAAGTAGGAGAGGTAAGATAACATGTAATGCGAGTCATGGTGAAGGATCAAGCATTGATCAAGAATATTTTTAATAAGAAAGTAGGAATAAGGAACTTTCAAAAAGGGGACTTAGTTCTAAAATGGGATTTAGATCGGTAAAACTAGGAAGGAATTCCAAGTTTGATGCCATTTGGAGTGGCCCCTACATGATCACAAGGTAAAAAAGTAGCAATACTTTCCAACTGGCTAAATTGGATGGTGAAGAATTATAGATTCCAATCAACCGGATCGATCTCAAACATTTTATTGAAAAGAAAGGTTCCACCCTTGTGAATATTAGTATATGACTTTAATTTCCCTAAGTACGTATGTATATTGTCTTATTATAGCATAGGTTTTATTTCCCTAAATGCTCAAGCCACTTTTTGTTGCTCCAAGTTTTCATTGTTATGCGAGTTCAATGTTCCTCCAAGTGAATGCGCCATGCCCTTCAACATTTGCAACAACGAGATCCATAGTTACCATAATAGTTGCTCATTTTAAAATAGAAAAAATACAAAGCAACTAAAATCATGTCTCAAAGGGTCCATTTCAAGAAGAACAGGACCAACGCCAAGACACAACTAATGACTCCATGCCCAATAGATTCAACAAGGAAACTGATCTCTTCATCTACATGGAAAATGCCCATGTGAGACACCAAATTTTTATCTTAATTTTTCCCCAATCGTGAAATTTATGAAATACGACCACAGTAGAAAGAAATCCAAGGACATTTCCATTTAACGAGCCTACATTTAAAATCCGACAATTAGGTTACTTGTTATCACCGAATCACATCACCCTTATGTTTATACAAGTGCATATACTTGAACTCATGGTGTGATTGGATAACATGGGTACTATCTCCAAGTTGTGGGACTTGCTACTTGAGATAGACCTCCAGAGAAAGTTGGTTCTTGCTCCTAAACTATCTGCCACAATCTATTCTAATGCAGGGGAAACTAACTATTCTAACCTAAATTTCCAAGGGACCAAGGAGAGAGAATGCATAAAATGAAAGCCTACACTAAAGCGGTGATACACCAGAAAAGGAGGGTGTGAGAGTAGTCTCCCAATGCGTGAGATAAAGAAGCAAAATGCACATTAGAAGGGGTGATGACAGTTCTCCACAATCTAGCAAAATGCATTCACAACAATATTTCAAACATACACAATGATAATGGATCCCTGCAAGAACATAATAATAGACACAATATTCTTGTAACTAAGATTGGAGGGGCAAGAAGAATACAAGAAAACACAGCAAGGGAAGATACATCCACAAACTTGTATTTTATTGCTTCATGATATGCACAGTTCAATCTATTACAAGAAAAGGGCCTGGATCACCATGCAAGGAGTCCACTACAAAGGCCTGCAACACATTAGCTTCACAAAGTGATTTTGGCAGAGCTTTGCTACAAAAACTACCCCCTTTACAATGAGCCCAACACTCCAA
The DNA here is from genome assembly GCA_018340775.1 of Taxus wallichiana var. yunnanensis. Classification (NCBI taxonomy): domain Eukaryota; kingdom Viridiplantae; phylum Streptophyta; class Pinopsida; order Cupressales; family Taxaceae; genus Taxus; species Taxus wallichiana. The sequence continues at coordinate 955,152,294 of CM031239.1, read as the reverse complement.
TTTATAGAAAAGATGAGAAGAGAGAGAGGGGGAAAAATGAAAATCCTGAAATCTATCCTTCAACCACTTGTAAGAGGCATTAAATGGAGTAAAATGATTATATATTACTTGAAAAAGGCTCCCCATACTGTCCCAGGTGCTGTAGCAGAGAAATAATGATGACCATGCCTCTTAATTGCACTCCCAACCACCAAATAAAACACTGTTATGAACCCGTCCACGTTTTGTGAAAACTCTCAATCAATATCTCATCAAATCTAGAATTTATTGATTTTTATGTGTCGGTCTCGAGCCATGATTCCAACGGTACCAATTTTGTGTGATTTCATTGAGAAATGCAAAAGTTATGGCCTTCTACGTGCAGTACTATTTTGGAGTGGCAGTGGTGTTTTGTCATTTGACGGGAATGAGCATTAATTGACTGGAGCTTAATATGTTTCTTTTAATTAAATATGTGTAGAGGACATTGTGATCATTCTAGAAAGTCCAATTTTGTGAAAATCGAGCTCGAGTCAAAAGTTATGGCCATTTGAAGTTTCATGGGTCAAACGTTGACTTTTCTTCTTTGCCTTGCCGTTTGGTTTTCGCGTCCCACGCGTCACGCGCATACCTTTGTCCCAACTATCCTAGATGAAAATCTCCTACTTCGGTGAATTTAGGCTTCCTTGTTCCTGTTTGCGGCCTTTTCACCTTTTAAGTGTCCCACGCGCGTCCCGTATGTCCCGCGCATACCTTTGTCCCAACTGTCCGGTCGCACAGGACAAATATCTCTCAATCGCCCGAAATGGGTATGCAGTCGACAAATCGGCCAATTCACGTCCCATGCATACTTTTGTCCTGGCTGTCCCAAAACCACGCGAAACAAAAACTTGACGATTTTCCCCCTTTTAGCCAATTCATCTTTTCGCGTCCCGACGTCCCGATCATCCCGCGGACCGCTACAGGACAAAAATTTCTGACTTATCCGATTTCCTTTGTATTTCAGCCCCAAGCTTGGTACGATGAACCTTGGTATGACCCGAACTGGTACGATCTGAACCCTTCAGACCCGAAATGCTTTAAAATAATCTTGCAACCATATTTTTTGCATTTTTTCAATTTTTTCTAACTCGTTGGGATTTATTCTTAGATGGGAGAGTTAGAGACAAGCCGAGGGGGTCCCAAAAACATGATTTCAGGCCTTGAATCAATTTACTTGCTCGGGACTGAATAATTTGATGCATGTTATCAAAATTACCTTGAGGGGTGAATTTTGGATAATAGATTACTAGCAGGCTCTACAATGGAGTAAAGCGGGGGTCGGGGAAGGGCCAAATACGGTGTCATAGAAAACCAAGGCTCAAAGGAGAGAAATGGAGAAAGGCTCAAATCTTCAATCTTACAAATGATTCAAAAAAATCTCAAATTGAGTAAGAATGGAAGAATAAGTATAAGGTTCCACATGCCTCGCTCGGTGCTTCTCGAAAGGTTAAACCCAAAAGTGGAGAATTGAACAAGTATGGGGCTTCCACATGCTCAAGACTCAAAAGGGGGACAGAGTTGGCTATTTAAAAGTGTAAATGGGAAAAAGGAACCATGTATTAGCTCATCGTAATTTCAAGAAGGAGAACACAAGGAAGAGTCTCAAAGTAGCACCATCTCTCCACATGTCAAGGGTCCAATAAAAGTCAAATGGCAGTGGGCCCAAATTGGTTAGGTATAGAGAATTGATAGAAGTCTCCATGTGTCTCAATGGTAGAACCCAAAGAGACTTAGATGAGCATGAGGCTTTCACATGTCTAGGGTTCAAGAAAGGCATCAGCCCAAATTGGTTAAGTATCGAAGACTCACGGAAGGAGCCACGTGCCGCTTTATAGGTAAATCTAAAGTGGGTATTCTAAAAAGTGCTGACCTTCCACATGTCCCAAGTCTAAAAGAGGGACAAAGGTGATAGTTAAAAGTTAAGATGGGTTAGAATCGAAATGGAGGGTGCCATGTTCCATGACCACGAAAATTCAAGAGGGGTGTCCTAAGGGCTAGACTTAGACAAGCGCCAAGTCTCCACATGTCCCACATCAGATATATAGCCCCACAAAATAAAAGGACTTAGCCAAAACATTAAGGAATAGAGAAAAGAAATGGAAGGTGCCACATTTTGTTTGGCACATTTTCAAAAATGAAATCCAAAAGCAATTCCTAAACATGCGTCATCTCTACATGTGGCCATGTTCCAATTCAAAGTGGGAAGGCGGGTCATCGGAGGCAATTCAAACTTTTTGATTTTTTTCCAAAAGGTGTAAAGTATAAAAATGAGCCACACCTCCGCCAATGTCTAGAGGAGCCATGTGTTGGGCCTAAATTACATGTGGGACGGCGTGCACAGGGAGGAATTTTTTCCGAAATGGAAAATACATACCGGTGAACCCGAAAATGGTTTTTAGTAAAAGTTGAATTACGGGGCTGCGGGACATTTTTGTATTTTTGTATTTTTGTGCCAAATCATGCAAAGTGAATTTCAAGCTCATGGACTTGTTCTACTAATTGGCTTACATGAATTTTTTTCTAGACACGACTCAAACACTCAAATAGACATATCTTTCGATCTAGCACCCAAAATCCAACAAATTCAATACCATTGGAAAGATCTTGACCTTGTCTACACCATAGAGATCTAAAAATTTAATTTCGATGAGGCTAGGTGGGTAGAAAAGTAGAAAATGTATTTGTGCCATTAATATAGGATCTGATTGCTACAACAACTAGATCAGATTTTATTTGTCCACCATTCTCTCGTTCTTCAACATGTCAGCGAGACATAGAGTAATGAACTCAGCAGATTGTGGGTGGATTCACGGGGGCATTGATAACCCATACACGAGCTCCAAAATCAAGTTTCCAGCCTTCTTTTCTTCTTCCTCTCTCTTCACTCCATCTATAAAATAGGAGCTTATATTTTTCTAAAGGGTTGAACAATTTTGTTTTGCACCCTCCCTTTTTCCCTTCTCTAAAAGAGAATCATGTGAGCTTTTGAACCTCCTATTTGAGTTATACTACAAAGTTTTGCCTCTTGGCAACTATAGTGTATCTTGTATCAACTATGGAGTAATAATATATGTATATGGATAATTCCAAACCCTTTCATGTGTTCATTTTTGTCTTCTCGATCTCTCTTTACAGTTTGGTTATCTATGCATGGTAGTTATATTACATTTCTATGGTTTGTGTTAAATTGCAAAATGGGTGTCTAACATTTATTTTGTGCATCGGATCATTAGCTTAGGTTTATTTTCTCATATCTTCTCAACCCTAACTCCTTGATAAGATAAGTATGTTTTAGAATAGATCCTCTGCAATTTATTTATATGCACCTAAACAGAGGAATAGGAACTGGCCTTCATCTGGAGAGCTCTCTCGATTTCAAAGTCCCACACTTTAAGAGATGCTCCATGTTGTGCAATCACAATGAGAGTCTCAACTCATCTAGTTGTAGGAACTCAGGGGTGTTGTGATTACAGATCTTGAAAGAAATTTTTTCCCGAATGGAAAATGTAGAACGGTGGGCTTTGAAGATGGTTTTTAGCAAAAGAGAATTGTGGGGTTGTGGGGCATTTTTGCATTTTTTGTATTATTTTCCAAAAGGTGCAAAGTGAATTTTGGGTCCGTGGACCTATTTAACTAAACAATTTTTCACTATTTTTGTATGGATCTAACTCAAACATCTAAATGGGCATATCTTTCGATCTAGTTCCTAAAATCCAAAAAAATGGCACCATTAGAAAGGTCTTGACTTTGTTTATGCCATGGAAACCTAAGATTTTAATTTTGATAAGGTTAGGTGCGTGAGAATTGGGGAAATGTCCTCATGTCATTAATATGTGATCCAATTGCTTCAAAAACTAGATCATATTTGATTTGATCCATCGTTCTTCCTTCTTTGACACATTGAGCAGCCATAGAGCAAAGTAGACTCAATAGATTGTCGGTGGATTTACTAGGGCATTGATGGCTAGTAGCTGAGCTTCAAATCAGGTTTCCTGCCTCTTTTCTTTTCTCTCTTTGGTGCATCTAGAAAGGTAATAGCTTGGCTCATTGTAAAGGGTTGGACATTTTTTTCACCCTACCTTCTTCCTTTGTTTGTAAGTAAATTTTTGGAGCTTTCCAAACCTCCCATTCAAGTTGTAATATAAAATTTTACCTCTTGGCTACTGTAATGTATTGTATCAATTCTGGAATAATAATATATGTTTGTGGATGATTCTCAACCCTCTCATGTGTTCATTTTTATTTTCTGATCTCTCATTGTATTTTTGCTACTGTATGGTCATTGTATTGTATTTCTATGGTCTATGTTAAATTACAAAACAGCTATTTGACATCCCTTTGGTACATCACCTTGTTTTCTTAGGTTTATTTTCTCGCATCTTCTCAACCATGTCTCCTTGGAAAGATAGAGTAGGTTTTAGAAAATATCCTTCGTAATTTACTTATGTGCACTTGAATAGAGGAATGGGAACCGTCCTTCATCCAGAGAGCTCTCTCGATTTCAAAGTCCCACACTTTGAGAGATGCTCCATGTTATGTTATCACACTAAGAGTCTCAACCCATCCAGTTCCGGATCTTCGGTGGTACTGTGATTTTCACTAATAGTTTTGGCATGCTGTGGGACCAAGAGGTCTCCATATTTATTACTGATAAGTTTTTAGCTTTTAAGAAGCTCAAGTAACACTTTGGTGACTCCAAAAGATGCAGATTCCTCTGGTTTCAGCAACCCGTGTTTCGAGATTCATGAGAAGGATTTAGACCGAGATCAAGAACTAGAGAATAAGGATTATTTCTCTATCTACACTTTTCCGAGACAGAGGGAGAAGGGGGAGAAGAGCTCAAAGGTATCCTTCTCCACCAAGTAGAACCTTATCAACACCTCCCCTAGGTATGTCTTTCATCTAATAAACAAGGGTTCTTAGGCCATTCATAATGGCACATCCACCTCCCAACCCCTATGTCAACTTCACTTTGAAGCATCCCACTTACTCTCAATGAAAAAAATTTAGTTGCGATTGTAGCATTGAAGAGAATTCCATATTTTACTAGAGAAAACTAGACTACTCCTATGACCACATTGAAGACATTGCAAATGTTTGCGTAATTCATGAAATCAATGAGATGGACATTATAGTCATATTGTTAGCCTCTTTATTCAAGGGGAAAGCATCACAATGGTTCAGAAGTCTAACAAAAGGCTCTATTCAGAACCGGGACCATCTGTGTAGAGCTCTTTAGAACCAATTTGGAGACAAGAGAGATAATCTATCCTTGTTAGAACATTTAACAACCATCAAGAGGGATCCTAATGAGAAGTTGATTGATTTCATCTTCAGATTCCAAGGGATGTGGGATAGGATTTTGGTGACTATAATACCAATAGACAAAGGTGATATTCTATACTTCCTTAGAGCTTTAAATTCTGATATTTCCTTAATGATTCAATCCATGGGAGGTGTAACCTTACCTGTAGTCTATAAAATTTCCATTAGAGCTGAAAGTTGTTTAATCTAGGCTAGTAAACTCACACCTAGGCCACCTACGCCTCTATATCAAGAACTAGGAGTTCTAAGCACTAGTCAAACACCCACATTAGCTCCCATACCTGCCCAAGGAATCATAGTTCAGCCAAAGCTTCCACCTCATATTATAGCACTTCAAAAGAGCTACAAGAGGTTATGAAACAACTACGAGAACATAGGGAATGAGTTGGTGACTATCAAGAGGTAGTATGCTCATATCTCTAGGTTGTATAAACCTCAAACTCAATATCAAGCTCGACCCCCATATGAGCAAAATAAACCACCAGCTCGGGATGTAAATCAAAATAAAAACCAAGAAAAAACTCAAGATGCTAACCCTTTCAAACCATATGATCCAAACATAGTTTCAACATAAAACAACAGGGCTTAGGAGTATGATTGGTGTTTCCCATGTAGTCATCCCCATGAAAGTCAATGTGTTTCAATGGTGCGCTGAACTAGGGCTTGATGGTACAGAACATTGGTGTGTTCGAAGATCCCACTCAAGGGGAAAATAAATAGCAAGAAACCCAGAAAAGGGCACCTCTAAGTGAGACCATGCTTGTTACTAGGTAGGAGGAAGATTTTTGTGGTATGAACCAAACCCCTTCTCAAAGTATAGCTGCCAATACATGGTCGAAGAAAAGGAATATTGTAGGGAAATTCATTTAACTAAGGTAATACATGACCATCTCTTACTCCATAAGGTATTGGAAATCAAGCTACTCCTCCTAATGTGCAGATTTCAGCCTAAACCACCTTCTAGACCCACTCAGGCACTAGTTGTAATGACCCATGTGCAAAATAAGAATGTACGAGGAAAGTGGAAACAAAAATATAGCTCATCCCCATTTAACATCATTGAATAGATGAAGAAAACAAATGTGAACATCTCAATGTGGGAGTCGTTGGCTATCCTAGGACAGAGAGACTGTTGTAGGCTACCATGGCCAATTGGTCAACCTCAAATCAGCCCCCTAACCAACAAGAGAAATTGCTTACCAATACAACTCAGCCTAAAGGAAACCATGGAGGACAACAAGGTAAGAATTTGAAGCCCCCTCCATTCTATGTTTCATTGATCATTGGAGACAAGCTAGTGCATAATTGCATGATTGATTCGGGGGCAAGTAGCTCGGTCATGCCGAAGAAGATAACTGATCAGTTGGATCTTCAATACGAAGTCATCTCCAAGGGTGTAGTGTAATTGGATGGGACAGTGGTAGCAATAGTTGGAATCATCAAATATTTGAGCCTCACACTTCACACATGCCCCAATGTGACCGTATTGTAAAATCTATCAGTCATAGACTTGCCACCATATTTTGCATTATTTTTGTCAAGTGACTTCACAACTAAAATTGAAGGCTATTTGTCTGTTGATTATTTAGACATGATTTTTAGAACGAGGTATGGGGCTAAGGCTACAATTAGATCTCGAGCCCATAATGGATTTCCATATTGAGCTTCATGTACCCACCCAATCAATGTGAATTGTTCAAGATTGTATCAAGAATACCTCCTAAGAATTTATGAGGTAGATACCAAGGTTAGGTGTATTCTAGAATTAATCCTTGACCGGTTGGCAAACAAGAGGCACAATTTTGACCCTTACAAGGAAATGGAGAAATCTGAGCTAGGAGTCTACTTTTTGCATGAGGAGAATCATCCTCTCCCTAATATCACTAACCCAGGACCACAAGGAGGATAATGAGGTATAGTAGTTATTGTTTGGTGGATCAAGAAGGAAAAGGAGCCGAGATGAGGAGATATGCTTGTTTCACCTCAAGGTATGAAATATTACTCAACCTTCTATTTCCAATTTTCTTTCTCAAATAACACAATAGAGTATGAAGCCTTGATCCATGGACTACATTGGGAAAGAAAGAGAGGGATTAAGAATATGCAAATATTTGGTGATAGTGAGCTGATTGTGAACCAAGTCAGAGGACAACATGATGTAAGGAATGACCTACTGAAGAGCTATAAAAATTGGGTATGGGACCTCATTGAGGACTTTGAAGCTTTTAACATTGTGTCCATACCTAAAAAAAAGAATGAAGAAACAGATAGTTTGGCTGAAATTAGGGTGGCATTTGATGTAGTAGAGAGTATCAAAAGTGATAAGTCTTAGCCCCATATCAAAGTGGTTATAAGACCAACTATCCCGAGATAACAACACAAGTTGAAAATTCTTCAAGATTGATCTAAAAATTGTCAATTTTCTGCAAGAGAAAGCTAATTCCTGCGAAACTAGGACAAGTTTGGAACAACAATTTGACGACCAAGTCATGCAGTTGAGAACCAACAAACTACCAAATTGTCTTATCACTTTAGAGTCAATATTTAACGCAAATGATCAATTCTAGAGGGAGAAATAAAATATTCAAATAAAGAGTGAAGATTCAGAGCCCATTTCCTTAGAAGAAGGAAAACGTTGTCAATTAGCAAGGTAAGTACCCAACAAGAAAAATCGAGTTCATCTAAATTTTTCAAGAATTCCGATATGTCTTAGCTTAGACTTACAAGGATTTAAGAGGTTTCAACCCAAGGTTGGCACATCACACTATTGAGCGGATCCAAGATCTAAGCCTTTCAAACATAAGAAAAGGCCAGAAACCCTCACATTAAACCCCTCATGAGAAAAGATTTGAATAAGCTAAGTAAGGCCAACATCATCTTCCCCATCAAGCATTCAAGTTGGGTTGCAAACTTGGTGCCTGTGAGGAAAAGAAGCAGAGAAACCAGATTTTGTGTAGAATTATGTGATCTAAATAGATCATCACTGAAAGATCATTGCCAACTTTCATCAATGGAAAAAATCTTGTAGGTTGTAGTTGGCTCTGAGAGGTTTTCATTGCTAGATGGATACTCAGTTATAATAAGATAATGGTGAAATAGGAAGATCGATACAAGACAACCCTCAACACCAAATGGGGTACATATGATTATAATAAGATGTCATTTATACTTTGTCAAATGTCGAGTAACATTTTAGAGAGCTATGGACATGGAATTCAAAGGATTAATAAAAATATAGTTCTGGTATATCTAGATGATATCACCATCTTCTCAAAAATCTTGTAGACCATCTCTTCCACCTCAGGTAGGTATTTCAGAGGTGTAGAAGGTTCAGAGTGTCATTGAATCCAAAAAAGTGTGTATTCTTGGCACACGAGAGAAAGTTTTTGGGCCACATTGTCTCAAGAGAAGGGTTAAAAATTGATCTTGAAAGGGTTGAATCCATCTAAACACTTCCATTTCCACAACATAAGAAGTCTCTCCAAATATTCGTGGTGAGAAAAAACTTTTTCTGCAGGTTTGTGCCTAATTTTTCCACTCTTGTAAAGTCTTTAATGATTATGTTGAAGAAGAGCCTTCCATTTAAATGGACATCAGAAGGAAAAGAGAGTTTTGAGGCCATCAAGGTCACAATATTAGAGGCCCCAAATTTTATTAACCTAGAATTTTCAAAGGACTTCATGCTTTATGCTTTTGGAGGGTAAGACACAATCTTAGCTATCTTGGTTCAAATAACAAGGAAGGTTCAGAAATACCCATAGCCTTCTTCAGATTATATCTTAGAGGATTACAAGGTAAAGTATTATTTGATTTAAAATCATGTCCTTGCTGTCATTAGGAGTTTGAAGAAGTTCGATACTTGGTCTCGAACAATAATATTCAACTGCTAATTTCTAATGTCGGTGTCAAGGTTTTCCTCTCGAAAAGGACTTGAATGAGAAGAGAGAAGGTTGTATGACACGTGTGATGGAGAATGATATTGAAATAAAATTGACCAAGCTGGTTTGGGGTAAGGGTCTATGTGAGAAGGTCGCTCCCAAGAAATAGGCTGAGTCAACGGATGAAGAAGAGGCTATCTTGCTACTACTGAGAATGATCAAGAGAAGCTAGTTAACAATACACCTATTCCATGTTGGAATAAATCCATAATACATTATATCCAAATAGGTTTGTGCCCTCCAGAATGGAACAAAGCATAAAGGAGATACTTCAAACTACAATCCATCCCATAAGTGCTTTTTGGTGGTATCTTGTTCAAGAAGGATATCAATAGTGTTCTGTTGAGGTGTATTAGGACAAGACAAATTGAGAGGGTGTTGTATGATTTCCATGATGGAAAAGTAGGAGGGATCTTTTCTCCTTGGGTAACAACTCTCAAAATCTTGAAATATGGTTATTATTGGCCTATGGTGTTTAGTGATTGCTACTCATGGATCAAGAAGTGCAAGAAGTGTGCATTCTTAAGAGGAAAGGAAAATTTAGTAGCCCTGCCTCTTCGTCCAATTTCAGTCGATCAGCTATTCATGCAATGGGGAATAGACTTCATTGGAGTAATTAACCCAAATTCAAGCCAAATCCATAAGTGGATACTTACATCAACTAACTATTTCACCAAGTGGACTGAAGCAGTGGCACTTAAGGAGGCAAATGAATCATACATCTTTGATTTCTATGAAGTGATAATCACTAGGTTTGGAGTCCCCTGAACTATCATATCGGACAATACATTGGCATTCCTTGGTAAAAAGATCACTGAATGGGCTATCAAGAATGATGTATACCTCAACACTTCAACAAAATATTACCCTCAACGTAATGGCCAAGTAGAGTCCACAAACAAGAACCTATTAAGGATTATCGGAAGGATTTTGGTTGAAAACAAGAGAACTTGGCACACGAAGCTCAAATCAGCTCTATGGGATGATAGGATCACATCCAAAAGGTCTATAGGAAGCTCTCCATAAAATCTTGTATATGATAAAGATGTATTATTTCCCATATCATTGGATTTTCCTACTATAGAGCTCATGAAATAGTTGGAACTAGTCGAGTTTGAACCTATGAAAATAAGGTATATAGAGATAATGGAAGTAGGAGACGAAAGAGAACATGTAATGCAGATCATGAAGAAAGATCAAGCATTGATCAAGAAGATATTTGATAAGAAAACAAAAGCAATGACCTTTCAAGAGGGGGACTTAGTTCTAAAGTGGGATGCAAATCGGGAAAAACTAGGAAAACATTTCAAGTTTGATGCCATTTGGAGTGGCCCCTACATGTTCACAAGATGTACAAGTACCAATGCCTTCTAGTTGGCTAAGTTAGATGGTGAAGAATTATAGATTCCAGTCAATGGGATCCACCTCAAACACTGCTACTAAAAGGAAAAATTCCTCGCCCTTGTAAATATTAGCCTAAGTTTTCAATTTCTCAAGTGCATATGCACATTGTCTTTTATATCATATGTTTAATTTCCCTAAGTTCTCTTGCATTGGTTTTGTTTCTCCAGGTTTGCATCATTATACAGTTCAATGTACCTCCAGGTGAATGCACCAAGCCCTTCAACATTTACAATAGGGAGACCCATGGTCGCCATGACAGTTGCTAATTTTAAAATAAAACAAATACAGAGAAACTAAAATCGGGTTTTGAGGGGTCCATTTCTTAAATATAAGGGCAGGTCATGGTCACCAAGTGTGAACATCGATTCAATATTTAAATAATAGGACTAGTATCAGGCCACCACCCATGACTCCATGCCCAATGGATACAACAAGGTAGCTGATCTCTTCATCTAGCAGGCAGATGTCCCCGTGAGTTTCCAAATTGTTATCCCAAATTTTCCCCACAACATAATTGACCAAACCTAACCCTGCACAAGAAGAAATATAAATTTTGGTTTCTTGTATGAGCCCATGTTTCAAATCCAATAGTCAAGTTATAGGTGGACTCAAAGATTGAGAAAATAGAGGCTCTCGGAGAAGCAGGAAAGCCTCAAATTCTTCGGGCTTCACAAATGATTCAGGGCGGGCCCAAATTATTTAAGTATAGAGAGATGATAGAGGCTGCCAAGTGTCTCAATGGCACACCTTCAAGGGTCGAAGCCAAGGGTAGCTCCCCAAATGAGTGTGAAGCTTCCACTTCTCCCAAGTCTTTAAAGGAGATAGTCGGTAGTTAAAAAGTGTCGGGGTAGCGAAGCCCTCACATGTCTCATTAGTGCAACACCAAAGATTGGGTTCCCAAATGAGTGTGGGTTCACCACGTGGTTAGAATTAAAAGAGGGGAAAGAGTCATTCATACAATCAGCTAAGTATAGAAAGGCCATAAGAAAGAACCATGTGTCATCTCAGCGTAATTAAAAAATTAATAGCCCAAGGTAGAGACTCAAACTAGCGCCACCCTCCACCTACTTAAGGTCCAAACAAAATTCCAATGGTAGAAGGCCCAAATTAGTTAAGTATAATAGTGTCAGTGGAACTTTCCAAGTGTATCAACGATGCACCTTCAAGGGTAAAAGCCAAAGGTGGAGACTCAAGAAAGTCCCAAGCCTCCGGTATCTCGGTTCAACAAAGGGACAGAGCCGGTCCCTTAAATTGACTAATTATAAAGAAGTGGCGAAGTCTCGACATTCTCATCAAGATCTGAACTCAAAGACGTGACCCAAAGCGGAGACTCAAATTAGAGTGAGTATTCCATGCATCTAGGGTTCGAGAAAGGCATCAGCCAAAATCAGCTAAGTATCGTAGACTCATGAGAGGCACCATGTGTTATCTCGGTGCATCTTCAAAGGTAAATATAAATGTGGTTATCCAAGATAAGCACTCACCTTCCACATGTCCCGATTCGAAAGGGGATAGATCCAACCGTTTAAATCAACTAAGTAAAGAAGGGTTAGCGAAAGGTGCCACGTGTCGGTCGGAAGAATTCTAAAGGTTAAAACTCAAGGGATAAAATCAAATGTGCATTTAGCCTACACATTTCCCGGTCGGCATATGGCCCCAAAAACAAAAGGGACTTAGCCAAAGAAAAAAATCCAAAAGTAGTTACCAAATGCACATCATCTCTATAATCATGGCCATGTTTCAAGTCAAGGAGGGTCGCCATAGATAGTTTGAGCATTTTTCCTAGGAAGGCGTAAAGTGTAAAAATAAGCCACACCTCTGCCGATGCCTAGAGAATCCACATGCATGCCTAAATTACATGTGGGTCGATGGTCCTGGGAGGAATTTTTAGTGCGAGAATCACAAACCCTCAAATTTCCTCGATCCGAGTGGGGCATTCTATGTGATTGCACAACATTTGACCATCTCTCAAGTTGTGGGACTTGCAAAACTTGAGATGAACCTCCAAAGAAGGTTGGTTCCTTCTTCCTAATCTACCTTCCACAAGCTACTTTAGTGTAGGTAGAGCTAACCTAATCCTAATATAACTATTCCAAGGGTATAGGGAGAGAGAGAGGGTGAAAGAGAGCCTACACTAAGTGGTGATACACCAGAAAAGGAAGTGGATGATCATGGATCCAAACTACTTGAAGTGGAGAGAGGTGAGTAGAGGAGAGGGTGGACAAGATGCACCATGGACCAAAGATAGATTTCACATGGAACACCACTTCAAAACCCATTAAGCATAGCTCCCAAAACCTGTAATAAACATCAGAGTATGCACAAGTATACCCTGTAATGATGAGAGGTAAGAAGAGACAACAAAATAAGCAAGGATGGACAAAAGCATCAAAAAACATATTTTATTACTCCAAAAGTTACACAGTACATCATTATTGGGAAAGAGGTAAGACAATGCACTTACAAGCCATGAGAAGAGGCTTAGTCTCCAAATTCTACCCTAAGGAAGAAAGAGAGAGGTGGGAAAGAGGGAAAAAATGACCAACTGTTTGAATATGCCCCTCTTTTACAATATGTAGAAGAATGAGATAGAAAGAGATGGAAAATTTAAAATCTGCTCCAACCACCCCTAGGATGCATTAAATATTTCTCTAAAAGCTCAACCACCAATGATTAATGCCACTTGAAAATCCTCCCACAATATGTCAAGTTTTTTGGTCTATATCCGCTTGACGTGTCGAAGAAGGAAGAACAATGGATCAAATCGAATCTGATATGGTTGCTAAAGCAATCAGATCGTATATTAATGGCACAAAGACATTATCCTATTTTTTACCCACCTAACCTTCTCAAATTAGGGCTTCATGCCTCCATGGGATAGAGGATGTTGAGATCTTTCCAAAATGTCTTCTCCCACCCAAATCTAAGCTCTAAGTCGAAATATATGGTTGTCAAGGTCCTCGAATCGGGCGCTTAGTGCGGCTTGTAATACAAAAGTGTCTCACCACACAGGGGCCATGATATTATGCCCTCACTCTTGAAATTATGCCCATGAGACACATGGTGTCATCCATGGGATCCCCTATTTCCTTTATATCTTGCCTGAGTCTTTCTATTGGCAGTGGAACTGTGCCTGACCAGAGACACGTCGAGCCTTTGCACATGTTTGGAAAGTACCCCCAAAATTTACTTTTGAAGTTACGTGGATGAGACTCAAGGAGGACTCCTTAGGATTTTATAATTTTAAACAGATGACCTTACATTTTTACAATGGGACACGTGGTGGGTTGGCACTCATTTGGAAACTACCCTTTGAGCCGCACCTTTGAAATTTCTTTGAGCTGACACATGGCTCCCTCCGTGGCCCCTTCATACTTAGTTTATTTGGGTTTGATGAATAATGCCTTTATGGGTGGGACCCTATGTAGTCTACCCCTTAAATTATGATAGTAGGTCACGTGACATCATCCACGGCTGCCATTGTTTGATTTGTTTTTTCGTAAGTCCTTCCCATTGACAAATACATTATGCCCAACCTAACACAAGTGGAGGCTTGGCGCTCATTTGGAAACTTCCCACCATATTTTACCTTTGAAGTTGTGTGGTCGAGACATGTGGAGGCCTCCGCAGGCTTTTGGAGTTTTCAATGGTCATCCTAACCTTTTTGGGCTTTGAAAATGTGGCGGGATGGTGCTCGTTTGGAAACATCCCTTTGAGTTGTGCCTTTTAAATTACACCGATGAAACACGTGGCTCCTTCCAACGACTCTTCCTATTTCTTTGTATTTTGACTAAGCCCCCTTTGTTTGGTGAGGCCATATATCCGACCTTTGACACATGGAGGCTCATCACACATTTGAGAGCCTTCTCTGAATTTTACCTTTGAAATTGCTCCGCAAGTGCGAGACACATGGCACCTTCCACTAACTCTACCATTTTTATAGGTTTGAATGGCTAATTATTCCTTTTAGGCTCTAAACATGTTGCGAGCTAGCACTCATTTGGTGTTTTCCTCTGGATTTTCTTTTTGATATTACACTGATGAGGCATGTGGAGGCTTCCACTTACTTTTTGTACTTATCCAATTCGAGCCTACTCCCTTTTCAGGCTTGGGACACATGGAAGCTTAGCACTTTTCTAGGAGTCTTTCTTTGGGCCGCGCCTTTAAAGTTACGTCAATTTGACATGTGGTGTCTGTCCACTGGCTCTTTTACTTTTCAATTTCTAACTTTTTCCCCTTTTTGACTTGGACCACATGACAAGCCTGTGGTTTTTTGGAGTCTTTGTTTGTTCATCCCCGAGACAACTCATATTCGAAGTCTGAGACTTTGAAATTTTTTCTTGATTTTCTCCCTTCTATGTGCTCTGGACTCTTTTAACGTTGCTAGTCTCTCTGTTGATCCTGGTCTTTACTTGAGTCAAGCTCGCCTTCCCCCTTGTTTGTTGGATTCAAATCTGAGTTCGTTGGACAGAGCCAACCCTTCTGATTTCCTTATGTGTGGGGTCGTGTATGACAAAATTTTCTTGGGAAAAATTTGGGATAAAAGTTTGGTGACTCATGTGGACTTCTACCTATTAGATGAAGGGACAAGTAGTCTTGTTGCATCCATTGGACATGGAGTCACAAACAATAGCCTGGTGCTGACCCTTTTCTTGAAATGGACTCCTCGACTACTTGCACTTGATGACTCTGAGTCTACCCCATTGTATGTACTCTCAATTTTCATAAGAAAATATTATAAATGGGGCTTCCCGAGAGTAGAAAATTGTATAACCCAGGCGCTTCACTTGTTCTGAGATGGACCGTAGGCATACCAAACTGCATTGTGATATAACATCGAAGCAATAAAACAAAAGAACACACACTACCTACAAAGATAAAAGCATACATGCATCAAATGGGACATGTAGAGTGTGTAAGAGCACTTCTTCTCTGAAAGAAAAATATACTCCTAATCCTACACTAATCCTAATAAAGAAAAGCTTAAACAAAGCCTCACATAGGAAGGGAGAAATAGCTTCCCTTTCTCAAAAGGGGAAGCCATAAAAATGATTTGACACTTTGAATATGGCTTCCTATATGAGTGAAAAACTTACAACAATCTAGTCAATTGGTGCTCAATTTGATCTCACCCCATTTGATATAAAATTTCTTCAATCTATGAGCTCACACATTTTCTATTTCCCCGAATGGATGTGTGAAAGGTTTTATTCATTTGTATGCTCTTGAAGATCCTTTTCCATGGTCGTGGATCACATTCGGGCCTTGTATCATTTCCAAATTCTTTGTCCTTAAATAAAGATTCAATTCTGGGCACAAATGGTGAAGTTCCCTGCATCTTACTATTCGATGGGTGTGTTTTCCTGTCAAATTATATCTCAACATATTTAGTTACGTGGTCTCTTTTGATTGGATGCGTACCTCGGGTCTATTTTATAACTTGTAACATTTTGCTATGTTTGCAAAAAGATCAATTTGGCCATGTGGCCCCGATAGTCTCTGATTGGCTATTTAGCAAATATGAAGCGGTAGGGAAAAAGTCTTACTTTGACCCCAATGAAGGAAACATGGAATTTTTTCATGTTACAATTGGGCAAGTGGGTTGATGGAGCACTTTGAAATTTTTGCCCTTTTGTAAAAGGAGCAAAGTTATAAATTGATCTGCAACCCCGTAGGTAAAAATTCTTACTTTGACCCAAAGAAGGACATGTGGCATATTTCAAAAGTTTGAAGTGGAAGACGGGTCGCTAGGGCTATTTGACATTTATTTCCCTTTTGTAAAAAGGAGAAAAGTTATAAATTGACCTACAACTCTGTTGGGGCCCACATCAAAAGATAAAATTGGGAAGGTGGGTTGGCGGAGGAAAATTGGAAATTTTTCCTTTTTGTTAAAAAGGGTAAAATTGTAGAAATGAGTCGCGACTCCATCAAAGGCCCAAATTAAGCCACGTGTCAAGCCCGATTTTCAAAGGTGGAGGGGCAGAAAAATGTGAAAATTGCACATTTTCTCCAAAAGTCATAAAATACAAAAGGCAACCACAGCCTGCTTTGAATCATATTTTTCCATGTGGATGGCTCTAGTCTAAATATGAGAAAAGCTAGAATCAATGGTTGTTGTGCATTTCATCTGACTTTGCTGCCATTTTTACTCCAAGACAATTGAAGATGTGAATACGCATTGCTTCTCATCATTTTCGATGAAATTCCTTGTCATTTTGTTTGCAAAGTGAAATTGAATGGATTTATATTTTAATTTGTGAGTCGAGGTATGTAAAGGTTGATATTTTGAAGTTGGAATTGCTCAGGAACTTGTGAAAACATGAATTACTAGAGAATATGGATGCAGAGAAAATTATCGGAAAAGGATGAAAAACATGTTGCTAGAGGAAATAACGAAATTTACCCAGCTTAAAACAATGTTGAAGATATTTGCAATGATTCACCTTTTTGAGCAACTAACAACCTTTTGTTGAAAATGTCATTTTTTAGAAATCATGAACAAACATGAAACAAACAAAGGTTCCTCAAATATTATTTTCTTGGGTGGAAAGCTTGGATGTAAATTGAGTGTTATAAAAAACATCCTTTAGTCATGCAAAAAGGGGGTTTTGAATTCTTACGAGAAAATTTGAGAAATCCCATCTTCCTAAGAGAACATCTGAGAAACATGTTAATCTCTTATGTTTTAGATTTGATCATGTCAAGTTTGTTGCAAGTGTACTGACCATTGAAAAGATCGATATTTTTCTATAAACCTTCCCTTGCTGATGAATATAATGAACTTCAAATTAATCTGTGTTAATCTTGGGAAAAATTATGTCTTCTTTATTTTAGAATGTCTGCAAATAGTATTTCTTGTTCCTATTGCAATCTTATGTTAAAATCCCTCTGAATCACACAGGATCTTGTCCCTGTGATAGTTTAGTGGCATTTGCAATTTCATTACAAGAAGAGCCTTCATCCTGTAATGAGATAAACAATTTAAAATCACTTTACTGTCATTTTGTTGATAAATATTGTCTATAAGCCTTTGAGTGTATCTTAGGCATGAGGAACCAGGGGTATTTAATGTTTAATTGAGTCTTTAGCTTGAGCCTTCATGTTAAATTCTTGGAGATTGTGTGAAACCATGCAAAATTTTGGCCTCTATTGATGCACACCTTTCGGTTAAAGGATAATTTTAGCTACTCTACGAGGCATTCTATAATTTAGTTTTCCAATTTTTGTGAAGGTTCTCAATGATCTAGGAAAATCAATTTTATCCTACTTAATCTCCCACGAAACATTATTAAGAAACAATGAATCCTACTTAAACTACCCTTGTTGTCCTATATGTCCACAAATGAATAAATTCTACTACCAAAATATGCAGAAACAATCAAGATTCCATAATGTCTTTAGTAACCTTAACCTTGTTTAGAAAATATCACCATTCTTTATAAGTGACAACTCATGAGAGTTAAATTGTGGTGCATTAATCATATTTTCTCAAGGTTTCCTTTCAAATTTTTACAAAGAATGATATCTTCATTCTCCTTCACCAACAAAGGTTACAAAATGGGTCCTCTCACCCTGGTTGAAAGGCACAACCTAAAGTAGTGAGGATAGATCAAATCCTTTTAAAGGTGCTATCCATTTCTCCAACATCTGAGTGACAAAGAGCTAGCTGAATCACCTCCCCAGCTACAAAATGACATACATGATGATTTATTTGTCTCTAGGCTTCTTTTTAAATATGTGATGTTGCTCAACTTGCAAAGGAGAATCAATTTGGATACCAACAATTTTGGTACCATTTCCGGGGATCTTCAAAGGCATTCTTATATTTGGCCTTGGTAATGTTTCTTACATGCTCTAAGTGCAAATATGTTATTTAAACGTCATCCTTTGTTGAGATTTGTAAGATTTGTGAAGTTACAAGTTATGCGTGCAATATTTCTAGTTTCTATTGGTTTTTGCACTAAGTTTACATCATCAATGTTAAATATGGGTAAAGGAAGGTTAGATCTGTGAATATTTGCATGAATTTAGTGTTGACACACATTTGACAGATCAATTTTAGTGCGTTTACACAACTAAGGTGAAAATCCTTAGTGGCGACTTCATGTTGAATTAATTTTTGATAAATGCTAGTGTCTTAAGCTATGTCAATTTAAATTTATCACTAATCTTTGCAAATCTATTAGGAAGAAGATATTTCTTCATTAAGGACCCTACTAGAAGATTGTTTCTAGGATTGGGAAAGAAAAATTCTAAAGGAAGTAGAATCTAGAAAGTTATTAGAGATTAGAAATCAAGAAAAGAGTTATCAATTGTGGCAACTAATCGACCTGTCATTGACTGTTTCCATACATTCTCAAGTGCTTCTGAATTAGGTAGTCTTTTTGTAGATCTGAATTCTCCAATTTGAGAGGTTCCTTCATTTGTATTTAAAAATTTTACGTCTCATTCTATCCCGGTGTTTTCTAAAGCTGATAGGATCTTCCAAGAAAAAAAGATTTTAGATAATATTCATTCTAAGAATTACATTCTTGTACCCCAAAGACCCCTCACTCCTCATCATTCTGTTTATCCTCTAAGATAACCACCCCAAAACAATATGGCCCAGCCCGAACAAGACCTCCATTTGTTGTGAACATTTTTGGTCCTATATATTTTGGAGGTATGTCTAGATGTCTCGAATGTTGTGCCCGAGATGTTAGAAATAGATTGTCTAAAATTCAAGGAAATAATGATATTACTGGTGATAAGCACTTAAATATTTTTTCAATATGATGGAAGACTTTGAGATCAAATTTGATTATGTGTACATAAATTTTTTTATTCATATTCTAGAGGAGGATCCACGGGACAGGTATAAATATTTTCCGGACAATTCCATTGATTCATGGACAAAAGTGAAGAATCTTTTAGATTACGGTATGTAGATAAAACATACCCTAGGTTTATTTTATCATAATTTGAAAATATTAAAAAGAATCCTAATCAATTTGTTCATGACTTCAATACAAGGTTCAATGAGACCCTGAATAGGCTACGTGTAATCTTGAGGCCAAGTGATGTTTCTTATTTGATAAATTATTTTGATGATTTAGAAAAAAACTACCTATTATTTGAGGGTTAAGAACCCAAGAACTTTGTGGTAGGCCTTCACCATGGCTTTTTAGATTGAAAATAACATCAAGGAAGTTGGTAAGATTCCTAAGAGGGATGGTATCAAGTAGATCAGTCCAGATAAGCCTCGGTCAAGTAAGTTTTGGATCTAGAAGAGGTTATAAAAACTTTGGCCGGAGCTATTAAGGAAATATCCTATAAACTAGCAAGACCAGAGAAAGGGATTGGATAAGGTTCACGGTGGTCAGCACAAGCCAAAAGGTTAGGAAATATTAACAAATCATCCCAGGGGTGATAAAGTATCTGATGATAGAGGAAAAGGACCCATGGGGTCAGGAAATAGACAGCCCCAATCTTGTGAAAATAGAATCATGCCTGATCCTTTGATTGTCATAGTTGCTGTTATGGAAGAAGCCAATGAAATTGAGTTGTGTGAAAGATTTTTCTTGCCACATACCCCATATGGTGAAGAAAATAAGTTGATGAAGTTGATGATGACACTAATGATTATGTGTGCATGATGGGGTGCTCTACAAGCTCACGACAAGGAGAAACTTTGATTGAATTAATTAGTGCCAGAATAATGTAGATTTTTGGGATTACATTCACTGGGTATTACCCCTTCCTCCCTCTCATAATTTTGAAAAATATGGTACAATATTTTGAATTTCATAATAATTATTTTGAATACTTAAGGGCATTAATGATTAAAAAGTATGATGGAGGAATCCCTTTTGAGGAGGATAGGCATTTGTTAATGAATGTTGTGGTTTCCCAAGAAAAAAGTATAACACTAGGAGTAAAGTTGTCAAAGGGGAAGGGCCTCAGGCCAAACCAAAAACTCCAGTTCTCACTAATATCCCAAGGGAAACTCCTAAGAAAGATATATCTCACAAAGGCCTTGTTTCCCTAAATAGAACTACTATTCCTACCCATGCTCAGATTGTGAAAAATCCTTGGTTGTCGATGAGTTTATCAAACTTCCTCCAAATGTTGCCTTTCCCAAATACATTCCTTATGACATTTTCAAGTCTTGACTCGGATAAATATTTTTTTGCCAATTGTTGAGCTTCTTAGGATTCCTTAGCATAAGTAAAGGGCCTTTGAGTATTTGGGATTGAAAGAAAAAAATATTAGCTAAGGAAGAAATGTAAACAATGTTGAGACTCCTCCTACCATTGCAGAGTTTGAAAAATCCCAAGTACTTGAAGAACTAGGTGATCCACCTAAAGTATATTTGGAAACATCCTTCATTGAGTTCCATTTGAATGTAGATCCATTTTTCACTACTCATATTATCGTGACGGGTTGTTACACAATGGTATGTTTGATTCTGGAGCATCATGCAATGTTATGCCTTTTGAGGTCATGAATGAATTAGATATCAAAGAGACAATAGCTTATGGGAAGTGCACTTCCATGGATTCTAGAGAGGTGCCAGTTGTAGGATGTGTCAAGGGTTTGATAGTGTAACTTGTAGCCTACCCATGCAAGAACTTAAAAATAGATGTTGTTATTGTTGATTTCCCTGCCAAATGGGGAATGTTGTTATCAAGAAAATAGGTTGCTAGTGTGGGTGGGATTGTGTAAATGTATGTCTTTTTCCAATATACCTATTGAGGGAAGCCTTGTAAAGTTATATGGTAAAAAGAAGATGCTACATCTCATTCAGGATCCCAATAATGCTTCATATGAAGTGTTATACACTCACACTGATGCTAATAACTTTGTTGGATTTGATAATTGTAAAGAGAAAAAAATTGATCAATGCAAGTCTCTTAAACAAGTAGGTTATCCTTGGAATTTGTTGTTTAATGGGGATTTCTCTAAATTTTGAAATGGTGTTGGTATTGTTCTGATATCTCTAGGCAAGGAAGAGTTTGTTTCTTTTAAACTCAACTTTGGGTTCACTAACAATATTGTAGATTATGAAGCACTATTATTAGGTTTAAGAATTACTTGGAAATATGGTATTAGAGACATCATTGTTAAAGGAGATTCAAAGCTAATTTTCAAGCAGGTTAGAAAACTATATGCAACAAAAAATTAGAGAATGAAGCAATATAAGCATACAGTTTATGATTTCATTGAAATGTTTGACTCCTTCGATATAATACATCACAATAGGAAGTACAATACTCTAGAAAAAAATTGGCCATATTGGGGTCCAAATTTGAAAATTGTACTATATCCCCCTATTGTGAGTATAATATTGAGATATTAACTAGGCCATCTATTCCTGACAATGTTAAACACTCAGCAAGTGTTCAAGATGACACCCAGGTGTAAAGGTTTTTGTAGAACCAAGGAGAATTTGCTGATCAACGTATAGATTAGGAGCCAATGGTTTGTGCAGCTGATGGAAAGGAGAATTTATTTGGAAAATACATCATTCAGTTGAAGACTAATACTATTCCCAAAGGTTTGGTAGCACTTGAATCAAACTTTGATAATGTTGATTGCATTTTCAATAGACACATGTCAGCCTCGAGGGATGTTGAAGAGCATGACTTGGGCATGAAAGATAAACAACATAAGATATGTCTAGGTAGAAAATCGAGCAAGGAATAAATTCAATCATATGTCCAATTGTTGAAGAAATACCAAGACTGCTTAGCATGGTTTTATTCTGAACTGAAAGCATATAGAGAGGATATTTTCCAACACAAAATTCCCTTAGAAGCTTCTGCCAAGCCGTTTAGGTAGAAATAGAGGCTGATCAATCCACTCCTTTCCCTGAAGATGTAAGAAGAATTGAAAAAATTGAGGGATGGAGGAATCATACATCCCATAAGGTACTCATCATGGGTTGCAAACTTGGTACCTATCAGAAAAAAGAATGGAGATATAAGGCTATGTGTGGACTTTAGGAACTTGAATAGAGCATCAATGAAGGATGACTACCCTCTTCTAAATATGGACAACATGTTACAATTGGTTACTCATTTGGAATTTTTATCCAGCTTGGATGGTTTTTCTTGATATAACAAGGTAGTAATGAAGGAATCAGAGTGAATCAAGACTATCTTTACCACTCCTTGGGGAACATATGTATATGTCAAAATTTTATTTTGGTCTAATGAATGTTGGAGCCACTTTCCAAAGAGAAATGGATGTAGCTTTCTCTGGCTATATTAATGATTTCATTGCTATATATCAAGATGATGTGACTTTGTTTTCTCTAGAAAAATGAGTGACCACCTATAACACTTAGAAAAAATGTTGTTAAGATGCAGGGAGTATGGTATTTCACTAAATCCCAAGAAGTGCCATTTTGGAGTTCAGAAAGAAAATTTTCTTGGACACATTGTGTCAAAGGAAGGGGTCATGATTGATCTTGAAAGGGTAGAAGCCATCAACAAAGTCCCTATTCCAAGAACCAAGAAGGGAATTCAATCATTTTTGGGTAGATTAATTTTATTAGGAGATTTATCTCCAACTTTGCTGAACTAACTATCCCAATCACTAACATGCTGAAGAAAGATCAAAGTATCAAATGGGAAGAAGTAGCTATTCAAGATTTTGCTGGGATCAAAGAAGCATTAAAGAATGCCCCTTTTTAACAGCTCCAGATTATAAGAAGGCTTTCTCGGATGTTTTCTTTTTCTTTAAAAAGTACTATTGCATCTGTGTTGTTGCAAAAGGATGATGAGGGAGCTGAAAGACCAATTGCCTTTTTCAGTAAGGCATTACAAGGAGCTGAGCTAAAGTATACTATCATGGAGAAGCATGCATTTTCTTTGGTAAAAGAAAAAAAGGTCTTCAGGCCATATATTTTGAGTTCCAAAGTCATTTCTTATGTTCCCCACACCATGGTGAAAGATATCCTATCAAAAATGGAGGTTTCAAGCAAGAGATTCTGGTGGGTAAAAAATTGCAAGAGTATGATATGGATATCCAAACAACAAAATTGGTCAAAGGTTTGGGCTTGGAAAAACTTATGGCAGAGAGCAATTTGTAGACAATTGAGGTAAATGAAGTTGAAGAAGAAAGGTTGAATGTCCTTGAAAAATTGATAAATTCTGAATGGTACAAGGACATCATTTTTTATCTCAAACATCTACAATGCCCTAAACATTTGAGAAAGAATCAGAAAAGATCACTTAAGTTAGCTTCCCAAAAATATGTCATTACTGATTTTGGGTTAGCTTGGAAGAACCTTGAGGGATTTCTCTTAAGATGCATTACTGAAGATGAATCCCCAAAAATAATTAATGATTTCCATGGAGGAGTTTTTGGGGAATTTTATAGGGAGAGTAACAACCCATAAGATCTTAAGGGCTGGTTACTGGTGGCCAAATCTTTTCAAAGATACAACTTTTTCAATTAATAAGTGTGAGAGTTTTCAACTTTTCAGGAGATTAAAATCTTTAAGATCCCTATCATTTCAGCCTATATCAATTAAAGCCCCTTTTAAGCAGTGGGGAATTGAATTCATTATGGAGATTTTGATCCTTCAAGTGTAGGCCAAAAGTGAAGATTAGTGGCCAAAAATTACTTCACCAAGTGGGTGGAGGCAATCCCCACTAAGAACCCAACTCACCAAATTGTCATTGATTTCATTTTAAGTTATAAAATTTGCAGATTTGGAGTACCCGCCAAAGTAGTTGCTTTGATAATGCAATGAGATTTGAAGTTAAACCTTTTGTGGCTATGTGTCAAGAATATGGGATCAATTTAACATATGCATTAAATTATAACCCCTAAGGTAATGGACATATAGATTCAAGAAATAAAAATATGTTGAAGATAATTAGAAGAACTTTGCGGTTGAACAAAAGCAAGTGTAGTGAGCAATTGAAGTTTTTTTCTACATTGATCAAATCACTATTAAATGAGCTACTAGAAAAATTCCATTTGATTTGGTGTATGGAACTCAAGATCTGCTACCCCTGCATATGCAATTGTCTTCATTTAAATTTCTTTAATAACTGGAAAATCAAGAGGTTAGTCCCTATGATGCTTGCATCAATCAGATTGTTGAGTTAGATGAATAAAAAATGGCATCCCATCAAAGGCAGGTAAAATTTAGAGAGAAATTGAAGAATTTTTTTAATAAGAAGGTGACTCCAAGAGATTTCAATGTGGGATATCTTGTGCTTTTGTGGGATAGTAGGCACGAGGATAAGGGAAAACATGGAAAGGTTAATGCATTGACGATGGGCCCTTATTCAATTGACATTCAAATTGGTGGGCATACCTTCTTCTTAAAAGACCTAGATGGTAAATTTTTTGAATTTCCTTTTAATGGCGGAATTTGAAACATTTCCTTAATGATTTCTAAAAATCGAGTTATGCACCATTCTACAAGTGTATAGTGTTTTGGTTTCTTTCTACTTTTGTGTTTTTTTGTTTTGGTTCATCTTGGTCCTTGGCGGTCATTTTTGTTGGTTTCTTAGTTTGTTCTTGGAGGGTTGGCTCGTGACTCCATTTCCCAATGGTTTATTTTTGGCACTTGGTATGTTATTTGTTCTTGTGGTACTCGCTAGGAGTGCCCATCCCCAAGTTAGAGCCGATGTTGGTGCTCAATTTGATCTTGCCCTATTTGCTCTAAAAATTCTTCAATCTGCAGGCTCTGTCATATTTTCTATTTCCCCAAATGGATGCGTGAAAGGTTTTCTTCATTTGTATGTTGTTGAAGATCCTTCTCCATGGTCGTGGATCACATTTGGGCCTTGTATCATTTCCAAATTCTTTTTCCTTAAAGAAAGATTCAATTCTAGGTGAAAGTGGTATGATTCCCTGCATCTTATTATTTGATGGGTGTGGTTTCCCCATCAAATTATATCTCAGCATATTCAACTATGTGGTCTCTTTTGATTGGATGAGGAATGTCAAGTCTATTTTATAACTTGAAATTTGTTGCTATGTTTACAAAATGATCAATTTGGCCTCATGGCCCTAATAGACTTTGATTGTCTATTCAGGAAATATGAAGTGATAGGGAAAAGGTCTTACTTTAACCCCGATGAAGGAAACATGGCGCTTTTCATGTTATAAATGGCGAAGTGGGTCAGCGGATCACTTTGAAGTTTTTTTCCCTTTTGTAAAAAGGAGCAAAGTTATAAATTGATCCGCAACCCCACAGGGAAAAAGTCTTACTTTGACCCCAAAGAAGGACACGTGGCATATTTCAAAAGTTAGAAGTGGAAGGCGGGTCGTTGGGGTGTTTTGAAGTTTTTTTCCTTTTTGTAAAAAAGGAGAAAAGTTATAAATTGACCCATAACTCTGTTGGGGCCCACATCAAAAGATAAAATTGGGAAGGCGGTCGGTGGAGGAAAATTGGAAATTTTGTCTTTTTGTTAAAAAGGGTAAAATTACATAAATGAGTCGTGACTCCATCAAAGGCCCAAATTAAGCCACATGTCAAGCCCGATTTTCAAAGGCGAGGGGCGGGGAAAAATGTGAAAATTGCACATTTTCTCTAAAAGTCATAAAATACAAAAGGTAACCCCAGGCCTGCTTTGAATCATATTTTTCCACATGGATGGATGTAATATAAAGTTGAGGAAGGGAAGAATCAACGGTTGTTGTGCATTGCATCTGTGTTTTCCACCATTTTTCCACAAGACTTCTAGAGATGCGAACATGCATTATTTCTCATCATTTTCTGATGAAACTCCTTGTCATTTTTATCTACAAAGTGTAATTGAATGGATTTAGAGCTTAATTTGTGAGTCCAAGGAATGTAAAGGTTGATATTTTGAAGTTGGAATTTCTCAGAACTTGCAAAAATGTAAATTACCAGAGAATATGGATGCAAAGAAAAGTTAGATAGAAAAGAATGAGAAATGGATGAAATGATGGAGGTTGTAGGTGCAAAGGATGAAAAACATGTTTCTAGAGGAAATAAATGGGTACCACAGTTAAAACAATGATGGAGATATTTTCAATGATTCACCTTTTTGAACAATTGGCAACTTTTTGTTGCAAACATCATTTTCTGGAAATCATTATCAAACATGTAACAAAAAAAGGTTCCTCGAGTATTATTTTCTTGGGGGGAAATATTGGATGTAAATATAGTGTTATAAAAAGCATGCTTTAGTCATACAAAAAGGGGGTTGAATTCTTTCGAGAAAATTTGAGAAATCCCATCTTTTTGAGAGACCATATGAGAAACATGTTAATCTCTTATGTTTTATATTTGATCGTTTCAAGTTGGTTACAAGTGTAAAACCATTGAAAAGCTTTGAGATTTTTCAAGAAACCTTCCCTACTGATGAATCTAATGAACTTCAAATTAGTCTCGTGTTAATCTTCGTAAATTTTGTGTCTTCTTGATTTCATAATGTTTGTAAATAGTATTTCTTTTTCCTATTGTAATCTTTTGTTAAAATCCTTTGAATAACACAAGATCTCATCCCTATGATTGTTTAGGTGTATTTTTAATTTCATTATGAGAAGAGCCTTCATCTTGAATGAGATAAAAAATTTAAATCACTTTACGTAATTTTGTTGATAAAGATTGTCTATAATCCCCTACGTGTATCTTAGGCATGAGGAACTAGGGGTTTTTAATGTTTAATTGAGTCTTTACCTCAAGCCTTTGTGTTAAATTCTTGTAGATTGTGTCAAACCATGCAAATTTGTGCATCCATTGATGCACACCTTCTAGTTAATGTAATATTTTATCTATTCTCGAGGCATTCCTTCATTTAGTTTCCAATTGTTGTGAAGGTTCTCAAAGATATAGAAAAATCAAGTTTATCCTACTTAATCTCCCACCAAAAATTATTCAAAAACTATGAATCCTACATGATGATTTATCTGCCGGATTCTTGTTAAATATGTGATGATGCTCAGATTTTAAAGGAGAATCAATTTGGATACCAACACGGTCCTCCACCCAAATCATCAAGATATCAATATTAATTGAAAATACCTCTTTAAGATGATTTACATTGGACTATTAGAGGTGTTGATGGTGACCCTTGGTTCTTTGATATTCATCCTCATTCCCCTGGAGTGGGAATGACTGGTTTTGATTCTCCCTTGGTTCTAACGAAGCCAAGTACCTAATTGGGTATAGTTTGATTCTATGAAGATGCCTATTGTTCTAAAATCGACTCCAAGAATGGAGTCTTCATGCGGACCTTCCCGGGTGGATGGTGTGAGAAAAATGAAAGAGATGGGATCCTCATTCCTTTATACTTCCTCTTCTTGAGTAGAGCATGGAGGATTTAGATCTTTCATCCTTAGTCCCGAAGGTTGTCATGAAGTGCAGGTTGTTGTCCTAGAAAGGCTATCCTATGTGGTAGTGGAATCATGTTCTTAGAAGGTGAATGAGGGAGGAGAAATGATGTGATTTCCTCGAGCTCCTCTCCATCAAAGCACTCCTCCAAGTCGAATAGATAATATTCCTCCTTGTTTTCCTACCGCATGTATTCAACCTCCTCCATTGTGTCCTCCCCGATCTACAATTTGATCACCATGGTTTGCCTTATCCTCAAACATGAAGTTTGAAAGCTCAATTTTTTTTTTTTAAATTAGAGCTTAAAGGGGATGAAGTTAGAGGGAGGACTAAAGGTTCTTCTCGTGAACTACTCGCACTTGGAGCCTCTAAATTTCATGGTTCTCCTCCATAGCTAGAGTGTACTTTTCTTCCTTTGGATTTGGGGTATCTCCTTCTTCCCATGTTTTTTCCGTAGAATCGAAGCTTCCACCACTTGTGGTTTGACCTCAGCCTCCTCCATAGGTTTAACCAATAATAGGATTTTTGTAATCCCAAACCTGAGGGCCCAAATCTTTATATTTTCTATCATTTCTTCTTTGTTGATTTCCTCCTCTTTTTGCTCTCCTTGATTGGTTTTTGAAGTCTCTCCCTAACATGGAATTGGGAGAGTAGGAGGAGTGGTGGGTGGGGTCTCCATTAATTGTTCATTTATCTATGGTGGAGGGGAAGGTATTACCTTTGGCTCTTGTGGAGAGGACCTGGATATAGAAGGGAAAAGGGGAGAAGAAAAGAGATGAGTTGAAAGATTAGGAGATGGAGAAGAGAAATCAACACTTGGGGCAATAACCGAGGGCTTGATTCCAGGCATTGTTGAAATGATAAAGTTGGAGAAAAATAAAATGCGGGACAAGGATCTACCGATCTGAATTACCCATTGATAAGGATATCTTGTACTTTGGTCATATGCCTCGATATGATCAATCCATTGTGCAAGTAGAGACATCATTTCAGCTATGTAATCAGTTTCTCCCCGAGGGTTGTAATGTCTTGGCATAGGGTCAGCCCATAAGGTTACCTATCAATCCAAATTTGTGTCTTACGACCCCTAGTGACCCGATCTCGCAATCTAACCTCATCACCTAAACCTTACACAATTATTTATTAATTACCTTATAATTGAAAAATCCACATCACCTTACCCGCCACCTCACTTTGCCACCTCATCATGGGCCCTAACCCTAAACTAACCTAATTAGGACCCATGACTTGGTCTAGACTCACATCCATAACTAATTCCTCCTCACTCGCACCTAAAGCCGACCTTCTAGCCACTTGACCAAGCCCACAACTAATCTCTCGGAGAAAGGGGAAGGTGGGCTATTTTACTAAAAATAGCCTACTTTTTCCTTACCGATGCCGGTTCTACTCGACCATGGGTTACGCAACCGCCATCGGTTCCCTGTAAATGGGCTCCCAAACCAAAACAACGGATCGGAAATTCATTTTGGGGATCGGTCAAGGATTTCTGGATCAACAGAGGCATTGGGAGCATCCAAATCTTCATTTAATCAAGCAGAGATGAGTAAAGAAACCATGTGCTTGCTCTTCGCCAAAACCAAGAAGTCACATCTCTGCATGTCCTCTGTTATAACATTTCTTATGCTCCTGTGAATTTCAGTCCTCCTAAATCCGTCTCTCGATCTACTACCCAACATGTCATTGCATCTAACTATTATTCTTTTGCTTCTAATGTTTCCTAATATCATCCATAAACCAGCCTTACAAAACACCATAGCTACCAAAAAGATCCTACCCCACATGTATCGATTATCTCTCTCATCAAAACCGAAAACCAGTCTTTTCCCCTACCCAGGTTCAACGAGACAATTTAATTGATATTTTGCGCCTTTTGTGTTAATTCATATTAGGGGAAATGACCACCTTCGAAAGGAAGTTTTATATTTCACAGGCCCAAGGTAGTTTCCTCATTTATTGTTTAATCAAAATCTTGTGGTCTTGTGTTCTTATTTGCAAGTAGTCCTTCCAAGACAAAAAGGAGTTCTTCGCGACTCATATCTTTCTCTACGGTGCACGCGCACACCATCTCGACATTCAATGTATTCCTCCTAACCCTAACCTCATCTCTGCTTCTAAAAGGAATGAAAGGATAGAAGCAACTCTATTCCCAAAAGCTGAAACATTCTGAAACACCTATAACCAATTTTGAATGCTTTCATCTAAGTCCCTTGATTGTACCATGTGTGCCTCCATTTCTTGAATCTAACCATAGAAATCAGCATTCTCCATGTAGTTCATTTCACCGCATGCATATCTCTCTTGATGCTCCATAGTTACATACTACTCATAGCGGTAGCCATAGTGATTCTGAATCTTCATAATGATGATCTAGAGGGTCGAGAAATGCATTGGAAGTTACATGTTCCAAGGGTGAGTTCCAAGATGGAAATGAAGTCATGATTACATAACTTCATGAATGGTAGAACATGAAACAAATGGAAGAAAAATGGGTGAAAATAGATGGGAATAAGTCTCAGAACTTAGAGTATGGGGTTTTTACTAGATGGAGTCACCAACTATGTTTTGAATATGCCTCAAAAGGATGAATCTTAACAGAACACAATAACTCGAAGATGAAGTTGTAAGGTTCTTCAAACCTATCCCATCGGGCATT
Source organism: Taxus wallichiana var. yunnanensis (assembly GCA_018340775.1). Classification (NCBI taxonomy): domain Eukaryota; kingdom Viridiplantae; phylum Streptophyta; class Pinopsida; order Cupressales; family Taxaceae; genus Taxus; species Taxus wallichiana. Next base: position 955,121,624 of record CM031239.1, on the reverse strand, counting down.
ACAAAAATGTTAGTGCAATCACACGATGGCTTAATATTTGCTGTTGATAATGAGACACCTTGAAAATATGAGAAAAATCTAATCTAAATGTCCCACATGGAGTGTTAAAATCTGTTAGTACGGTCACACGGTGGCTTAATATTTTTTATTGATAATGACACACCTTGGAAAGATGGGAAAAATCAAACCTTAATATCCCATTAGGCGTGTAAAAATGTTAGTGCAGAATCACAACACCCTTGAATGTCCCTAGATCTAAGTGGGGTATTAAGTGTGATTACACAACATTGGACCATCTCTCAAGCTATGGGACTTGCAAAACCTGAGATGGACCTCCAAAGCCTACTTCCTAATCTACCTGCCACAAGCTACTCCAGTGTAGGTATAGCTAACCTAATCCTAGTCTAACCTGTCCAAGGGGACAGGGAGAGAGAGAGGGTGAAAGAGAGCCTACACTAAGTGGTGATACACCATAAAAGGAAGTGGCTGATCACATATCTGAACTGCTTGAAGTGGAGAGAGATGAGTAGAGGAGATGGTGGATAAGATGCACCATGAACCAAAGATAGATTTCACACGAAACAACACTTCAAAACCCATTAAGAACAGATCCTAGAACCTATAATGAACATCAGAGTATGGAAATTATACCCTGCAATGATGAGAGGTAAGAAGGGACAAAAAACTAAGAAAAGATGGACAAGCATCACGAAACATATTTTATCACTCCAAAAGTTACATAGCACATCATTAGTGGGAAAGAGGCAAGAAATTTCCATTATAGATCCATGAGGAGAGGCTTAGACTCCTCATTCTACCCTAAGGAATTAAGAGAGAGAGGGGAAAGAGGGAAACAACAACCAACCATTGGAATATGCCCCTTTTTATAATATATAGAAGAATGAGAGAGAAAGAGAGAGGGAAAATTTGAACTTTACTTCAACCACCCCTACGATGTATTGAATCTTGTTCCGAAAGCTCAAACCCCAACCATTAATGTCCCTTGTAAATCCGACCGCAATCTCTTGAGTCCGCCACTTTATGTCTCGCTTCGGCGTGTCGAAGAAGGAAGAGCGATGGATCAAATCAAATCTGATTTGGTTATTGAAGCAATCAAATTGTATATTAATGGCATAAAGACGTTCCTTTTTTATACCCATCTAACATTCTTGAAATTAGGGTTTCAAGCATTATTGGTGTAGAGGATGGTGAGACCTTTCCAAAAGGTCTTCTCCCGCCAAAATCTAAGCTCTCCTACCAAAAGATATGGATATATAAAGGTCCTCTCGGGTCGAGTTCTTAGCGTGGCTTGAAATATGCAAGGGCGTGTCCATATAGGGGCATAGTGGTAGCCCCATTCTCATTTGAGATTTTTCCCCCTTCCCTCGCTCTTGAAATTGCACCCATGAGACACATGGCATCGTATGCGGCTCCCCTATTTCCTTTGTATCCTACCGCAGTCTTTTCTACTGGCAGAGGTATTGTGCATGACCCGAGACATGTGGAGGCTTCACGCATGTTTGAAAAATTCCCATAGAATTTTCTTTTGAAGTTATGTGGATGAGACACTTGGAGGCCTCCGTAATATTTTGGAATTTTCAATGGCCGACCTTACCTTTTTCGAATCCGGGACACATGGCGGGTTGGCACTCATTTGGAAACCACCCTTTGAGCCATGCCTTTGAAATTGTGCCAAGATGATGCATGGCTCCTCGAAATCCCCTTCATACTTAGCCAATTCGGGTCCGATGAATACTACATTTATGGGTGGGACCCGATGAGGCCATAAATAAGCCATAAATTACCATTCTTTTATCCTTCCAAGTTACCTTTTAAAGTGGATTTAAATGTAATCTAGGAATTTATAGTTTGGTTAAGATAGAATATAGTATATAAATCTTTTTCATTATTTAGAAATCTTTTGTTATCTAATTTGTTGACTAATCTTATTGATTATTTGGAAAAAGATGAAAAGTCTTGTGTATACAAAGCCATAAAGGAAAGATAATGATAGTATTGGGAAAATTAGAATTTAGCAGGGATGATATATATAAACTCAAATTTGATTTCATATTCAAATTCCTCTCCAAAAATTATGTAAAAAAAAAGAATCATCTCAATCTGAGATCGTATGCAAAAGTTATAGCTATTTTAAGTCAGCTCTAGAACTTGCATGCTTAGTTCTAGAACTCGCATAGTTAGTTTTAGAACTTATAGGATTAGTTCCGAAAATCACAGATTTAGTTTTGGAACTCATAGGATTAGTTCTAGAACTCACAGGATTAGTTTTGGAACTCACAGGCTTAGTTTCAAAACTCGCAGGCTTAGTTCCAAAATTAACAGATTTTGACAATTTTTGAAGAATTGTGAAAGATCAGAGAATTCAATGGAAAATCAGAGAGATATTTTTTTCATAGAAATGTGATTAACAAAAATATCATTTAGATTTTCTATAGGTATTACCAATAAAGAGAGATCTAACTTTTAGTGAGCTGCAGTATGAGGAAAAGTGTATCAGATGAGCACTAAAAGTTCCATAAACATAAATAGAAAAGTTAAATGGAAAATATGAGAGAGGTGTTTGTTCATAGAAATGTGTTTAACAAAAAAATCTTTCAAATTTTCAACAGGTTTTACTAATGAAGAGAGATCTAACTTTTAGTGAGTCATAGCACCAGGAAAAGTTTATCGACGAGCACTAAAAGTTGCATAAACAAAAACAAAAAATTCAAACATAAAATATGAGAGAGGTTTTTGTTCATAGTAATGTGTTTAACAAAAACCTTATTCAGATTTGGGACAAGTTTTACCAATGAATATAAATATAACTTTTAGTGAACTCAGAGTATGAGGAAAATACATATTAGACAAGCGTCAAAAGTTCCACAAGAAAAAGAACGAAGTCAAACGGAAAATATGAGAAGGTATTTGGTAAAAATCATATTTTAAAGAAAATTATCCTTCTAATAATGTCGAGGAATAAAATCATTAGGATTCTTGTTACCGAAAAGCAGGAGAATATTTAGGAGAAAATCTTCCTAAAATAAGTGAGATAAGACTTTGACTCCAATAATATATCTCTCTCCATATCTTGTGGAGATGGAGATCTTAGTTGTTAGGATGGGAATAAAGATAAGATGAGATTTTATTTCCTAAAATAAGGATTTGGTTGGATGCAAGAATTATAAATGCAACCTTCCACACTAAGATATGTAATTCTTTCTCCCAAGAAATAAAGATCTATTCTTTCTTTCCAATCTTTTAAAGTAAAGTTATTCTGCAAGTTCTGAATTAAAAGTATGAATTAAGTCCTTTTCCAAGGAATGATCTGCCAATCATTCCAAGGAAGATGGATGAATGTGTTAATGTTTGTTTCTCTATTTCGTAGTTTTTCTTTTATTGCAAACTTTTGATTTCATGTTATGTGATCCTTTTTCAAGACAACTTTTTGTTGTGAACTCCGCAGTGTCTTTTTATCTTTCGCTTATTTTTAATTCAGCAATTTAATTTATGCAAGTTTAATTTCTTTCGTTAAACCTTTATATATGCAAGTGTAATTTCCTTTATGCAAGCATGTCTTTATATTCCTGTAAGTGTGATTTCTTTTATGCAAGTGTGTTTACATTTCTGCAAGTGTTCCTTTAAATTTCTGCATGTGTGATTTATTTTATGCAAGTTTGGTTTGTGTTTAAAGGAGTTGTTTTCCAAGATCTTCTTCTCTTAATGCATACAACCTTCAGACACCAACCCGGATTGACATTATTAATGGTGAGGATTGACGAACCTCATCATTTTGCACCGACTACTGGGGGACACGGTGTTATTAGGAGATTCAAAGTTCTCTAAAAGAATATTCTAGTGACAATAGAATACCTTTTAGCAAATTCTGTGACAGGAAGTATTTTGTAAGTAGTTTCTTTAGAATTTTATTTCCTACAAGTGGGATTTCCTTTATGCAAGTGTGTTTACATTTCTGCAAGTGTGCCTTTAAATTTCTGCATGTGTGAATTATTTTATGCAAGTTTGGTTTGTGTTTAAAGGTTTTATTTTCCAAGATCTTCTTCTCTTAATGCATATAGCCTTCGGAAACCAACCTGGATTTACATTCTTATCGGCAAGGATTAACGACCTCATCGGACCCTATGTAGTCTACCCCTTACATTATGAAATTGAGGTACGTGGCATCATCTAAGGCCATTGTTGTTTCCTCTTTGTTTTACCTAAGTCCTTCCCATTGGAAGAGACATTGTGCCCAACCCAAGAAATGTGGAGGCTTTGTGCTCATTTGGAAACTACCCCCTAGATTTTACCTTTGAAGTTGTGTGGTTGAGACACGTAGAGGCCTCTGAAAGATTTTAAAATTTTCAACGGCCGCCCTCGTCTTTTTTGGCTTTGACAACGTGGCGGGATGGCGCTCGTTTGGAAACCACCCTTTGAGCCACTCCTTTAAAATTGTACTAATGAAACACATGGCTCATTCCACGCTCTTCCTATTTCTTTGTATTTTGGCTAAGTCCCCTTTGCTTGGTGGGGCCATATATCTGACCTTGGACAGGTGGAGGCTCAGCCCACATTTGAGAACTTGATCTAAATTTTGCCTTTAAATTGCATCGTGCGAGACACGTGGGACCTTCTGCTGAATCTTCACTATTTAGACTTTTCAATGAAATAATTCTTCCTTTTTAGGCTCCGCATAAGTAGTGAGTAAGCACTCATTTGGGGTTTGCCACTAGATTTTCTTTTTTGAAATTGTGCCGATGAGGCACGTGGAGGCTTCTTCTTACATTTTATACTTACCTAATTTGATCCTACTCCCTTTTCAGGCCTGGGACACATGGAAGCTTGGCACTTGTCTCGAGTCTTTCTTTAGGCCATCCATTTAAAGTTGTGCTAATTCGACACATGGTGCCATCTGCTTGCTCTTTGAATATTCAATAGCTGAATTTGTCCACTTTTTGACTTGGACCATGTGGCGAGACTATACTTGTTTAGAGTCTCTATTTCGTTGCGCCTTTTGGGATTGCACCAAGATGATGCATGGTGCCTCTACGAATCTGTTATTTTTCCTTGAGCCAACTCATATTCAAGTCTAAGACTTTGAACTTTTTCCCTTATTTTCCCCCTTCTTTGTGCTCTGGAAACTTTTAACGCTGATGGTCTCCTTTGTAGACCCTTCTATTTACTTGAGTCAAGCTTGCATACCCAATTATTTGTTGGATTCGAATGTGAGTTCACTGGACAGAGCCGACCCTTCTGATTCCTTATGTGCGGGGTCTTGTTTGAGAAAAAAATTTGGGGGAAAATTTGGGATAACGAGACTTTTCACCCAAATGGAAAATGTAGATCAAGGGGCGAAGATGGTTTGTTGGTAAAATTGAATTGCGGGGCTATGGGGCATTTTTTACATTTTTTATATTTTTACATAAAAGGTGTAAAGTGAATTTCGGGCCCACAGAACCATTCTGCTAAACTTTTTTCACCATTTTTGTACGGATCCGACTCAAACATCCAAACGGACATATATTTCGATCTACTGCCTAAAATCCAACAAATTTGGCACCATTAGAAAGGTCTCGACCTCTTCTACGACATGAAAACCTAAAATTTTAATTTCAATGAGGTTAGGTAGGTAAGAATTGAGAAAATGTCTTCATGCCATTAATATGTGATCCAATTGCTTCAAAAACTAGATCAGATTTGTTTTGATCGGTTGTTCTTCCTTCTTCGACATGCTTTGAGAATATATAGAGTGGCAGACTCAACAGATTGTGGGTGGATTTACAAGGGCATTGATGGCCGGTAGCTGAGCTCCAAATTAGTTTCTGCCTTTTTCTTCTCCTCTCTTTGCTTCATCTATAAAGGTAAGATCTTGGCTCATTGTAAAGGGTTAGACATTTTTGTTTTGCACCCTCCCTTCTTCCCTTGTTTGCAAGTGAATTGGTGGATCTTTCTAGACCTCCCATTCAAGTTGTAATACAAAGTTTTACGTCTTAGCTATTGTAATGTATTGTATCAATTTTTGAACAATAATATATGTTTATGGATGATTCTCAACCTCTCATGTATTCATTGATGTTTTCTAATCTCTCATTACAGCTTTGGTTATATGGTTATGGTAGTTGTATTGCATTTTTATGGTCTCGTGTTAAATTGCAAAACGAGTGTTAAAAATCCCTTTGGTGCATCACCTTGTTAGCTTAGGATTATTTTCTGGAATATTCTCAACCTTGTCTCCTTGGCGAGATAGAATAGGTCCTCTACAATTTATTTGTGTGCACTGAACAAGGGAATAGGAATTGGCCTTCATGTTATGCTATCACACTGGTCTTGATTTCAAAGTCCCACACTTTGAGAGATGCTCCATGTTATGCTATCACAATGAGAGTCTCAACCCATCGAGTTACACACATTTAGGGGTGTTGCGATTTTGTACTAACAAGTCCTTTAGATGATACCTTTGGTTCAAGAATGATAGGGGGCTCTATGTTGATAGGACCATAGAGTGAACCCTCTTATATAGATAATTTTCCTAAGTAGAGAACTCGGATGTCGTGTAGTATACTTGGTAATATTGATGGTGCTTTTCCTTCTTCTTTCTCTTATATCAACCATATCCATCAATGGGATGGATGTGATTTTCAGCACGATCTTATGGATTTGGTCAGCGATAGATTACTCTTGGATAATTTTATGTTTCTGGTGGAAAATGTATTGTTGGGTTGTGATGGTGCATCGATGGGCATACAAAAGTTATAAGATGGTTCCCTTGTGTTATCCAATAAAGGATCGATATTTTTGACTTTAAATACCCTTGATGATATGGTTTTACTGAAATCCCTCTAGGTTTTATGCTTAAATAATTGTTCTTTCTTTACTCTTAAGGACCCATACATAGTTATACGCTTGTCTTGAATTTTTGAATTATTTAACCTATACCACACGATAATCTATTAGTTTAAAGTTTATGTTAGATAGCCATATATGTTTTTGGGCTACCTTGGACTCGTGCATTGAGATATTAGTTTTATAGGTCTTAGAGTTTTACTTTAGCTATGGTTATTTCATTCTCTTCATCATAGTTATAACTCTTGGTCGTAAAGGTCATGTTTGAGTAAGTCACCAACCTGTCCTCTTCTCTATGATGTTGTCTTAATGAGGAAATATTGTGTGCTTGGAGTAATATTGTCTTTGTCATTTTGATTGCGGGGTTGATGGTACCTTGTTGAGGTATAGGTTTTGTTTAGAAACTTTTTCTTTCTTATATATTGAACCTATTTTGAGAATGAGCTGTAAACATTGTTTTCTCCCTCATATTGATCTAAACTCCTTGAACTTGTAAAAATAATCAAATTTATAACTTCTTAGCATACCTATCCATCATATATTTTATGATATTTGTAGAGATTCGATTGGAATGCATCGATGATGTGAGTGATTTTTAGAAAACTCTTGTAAAATTGGTTTGTTATGCTTTGGATGATGACTTCTTGTTCCTTTGAAGTGAATAATGTGATAATCTTAGATCTTCATGCCCATTAAAATCTAATTTATAATGTGACAACCTAAGCATATTATATCTCTACATTGGGAAGCTTGGACTTTCAAAACTTATAAGTAAATTTGGACACTATGAAGATAGATCCTTACCCTAGCTTTATGGTTTAATAGAAGAAATAAAAATTTGTGAAAATAGAAAGAAACCTCTTTTACTCCCCCTAGAAGTAGAATGAATAAATTTTTCCACCTAGATAGAATGGCGATAAATCATGTCAACATTGGTGATGACCCTAATGATGCAAGATATGGGATATCATAATAAAAGCAATGCATTAATTAAGATAACTTATAAGAAATTTTCTTATTAAATGTAACTAAAACTTATGTCTTATAATTTATATTATGGAATGGATAAATTTATGGGATTGAACACAAGTAGAATGTACAAGTAAACCTCTCTAATTATGTAAATCACTATTGCATGCCCTAAAATTTGTAAGGGATATAATCTCAATGGTTGAAATAATTGAAAATTTTCTTTAGCTACTACATGAGTCTCTAATCTTTATAGCACCCTAAGGATTTAGGTTGCATAATGATTGAGTACTTCCCATACCCCCTTACTATATGAAATAGTAAACATTTGTATAATGGTTATAATGTAAGTTTCATGCTAGAGTATTTTTGGGACCTCCCATTGGTTCTATGAAAAATTTAGAAGTATACATCGGGATTTTGTCACCTTATTACAATGGGTTAACTAATGTGTTCATATCGATGGAACATAAATTCTATCATGAAAAAGTGGTAACTATTCTAACCTTAAAATATTTCTTCCTACCATGATTCGTAGAGTACATTGTTAATAGTGTGGTGTTCTAATCGTGTTTTTATCCCTTGAAATGAAAGTGCGAGTAGTCCTTATCGGGCCTATCAAAATGTGGAACCCTCTTTACTCGATCTCCACATGTGTATAAATTATCAAAAATTTGAAGCAAGTCTCTATCTCTCGAGTTATTAAGAAGGTGCGTTCTTGTGTTAGAGTAGGTCATTGGTGACCTAGGATTATTAACAAGCTTAAAAAACACATGTTAAGGATATAGAGGAATTTTTTAATCCTTTTTCATTTTGGAAAAGTGTTATGTTGTTTCCCATGTACTTGGGAAGAGAATGGGTAGGACATTTCAGTAAGTATCTTCGGAATGATTTTTTTGTGTTTCCCTCATAAATTGTTAGGTGGAACTCACTTATTGCTTAAATTTTCATAACTCACTTAAGTGTTACTATGTGATAGAATATTAAGCATGTGATCATTTTAAGATTCTTTTGAGCTAGGGTGGGATTTAAAATAACAAAATTATGTTTTGTTATGTAAAGTGATTAGAATCTCTTGTATTGATATGTTAGTTTGGACAAAGATTAATTTTCATTAAAAATGGGAAATTTCATCTAGTTGATTGAGCTTATAATCATGATGTGTGATTTTGTATTATGATATTCGGTAAAAATTCAAGTTATGGAAACCTTGTGGTCAAGAGTATGTTGTGTTACCATGAAAATTTAAGTGAGACCTTCCGAATTATATGAAGTACTACCAATGATTAGTCTTCTTCCTTGTAGATGTTTGATTAAATGTAGGTGTGTTCCTTATTGTTAAACCTTGTATTATGTGATCTTAAATTTGTTAGAGCTATGAGTCGGTGTTTTTTCTCATACAAATTGACGTCATGATTGGTAGTTGTTAGCCTTATCTAAAATATATAACCTTGTAGTGTAAATTCAACTCGAGGTAGAAGCATTATTTGTTTTACCAGTGTGTAGTATCTTTGTGTAGCTATGTGGACACCCTATGTACATGAATTTTCCTAATCTCCTTGGACCTTATTTTTTTACATTGGGATCCTCTCGAAATTTCATGTATAAATGTTTTGTGTTGTACCTTTGTTAAAATCATAGATATTATTGTAGAGGTTTGAATGCTAGCAATTTTGTTGGAGAAGGTTCAATATCTAGGCCTTATAGTGTCCATTCTCTTCTTTCTAAATTGTTTAACCAAATTGAAGTTTCAAGCGACTCAATTTTCTTCAAAGTAAAGAAACCCCATAGAAGACGTGATTGATATCTTTATGCTTTGTTTCCCTACCTCTTTCCATGAATTCCATGAGGAATTTGAGTCTAAGGAAACGGGATGTAGTACCCACTCCTCTTCAACATTGATCTTACTATGATTTTTCCTACATTGAATTGGAGACCTGGAATTTTTCATAATATTTGATCATTACACATTAATAGATGAAAACTATTATATTTGATTAGTATTTTGATAGGCATTATAGATATTTAATTATTGATAAGTGGTGACTCATAGAGTTAATTATATGCATGGATTGATCTTTCAATATTTATGATGATCTAGTGTTACTTGTTATATCTTAGAAGTGCACCTAGTTGAGTGAAAAAGAAGGGTTTCTATGCTTGCTCTATTCCCTAACTTTTGTACATATAATGGAAACACCTCAGGTCTATGGGATAACTCACAACAACACAATCGATAACATGCATACTAATAGTATGCGAAAACACCAAATTTGCACACTTTGGTAAGATAATAAATTATGGGAATTAACATTCACAAGAGTTAATAAAAATATACACACCACTGCAAATAATTCAAAAATTAATAACTAGTTCTTATATAAGGGAAAAAATGGAAAAAAATTACTTTAGCACTCCTACACCAAAAATTCCTCCCTTTGCATTGCCAATACACACAATAAATAGAAAAAATAAATCACACAACCCCTCCTAAAAATAGGCTAGAGCTGTACTCACACATGCATGTTATTTTTAGCCTTTATCATGAATAAAGAACGGATTAAAAATAAACATATAGTTTACAATGAGGTAATACTATCCTTTCTAACATTTACTTACTCAAACTATAGTTGACTACTCTGTTTCTATTACAATAAATAACTTGGGTGAATACCTTTGCTAACAATAGCTTTTACTTGAAGTGCAAGTTTCTCCAATCTACATGTAATTATTTACTTTATCCCGTAGGTAATGATTAAAATAATTTATGTAAATCTTTGATGAGACACTTGAAAATTAACCCACTTATAATGATAAATTTGTCTTTTTCACTCCTCTCCTCTAGTGATGGCATGGAAATATATACTTCGTGTAAGAAAAATAATTCCCTTTGAACTTTAATACTTATATAGAATCGTATCCCATTGTGGGGACCACCAGGAGCATGTGTGCAAGAAAATAAAATCCATTCTTAGAAAAATAAGGTAATTAGTGTTCTATTATTATCATGCATGCCTATGATGTTGAAATTCAGAAATGCATTATCTTGTTGTTGTTACTTACTTGGCACATACATACATGATGGGGATTCCTTTGAATTTGTTATTGGAATGTAATAATCTTCATTTTGATTTTGAACAATAATAATCAAATGATTATTACAACGCATCATACCACCTTTACTAAGCATAAATACTACTCATGGCCATTGAATTTGATTATATGATGACCACTTCATGATCAAAGGAATGTAATAATCTTTATCCCTTTTCATTGCAAATATCATTAGCCACCTTACTTGAAATATAGCACCACATTTGATTAGAAAGGTCACGGGACCTTGGCATATATGTGAAAACCAACCATGATTATTTGGTCAAGGGACTAATTTTATCTTATCACCTTTTGTAAGTTCAATGCAATGATAAATTTAATGGGACCTTGTCCGCCTCTCATGATGAAACCATTGTTGCATTTAACTTTAGGTTATAATTTGATTAAACCATGCTAAGTTGTGGTTTGTATGTGTGTTGCTGATCACTTTACCTTCTCGATCTCCATCGTTGATACCTAGAAATTGTGGTTTCCAATGTGTAACACTTGATCTATGCTATGATCATCCTTACCATTGAAGTTAAATCTAGATGAGTTATGCATTTAATGAAGGTTGTATATGTTTTTAGACATTGATTTTGGTACCTAATCAATCTTAACCATTCAATCATTTACCTTTAACCCTGGTAGGGTTGACATTGAATATGATTAGGTTGTGAGTTTGTGTTGAAGTTGGTGGTGGGTTCTCCACTTTGTCAATATCCGTCCTTTTACAATGTTGATCATTGATCTTGAAAGCAAGGTAAGATTGGTTGTTTGTAACACCAACCATTTGATCTTTTACTAGCTGGATCTTAGCCATTCGATCAAATTTGGATGAGTTAGATTGTTTACCAAATGAAACAAAAAAATCATTTCCATTGTGAAGCTTTATTTATTTGCATTTCTTGGACTATGAATCTCTCAAATTTGAGCATTTGCATATTTTGGTGATCTGTGATCTCTAAGTTCTCGCACAAGTTCATTGGAAGCCATTTCTTTTGGGTTCGAGCTCTCTTTGATTATTTTTGTGGCTACCATTGTTCTTCCACTTGAGCTCAAATATTTTTTATTCTTTTCATTCCGAGTTCTCGAGAGTTTGAACATTTTCTACTTTCTTGTTATTTTTTGTATTCGAGATCTCTATGATATTCGAAGTGTACAACAATGGCTACTTTTCTTGGAAGGTGATATTTTGTTTTTGAACTATAATTCTATGATTATTTTTTCTCGTCAAGTTTTGTGATAATGCATTCATAAATTCTTTAACCTCTGTTACATTTCACTTCCTGTGACTATTCTTACAATGATACTCTTTTTCACATTTCTTTTGTGTTTCTTTAAAAATTGAGCTTAATAACTCATTCTAGGCATGTCATTTTCCATTAATATTAAATATCTTTTGAGGCTTTCTCGAGAGATTATATTGAAAAAAGGTTTAATCTATTAAGTTTTTGATCTTTCACATTTGATTTTTTGATAAACCTAGCATATCTAAAACAACCATGTGAAGATAATACTTTTCCTTCTCTATCTCTAAATTTTGCAAAAATATCTAGAACCACTGAACCGCTTTGATGTGTAGTTCTATTTCATTTTCGAGATGTATAGACCTAAAATCTTCATTTCTTTGTCTATTATTCTCGGATAATGAAAAAATGAACTCCCTTTTTCACCCGTTTACTTCTCATTTTATGGGAGCTTGCGTATTTTTCATTGGAAAAATGAACTGAGCTATTTGACATCTTTGTTCTATTTTTGAAGTATCTTCTTTTCTCAATTTAATATGAAAGATAAGTGGAAATTTTAGTGTAATGTGAAATCTATTATTTGTGAGGAAACTCTGTATACTTGAGGGTCTCATATGAAGTTTCTAGAGGAAATTTCAACTACAAGAAGTAAACAAGACTATACTACATGTGTTTTACTAAATGTAATTCTATCATATGAAGAATTCAATGTTTCTTTGTATCACCTTGGTTTGTCACTTAAGATGAGATGTGATTCATAAATTAGGTCTAAAATTTGTATTTGAATTAGTTGATACACTTACATGGTGCATAATTGAATTTGTCTATAAATATTTATTTTATTCATGGCTATTTCTTATGTATCATGCTTTTCTCCTCTTTTTGGTTGTACTTGCATGAACTTGAATTTTTAGTTACAGCTCTATGACTTTTTATTATCCGAAACTCTAATCAGTAGGTGTATCTGGTAATGTAGAATTAGTTTGTTATGAAATCAAATTAGTTTTTGCATTTTGCACTGATGCAATTCATAGCTAGAAATTTCTTTGCAATGGTTATTCAAGCGTGAATGGTCATAATTTACAAATCTCTTTTATAATAAAACAATCTATCTTTTGAAACTAATTATGTGAAACAATCAACATTAGTCAATCATTTGATTATACGGAAACCTAAATTCATGGATATGCATTGTTTTGATTATGTGAAACATGAGACACTTTTTTTTGAAAATTACATCATTTTATCGGTACATGTGCGCAACCTACTTATGATATGATATTTTGTGTCTCTATTTGAATTGGTCATAATGTGTGTTATAGAAATTGATGTTGTTTCTTCCCTTTTGATCATTATAATCTATGATGCACTATCTTTGAGTATGAAATATTTCCATGTAAAATATTTGTAATCTTAATTTTTGCACTTTTCATGATAAAATCACTTCATCTCTTTCAATATGTGGCTTCGTGTTGGAACATAACTTCTTATTTTTCCATTAATGGTTGTTACTTTAAATTAATTTGAAGCTATACAAAAATAATAATTCTTTATTAGGCAAATGAACTAGACTATCCTTCATCTCTCTTTATTACTACAAGTTATACTTTCTTTTCTTTTCTTTCATGTACATGCACATCTAGACAAACTAGTTAGATATAAAATAGGATTTCAGCCTCTCTTATACTCCATAGTAACTTTATTTCTCTTTTTTTCTATCTCACATGATTTCTGTGAGTTTTATAAGCTTCTACAAAATACCGGTTTCTCATTTCTATATCCATTCCTTTAATGTACCTTATGTTCGTTGTCCTCAAATGATCCATTTTCTTGAAACTAGATAACACATGAGTACAGATTAAACCTTAAGCTTAGTAACTAATAAATTTTCACTTTGTATTTTCCTTTCAAGTACATTGATGGGTTGGATGATGTAGAAGATAAAGATGGAGTTGGAACTGGAGCAATGAAGACTAGGAGAAACCCAAGGAAATGATGGGTTTCTTCTATACTCTTTTGCTTTTAGTTTCATGTACATGTATATTTTATTTTGATAATCATAAGTTACATCCCATGGCTTGTGTGGGAAACATTTAATTTCCTCATGAATAAATGATATTATTTATGTAATTGAGTTTTGTACTTCCTTTTAATTTCAGCTCTTATGATATGTAATGATTGTACAAAGAATAAAGTAACTCAATAACATACTTAATAACACTTAATCATAGGAAATGATCAAAATTGAAAATACATGTAACTTAATAATGAACATGTGCAACCTATGATCAAAAACTCTATTTGCTACTATGGAATTTAACATCCCACATGTAATTTCATTCCTACCTTTATCAAAGCAATGTAATGGTTCATTTGGGGCATTTATGTTTCCTTTCTAGAGATGAACATGGAATGGAAACATATGTGAGGTTTTAGATTGTGTAACAACACACATAGTTGCAGATTGTATGTTGTTAATCAATTAATGCAACTGAAAACATAATGAAAATTGTATGAATTCACGTTATTTATGTCTATCTCACCAATGTCTTCCATCAAAATCAAAATTTTGAGATGTCCATTTTTGCACAGTGCATAAATAGTCAAAATTTCCTGTGATCATGTGTGGAAAACTTCATACTTTGGATTATAATGCAAGTGCCTTATGCTTGTCCACTAGGCATGGAGTCAAAAGCACATAACCAAAATCTACCCTTTTTCTAAAAATCTAACCTTTCTAGAAACAAAACTAAAGTTGGGAAAGGATATGGTACACCAGATCACGTGCATGAGTGTACTTATTGAATTCAAAAACATTACAATAGGCATGAGTTACACTTATTGAAAGAGAAATCCTACTATACCCTAATCTAACTAGTACAAAACTAAAGCTAAACGAATATTGAAATGGGCAGTGAAAAATACATTCCTTTTCTCCAAAATCAAGGCCATGAATTCAACTTGCAAGAGAAGAAAGTGGAGAAGTTAGATAAAATACATGTAGCTTTATTTTGTTCACAAGATCAATCCAATAGCTGAGGAAAACTTCTATCTCATCTCGTAAGATTCTATGAAATGTTTTGGGTCTTATTTTAGAGAACATTATACTCATATTTTTGTTCCAAAATAGGCACTAATTTAGGTACTACTATAATTAACTAAAAATAAGCTAGGTACCAAATAGGACATGTCCTCATCAACGCAAATAAACTGACGCTTTGACCTTATTTGTTTCTTTGATCTACATTATTGCACCAATTTATTTTTCACTATTAAGTACATTCTATAGTTGATTTTCACACGTTTTATATCCCTCAAGTTGTTGTACCATAACTATCATAGCTGATTCTATCCCATGCTCATTTTGATTCAACAAAAAAATTGTTATATCAAATTCATATCATTTTTCTACATAAGATCTTATCTAGGTAGCAGGGTTTTTGACATATTCTCCTCCAAAAAAGATTTTTCAAAAAGGGGAAAGAATGAGACTACACCCAATAAAATTTCTTGCTCCTTTTCAAATCTAAGAGGCTCTTTTTTCTGGAAGATGAATGGTGAAACTATAAAACTTGTGAGTTTTATGGGTTGTTCCTCACCAATGCAATCTTCCAAATCTGACAAGAAATCAGCCTCTTCACTATCAAAATTTGTAGAAAATTCTATTTGGATTTCAACCTCCTTCCACTCCTCTTCATTTGATTCTATTGTTCATCTGTTACTAACTTTTCAAGTTCTAATCAACAATTAACTTGACTTAATCTTGTGACTTCATGCATAGTGTATGAACAAAATATAAGGATTGTTGACCATATTCCACTTTTTCTTGATTATTTGAATAATGAAAATGTACTATTTGTATGGGCTCTTTCTTTGAAACATGATCAAACTAAAATTTTATAACCCACTATTGCATGTTCTCGCAAAAATTCCATCATATTATTCTGTTCATTTGGCTTCCCCTCTTTGATAATTTTATTATTTTCTCCTTCATGAATTGGTACTATTGATGGAGGAGGAGGGGTGGGCTTGACTTTATCTTGAACTAGAAATTATTGAACAAGAGATTTGGTTACATTGTATGTATTAAGAATAACAACACAATGTAAGCTTGGAAATGGATATTTACTTTCAGTATGTGATTGTGGAATAGAAGGAGTAGAATTTACATCATCTTGAAACTTGGAACTTGATAAATGGGTTACTTTGGCTAGAAAGGAAGATATGAGGGCACTAGATTCTAATAGGTAAGGTAAGTGGGAACATCCCATTGACAAGGTTCCTCAACTTGATGTCTATCATTATCTAATGCTTGCAATTTTTCAAATTGTTCCTTAATAACTACTAATGTCTACTTCAAAGTCTTAAAATGAATTTTCAGATCATCTTGCTATGCATAATTAACAGACTATCTGCATAACCTGCATATTGATGTATAAGGTTCAAGTTATGGGGATATTCATTCTCATAGGAGTAATAATGTTGATGTGAAGGGGAAAATGGATTAAATAGTTGATGATCTAGCTGATAAAACTATTGAAAAATGGGGATTCATGGTTTTGGGACCACATAAAATATAGAAATATGAAAAATAGGTCTTCTTCTCATTAAAATAGATGGTAACAAAAAAAATAGATTTGTACTTTCTTGAAAAATACCATAAAAATGTTGCAGCTGAAAATTTTGATGATAAAAATAAGTATACTAGTCCTAAATTAGATCTATGGAGTCCCCGGATGAATTCTTCTCTAAATCTTGAACTTTTTAATTCATCAATATAATTTATTGTCCCATTGGGTGTGCCAAAACTATTATCTCTAATAATTCCACTCTCGTTGAGGTATAACAATAGGTGTTCTAATATCTCTTTATTCCTCGAGTTATATAGATACAATGGAAACACCTCGGGTTTTGGGTACACCTATTTCGAGGTGAGTTTCCAGTGATCAAGAGCGGTTCCTTATTGATGTATCCTAAATATATATTTTTTGGGTTTTTAGGGTTTGAAAGATGGTTATAACTAGAATTAAAATGGTGTGATACACAAAAATGATTGAGGGATTTGACTGAGTACATGTGTAATATATTGAGGAAAAATTAAAAGGAACATGAACCAATGGGTTTTCGATTGATCCTAACAAAAACACTTGTATGTTGAGGGATAAATCACATAAAAACAACAAATAACATACACACTAAGACTATGCAGAATACACCAAATTTGCACCAAGATAAGATAATTAATTCAGGGAATGAATATTTAGAAGAGCTAATAAATAGATACACACCACTTAAAATAATTGCAAAGGTACAAAAATAAATGGTTTTCATTCAAGGAAAAACTGGAAAAAAATTCTTCATCAATATTACATCCAAAAATTCCTCCTTGTGCCTTGTTAATGCACATAATATATAGAAAAAATAATTCACCCAACCCCTCCTAAAAATAGGTTGTAGTCTGTACTCACCCATGCATGTTATTTTTATCCTTTATCATGAATAAATAAAGGATTAAAAATAAAAATTTGGTTTACAATGAGGCAATAATAGCCTTAGTTCCAAAAATACACTTAGTCAAAGTGTAGTTGACTACTCTATTTATATTACAATAAATAAATTGGTTGAATAATTTAGCTAACAATCACTTTTACTTGATGTGCAAGCTTTCTCCAATGTGCATACAATTATATACATTATCTCTGTAGGCAATGATTAAAATCATTTACTTAAATATCGATGCGAGACTTGAAAATTGACCCACTTTTAATTATAAAATTATCTTTTCATTTTCCTCTCCTCTAGTGATGACATGCAAATACATACTCATGTGTAAGATAAACAATTCCCATTGAAATTTAATACTTTTAAAAAATATCATCCATTATCATCATGCATGACTTTGAAGTTGACATTCTACACATGCATTCTTTGGTTTGTTTTTGTCTTATTGGACACATACATACTTAATGGGGATTCCTTTGAATTCAGATATAAGCATGTAATAATATTTCTTTTGCTTTTGAATAATCATAATCAAATGACTATTACAACTCATCATACCACCTTTATTAGGCATAAATATTGCTCATGCCCTTAGGGTTTGATTATATGATGACCATTTCTTGGTCAAAAGGCATGTAATAATATTGACCTCTTTTCATTGCAAATATCATTATCCACCTTAATTGAAATGTAACAACACCATTGATTAGTAAGGTCACATGACCTTGGCATATATGTGAAAATTGACCATGATTATTTGGTCATGGGACCCATGGACATTAGCTGGCATATTATGATTTATAATCAACCACCTTTGATTTTATTGGCATATACTATGATTGGGGCCATCAAATATTAATCATTTGATCTTTGGCATATGATTTGTTATCATCGACCACCTTTGATTATTTTGTAGCAATAATATTATATGACCAATTTTTGCAACGTAATCGAAATCATAAATTTGATGGGACCTTATCCCTCTCTCACAATGATATGAAAAATCCTATGTTGGTGGCATTTAACACGTTGTTTTACTATGGTGAAACCATGGTGAAATTTTTGTTTGCATGTGTGCCACCGATCACTGTACCATCTTAATCTCCATCATTTATATCCGGTAATTGTGGTTTGTAATGTGAACCACTTAACTTATCTTTGATCATTCTCACCGCTGAGGCTAATTCTAGATGAGTTATGCATTTAAAAAAGGTGGTATATGTTTTGAACCATTGATTTTGGTACCTTCTCAATCTTAACCATTCAATCACATAGCTTTTTAATCTTGGTGGGGTTGATAATGAATATGATTAGAACTTGAGTTTACATTGAAGTTGGTTGAAGTTTTTCCACTATCGATCTCTATCCTTTTGCATCACTAATCATTTATCTTGGAACCAAGGTGAGCATGGTGGTTTGTAATGCCACCCATTTGATATTGTACAATCTAAATCTTAGCCATTGGATCAAATCTGCATGATTTAGGTTGTTTACAAAACAAAACAAATTTTTGACATTTTTACCACTTGTGCAAAAATGGGCAACTCAAAACTTCATCATTACAATGAAGGACATTAGTGAAGTATACCTAAGCTAAGGGAGTTGTGATATTATTGGTTATTGTTGAATTAGTTAATGATAAAATGAAATTTGCAGCTATGTGTGTTGTTACAAAATGTAACAGATCTCCTAGGCTATAATTTCATGATATCTTCAGCAAAAGAACACAAGGGCCCCAAAGGACAGCTGTGTTGTCTTGATGAAGAAACTGAATTATAGAATAGGTGAAGTCTTGATTTTATGGACAGAAAACATAAGTGCATATTGCAGAAATTAGAGTTCATTATTGAATGTTACAGGATCTCATTAATGTTATTTCCTTCATGATTAAGACGTTCAATTATATTACTGAGTTATTTAGTTCATCATACAATCCATACATAAATTTGAAATGCAAAAATAAATATACAACTCATTTACAGAATTCAATGTTTTATTCATAAGGAAATTTCAAATGTTCCCACACAATCTGTGGGATGTAACTAGAAAGTAAAGTACAATTAATTAAATAAGAGGTACACGTGTATGAAATTGAAAGTAAGGAATATGAGTTAAGCCATCATTTCCTTGGGGTTTTCTTCATTTTTTGGAGTATCTCCATCCCATCTTTTTTTCCTTCTTCATCTTCATTGTAGAAGTCACTATACCTGAAAAGAAGAAAAGATGTACTTTGTTAGTTACGAGCTCATAGATCAATTCATATTCCTTATTGTCCTAGTTCATGCATATGAATCTCTTCAAAACAAGAGATATAATTTACTTGAAGAACAAACTGCATACATGCTCTACTCATTCAGAAATAAGAAAGAGAAAAGAAAAGAAGAAACATGGACACAAGAGAGGCCAAAAAGCCTAAGTATTTTCTAACTATTTTCTTAAGTGTGTAGGTATAGGTTGTAACCAAGAAGAAATAGACAAGTCATAAGTACAGGCTAGAAAGAAGGATTAATGTAACTCAAACTCAATATTTTCTGAAATACGGAAGAATTTATAGCATTGAAAAGGGACCAACAAATAGAAGAATATGTTTCAGATTTGAAACTAAAAGTAAGAATCAAATTTCAAGAAGCTGAATTTAACTTGAAATAGAGGGTTACAACTGAAACATAAGGAATAAAAGAGAATATTTTGGGAAAATTTTGACAGGGCTTCACCATGTAAAATGGACATTTTAATTTTCGAGCATGCATATCAATGCAACAATAAAATGGAAATGCAGTATTTAAACAAAAAATAAATGGATTGCTCTTTCATTCATCAAATTGAAGTACTTTGGAACATTCATTATAGCCTAATTGAATAATAACATGAATTTCAAGATAATCTAACAAAGTTCAGCCATTTTAAATTGCAGTTTTCAGAATGAAGCAAGTATGAGTGCACAAAAGGGTTACCATCAAAGAAGTACAGTATTTAAGAAAAAATAAATAAGACTACAGTATTTCAACAAAGCATCTGAATCAAGGGTTATGCCTTCCAATGGTTTTACAAGAATGAGAGACTATTTACAACTTCCAGAAAGAATCATACAAGGTACAAAGATCTCATGAAATCAAGAACAATCAAAGTACTAATACTGCAAGTTCCAGAATTAAATGAACAAGCCTATCTGTCTATCAAAAGATGTCAAATCTCAAAAGATCTAAGTTACAGTAATCAAGAAGGATAGAAGATGAAAGAAATGGCAGAATAGATATTTGTGATAGAGGAGCTACAAGTGTAACCAAAAAACTTCAAGTTTACATAATGATTCAAGACCTCGAGCCCAAACCTGGGATAGATGAAAGTGTATAGTATGCTACATTATACTTCAGAGCTAAATTCAAATGCAAGATTCATGGTTAAATAGAACCAGAAAAACACACAAAGAATCAAAGGGATCTCCTTGACCATGGCTCAACACAACAAAGCTGAAACTAATGAGCAGAGTTGACTGAGTTTGAATCAGAATAGAAGAAGACACCAAAAGCTCAAATAGAGAGCAAACCCCAAGGTGCTAAACATTGAAGTAAAGGAATCTACACAAGGATGAAATGTAGAATAAGTGCAAAGTCTGATCAAAATCAGGGAACTCAGAGTTTTAAGTAACAAGAAGTGGATCTCAATCTTTCCTGAAGTCATTCTATTCCTCAAAACAAATTTTAGAATCAAGAAGGAATGAAGAAGTCTGAATACCCATATCAAAGGAGGGATACCCAAATCTAGGTTGCATTGTCTCATACCATAAATTAAAAATACATGTGTAGATAGCCATTAAATAGATCCATTCATAGACATTCTAAGTTTTGAAAATCAGATCCGAGGAAGGAAGTTACAGTTTCTAGTTTTAATCGACAAACCATTAAATGGGTATCCATAAATTAGGAAAGGAAGTAAAAACTTACTAGTTAAAATTGAAGCTAAGAAAACCCTCAAGAGATCATTGAGTTTAGAGCCAAAAGGAGCAACCCAGAATGAGTTTTCAACTTGAAATCCCAAAGGAAACACGAAAACACGAGATATGCAAAGAAGGAATGAAATATCAATATATTGAAGTCAAAATGAAAACGATGAAGCATAAGAAAACTCAGAGATCAAATCTTACCATTTGTTATCAAATATTGATACCAGAAGAGCCAGTTTAGATCTCAAAAAAAAAATGATAACCATAACACTTTTGTAAGGGTGTAAAGCCAAGCTCAACAAGAGGAATGATCATATAATACAAATAGATCAAGACCTATAGAATCCTCACAGAGCTCGAAAAGGGTAGAAACTCAAACACCAAAAATATCCAAATCTGGGAGCTCCAAAGTGCAACAATGGTGTCTACCTAGAAGCTCACATAACTCTATAGAAGGTAGAAATGACCACAAATGAGCTTTGAAGCAGCTCATAACAATGGCGTTAAGCCAAAAAAATTCTAGGGCTTCTCCACTCTCTACGAGCAGATGTGAAATGATCAAAATAAAATAGTTCAAGAATTTTAAGTCATTCACCTCAGCCAAGCTTTACCTAACCCTAACCAAGGGTCAATAATCAATGGCTATAGATCAGAAGGAAAATATCAAAGGCCAAGGATCGAGCATCGAGATCAAAGCAAGTAACTAGAGTAAATTCCACTGACCAGATGAATTACAGGGGTGAAACCCTAACCACAGGTTTGAGATCAATGATTCATGATCAAACAGTACAAAATTCAATGGCCCAGGATCATCCCCGAATTTCAAAACAAACTCAAAATGAGTTAGGTTTCCACTGGAAAATGCATGGAGGGGTGAGTCATCATGAAAAGGGGGCCAGTCCATGATTAAAAACCAAAAAAATCAATACATTCAAATGTCCAATGGATCAACTATAGTCTGAGTATCCAATGTAACAAAAGCCGACCAAATCATTTATGCAATGATCAAATAAAAGGTATTTCCAACCTTTTTCCCTTCGAATAATGCCAAGGCCGAAAACTATGGGGTGGAAACTATATACTATAGCATGCGTTACAAATGTTTTCGAGCATGACATGGTGGCCTTTTTACAAAGTGACCCCCATGTGCATCTAGAGATAATAATATGCTAAGTCTACAAAGGTGGCTAACCATGGTGAAGTGTAGAAGTGGTCCCCACTATTGGAGTAGTTAGAGATAATTTGTAGAATTTCATCCTTATGACCATTTTGAAGCCAAAGAGATGTCGGCATCGAACATGTGCACATGTAAAGAGGACATAATAGAGAAGGAGAAAAAGTTGCATGTTCAAAGGAGAAAGACTTGCCTGGCAACCAAGCTTATTATTACCAAATTATTTACTCTTACTTTCTTAAAAATAGAACACTCAACTTCAGTTTGACGGTATTGTAATCAAGGCTATTAATGCCTATTTGTAATTGCACTCTGTATTTTTATTCCTTTATCTATTATTAAATAAAGGATAAAAATAAGATGCATGGGAGAGTACAAGCCTTTGGCTATTTTTAAGAAGAGGGTAAATTTTTATTTCTTCTACATATTATGTGCCTTTGCAAAGAACAAGGAGGAATTTTTGGATATAAGAGTACTGAAGCAATTTTTGCTAGTTTTTCCTTCTAAGTGTGAAATATTTTCCACCTTCCCAATTATTTTTGTTGTCTTGTGTATGTTTCTATTAGTCTTGTGAATGCAAATTCCATGATTAATCATCTTACCCTATTACAATATTTAGTAATTTCAACATGATATTAATGTGGATGATTAGCTTAGCAATATTGTTTGTGATAATATCCCTCAATACCTCAAATTATTTTTCCCTTAACATTCTGTAAAAGAATTGTTAGTTCGTCCATCAAGAAGCCTTTCACATATAATTGGTGCATATAACCAGTCAAAGACCTCATACAAATTTTGTGTATCACCTTAGTTTCAATTATTTTACAGTCATCTTTTCCCTTTAAACCCCAGAAATAAATTTAGTATACATCAACAAGGAACCGGCCTTGATACCAAAGAATCACCTCAAAATCGGTATACCCACACACCTGAGGTGTTTCCATTGTATCTACGAAAGAGAGAGACCAAAATTTTCAATTAGAAAACCTTTAGCCATCTCTTTACAAAGTGCACTTTTGAGAGATAACAGTTTTTAGCATGCCCGGTGGGACTACGAATCAGATCTGCATTCAAGTTATGATGGATCCACAACATATTTACAGCAGTTACAAAAGTTACATTCGGGAGAAAGTTGCAAAAATTTATTCTAAAGATTTTAAGATCTTTTGGCAACTCTATTAAGTTGACTTTAGACCAATGTGATTGTAGAATGGTCCATGCCTAAAGTGACTACAAGATCATTAGTAAGAGAAATTTTTCTTGAGTTTGTTTCTTTACCTTTGAATTCTGCGCTAGAAGGAGAAGAGTTGGTAATACTTTTCTTATAATAGACTTGGTTTTAATAACCCTCCTCCCGATATTCCTTCACCACGTATCAATTTCTCTATTAACATCCCAGCTTTTTAAAATGGTTATTCAAACACCAAGGAATATTGTGATCTTTACTAATGGAAGCCCATTAGTAATCCGAGTTTACCATGACATTCCTAACGCTGCCATGAAAAGTTTACCATCATTCACTGGTAAAAATCAGGTGACACCTACAGAGCACATTAAAGATGTCGCGGCCTTATGTGTAGTTCATAATATTACTTATAAGGATGTAGCCTTAAGACTTTTAGTTGCATCTCTTAATAGAAAAGCTTTGCAATGGTATAGAAATCTAGAGATTGGATGTATAAGAACTTGGGATAAATTAGGTGATAAATTTTTGAAACAGCTTTCAAGATAATTTAGATCATTTATCTCTCATAGAACAACTGTCTACCATTAAAAGAGCTCCCAATGAATTTATGACTAGTTTCAATATCCGTTTCGTCAGAACTTGGGAAATAATTCTAGCAAGTGTCAAGTCTCAAGCTTATCACACTTTTCTTTATTATCTTAGGGCATTAAACCATCATATCTCAACTATGATTTAGTCAATGGGAGTAGATACACTCCTAACCCTATGATATTGCTATCCAAGATAGAAAATTGTCACCAAGACCTTGATGCCTTTTCTCGGTAGATTTAGCACCTATTCCTCAAATATTATAATCATAGAACCTATTGTTGTAGCCCCATTAGATGATGTATTTAAATCCTTGCATACTATAGGAAATAAGTTAACATCAATTAAGAATAGGCTTGCATTACCTAGTAGACCCTATCGAGACTTATAGGTAGCTTTACCAGCAAAGGAAATTTTACCCAAAGGCTCTTAGTTCATCTAATGATTTAGTACCACTTAATATGGCAATAGAGGAGTGGTGCCAACCTTGCAATCAACCTCACTCAGCTACAAATTTCTAAAATACTTTTATGAATCTGAATCGTGTTGCATAACCTCAATCTAAAGCATTGTTCATGCCTCAAATGGAGAGTGGGCAACGAGAAACTCATGTTTAGAAAGCACCTGAATAGAATTTGGTCAGTTGCAATGAGGAGGATTTCATTGTGGTCACTACTAGGGCTCAAGGAAAAGATGCTCAAATTCAAAAACAAAAAAATAGGCTTGTTCTGCCTACTATCACTGATAAGAGGCCATCCAAAGTCTCAAAGTCAACCAACAATCCAGTTGTTTCTAAAAATAGTAAGTGTTCCAGTTGATAAAGGCCATAAAAATAGTTACATAGTGACCCAAGAAGATTGTTTATACCTCAAATATCAAAGGCAATTGAAGCGAATCGAGTTTTTTGCTAAGGGCTACACTAAGACAATTGAATATGTCTCTAAAAATGTTACTTTTTTAACATTATTGATGTAATGAAAAATCATAATGTTAACATCTCAATGTGGGATGCTCTAAGTATTTCTAGACAACAAGATTTACTTTCTCATGAATTGGCTAAGCTGTAGATTTCTTCAAAAACAATAGAAAAGGAATTTCAGAAGGTAGAAATGGTCCTTAGAACATTTGAACAAGACCATATTGAAGAAGTTAAGTGGATGGTTCAGATTTTTTTGAGTGCTCATGACATCAAGAAGCCACCACCATTTTATTTATCACTGATTATTGGAGAAAATCTAGTTCATAATTGCATGGTGGATAGTGGCACAAGTAAAGACATTGAGCCAAAAGCAATTGCGAAAAAATTGGGTCTGCACGGTATGAGCCTACAAAAGGAGTGTTTTACGAGTTTGATGGAACTGCAACTAATATAATTGGTCTAATAAAAAAATTAGAGGTAAGGTTACATGTTTTCCCAAATGTTTCTATTTTGTAAGATGTTACTTTTGTGGATTTACCTCCATACTTTGCATTATGCTTATCTAGAGACTTCATAACAAAGATAGGAAGTTATTGAAAAGTTAATATCATAATTGCATAAAGAAAATTTGAAATCTTACTCTTTTTCTTGCTCAATACATATCCATTTAAATAGGAGATGTTGTTCCTATATTTAAGGAGATATATTCTCCATAAATATCTCCACACATAACTCCTAAAACAACTCCATGCTATTATACGTGAGATTTTGTTTTCTCACAAAACTAATATTGTTAATGATTTGTTTACTCAACAACTCATAACAATATTTACTCACCCACTCATAATTACATTTACAAATGTAATTAATTATTACAACACATATTATATTATCCTAGATAATATAATCACTTACATAATATTCTATGTTCACACTACAACATAGATATTCCTAACATTCGCCCCCTTAGTGTGAACATGGGGTAAGAGCTCTTGGAAACATCAACCTTGTCGGAGTATTCATTGCTACTGGATCTTGCTATCTGGATCTTGCTGCTAATGATCATCCTTGTCGTATGAACATCTTCATCGACTGATCACCTTCCACCGAAGTACCTTCCACCGAAGTATGGCAGTCAGAGGACCGTTACAACGCATCGAGAGGACCGTACGTAGATGATTTTCCCATGTAAGTGAGTCATGCGGTTTTCTTCTTCCACACCAAATAGACACTCGAACTGTTGTTAGTCTATGTGAACACATTAAAATCAAAACATGAAACTAGTTTCACCCTTGTGTATAAACACACCACATAAGCGAAATAAAATATCACCACATCATGCTGCACCCCATCGTTGGTGAATGACGAGAGGACGCTGATTTTCCTCCTTCCTCCATTGCCTCCTTCCTCCAACAAGAAAAGAGTCTACCATAGGAAATCCTCATCACTAGGACATGAAAGTTCTTCATCGATTGAGTAGACTTCCCAATCGTTTTCTACTTCAGCTAGAAGGGCTTTCACGATCTATCTTGTCATCAAGAAGATCCCGAGCTCTCTTTTTTGATTCGATTATTACATGCCCAATCTCATTACAATAAAAGCATTTTATTTTTCCATGTGAAGGAACCTTCTTTGGTTTATGTTTTCCTTCTTAGATGAGGAGCTCGGTTTGTTTCCTACATATAGTACTTCTTCATGTTCTTCATGATTGCTTTGTTCTCTAACAATGTAGAAATCACTCCTTCTAGATTAATAGTAATTTTACTCAAAGTAAATACAATATTTGAGTAACTCTTAGGCATGCTATTAAGAAGAATAGCTTTAGCATCATCATCTTTTACATGTTCTTTAATTCCAGCTAGTTGATTTAGCAAAGAACGAAACTTACTTATATGATCTGCCATTTTTGAGTTCTCTTCCATTTTCAACCCGTACAAGCATTGCTTCAATGTAGTCTTTGCCATTTCAGCTTCAGAACCAAACAATTTGTTAAGAGACTCCCAAATTTCTTTTGCAGATTTTGTGAAATCCACATGATGTAGATAGGCTTTTGATAAGCCCAGACCAATGGTACCCAATGCTCTCTGATCTTTTGCATTCCATTTTGCCAATTCATTTCCTCCAGTGGGTGGAGTTGAATTAGACTTCACCACATCCCATAGATCCTTTTCTATTAAATGTAATTGCATCTGTAGTTGCCATGTATGGAAATCTTGTCCTTCAAACTTTTCAATCAGATTTAGTTTCTCCATTATTTTGTACAATACTGATAAAAAAATACAAAATTGAATCAAGTACTTTAAAATTTTATATTGAATACCTTTTAACCTCCAAGCAAGTCAAGAACTTGTATTAACAATTCAACATTATTGAAAATTGGAGAAAACTTTCAGTAGAAGAATTGATGTGCTTAATTTGATAGCTGCATAGTAAAATCCGTATGTCTTCCAAACTACGTTCTGGGTTCTTCTGAAATTTCTTCTGTAGTTTCTTGACCAGCACGTTATTCTTCACACAAAATTATAGAAAAACCCACATCTGGAAACGAAAAATATAATATATTCTTTGAGACGGATCTGATCATGAAAGCACTGAAATTTCTTGCATCAAACCTGCTCTGTTACCAAATGAAAAGTTAATATCATAATTGCATAAAGAAAATTCGAAATCTTACTCTTTTTCTTGCTCAATACATATCCATTTAAATAGGAGATGTTGTTCCTATATTTAAGGAGATATAATCTCCATAAATATCTCCACACATAACTCCTAAAACAACTCCATGCTATTATACGTGAGATTTTGTTTTCTCACAAAACTAATATTGTTAATGATTTGTTTACTCAACAACTCATAACAATATTTACTCACCCACTCATAATTACATTTACAATAATGTAATTAATTATTACAACACATATTATATTATCCTAGATAATATAATCACTTACATAATATTCTATGTTCACACTTTCTGAACATAGATATTCCTAACTGATTATATCTCTTGATTGGTCCTTCTTATTTTTCATTACTCGTTATGGCACCAAATTTACTATCAATTCTGAACAATTGGCCAAATTTCACATTGAACCTCACTCTTCAAATGTGGTGGCTAATTATTCACCTTAGATCGATCGATTTTGATGAAGTAGCTCATGTTTTAGCATTATATGGTGTTTCTAACATGTTTATGGATGAAAATAAAGTGGAATAACATGCTCATGATCCTTTTAAGGAATTTTAATAATAAATGTTTGGTGTGTATTTTACGCATGAAAAAAATACTCCACTTCCCTTGCTATCCAAAAAAAAGATTCAACGAAGGGATTAAAGCGATTCATTTAGATTGAGCTAAGAATAAGAAAGGACAGGAGCAAGTTTTATGCTCACTTCCCCAACAAACGAAATGTATTTCTCATCTTCGAGTCTCCAATTTTCATGTACTTGTAATGTAGCTGAATATGAAGCATTAATTCACGGCTTAATATTGGCCGAGAAAGAGGTATAAGCATACCACAGATTTTTGGTGATTCGAGTTGGTTATATCTCAAGTAAGGAATTTCAATGTTTTTAAGAATCCATTAATGAAATCTTACAGACATAGAGTTTAGGATCTAATGGAGGATTTTTATGTTATTAATATTCAGTCTATTCCTAGAGCTGAAAATAAGTATGCAGATAGACTTGCAGTAGTTGGGGCTAGTTCTCAAGTGCTAGTAAAGATAGAGAGATAGCAAAATTCAGCCTCATATAAATCTAATTATCAGGCCCTCAATACACGATAATGATTCAAATCGGCAATTTTTGAATGTGATGATCAAATCTATAGGTTTTTATAGCAAGAAGCTAAGTTTTCTATAGTTAATCAATATAAATTACAACACTTACATGGTGACCAGTTGTTCATTTGAAGACAAATAAACTGTTTGAGGTCTGTTACATTAGAAGACATCTTCAAGATCTTGACGATTAGTTAAGGAAGGTTAAGACTAAGATGTCAACCCATGCCGATAATTACAAAGAGATCTCGGTTGATGAAGGGAAAAAGTTATTTCTTGGAAAGGTACGTTCCTTAGCAGTGAAAAATGGTCATTTGTTAATCTTTCCAAGGAATTTAAAGATGTTTTCACTTGGAAATACCAAGAGTTGAAAGGATTTGATCCCAGTTTAGCATAGCATACAATCGAGTGGCATCCAAATTTTAAACATGTTAGACGAAGCATAGGCTCAAATCCCAACATAGAGCATCTATTGAGGAAAGAATTATCTAAGTTGATTGAATCGGGTATTATGTTTTAGTTAAGCATTTAAGTTGGGTAGCCAATCTTGTTCATGTTAGAAAGAAGAATGGTGAAATCAGACTAGGTGTAGATTTCGAGATCTTAATAAAGCTTAAATAAAAGATCATCACCCACTCCCAAATATGGATCAGATTTTAAGAACAGCTTTCTAGTGTAGATAGATTATCTCTCCTCAATAGTTATAGTGGATATAATAAGATTTTATTTTGGGAAGAGGATATATATAAAACATCTTTTACCACCAAGTGGGGTACTTATGCTTACAAAAGGATGCCTTTTGTTTTTCAAATGTCGATGTAACATTTCAATGTGCAATGGATGTGGCTTTCCGGAGCTTGTTAAATAAATGCATTCTTGTTTATTTAGATGATATTACCGTGTTTCAAAAAATTTTGAAGAACACCGATACATCTAAGGAAAACCTGTAAGTTATGCGAGACAATTTGGGATATCTTTGAATCCACTTAAGTCTATCTTTTTAGTACATCAAGGTAAATTGCTTTGTCATATTATTTCCAGCCAAGGATTACAGATTGATCCTTTAATAAACGAAGCCATATCATAGCTATCATGACCTCATCATAAGAAGGCATTATAAATTTTTCTTGAAAAAATCAACTTTGTTAGAAGATTTATTCTAGATTTTGCAGCATTGGTTAAACCACTGACAATTATGCTAAAGAAAGAGAAAACTTTCTCTTGGACCAGTGAAGGGAGAGAAGGATTTGAATAAATCAAAGTAGCTATCTCTCAAGCTCCTACTCTTGCAAATCCAAATTTTGATAAAGATTTTACAATGTATGTACTTGCAGGAAAGTTTGAAACAATCTCAGCTATATTAACTCAATTCAATGATGAAAATATTGAGCAACCTATTTCTTTCTTTGGATAGAGCTTGCATGATTATGAAACAAGGTACACATTCCTTGAAAAACAAGTACTTCAGTGGTCATAGGACTAAATAATTTCAAGTACATGCTTTCAAATAATAAAATCCATGTTCTTGTTTCTCATCCAAGTGTGAAAGCATTCTTACTAAATAAAGAATTGAATGAGAAAAGAGAAAACTTGATAACAAAGGTCATGGAATATGATGTTGATATTTGGGTTGCTAAGACAGTTTGAGGGAAAGGCTTATGTGAACATCTAATTGCTCATATGGAAAAATATCAAGCTACAGAACTAGATGATGCAAAATAGCATGTTGAAATTGTGTATCAACAACCGAAATCATGGTTCAACCAGAAAATCAGCAGCCTGAGCCCACTCATGAGATTCAAGAATCAAGATGGATGACTGATTTGGTTAACTATCTATAGCATGACACTTATCTAGAAGGTGTGGACAAAAATAAATAAAGATATTTCAGATTACAAGTTGTACCTTTTATCTTCATTGATAGTGTGTTGTTCAAAAGAGATATAAATGGAATCTTGCTCTGTGTGTGTTAACTATGATAAAATTTAGAAAATGTTGTTAGAATTATGTGAAGGACCCACGGAGATCACTTTTAGCATGTACCATGGCCTTAAAAATTATGAAAGCTGGTTACTATTGGCCTAGCATATTCAAGGACTATTTTGAATGGATCAGAAAGTGTAAAAATGTGCTTTCTTTGTTGGAAAAGAACGTTATAGATTTTTTTCCCTTACAACCTATCTCAGCTTGATCACCTTTTTATGCACTTTGGGTCTTGACTTTATTGGCATGATAAACCCACCTTCTTCACAAGGACATAAGTGGATATTAAATGCTAGAGATTATTTTACATGATGGATTGAAGCAATAGCCTTGAAGGATGCTAATGAAGCTTTGATACTATCCTTTTATGAAGGAATAGTTTGCAGATTTGGTGTTCTAACAACTATCATATTAGATAATTCTTTAGCATTTCTTGGTGCAAAAATAATAGATTGGGATTTCAACCATGGAATTTACTTAAGTTCTTCATCTAATTATTATCTGCAAGGTAATGGCTTAGCTAAAAGTACTAACAAGAACCTTTTAAGGATCATTAGAAGAACACTCAAAGATAATCAAAGAGCTTGGCATCTGATGTTTAATTCAGCACTTTAGGGTGATGGGGTGACTCCTAAAAGATCAATTGGCAATTCATCGTACAAACTAATGTATAGAAAAGAACAAAGAATGCATATTTCAGTTGAGTTACCCACATTGGACTTGCTGCATCAAATGGAGCTACTTGAGAATGAACCATTACAGGTTCATTATGTAGAGTTAATGGAATTACAAGAGCTAAGAGATAAAGCTCATTTGAATATGGAAAAGAATCAAAAACAAATGAAGAAGAATTTTGACAAGAAAGCCAAATTCAGAATCTTTAATGAAGGAGATATTGTGTTAAAGTGGGATGTTGATCGTGCAAATCCAGGAAGACACACGAAGTTTGATACAATCTGGAGTGGCCCTTACATGATTTCAGCTTGCAAAGAACACAATACTTTTCATCTTTCAAAGCTAAATGGAGAGGAACTTCCCATTCCTGTGAATGGTATGTTTCTCAAACACTATTATTGAAAATCTTACAGTGATTGTTAGAGTAGGATTTCCCTTCAATAAGTGCAGTTTCTACACATTGCATTATTTTTTAATTCAATAAGTGCATTCATGCACATGATCTGGTTTACTAGATCCTTTCCCAGTTTTAGTTCCGTTTTGGAAGGGTTGGACCTTTCAAAAAGGAAAATTTTGGTTACATGTTTGGACTCCATGCCCAATGGACAAGAGCAAAGCACTAGTTTATAAGCTAGTAGGAAGCTTTCCCCGTAGGATCACCAAAAATGTTGAAAATTTTTGCACTTGTGCAAAAATAGGCAACTCAAAACTTCATCATTACAATGAAGGGCATTGGTGAAGTATATCTAAGGTAACAGAGTTTTGATATTATTGATTATTGTTGAATTAGTTAATAATTAAATGAAATCTGTAACTATGTGTGTTGTTACAAAATGTAACAGATCACCTAGTCTACAATTTAATGATATCTTCAGTGAAAAGAACATAAGGGCCTTGGGGCCAGATTGTGTTGTCTGGGGAAGACAACAAATTATAGAATAGGTGAAGTCTTGAGTTTTGGGACAACAAACATAAGTGTATATTGTGTAAATCGAGTTCATTACTTGAATGTTATAGGTTCTCATTAATGTTATTTCCTTCATGATTAAGACATTCAATTATATTACTATGTTGTTTAGTTCATCATACAATCCATACAGAAAGCTCAAAGCAGAAAGAAATATACAACTCATTTACATAATTCAATTTTTATTCATAAGGAAAATTTCAAATGTTCCCACACAAGTCATGGGATGTAACTAGAAAGTAAAGTACAACTACTGAAATAAGAGGTACACATGCATGAAAAATAAAGTAAGGAGTATGAGTGAACCCATCATTACCTTGGGGTTTTCTTCGTTGTTTGGAGTAGCTCCATCCTAGCTTTTGTTCCTTCTTCATCTTTGTTGTAGAAGTCACTGTACCTGAAAAGAAGAAAAGATGAACTGTCAGTTATGAGCTCAGAGATCAATTCATATTCCTTACTATCCTAGTTCATGCATATGAATCTCTTCAAAATAGGAGATATAATTTACTTGAAGAACAGACTGCATACATGCTCTATTCACTCGAAAGAAGAAAGAGAAAAGAAAAGAAGAAACATGGACACAAGAGAGGCCAAAAAGCCTAAGTATTTTCTAACTATTTTCTTAAGTGTGTAGGTATAGGTTGCAGCCAAGAAGAACTAGACAAGTCATAAGTACATGATAGAAAGAAGGATTAATGTAACTCAAACTCAATATTTTCTGCAAATGCAAGAAGTTATAGTATTGAAGAGGGACTGGACAAATAGAAGTATATGTTTCAGTTTGTAACTAAAAGGAAGAATCAAATTTCAAGAAGCTAAAGTTAACTGAAAATAGAGGGTTGCAACTGAAACAGAAGGAAAATAAGAGAAGATTCTAGGAAAATTCTAACAAGGCTTCACCATGTAAAATGGACATTTTAAATTTTCCAGCATGCATATCAAAGCAATAATAAAAGGAAATACGATATTTAAATAGAAAAGAAATGCACTGAAATTTCAGTCATCAAATTGAAGTACTTTGGAACATTCATTATAGCCTAACAACAGAATAACATGAAGTTCAAGATAATCTAACAAAGTTCAGCCATTTTAAATTGCAGTTTTCAGAATGAAGCAAGTATGAGTGCACAAAAGGGTTACCATAAAAGAAGTACAATATTTAGGAAAAAATAAATAAGAATATAATATTTCAAAAAAGCATCCGAATCAAGGGTTATGCCTTCCAATGGTTTTACAAGAATGAGAGACTGTTTACAACTTCCGAAAAAAATCATACAAGGTACTCTTTGTTAGGATACGTTGATTATTAGATGTGTCATAGGTGTCTTTCTTATCACATTATCTCTTCTTCCATCATTCTCTGCAACTATTGTGGATCTTCTCCATTTAGTTAGGGAGTCCAGTACAGTTTTTGGTCCTATAAATACTGTACGCATGCTTTGTATTTGGCAGAATAATATGAGATAAATCTATCTCTTCTATTTCTCATTCCGTAGCTCTCTTTCAGTTTGGTATCAGAGTGAAATATTATTGTCCTGAGGAGCCCCGCTGATGCTAGCAGGAGGATCTTGCTGCAGACGCTTGAAATCCCTCAAGAGCCTCTTCCTCGCAGAGTGCAACAATCGACGGTGTCTTAAATCGCGACTGCTCTCTGCCAAGTGTCGATGGTGTCTTAAGTTGCGACTACTCTATTAGCAATCAACGTGGATGTGATGGAATTCACCAGCAGAAGCATTTGGAGTGAGGGTCATTGTTGAAGGCGTCGTAGGTGTCCTGAATGAGGTCACCGTAGAGGAGAAGGGAGTGTCGGAGGCCCAGATCCAGCATGTGGATACAACAACCTTGTGAAGGCACTACCTATCGGATCGTGGATAGCTGCGGGAAGCTCTGATTTGTTCAAAGGAGGTCGAGGCTGAAGAATCTCCACCTGGATGTCCACGTCATTTCTGCTCTCTTGCCAAAATTCATTCTTGAATGTACACGCCCGCACCAGCTTTAGGCTTTTATGCATCTCAATCCGTGATTCGGATCGTCCCCAAAAAAAAAAAAGTAAAAAACAATGCTTGGGTGAGAAATGCTTGAAATTTAAGGAGTGAATTACGTGCATGTAGAATATAGACATGAACAGATTGCTGTTTGTTTTCATGCCAGTCTATATTTGTGAGATGGCGAGGCCCTGAAACCATAAAAACATCACGCTTGCTACACATTTCTATCTTTGACTGCTCCGCTTCACTTCTGTGTTTATCTGGTATTACATTTGCGCGGAGACCTTCAAACGCTGTCGAGGTAGTTTTGAGTCTACAACAGTCTCTTCTACACTACATCGAATGTCGAGTGTAGACAACTCGATTGAAAGCGTCAACAACATGGTCGCCATAGCTGAAAGCCACAACATCAACTCGCCAGCCAGAGAACACCGTGGAGAAGCTCCTGAGAGCTCCAGGTTCTACTTTCTTTCTTTGAACGAGCTTCGAAATTGCGGCAATCTTGCATTCGACAAACTTGTTCGAGAAGGACTCCTTGAGTACTTTCTTTTCGATGTCACCGCCAAAAAAGCGAGTACACGGAAGAATTAGAAGCTGGATACGATGCGATGCAGTTGTGACGACGAAGAAGAACGCCCTGCAAAGCGTCACCGTCTCACAGCACGCGAATATCGCGAGCATCTACAAGCCAATCATTCTCGACAGTGAGTCCAAATTGTAATAACTTTTTCAAATAAATAAATTTTTTTTTATTATTACAATGTCTGCTCCGAAGTTACTTCTGTCAGATGCTCAGTTGCTCAAAGGGCCTAATTTTGCGGCCTGGAAGACAAAAATGAAGACAATCCTTCAGTTTGAAGGATTATGGGGAATTGTCACAGGGTCTGTGCCTGCTCCCACAGCCCCCGATGAACTAATAAAATATGACATGGCTTGTGCTAAAGCCTTGATGCTGATAATGCTCAGTATCAGTGATGATGTGCAACCGCATGTTCGGAATGCGGAGAAACCCAAGGAGGCCTGGGACAAGTTGGCAACCATTTATGAAGCCAAAAATCAGACAAAGATTCTTCATCTTCAGTCGAAGCTGCACACCCTCTCTATGGGGTCTGACGAGAAAGTGGAGGAATTCCTGCGTCGCGTGGCTGAGTTGAGATCGGAGTTATTGGCACTCGGTGAAATGGTAGACGATAAACTACTCGTCCCAATCACCTTGAGAGCACTCCCTTCTCAATTTCGAGTGTTTGTTACAACACTGAATGTGTCTAAACAAACAGTGACATTCGAAGAGCTTGTGAATTTGCTGCAGCAGGAAGAAGCTATCACTTCATCGCATGGGGAGTCTCAGGACAAAGCCTTGTTCTCAAAGCCTAATCGTGGCCAGAAGAATCGGAAAGGTCCCCCAGAGAAGCCAAATCCAGCGCAATCCAAACAGAAAGATCAAAAGTCAAAGAGATGGTGTCACATTTGCAGAACCAATACTCACGACACTGATCACTGCTGGCACAACAGCCTGAAACAAGGGCCTTCAAGCCATACAAGCACATCCAGGCGCGAAGATTTTCAAAAGTCCAAATGATGTCCCATTGGAGAAAGCAAAAAGGACATCTTGCAGCCCAACAAGAGGATGATGACTCTGATGAGGAGACATCAGAAGGAGCCCATTGTAGTAAGAATCTTGTACTCGTCTCTCAAACTTCTCAGCCCACGAAGAAAGTCTGGTTGATAGACTCTGGTGCAAGCAAGCATATGTCAGGTGACAAGAAGCTGTTTGATTCACTACACGAAGAGCCAACTGGAGATCGAGTTCGGATAGTGGATGACAAAGAGTACATTACAGAAGGAATAGGGAATGTGACCATTCCTTTGGGGCCACGAAAATGTACACTTACAAAGGTACTATATGTTCCTGGCTTGATTAGCAATCTTTTGTCAGTTACTCAGCTCTTGAATCATCACCTTAAGGTTGAATTTCTTGTTCAAAATGGCATTAAATCATGCTTAATCTCCCGAAAAGGTACGGTTCTTGCTAAAGCCTTTGTAAAAGATAAGTTATTTTCTTTAGATATTGTTTCATCTTCTGCAGTAGCTTTATCTGCTTCAACAATAGAATCAACTGCCCTATGGCATTTTAGATATGGACACTTGTCAGTCGGTTCACTGCACTAGATGAGTTCAAAAGCAATGGTCCATGGACTACCCAAATTGTCCAGTTCCCTTCCCTATTTGCCCTGGTTGTCTTGCAGAAAACAACATAGAGATCCGTTTCAAGCAAGCACCTTCCATGCCAAGAAGTGTCTGGAGGTAGTTCATACCGATCTGAACGGCCCATTACCTGCTTCGTTTTTAGGATACAAATACTTCTAGTTGTTTTTGGATGACCACTCTCACAAGATGTGGATATATTTCCTAAAGCGAGAAAAGTGAGGCTCTTCAACACTTTCGAACTTCTATCATCGTGTTGTCAAAGAGTCTGGACAACCACTTCTTCTACTCCGCTCAGATCGAGGGGGAATTCACATCAAAGAAGTTCTTGGCCTTCCTAAACCATCACGGCATTAAGCAAAGACTTTGTTCCGCTCCCTACACCCCAAAAAATGGCATTGTTGAGCATCGCAATCGCAAAGTGATGGAGATGGCTCGCTACATGCTATCAACTGCAAAGCTAGGAAAATGCTATTGGGTGAAGCAAGATAAACGGTGTATATCTTCTCAACAGGGCACCAACAAAGATTCTACTGAACAAGATGCCAGAAGAGGTATGGAGTGGTAAAAAACCATCAATTTCTCATTTGCGAGTATTTGGTTGCACAGCATACATGCATGTCCCAGCTCAAAAGAGAAAGAAGGTAGAGCCAAAAACACTCCCGTGTATCCTTCTTGGCTACAGTACTACCTCGAAGGCATATCGTCTCATGGATCCTGAGACAAAGAAAATATACGAGAGTCGGGATGTGGTTTGTGATGAGTCATCCTTTGACTCAATAGTATCAACAGAAGATCCACTTCCAAACACATCTCACCGATTAGTCTCTGAATCAGATGATGAGCTGGAGGAGACTACTCAGAGAAAAGAAATGCTACCAGGAGAACTATTTGTTGACCTTGGAGAACTGCAGAATGTGACTCCACATCAATCCTCATGGCAACGACACAGTTCTTCTCAAAAGCAGTCAAGTTCTCATCCGAAGTGGGTACAAAGAACTATCAAGGACTCAAATTTGCAACAACTCCCAGATACATCATCCGGAGTCAAAACAAGGAGTCAAACAAGAAATGAGGTAAACTTTGCACTCATGAGTTCACTGATGAATAGCTCCGAGCCAGATAATGTTCGTGAAGCACTCACCAAACTTAGTGGAAGGAAGCTACGGAAGCAGAATATGACTCACTCATGAAAAATCGACATGGGAACTTGTTGATCCGCCTACGGGAAGAAACCCATAGGCTGCAAATGGGTCTTCAAGACAAAATATAAGGCAGATGGATCCATCGACAAAAATAAAGCACGACTTGTAGCCAAAGGATATGCTCAGAAAGAAGGCATCGACTATGAAGAAACCTTTGCACCCACTACAAAGATGAAGACCATCAGAGTAGTTTACACACTTGCAGCATAGAAAGGATGGAGACTTCAGCAGATGGATGTCAAGAGTGCTTTCCTAAATGGTGATCTGAAAGAAGAAGTATACATGACCCAACCTAAAGGATTTGTTGATGAAAATCAGCCTAAAAAGGTATGTCGTCTCATCAAATCTCTTTACGGACTGAAACAAGCTCCCAGGGCATGGTATATCAAGATCAACGATCACCTGTTGCAGCATGGGTTCACTCGTAGCCCCTCAGATTCAAATTTGTATATAAAGAAGGTAGGCAAAAGAAATTGTCATTCTGGTTGTTTATGTAGATGATCTTGTGATCACTGGTAGTTCAGAAGATCAGGTTGATATTGTAAAGAATGATCTCAAAAGAACCTTCGACATGACAGATTTGGGGCTACTACATTACTGTCTTGGCTTGGAAATATGGCAAAAGGAGCATCACATCTTTGTCTCCCAGACAAAGTACGCCAAGACACTCCTGGAAAAGTATAGAATGTCTGATTGTAAACCTATATCCACTCCCATGGAAAAAGGCTTGCAACTTTCAAGATTCCAGGACTCACCTCAAGTAGATGCTACTCTCTACAGGCAATTGGTTGGAGGGCTCATCTATTTGACATACACCAGACCAGATCTCTGCTATGCTGTCAGCTATCTTTCCAGGTTCATGCAAGAGCCAAAGAAATGTCACTGGAATGCAGCAAAGCATGTTTTGAGATATGTCCGAGGAACAACTAATTATGGTCTGGAATATAAAAAGAATGATCAATTCTTCCTACAGGGATATGTCGACTCGGACCATGCTGGATCTGTTGATGATAGGAAGTCAACTACAGGATACATATTTCATCTCGGATCTGGACCTATCTCGTGGATAAGCAAGAAGTAGAATGTTGTTTCTATCTCATCCACAGAGGCAGAATATCACGCCGCATGAGGAGCTGTGTGCGAAGTGATATGGATACGTCACATTATGGATGACCTAGGAATTCCTGAAAAACAGTCACCTATTCTCTATTGCGATAATCAGAGTGTGTTGAAGCTCGTGCAGAATCCAGTCTTTCATGAATGAACAAAGCATATTGAAATTGACTGCCATTTCATTCGAGAGCACGTCTTGAACCATCAAATTCAGCTCCAAGATCTTGTCCCCTCAAGCACAAGTTGCTGACATTCTCACTAAATCTCTTGGAAAAGTGAAATTTGAATCTTTCAGAGGTCACATTTGCAAGAATAATGTAATAAGGGGGGGAATGTTAGGATACGTTGATTATTAGATGTGTCATAGGTGTCTTTCTTATCACATTATCTCTTCTTCCATCATTCTCTGCAACTATTGTGGATCTTCTCCATTTAGTTAGGGAGTCCAGTACAGTTTTTGGTCCTATAAATACTGTACGCATGCTTTGTATTTGTCAGAATAATATGAGATAAAACTATCTCTTCTATTTCTCATTTCGTAGCTCTCTTTCAGTACAAAGACCTCATGAAATCAAGAACACAAAGTACTAATACTGCAAGTTATAGAATTAAAAGAACCAGCCTATCTTGCGTCTATCAAAAGATGTCAAATCTCAAAAGATCTAAGTTACAGTAATCAAGAAGGATAGAATATGAAAGTAATGGCATAATAGATATTTGTGATAGAGGTGATAAAAGTGTAGCAAAACAACTTCAAGTTTACATAATGATTCAAGACCTCGAGCCTAAACCTAGGACAGATGAAAGTGTACAATATGCTATATTATAATTGAGCTAAATTCAATTGCAATATTCATGGTTAAATAGAACTAGAAAAACACACAAAGAATCAAAGGGATCTCCTTGACCATGGCTCAGTGGAACAAATTTTAAACTAATGGGTAGAGTTGACTGAGTTTGAATCAAAACAAGAAGACACCAAAATATCAAATAAAGAGATAACTCTAACGTGATAAACATCAAAGTAAAGGAATCTTCACAAGGATGAAATACAAACTAAGTGTAAAGTCTAATCAAAATTAGGGAACTAAGAGTTTTAAGTAACAAAAAGTGGATCTCAATATTTCCTGAAGTCATTCTATTCCTCAAAACAAATTTTAGAATCAAGGAATGAAGAAGTCCGAATACCCATATCAATGGAGGGATACCCAAATTCGGGTTGCACTGTCTCATACCACAAATTAAAAATAGATGTGTAGATAGCTATTAAACAAATCCATTCATATACATTATGAGTTTTGAAAATCATATATGAGGAAGGAAGTTATAGTTTTTAGTTTTAAACGACAAACCATTAAATGGGTATCCATAAATAAGGAAAGGAAGTAAAAACTTATTGATTAAAATTGAAGTTGAGAAAACTCTTGAGAGATCACGAGTTCAAAGCCAAAAGGAGCAACCCAGAATGAGTTTTCAACTCGAAATCCTAAAGGAAACACGAAAACACAAGATATGTAAAGAAGGAATGAAATATCAATATATTGAAGTCAAAACGACAATGATGAAGCATAAGAAAACTCAAAGATCAAAGCTTACCATTTGTTATCGAATAGTGATACCAAAAGATCCAGTTCAGAGCTCAAAACAATTAAATGACAACCATAACGTTTTTGGAAGGGTCAAAAGCCAAGCTCAACAGAGGAATGATCATAGAATACGAATAGATCAAGACCTATAGAATCCTCACAGAGCCCGAAAAGGGTAGAAACTCAAACACCAAAGAATAGCCAAATCTTGAGCTTGAGTGCCAATGATGATGTCTACCAAGAATCTCACATAACTCGCAAAATTTTGAAATGATCGCATACGAGCTTTGAAGCAGCTCATAAAAATGGCGTCAAGCCAAAAAATTTCTAGGTCTTTGCCGCTCTCTACGAGCATATGCAAAATGATAAAAATAAAAGATTTCAAGAATTTTAACTCATTCACCTTAGCCAAGTTTAATCTAACCCTAATAAAGGGTTAATAATCAATGTCTCCAGATCAGAAGAACAAAGATCAAAGGCCAAGGATCGAATGCTAGAGATCAAAGAAAGTAACTACGGACAATTCTACCAACCAAATTAATTACAGGGGTGAAATCCTAACCACAGGTTCGAGATCAACGATTCGTGACCAAACAAGATGCAGAAATTAATGACCCAGATCATAACTAAATTTAAAACAAACTCAAACCGAGTTAGCTTTCTAGTGACAAATGCATGGAGGGGTGAGTCATCATGCAAAGGGGGCCAGCCCCATGATTAAAACAAAAAAACATTGCATTCAAATGTCTAATAGATCAACTATAGTCTAAGTACCCAATGTAACAAAATCTAACCAAATGATTTATGCAATGATCAAATAAAAGGTATTTCCAACCTTTTTCCCTTCAAATAATGTCATGGTCGACAACTATGGGGTGGAAACTATATACGATAGCATGCGTTATAAAGGTGGCCAAGTATGACATGGTGGCCTTTTTACGAAGTGATCCCCATGTACATCTAGACACAATAATATGCTAAGTCTACAAAGGTGGACAACCATGGTGAAGTGTAGAAGTGGTCCCCACCGTTGGAGTAGTTAGAGATAATTTGTTGAATGCCACCCTTGTGACCATTTTGAAGCCAAAGAGATGTCAACATCATAACATGTGCACATGTAAAGAGGACAGAATAGAGAAGGAGACAAAGTTGCATGTTCAAAGGAGAAAGACTTGCCTAGCAAGCAAGCTTATTATTAGCAAATTATTTACCCTTGCTTTCTTAAAAATAGAATAGTCAACTTCAGTTTGATTGTATTGTAATCAAGGCTATTAATGCCTATTTTTAATTGCATGCTCTATTTTTATTCCTTTATCTATTATTAAATAAAGGATAAAAATAATATGCATGGGTGAGTACAAGCCTTAGGCTATTTTTAGGAAGAGGGTAAATTTTTATTTTTGCTATATATTGTGTGCCTTTGCAAAGCACAAGGAGGACTTTTTGGATATAGGAGTACTAAAGCAATTTTTGTTAGTTTTTCCTTCTAAGTGTGAAGTATTTTCTACCTTCCCAATTATTTTTTCAGTCTTGTGTATGTTTCTATTAGTCTTGTGAATGCAAATTCCCTGATTAATCATCTTACCCTATTGCA
Source organism: Taxus wallichiana var. yunnanensis (assembly GCA_018340775.1). Taxonomy (NCBI): domain Eukaryota; kingdom Viridiplantae; phylum Streptophyta; class Pinopsida; order Cupressales; family Taxaceae; genus Taxus; species Taxus wallichiana. The sequence goes on along the minus strand of CM031239.1, from coordinate 955,079,056 downwards.
AAATTCAGTAATTTCTACATGATATTAATGTCCATGTTTAGCTTAGCAAGATTGTTTGTGATAATTTCCCTCAATACATTTAAGTATTTTTCCCTTAATGTTCTCGCAGAAGAACTATTGGTTCATGCATCAAGAATCCTTTCACATATAATTTGTGCATATACTTAGTCAAATCCATCATACAAATTTGGTGTATCACCTTAGTTTTAATTATTTTACAGTCATATTTTCCCTTTAAACCCCATAAATCAATTTAGGATACATCAACAAGGAACCAACCTTGATACCAGAGACTCACCTCAAAATAGGTATACCCATAGACCTGTGGTGTTTCCATTGTATCTACGAAAGAGAGAGATCAAATTTTGCAAGCTTAGAAAACCTGAATCCATCTCTCTAGAGGGTACACTTTCGAGAGATAACACGAACCAAAATCATTTTCATTGTGAAATGAAAGAAAAATAGCGCAAAGACTTGGAAAAATTCTCCCGTGGATGCCATGAATGCATGTCGAAGCTTGATTTCTTCAATCTCTTTGACTATGAGGATTGAACTTGAGCATTTTCATATTTTTGTCGTCTTTTATCTGCTTGAGTTTTTTCCAAATTAAGTTTCTACCTTTTTATGGGTTCAATCTCTCTGTGATTTTTGTAGTGGATGTCATTGTTCTTCAACTTGAGCTCAAAGCTTTGTTGTTATTTTCATTGAGAGTTCTTGATGGTTCAAACATTTTATAATTTCTTGTTATTTTTTGTATTCAAGCTCTCGTGGTATTTCTTCTACAACAATGGCCGCTTATTTTGGAAGGCGAGTTTTTATTTTCGAACTATATTTCAATGATTCTTTTCTCTTGTCATGTTTTGAGATAATGTATTCATAAATACTTGAACGTTGATTATGTTTCACTTTTCCATGATTATTCTTACAATGATACTTGTCTTTTTTTACATTTATTTTATGTTTATTTAACACTCAAGTTCAAAAACTCGTTCTTGGCATGTCATTTTTAATTGAGATTGAATATTTTTTTAGGGTTTCTTAGAGATTAAATAAAAATATAATATTTAATCTGTAAGTTCTTGATCTTCACATTTGAGTATTTGATAAACCCGGCATATGTTGAATGGCCATTTAAAGATAATACTTTTCCTTCTTTGTCTCTAAATTTTGTAAAAAATTATATCAACCCCGAACCGCTTGACTTGTAGTTATGTTTCAGTTTCCAGTTGTGTAGTCTTATAATATTCATTTGCTGGATTTTATTCTCATAATAAAAAAGCTGAAGTACCTTTTCCAGCAATTTACTTCAAATTATATCTGATCTTGCGTATTTTTCATTGGATAAATGGACTCGAGTTGTTTGACATCTTGCATATGTTCTTGCAAAGATCTCATTTGTTCAATCAAATACGAAAGATATTTGGCATTTTATGTACTATAAACTCTCTTATTTGTGAGGCAACTCGTATATTGAGGGTCTCATATGAATTTTGGTAGAGGAGCTTGCAACTACTATAAGTAAAAACCGTACTACTTGTCTTTCACTAAATATAATTCTATCATAAGATGAGTTCAATGTTGCTTTGTATAACCTTGGTTTGTCACTTGAGCTAAGTTGTGATTCATAATTTAAGTCTGAAAATTTATATTTCAATCAACCGATACACTTGCATCGAGTAGAGTTGAATTCATATATAAATGTTTCTTTCATTGATGTTTATTTCTTATGTATCATGCTTTTCTCCTCTTTTTGGATGTACTTGCACGCACTTGTATTTTTAGCTACATATCTATGATTTTATGTTAGTCAAAATTCTAAAATCGTGTGTATCTCGTAATGCGTAACCTTTTTTATGAACTCAAATTAGTTTCTGCATTTTGCATTGATGTAATTCATAGTTGGAAATCTTTTTGCAATGGTTCTACGGAAGCCTAGATGGTCAAACTTTTTAAATTTATTTTACAATAAGAATGGCTATCTTTTGGCTGATTATATGAAACAATCAACATTAGTTGATCATTTAATTTTAAAGATACCTGATTTCATGGATATGCATTGTTTTGATTTATCTAAAACATGAGACATTGTTTCTTGAAAATTGCATCATTTTACCTATACCTGCACAACCTTTGTATGATATGATCTTTTGTGTCTCTATTTGAGCTGGTCACAATGATGTTTCTTCCTTTTGATCATTATCAACTAAGATCAACTATCTTCACTTCAAATATCTCTATGCAAAATATTTACAATCTGAAATTTGTGTGCTTTTCATGATCAACATAATTCATATCTTCTAATTTGTGGCTTGTTGTTGTAGCATATCTTCTTATTTTTCTATTAATGGTTATTATTGTAAAGTAATGTCAATCTATAAAAATGTTTTTCTTTATAATTTAAATGTAGTCGTTTCCTTCAACTTTCTTTACTACCGCAAGTTATACATTATTTTCTTTTCACATATACTTGCACATCTACAAAAAGTAGTTAGAAAGAAAATAGGATTTCAGCCTCTCTTATATTCCATAGTAAATTTCTTTCTCTTTTTTTTTGTCATGTCATGACTTCTATGAGTGCCATAAGTTTCGTAAGATACTACGTTATCCATTCCATATCTGTTAGTTTAATGTTCCTTATGCTTTTTGTCTTCAAATGATCCATTTTCCTGAAACTAGATAGCACATGATTACGAGTAAGCCTTGAGCTCAATAATTGATATCTTTTCCCTTTATCTTTTCCTTTTAGGTACATTGATGTGTTAGATGATGTATAAGATAAATATCAACCCGAAAATGGAGCATCGAATACTAGGAGAAAAGCCAAGGCAATGATGGGTTTCTTCTATGCCCTTTTTCTTTGAGTTTCATGTACATGAATCTTTTATTTTGATAAATATAAGTTACATCGCACAACATGTGTGGGAAACATTGAATTTTCTCATGAATAAATGATATTATTTCTGTAATTGAGTTGTGTACTTCCTTTTACTTTTAGCTCTTATGATATGTAATGATTTTGTAATGAATTAAACAACTCAATAACATACTTAATAACATGTAATCATAAAAATGATCAAATATTAAAATACTTGTAACTTAATAATGAATTGTTATCCAAAACTCACCCCCATAGTAAATATTGGATAAGTTGCACAAATTTCTTTAGGATGGAGCAAGAATAAATGGTGAAGGGTCAATTTTTTTATATTTGGGTACCTTTTGGCTCTTCTCTAACTTCCCATCCAAGGAAAAAAATTCAAAGAGTTGGAAAATTTTGAAAAAACCTAAAAAAATGAAGTCAAGGGCTAGTTTTAATGCATTAGGGTATGGAGGCTATAGATGGTACCAAAGCAGATCATACCAACATTTTTCATATTGAGTTTGGGTCTAATTTTCAAAGGAAACACCGTATTGTGGAAAATGCGAGAAAAAATTGTCCCAGTGCCACACAAGTTCAACCAGATGAGTCAAGTTCAAAAGACGACTTTGCTGATTTGTAAGCCAGGTGAGTGTGTTACGTAAAAAGGAGAGAAATTTATCTCGGGACAGGAGGGAAGAAAAGATGTGTGTGACCCAAAAAGTTGAAATCTCCGTGCAAAGAGCTGTTAAGTACGATGTGTGGGTGGAGTGGAAGTCAAGCGGCCAAATTCTCCTACAACCCAATCAATAAGCAGGACGGCTAGGACATTGGGACACATGGGACCCACAAAACTTAGATACCCACAAAAATAAGGAATCAGGTTTTTAGGAGGGAAGAAGCCCACACACCCAAGTGCAACTAGGACATGCATTCTCTCGAAAAGAGAAATAACCACAATACAAAGGAAAATTTGATGTCCGACCTCCGAACCTCAAACGACCACAAATTTTGACCCCGAGAGCTCTGTTTTTCATGAAATTTGACTTTCGAATGGGCACGACATCCTTTTTAATGAGAGTAGGAATATGAAAATAAAGGAAAAATCTCCAGCTCTATAGATTTAAATTCCTAGTCCCTTAAAATACAAGAAATGCTTCGCAGACACAAAATAGCTCCCTACACTCCGATTGCCATATATTTTTCATTTCTCAACAGAAATGCACAAAATTGGTACCATTGGAATCATGATTCCAATACCAACACATCATAAATATACAAATATTGAATATTATGCATAATTGATGGAGATTTCACTAAAAATTTGGCCAAGTTTAGAACAATGTTTTAATTAGTAATTGGGATGCATTCAATGAAGCATGGGTAAACATTTCTCACTACTGCAAGTTATGAGGTAGTATGGGGGAATTTTTTAAAGCAACATAACATCATTTCAATCCATTTATTCCATATTACAAGTAGTGGGAAGATGAATTTCAAGATTTTCATTTTCCTTCTCTCTCTCTCTCCTCTTAGAATTCTATAAATTAGAGTGTTGGGATCATTATAAGGTGAGATAATTTTGAATAGAAAAACTCTATCATTTTTTTTTTTGTGAAGCCAATTTAGTGTAGGACCTTGTAGTGGACTCCTTGCATGGTTATCTAGGCCCTTATTTTGCAACAAATTGAACTGTGCATATCAATGAAGCAATAAATATGATTTTTGGATGCCTCTTCCTCTACTGTGTTTGTTTGCATTGTTCTTACCTCTTCAACCTCATGAAAATATATTGTGTCTATCTTATGATCTTCAAGGGATTCATTATCATTATGTATGTATGAAATATTTTTGTGAACGCATATTTTAGAATTTGGAGAATTGTTATTAGCCCTTCTAGTTTGCACTTTGATTCTACTTTTCACACATTACAATATTTTTCTCACACCCGCCTTTTCTGGTGTATCATCACTTTAGTGTAGGCTTTGTTTTCACACACACTCTATCTCTCCTTGTTCCATTAGAAAGTTAGATTATGACAAGATATTTTTTCCTGCATTAGAGTAGATTGTGGCGGGAAGTTTAAGAGAAACAACCAACATTCTCTAGAGGTCTATGTCAAGTAGCAAGTCCCATAACCCGGAGATAGTATCCATGTTATCAATTCACACCATGAGCTCAACCAAAAAAACTTGTGCAAACCTAAGTGTGTTTTGTTTCGTAGAGATAACATGAACTTCTACAACCAACAATCATCGATCCTATTTGTTGCTATGTAATTTAACATCTCACATGTAATGTGATTCAAACCCTCATCAAGGAAATGCATTCTTCCTTTGGGGATTTTTCTTTCCTTGTTCAAGATGAACATGGAATGGAAAAATATGTAAGGCATTAAATTCTGTAATAGCATACATAGCTGCAGATTACATGTTACTCAATTAATGTAAATGAAGAAATAATGAAAATTATATGAATTTTCCTAAGGTAGGTCCATCTCATCAATTCCTTCAATCGAAAACAAAGTTTATAGTTTCCCATTTTTGCACGGGTGGAAAAATTGTCAATATTAATACATTATATGTATACATACATATTAGATTTCGATACATAGACTTTTTGGATGACCCAACTAGTCTTGTGATCTCATTATTAATTGATGAAATGATAGAATTAAAACATTTTGAAATTGTGAACAATTGGTGAAACTTTTTGATTTTAGTGATGATTTCGATATGTTATTTGATGATGTGAGTTGATACATGTACATGTGTTTATTGTTTTTATGTATTTGATATGGCCATGAGTCTAGAGAGGTATTTTAAAAAAGATTTGTAGGAAAATTTAACACAAAAATCAAAAGGGGATAGTAGACCACCACTAAAATAATGTTGTGTTTTTGTAACTAGTCACCTTGGAAAGTTATGTTTTTGTACATTGTTTTGTTTTTGTTAGATTGTTAGGAGGTACCCTTTGGGAGGGTATCCTCAGATGTGACAAAGGGTAAATGTGTTGTTCCCATTTTCATTTTAATTATTTTGGTGAGTATGTGATTTATTATTTTGATATGAATCAACATATTATTGTAAGTTAGTGTGTTCTTGTTTAGGTTAATTAATCTGGTTAATTAAAGTAATTTAGAATGTGCCAAAGGGGTCTTTAATATTGGTCCTTGATTTTACTATGGATTTGAATTGATTTTTAGTGGTCGTAGTGTTGTGTTCTCAACCTTGCATGTCAAACTCAAATTTCGGCTTAAAGGCTATTTTTAGGATTGTGGGGCAAGTTAAGATTGTCCTGCAGGACCACTTAAATTCACCTATAAACTCTACATATTGAGGGGATATAAGAGCTTATGTTAAGAATTTGGAGGGATTTTTTTGGTTGGGTATCCTACCTTGCGATAATAAAAATCTTTTTGTTTATCTCGTTATTCTTATTGAGGGAGGGATAAGAGTTTGAGGGAGGCATAAGAGTTTTGGGGGAGATATAAGAGTTTTAGAGGAGACATAAGATTTTGAGGGAGGTATAAGATTCTTTTTGGTATGTGATTTGGGTTTTGGAGGCTTTTAAGGTGGGCCCCTAATCCCATTGGAAGGACTAAGTGAAACCCCATGCTCCTTCTCTCCCTTGGCTTGATTGGAAGCCTTTTTGTTTGGGAAAATTGAATTTTGTTGTTATATTTTGTATTGTGCTTATTTTGTGTGAAGTTTTTATTAATGGTTGTTGTTGAGGCTTTCTACAAGTTTCCTTGGTTGCTTGATACATCTTATTACCTTATTGTTTGGGCTCGGGGCTAATGAGGATGAAGGATTTTCCTTCTCATTGGATTATAGGTTGGGTGGAGAGCATTACCTACTCCCCTTATTTTTTTGTTGTTGTTGGATTTTGGAGAAATAGATGAGTAGAAGTTTGCATCTTGGAAATAGTTGTTTTGTGGAAGATCAAAAGAAAAATAAATAATTATTGTTGTAAAATTTACCCATGTTGTTTCCACTTAAGTGGAAGGCCTTTATACTCTTCCATTTTAAAGAATTCTTGAAAATTATATTACTATCAAGAAATGTGGGAAATGGTTGAAATAAGGGATTTGAAAGTTGTATTTAATTGAAAATGTATTTCCTTCAAATCTGGAAATGAAATCAAGTTACTTGTGCTTTCATCTTGTAAAATAGTTGTGTTTGTATTGGAAAGATATATGGAATTATACTTGTTTCTCTTGAAATGGATGTTGATTTTTATTGTGAAAAGGAAAGAAACTTGCATTTAGAAAATGGTTAAATTCCTTCTCTCTATGAAGTTTAATGTATTGTGGTTTACAAATGAACTATTAGAGTTGAATTATAAATTCATATTTCATACAATGTTATTATAAAAATATATTAGTGTGTTAGATCAAATAACATATGCTTTGCATTACTTTCATTGGTTTGAATTAAGAAGCTACTAGTTCAACATATTCTACATATATGAATAGATAAAAATTTTACGACTACTTGTCTTATGTTTCATTTATACAAATGAGTTTGAGTGATTGTTTGAGTAAGGAAAAAACAAAAATTTACAACTATGAATATTTATATTTATATATATTTTATAATTATAAACATATTAAACAGAATCATTGTACTATATATATATATATATATATATATATATATATATATATATATATATATATATATATATATATATATATGTGTTAAATATGTTATAATATTTATTATAAAAAGGAAAAGATTGATTAAGCTATATTGCTTATAAACTAAGTTAGGCCTAATGGAATGGCAACGACTGTGTTGTAAATAACGTAAAAGGATTGGAGGAGGGCATTGACCCAACCCCAACCCACATATTATAATGTGGGGTTGGGAGAGGTCAGCGCCATTCCCCTCATTATAGTAAACCCCAAAAAATGCAATAAGACCACATTATATTTTAAACCGACACACCTAAATTGGTTGCATAGTTTATATTTTTTATATTTTATTTTATATATTTAATATTATATATATACATATATATATATATACATATACATATATATATATATACATATATATATATATATATATATATATATATATATATATATATATATATATATATATATATATATATATATATATATATATATATATATATACTCCACCCATTTCGGTGTATATATAATTTTAAAGGAAGAAATAAAAGGGGCAAAAATGCCCATGCCCGGTAAGCATAAACAAAATAAACTTTAATACATCAAAAAGGAAAATATAAGAAAAATGTAGGAGAGGGATGCAAATTAACTCTCCAAATGTTTACATCCATCCAAGAGAAAATGACAAATCTTGCATGACCTCCATCATCCTCCTTCTCCGAGAAAATAAGGTAAGAAAAAGAATAAAGGAAAAATCATAAAGATTTTAGGGTTTTAGCCTAAGATCCAATGGACAAGATAGATTTAAGAATATGGTGGAGAATGAACCTAAAATTTTAGATGATGGGGATTTTTGTGGGAAGCGCGATTAATTAAAAGGTATGGGTAATGGGTTGAATGGGGCTGATTCATGGTTAGGTAAGTTGAGATCCTTTTAGTTAACTTTATAAATAAAGAAATGATTTTGGCCTAGTAAGGGTGACTGAAATAATTTTGTGAAAGGGGTTATTTAAATAATGATTTATAAGAGTTCAATTAATGAGAATTGAAGGGAACCCTATAAGGGGATTTAAACACTTAATGTTAGGAACAAAGTAATAAAAATATATTGTAAATTTAATTATGAAAACCTTGCGAATATGTGCAATTTATTAATCATGAAATATTTAAAACTATTTGGTACTTATCTTGTTGCAAAATATTTAAAACTATATATATATGAGTGCGTGTGAATAAAATGTATATCTAGTTTCAGTAATAAATCTTCACACATTCCCCACGTTGTGTTGTCAGGGCATTGTTATCTTTCCTCCTAACCTCTATGGTGTGGCCACCTGTCCCTCCCATGCATAGCCTCCTCGCACTTCAACACATAACCGCATCCTCCCTAAAATCCTCCTAATCTCAATAAATCTACCTCCAATATCTATACATTAAACCCTTCTTTCTTGGGAAGCATGCAAATAAAAAACCCTCCACCATTGCCATCACCTCTTAGTGAAAAAAATTCACAAAAAAATGTTTCATTAAACCCTGGTATATCTCTCCCTGTGGAGTTGAATTGCGGTAGGGAGTGAAAAAAATCTAAAAGAAAAGGAAATGAAATATGGAATTAGAAGAATTTGAGGGATTTATGTCAACCCTAGACCGTAAGGCTTAGTTCCATTTAATCTTAGGGCCATCGATTGACCCTCACGCTTTATGATTTTTGTGGGGAAATAATTAAAGTGGAATTCATATATATTTATTAGAACCTTAAAGAATTACTAAAAATAGTGTCTATGGTTATAATTATGGGATTGAAATGGGTGGGTGTGAGATTCAATTGTTAAGCAAAATGGAATCACATGACCCTTCTTCTCACTAGTATATGAAAATAACAATGATAAAATAAAAATAATTGAAAATAAAATTTGGTTAGTAGATGAATAAATAAACTATAGTAAATTTAATAATCTTATTTAGGATACCTTAGGAAAGGTAAAACACCTTACTACTGCTTACCGTTATGACCTCTTAGGTTTACCTTTGTGAAACAATGAGATATGCCTAGAATATTTATAAATTTTGAATGGAAGAAATATACAAACTGTATTGTCTCCAAATACGAGCCGTCGATTTGCGTAGGTTTGGGAAAACCTTCAACTACATTAAAATTTAAACATTTTTTATGTAAGCACGTAATGGAGAGAATAATTAATGAATTAACTTTTGTTATGAAACACAAGATTTAAACACAATTTTGTCCCCACAAATTAGGACTCCATTTTGTTGTTTTATCATGGATTTTATTAGGGTAAATTAGGAATACAAAAATAAGCCTTTTTTCAAGAATTAATGCAAAAAAATCTAAAATGTGGAAGGGTTGTAGAATAGGTGATATATCTCTATTATAGTTTTTTTTTCATTTTTATATTTTGTAGATATTCGACATTTCATGCATATTAATAATAATTTGTAGATAAGTCACATATCCAATCCTTCCTCATAAAAATTCCACAATTAATAAAAATATAATTAAAATTTAGTTTGTCACATTATAATTCTATCATATTTTAAAAAGAATTTAATTATATATATAAATTTGAAATGAAGTAATTCATTACTACCACATATCAATTTTTTTATATATTTAAATTTTTTATTAAAAACTAAAATTTAGATTAAAATATTATAGAAATATGATTATATGGTTAATGTATTTATTTTTACATATATTAAGAAAAATAAGATAAATTAAGATTCAAATGACGGTCATGATGGGGATACGGGGTATAAAAGTGGAGGACAAGATTTAAATACAAGTTGAGTGGGAAACTACAGTTGCAAGAACTAGCTCTTCGAAGGCTCTGAATTACGGCATCATGGGAGGACAAGATCGTCGGGCATGGTCCGAAGCCACAATCCACACGTTGAATCCCATTTGGGATAATAATGGGCCATATTTGGTTATCCCAAATGAATGGGTGAATATGGATCGAGTAGATTTAGGTTTTCCCTCATTTGATGTTTCTGCACGGTATTATACCCAATATTGACTATGTTAAAGACTTGGAAAAGAGAAATTTGGCATCTCTTGGGGTGTTGGTGTGGTTTCCATCTCCAATAGATGCTTCTTGTTCTAGTTTAGAGAAGAAAATGAATTTCTTAGAGCCATTAATTTTGGTCTTTGGTTCTTTTGAAAAAACGTGTTACATATTTTCGGATGGCACCGGGTTTGGATTTAAGTTAATTTGAACCTATTGCTTACCCTATTTGGGTCAAACTCCTTGCTCTCACACTTCAGTTTTGGGAAAAATAAGTGCTTACAGGGGGTTGCTACGGCTTTGGGAGACCTTATTTCAATAGATCCCAATAATATTATTCATTTTAGAATGCTCGCTTCTAGATTATGTGTAAATGTGAACTGGGTAAGTCTTTATCATCTTCCATTTGTCGATGTAATATTTGGGATATAGAAAACATGTTTTAGAATATGAAAAAGCTCCCGTGTTTTATAACAAATATAAGGGGGCAAGTCTCCATGCTCATAGAGTGATCTGCCTCCCCTAGGATGGGTAGACCCCATCCACGCAAGGTAGTGCACAAGGCGCTATCCAAGGAGCCAGAGGGACTCTCAGACCGAGGCAAATGGTTGGCCAGGCATGGGTTGGGGTTGACGACCTCACATGCATTGGCCTCACGTAAGATCTGGGAAGTTGGGTGAGTTTGGCGAGTTAATCACGCAGCAGAAAATGGTGACCTCCCTGAAGTTCTCGGTGGCGCACTAATGTAACTCTTGTGGGTAAGTTAAGCGCGTAGGCGAAAAAATGGGTGACCCCTTAGGAAGTTCTCGATGGCACCCCAATGCAACTCTTGAGGGCTATGGAGTGAGTAAGAGTTGTGCATGGGGAATATGAAAGGACCATGCTGTGAGCCCAAGGATGTCTTAGAATCAAGGTTTAGCTAAGGCGGGTTGGTGAGCAAAGTTGGTTGCACTTAGGAATAGTGCAGGGTGTCTTGGAGTGAAGAACATACCCAATGTACGCGGAGCGAGTTGGGAAACTCATGTGGGCGATGCAGAGGCAGAGCGGGAGTTGGTTTGAAGCATGAAGACCTTGTATGATAGAGGCCTTGCGTTGAGAGTGCAGCGCACGCCTAAAGAGCCAGATGAGCATGGCAGACAATAAGACCAACATGGGGAACTCACAACCCCACCAAGTGGAGTGTGGAACACTTGGTGCACTGGACATTCAGAGGATGGGGTGTTCAGCAGACCTTGGAGATATACTCTACCCTTGCGGAGTATGTCCATGCAGAGATGTGCATCGTGGATCAGCAAAGGACTTCGGTGTTAAGTGACAAAGTGGAATTGTGGAGACCTTTGAGGTGGCAACGTCCTTAGAAGCAGAGTTCATGTGGGAAACAACCAAGAGGCATGATGGAGTGAGACTGGGATCCTGGAGGTCGAAATGGAGGAGAAGTAACTCAGACACGAGTGAGCCAAGTGTGGTGAGCTCCTCAACCTTGCAGAGGTTAAAACAACGTAGATGAGTTGAGTGCTCACATAGATGTATCGGAGGTGCAGCGGAAGCATGGATGTGGAGTGGGTGCAGAAGCAGTGGCTGAGACTCATGAAGTGGACAGAGGATGGTTCACATGGTGATGTGCGACATGGTGGGATGAGTCAAGGACATCATGGATACCGGTGCAGTGTGTGGTGAGTGACAAGGAAGGTAGAAGACTTGAGAATTCAATGCGGTCTCGACACGATGGGTGTCTCGAAGAGTAGGCATGCCGATGTCAGTGGTCATGGCATCGGGGTGAGATCAAAGGTTGGATCGAGCCAAGGAAAGAAGAGTACCTCACCCGCATGTGATCCAATGGAGTATCATTTAACCAAGGCATTTCTCCATCCACAGGATCTACTACTTGAAGTGCCCAACCTAATGTGCGGCTGAGCAGAGTCGTGCATGTTTGCGGGAGTTGGTTGTTGTACGAATCGGATCAGGAGTGGAGTCTTGTGAAGATTGGAAATCAATGGTGTTGGTAATCGGAAGGTGGGATACTAACACAACTGGATCAAGAGGAGCAGTTATGTTCCAAATAAGATGCGATAGTGCGTGTTAGAGGGCAGCGCGTTAGATCAAAGTGATCTAGCAGAGTATCAAGGCTAAGTTGAGCCTCATTGATGTCACAGTGGTATGAATCAAGCCCGTGAACTTTCTCAATGGTAGACCAGAGGGTTGATGAGGAAGGAGTCATGTAGTTGCGACAGTGGTCGGCATGGCATTCGGTGATAAGGGTATTTTAGACCCATGCAGGTGTCAAGAGTTGGCGCTTGTGTAATGCAAGTAAGCCAGTGCAGGTTGCTAGAGACTTCGTGGGAGAAGAAGGCCAGTGTTGAACAGATCTCAAGATGTAGAGGAGGTGACAGGAATGCATACAGTGTGGGTGGGTAAAGTCACTGAGGTGGGCAGTTCATGTGGAGGCTGGTGCGAACTTAGTCCTAGCAGCTTTTGGGTGAAGTGATAACACTTCTGAGTTCAGTGTAGAGGCGAGTAACTCAAAAACTTGGTAGTTGTCAAGCAAGCACTAAGTAGCGATGATTCTCCGAGAAGTTGTTGACAGAACTTGTACATTGTGGATGGCTGAAATGCAGTGTTTGTGATGTGATATCATGTTGATACTCGAACCATGAAGTGGGAGTTGGTTGTTGGATGAATTGGATCAGGAGTTGAGTCTTGTGAAGATTGGCAATCAACGGTGTTGGTGATTAGAAGGTGGGACACCAACACAACTGGATCAAGAGGAGCAGTTATGTTCCATGTAAGAAGAATACTTGAGTGCGTGCTAGAGGGCAACGCCGATCGGTCGAGTGATCCAGTGGAGTATCAGGGCTAAGTCGAGCCTTATTGATGTCATAGTGGTGTGAATGAAACCGTGAACTTTCTCAGTGGTAAACCAGAGGGTTGATGAGGAAGGAGTCATGTAGTTGCGACAGTGGTCGGCATGGTGTTCGGTGATAAGGGTATTTTATAACCATGCAGGTGTCAAGATTTGGCACTTGTGCAATGTAAGTAAGCCAATGCAGGTTGCTAGATACTTTGTGGGAGAAGAAGGCCAGTGTTGAACAGATCTCAGATGTAGAGGAGGTGAAAAGAATGCATACAGTGTGGGCTGGGTAAAGTCACTGAGGTGGGCAGTTCATGTGGAGGCTGGTGCAAAACTTACTCCTAGCAGTTTTGGGTGAAGGGATAACACTTGGTAGAGTTCAGGTGTAGAGGCAGAGTAACTCGAAAACTTGATAGGTGTGAAAGCACTGAGTAGCGCGATGACTCCCCAGAAGTTGTTGACAATACTTGTACATTGTGAACGACTAAAATATAGTGTATGTGATGTGATATCAAGTTGATACTCGAGCCATGAAGTGGAAAAAGTGGCTCTCCCTTGGCAGAATCGGTGTGGAGATTGTGCAAAACCTCAGAATTTCAGGTTGGCAACAGTGGCAGTGGCTACATTTTCAGAGTAAAGAAAGCGTTGCATTTTCGGAAGTGCTGTAGTTGGTTGAAAGCGGTGGTGAGTAGATCACCAAAGGTTGCGGTGAGAAGAGGTATTCCTAGTGAAGAGTTTGCCGGAAGGTCAGCATCGAGAGACACGGTGGTGGTATGGTGTTGGTAGAAGTCTTTGAACAAGGCAGCATTATGGTGAAGTAGGCCCCAGATCAGGTGGAGAATTTCATGTGTTGCGTGGGGAAGCATGGTGTGACCAGTTTCAGCAGCAGTGAAACCTTGGAGTAGTTCTTCAATCAGCATGGAGGTTGGTGGTTCTCCTGTTATGCAGTGATTATTGTGCAAGAAGGGCTCAAAGCTTGACAGGAAGCTTGTACATCATGCAGAATTCCTAAGAGGTTGTGGGAATTATAGAAGGGGTATCCCATCAGACATTGTGTTGGATGTTTGGTGAAGTGTATTTTCAGTGGAAGGGAGCTACAATGACAGAAGTGTTGAGTGATTTAGCACTTTTTGTCCCGAGCACAGGGAGTTAGCACAACGAGATGTTGAAGAGACTGAGTTGTGTTATGTCAGCAAGGACCAAAGTGTTCCATGTGTATTTGCATGTGAGTAGTGCATTTACATTTTGTCCAAGTGTTGCGAACACTTGCATCCTTTGCATGAGACTTGTAAAGTCTAGCATCGGCACCGTGGGCGTTGCCACTTTAAGTGGGGGAGAATATAAGGGGGCGCGTCTCCATGCTCATAGAGCAACCGCCTCCCCCAGGATGGGCAGACCCCATCCACGCAGGGTAGTGCACGAGGCACTATCCAGGGAGCCAGAGGGACTCCCGCCGAGGCAAATGGTTGGCCAGGCATGGGTTGGGGTTGACGACCTCACATGCATTGGCCTACAAAAGATCTGGGTGAGTTGGGTGAGTTAAGTGCGTAGGTAGAAAATGGGTGACCTCCCGAGAAGTTCCCAGTGGCGCACCAATGTAACTCTTGTGGGTGAGTTAAGCGCGTAGGCAAAAAATGGGTGACCTCCTGGGAAGTTCCCGGTGGCACACCAATGCAACTCTTGAGGGCTATGGAGTGAGTAAGAGTTGTGCATGGGGGATATGAAAGGACCATGTTGTGAGCCCAAGGATGTCTCAGAATCAAGGTTTAGTCGAGGCGGGTTGGTGAGAAAAGTTGGTTGCACTTAGGAACAGTGCAGGGTGTCTTGAATGAAGAACATACCCAATGTACATAGAGCCAATTGGGAAACTCATGTGGGCGATGCAGAGGCAGAGCGAGAGTTGGTTTGAAGAATGAAGACCTTGTACGATAGAGGCCTTGCATTGAGAGTGCAGCGCATGCCTAAAGAGTCAGATGAGCATGGCAGACAATAAGACCAACATGGGGAACTCACAACCCCACCAAGTGGAGTGTGGAACACTTGGTGCACTGGAAATTTAGAGGATGGGGTGTTCAGGAGACCTTGGAGATATACTCTACCCTTGCGAGTATGTCCATGCAGAGATGTGCATCGTGGATCAACAGTGGGACTCCAGTGTTAAGTGACATTGGACTTGGGAAGACCTTTAAGGTGGCAACATCCTTAGAAGCAGAGTTCATGTGGGAAACATCCAAGAGGCGTGACGGAGTGAGACTGGAATCCAGAGGTCAAAACGGAGGAGAAGTAACTCGACGCGTGAGCGAGCCAACTGTGGCAAGCTCTTCAACCTTCGCTGAGGTTAAAACAATGCAGATGAGTTGAGTGCTCACGTAGATGTATCGGAGGCACAGCGGAAGTGTGGATGCGGAGTGGGTGCAGAAGCAGTGGCTGAGACTCATGAAGTGGATAGAGGATGGTTCACATGGTGATGCGCGACATGGTGGGCTGAGTCAAGGACATCATGGATATGGTTGCAGTGTGGTGAGCTGACAACTAAGGCAGAAGACTTGAGAAGTCAATGCGGTCTAGATGCAGACAGTGTCTCAAAGAGTAGGCAAGCCGATGTCAGTGGCCATGGCATCGGGGCAAGATCAGAGGTTGGATCGAGCCGAGGGAAGAAGAGTACCTCACCCGCATGTGATGTGGTCTCAAAGATAATGAGCTAGTAGTGCTCCCCACAGGATCTTTGGTGTTATGGACTTGGGTGATAGAGCAGTTAGCAGGTCGGGGTGAGTAGAGGCTCACACCCGGGAAGGACTCAGAGGAGGACTTCCCCGTCGGTGCACGCATAGGTGACCGGTGTGGAAACTCAGGTAGACTCATGGATGGATGACAGAAAGGGGCATGTGATGTTCCTCAGTGGCCTTGTGTAGAACAGTTGGGTGTTTGACAGTGAGCCGGCTAGCGGCCTAGAGCTGGGTCAGTGATGAGTCATGGAGGCATGAGTTGTGCATTCCCTCAAGTGGACTATAAAGGCATATTAAGAGCTCACCGAATCACAGTATCGGCAGCCATGGTATTCGATGAGTGGTCTTCTAGAGCACTCTAAACATCCAAAGTGTGATTGTTGGAAGGGTTCACTTGTGCATAAGTTGGAGATGCTTGGGGAATGGGTGGTGGTAGAAATGGAGAAAAGGCGTTCTCCTAAACTACCTGAGTAATTTATCCTCTAAGGTGAGCGAAAAACTAGTGTCTCGGGCCGCACATTGGCTAGTAAAATCTGCATAAAAGCTAGTCCCGTGACACTAAAAGAGAGGTACAAAAAGGAGGATGGGATCGTAGTCAATTGTGTGGCTCTTGGATCTGCACAAATGTTGACAGACTCCATCCAATTAGAAAATACATGGGTGTGTAAAAACTAGATTGTTAAGGAATAACTTGTGGTGGTTATAACTATCAACAATGGTGGGACACAATGATCTTTTGATGGTACAAGACATTCAATGCATTAATTTTATTATTCAACCAATCAATGGATAACCATATCCCATCATAGCGGTCCCGATATGCCATCACAGTCTATATTTTCAACTAAAGGATTAACACCTCTAATGAATCAGGGTTGTCCCTGGTTGGTCATAACTACATTGAAAATATTGGGCCGAATATATTTTGCAAGTTTATTATATTTCAAACCCCACATTAACCCCATTGTAAACCATGAACTATTCTCTGGAGGTAGAAGAAAAATATGAAAATGAGAATGAAAGTGAACTAGCATCAAACAATGTAATCAATAGTATGGACATATCGATTGAAGTTTCAGGATAGATCAACATGGGAACAGGGGAAATGATGCAAGTAGTAGATCCCATACTGGATGGCGAAATGCCTTGGTTAAATGAAAGGAAAGTTCCATCTACTATAAAGGATTAAATTCATATTGAACTTATAGTTGCATTGATCCAATTTCCCAAAATTCGGGAGAAAACGAACTTGGAGATGTTTTTGAATAAAAGTTTTAGATATGGACTGTCAAAAATCGCCTCGAAGGGTGATTTTGAAGTTATTTTACCTATTAAATGATCACCTCACTCCTTTTTGAATCCCTTAAGATTCATGAATTATGGGATGGCGCATATTATAGGCAATATGTTGATTCCACATTTGGAGGTGATGTTATGGAAGGTGTTGATGATGGATCGAACATTCACAATATGATTAAAAAAGATAAACATAATCACTATATTCCACCCCTATGATAGAATCACAAGATGTAGATATAAATGGTATCTTGATATCCTACCATTTTCATTATCTATTTCTCCTATTTTTCATTGCTGGTATGCTCGTGAGTCAAAAGTTTGTGCTACGTTGTGCCACATTTTAGTAATTGATCCATTGCTCTTCCTCTCGTGACAGTTTTTCCATGTTCCATTGCTTAGTCCAGGTGGTTAGACCCCTCTTTGGGCTATTCCCCGTGCCAAAAACCTTTATCCATGATAAAAAATAAATTAATGTTATAAATAGTGTTAACATAATATTTTATACTTAACTATTTATTTTCTAAATGATAAGTACATAATTACAAAACCAACCATATAATATTATTGCAATTTTTTTGTACCTATTATTTATAGTAATTTTCTAAAAATAATATTTATTTTATAAAAATATATAAATTCTTCCGCAAAACATAATTGTTTTACTTTCATAATTTCATTGTCGATGAAGCTATGTCAACACTTAGCATGTTATTACTTGATATACTTTTACCACACTCTATTAAAAATTGACCATGTGAGACACTTGACACCTGAACTATTTGATAAGAATTGTGTGATTTTCTATTTTTGTTATTTACGCGCAACTAAAACTCATTAGTTTTTCGACTTACAACTTGGATGTAACATTCCATGTTATCCTACTCATTTTTCTACAACCTATGTTGAATTGATATTTTCTCTCACATTATATCAAAAATATTCAATTCAACTTAATCAAGAACCAATTATCATCAAATGTATGCCAAATTCCTAGAACTCTTCATTCAAAATCATGTTTGGCTCATGTGTATTCATCTCTCACCTCTCAAGTTTGTGCATTTTGTTTTGTATTTTACATTTATGATCTCCATATAATTTAATGTTTGTACAACATTTTCAGGAGTCTCCAATAATGATCTTTTATTTTGATAGGGTCGATTCAAGATTCACATAAGTCATTAAATTTAGTGATAAACCTTGTTTTAGTGGGATCTTGAATTTAGGTGTGCATGTCAAGGGGAGGAAGACCTTATATCTTTAAGATATATCTTGTTCTCCACTCGAGTTATCTCTTTCGATGGCTAGTATCTTCTTATTATGTCTTTACATTACATTGTATTACATCTCTATGTTTGCGTATAAATGGACTATTACAACTTTGAATCTCAAATAATTTATTTAATCCATTTGTTTGTTTTAATTTGACCACTTCCAGAGATTGTAGGTATTTTTTCGAGATCAATATCAAAATTGGTGTACACAATGATCATAAAATGCAATATCATACTCAATAATTGTGTTTGAAAAAATTTAAACAAGTTCACTATATTCTTATCCTCATATTAATTTTTAATCATTACTACAAATGGTTTTTACTTTTAAACATATTTTTGAGGATTTTATTAATGCATGTTTTTTTGCACGTGTTTTGTGGATTTCAAAATAGTAACATTGTCACCACAAAATATGAATTATAATGGAATAACAAATTTTATATTACAAAGGAAAATGGTATCTATTCCCAGCATTGCCATTATTTTATTAAATAAAATCCATAGATCTGATCATCTCAGATTTTTTTTAAGCTCACATCTTTGCACCCAATAAATAATGCAATGATTGTAGGATTCTCTTTTCCTATGGTCACTATTTTAAAACACCAAGCCTCACTTAAATAATATCTTTCCTTGCTTACTAACCACTCTAAAATCACACACCATTCTATAATATAATTGCATTCATATTCATAAATTGTATCTTCCATCTACCTAAAGAGATATTGGTCAAACAATGTGATTAGGAAACAAGCTTATAAAGATGGGAAATAGAACGAAGATTAAACCTATCGGAAATAAAATAATATAAATGTCCCAATAAGTTACAATATTGAAATTCAAAATCACATTAATAACTATATTTCTATGTTTTTAAAAGATAATTGATAACTTATTATTGTGACAATTAAATTTTATCTTCCACCAACATGCTCAATGTGGTAATGATTATTATATAAAAAAAAGTAATAGAGAAAAAATGTCTAATTGTAGAAATCTTACACAAATAAAAATATCACTATATTCCACCCCTATGATAGATATAAACATTCATAAAATAACATTGTGGGAATGTTATAAACGTGAAAAAATGTGGATAATGTACTATATATATATATATATATATATATATATATATATATATATATATTTCCATGTAGGTGAATTATAAAATATATAAATTGTTGACTATATATATTATAATCAATTGTGTAAATACAAAAATAACATGTCAAAATGTTGATTAAGTAGAATTTGAATGTCACATTTTAATTTTTCTAAATTCTATAACGATTAAATTTTTCTAAATTCCATAATTTTGAAAAATTGTGGAAAAAATATTAATATACTACATGGTGGTTTGTATTAGAGCCTTTGAACAGTTGAACCTCCGGGTTATCTTCGTAAGAGTATTGTGTTCTTTTACATGCAAAATTAATTATTTCAAGTTTTATCGCTATGTTATGGGGATCTTATGGGAATGTACTTAGGTCAATTTGTTGGACATGCATGTGGCTCCTCAAAAACATATTGTCAAGAATACCCAACCTCATGGTATAGTTTAGCACCGTGTGAAAAATCCTATATAGGACACCATCGATGGTTTTTGTTTTGCTTGGAGAAATTTTCTAGGAATTGTGTTATGGGTGTAACTTAAAAACAAAATTGGATAATATTTGGAGATCGGTTAATCATTCTTAAGACTTATATCATCAATTTTTGGACATTTGGTTTTAGTACTTTACAAAACTACATTAGTTTATTTTTACAACACCTTGAAGGATTATTATTTTTCCATTAGCGAGAGAAAATATCATGACATATATCATATTGGATCCATATTATTTATATATAATAAAATGCACACTCAAGATTAGTACCCCTTTAGGAAACTCATGAAAGGATGGGTAGTGATTCAAATGTGGCTATTTTTCATATTTTTATATTTGTAAACTTGAAATTTTGGAACCAAAATTTTATTTGTTTGACTCATTAATAAGGTTTGGGCCATTTATTGTTAATTATGGACTTATTGCAAGATTTTTATATTTTAAATCATATCTTTTGCACGCTCTTTTTGGATTGTTAACTATTGTTATTTTATCAATTTGATCACTTTTTTATTAAGGATAACAAATTTTTTTACAAAGAAAACATACCCCAAAACAATAAGAGAATAAAAACTAGATATAAAAAAAACACAAAAAGATCAAGTCAAAACCTAGATGAACAATGATGTAAAAATACAATGGAAGACAAAATTCCCTATCTAAATAGATAACAAACAACATGTTCACATCAAAAAAATGGTCTACAAAATTAAAATAAAAAAGATCCCACAAAATAATATCTTTACTTAAAGCATTAAAACCACAAGAAACGGTAAAATAACACCTTTCTAGATTATGGATTTTAGTTTATTATGTCCTTTCTTCATCATTTCCACTACCGTCCAATCCTTTTTCCATCATCCTCAAAGATTAGAAGAAAAATTCAAGATTCTTGATGGAAATGTTGCCCTTTACTAGGGGAATCAGGCATAGGAACCATAAAAGATTTAGAATTAACCACTTGGGTAGAAGAGAACAAATATTGTGACACCTTGTATGGGAGGGAATTATCTGAGGGGTTCAAGAGACCTTAACAAGTTATGGATTGGTCATAATTTAATATTTATTTAAAGAATCCTTCCACCACGTAGGTTTTCACATGCATCCGAAATACACACTATAATCCAAGAGATGCCCTATTTGATAACATCGTCAACATCAGTAGGAAAGACCCTCATAGTCGATCCTCTGAACTCAATGTA
This sequence comes from Taxus wallichiana var. yunnanensis, assembly GCA_018340775.1. NCBI lineage: Eukaryota > Viridiplantae > Streptophyta > Pinopsida > Cupressales > Taxaceae > Taxus > Taxus wallichiana. The sequence goes on along the minus strand of CM031239.1, from coordinate 955,057,572 downwards.
TGTCATTATGCATTTGGAAGTTAATTTCTACTTGAAGGGATTAGGAGGTATCAAGATAAACCAAATCCCGACATAAGTCATATGAGTTTGATGAGAAGTTTATAATCAACTTTCATAAATGACCCTAGCGTATCTCTTATATAATGAAGAACTATTTATTTCAAAGTTGTCGAGGAAGTCCCGACAAGACAATCAAGACTGTGTAGGTATCGAAGGAGTCTTTGAAGGGATAAAAATACATATACCATGGCTTGAACATGAGACCATGTTCTTCCCAAACCCAATATTGGTGAAATATTAAATCCTTATCATTATAGTTTTCAAAAACAACAATAAAATAGGATTTAGCACAAGGGTAGAGTTCAATCTCATATCTAGTATAGTTTTGTTAAACAAGGGGTTCATGGTTTGAAGCAAAGGGCATACCAATCAAAGATATTGTTTCATCATTTTCATTTCCACTTCCTTTTTGCTATCGCTGCTCAAAATTTATATATTTTTACGCTTAGGTCAATTTGTTCTTGATATGCGTGGACTAACATTTTTGTCAATATTTGTGATTTTTTCCATTTAGTACATAGATTTCATCTCACTACTGCAATAATTTCCCATGGCCATCACCAAAAAAGGGTCATTGTGAGTTAATTCAACGATTCGAAGTGGTGAGGAGCGGCTAGGAATTTTCCATCACTGGAAGGATATTCCCTATGTTAAATAATTTTTTAATTTTATCAATTTTGATGACTCAAAGCTTCATTATTTTATAGCCCACTTTTTAAACATGTTTTCAAGTATTTGTTATCCAAAATTCACCCCAGTTAATTTTGATAACACCTTGAAGCAATTATATTGATTCCATTAGCGAGAAAAGTCATGTTTCATAGGGTCCATATTATTTATATATAACTCAAATGCACAAGAGAAAGAGAGTAAGTTCCCCTGAGAAAATGCGAAAAAAAGGGTTCAAGAAGATTAATGTGGCTATTTTTCAGAAAATCAAACTTGAAATGGCTAAGTCCCGCTTTTATTTCTGGACATGTGTGACTCATTAATAAGGCGCGAACCGGCCATTTATTGTTAATTAATCAAGACAAATTGCCCAAGCATTTTTATACAATCGGGCCAAAAGTACGCAAGCATCGCGAAAAGCCGATCCGGCCGAAAAACTATTGAAAAAATTGGCTAAGTGTCACTTTTTTTGGGATAAAGATTGAACATACCCCAAATGAGCAATAAGAGAATAAAAATAGATATCTAAAAACACAAAAGATCAACCGTTTGAAAACCTAGAAAAATGAAAGTAGTCAATCCAAAGGAAAATGGGACAAGTGGAACAAAATAACGAACAACCGTTCAATCAAAAATGAGCACAAAATTAAAGAGACATTTGGGACGATCCCACAAGCAGGACAATGGGCTCTACAACCGGATCGGCATTAAATCACCAAAGAAACTAATCAAATGGAACATCCGGGACAAATGGAGGCGAAGATTCGCGAAGGAGCCGAAGCAGCCGAGGACCAATCAGAAGCTGCCACGTGTCACATCATTTCCAAACTACGGCCATAACTTTTTCCTCAGCTCCGATTTTGATAAAATTGACTTTCTCGAACGGAAATGTTGCCCTTTACTACGCCACAAAACCTGGATTTCTTATTTTTAATGAGGGTAGATATATTTAAATTAAGGAAACGTGTTCGGCTCCGATTGGTGAATGTTCTTTCCCGTCGATGACAAGAGACCTTAAAAGCCCAAAGATTGCACTCATAAGGCCATAACTTTTGCATTTCTCAAAGAAATCACGCAAAATTGGTACCGTTGGAATCGTGGTTCCAGCATCCGATGCACACTAAATCAAGAAATTCCCTGGATTTGATAGAAATTGGTCGAGATTTTTAAGAAAACGTGGCCGGATTCAGAAATGTGTTTTATTCCGCAATTAAGAGGCATGGTCATCATTCCTTCTCTCTTTACGCAGAATGGGACAAGATGGGTAGCCTTTGCAAGGGATGTATGCCCATTCCACTCAATTTAATGCCTCTTACAGTGGTTGAAGGACATAAGATTTGAGTTTCCATTTTCCCTTCTCTTCTCCTTCTCATTTTTCTATAAATTGGAGTGTTGGGCTCTTGTAGAAGCGAAGAGTTTTGGGTAACAAAGCTCACAAAATTTCTTTTGAAGCTCCCAGTGTGTTGCAGGCCCTCAGTGGACTCCTTGCATGGTGATCCGTGCCCTTATCTTGTAATAGATTGAACTGGCATATCATGAAGCATAAAATACCATTGTGGATACATATTCCAATATTGTGTTTCCTTACATTCTTCTTATCCCCTTTAATCTTTCTACAAGTATATTGTGTCTATTTATTATGTTCTTGTAGGAATTCATTATCATATGTGTGTGTTTTGAAATATTAGTGAATGCATTTTGCTAGATTGTGGAGAAGGGCATCACCTCTTCTAGTGTGCACTTTGCCTCTCATCATTTCACACATTTCTACTTCCCATCCTCCTTTTCAAAAATGTATATATTTTTAGTGTAGGCTTTCATTTTATGCATTCTAACTCTCTGTCCCTATGAAATATAGATTAGAATACATTAGTTTCATCTCCTACGCATTTTCCCATGGCCATCACCAAAAAAAAGGGTAGTTTAGAGCAAAACCAACTTTCTCGGAGGTCTATCTCAAGTAAGCAAGTCCCACAACTTGAGATAGTACCCATGTTATCCAATCACACTTTGCTTAGAGTGATCAAACTAGAAATCATCAACATCCGGGGTGCCCATTCGGTGATAAAATGTTATCAAGTATTTATGTGATATTTGGTGCCTAATTGTGATTTGCTTCTATTTATTCATATTGTGTGCTCTTTTCGTATGGGGATATGCCCAAGGTGTCATTACTATATTCTTGGGGATGCAAGACTAATTGGTTTTGAGGTAATGAGGTCATGCATATACAACCATGGAGTCACTCATCCTCACTTAATAAAGTAAAATCAGTTCTCATGTGGTGGAGTGACACTAGTGATATTTGGTCCCTTTTTAATGAAGAGAAATACTTGTTTTTAGTGATATTTTTTTTTAGAGATCACTATGACTTCTTTGGTCCTCTTTGCATGAGTGACCCTCATGATGCTCTATTCTCTCTAGTGGATTTGGTATGATTCTATTTAATATGGATCATGGATGGAATTTATATTATATAGTATTGATTAATGGATTAGGTAGCAATTTGTGTGTACCCTTACTTTCTAAGATGATTATTTGCATCATTTAGATAGCTATGGTAATCAATACAAACTTTATGAATTTTTATGAGATAGCTCTTTATTTAATATTTATGTTTTAGTAGATGATAGTTTCCTTTTAAATTATGAGGATCCATAGATAGGCTTACCATATGTGATAAATTCATAATATTAGTACTCTTTGGGAGATCTAGACTGATGTTTTCTACTACAATGTTACCTTTGGAAATTATGGATATAGTTGAGCTCTTTGGAAATGATGCTTAAAAATAATGTTCCTATCATGGTCACAGGACCCATCAATAGAGATAATTTTCTCCTATCTCATTTTTTTTTGAAATATACCACTCTATAAATCCATTTGTAACAATTGTATACCTAGACAGTGTGTGTTTTGGGTAAATTATGTTAATCTACATCCTTGGTAAGGGGTTATTTATTTGTAAGAAAGTGTGAGAAATTTATAATAAACTAATTTTTTTCATCATGGAGTCATAATTAGTATTGAGGTTTTGACAATTATAGATTCGGTCACTACTTATGAATTGATCATATTTTTAGCGTTAGTCCATAGATAATCATCCCTCTCTAGTACTACAAGAAAAAAATTTCTAACTCTTAAAAACAAACCTTTGTCTCCATAATAAAGTTTATACTAATATTTTTCTTTGTGACTAAGGGAATTGTTGGGGATGCATTACTAATACATGAAGCTTTTGCTAAACCCTTTTGTAATCCCGGTAGGTTTTGTTTTTTTAATGGTCATATGCCTAACGTTAGTTACTTTGTACATTACAATTCTATTTACTCTTTAGAAGATAATTTAGAGTGAAATAAAAACCAATTGGTAAGGACTTTATTTAGTAGAGGTAAGTGTTGGTCTTCAAACTTGCACCCATGTCTCGGATCTAGGAGTGCCAAGTGTTTGAGTTCGAATGGAACCTTCTCAAAGTTTTCAGACCTTGCGCATTTGAGGAGGATCATTTGTGATCTCAAACATCTCGGCTCTCCCAGTTCGAGATGCGGGTGCAAGTTTGAATACCAATAGCTTGTGGAACTCCCGATGAGACCAATGATGAAAGCTTAAATTTCATATTGCTAAGTTATGGTGTGTGGAATTAGTACTTCAACCTTTGGAGGCTCATTTCAACACATCTAGTGACTCTCAACATTTCCAAATCTCTATTTTAGCAATCCTGAGTGCCTTGCATGAGAAGAGTGCATACAAGAAGTAGTATAACAGATTAATATAATTTCAAGTACCTCTATATATCTCAGAGAATATTCCATTCCGTAAGGCCCATCTATGAATATATATCTTTAGAGCACCATGTACATTCAAATCCTCCTAAAAATAGATAACCTACGCATCATACCATGGCACATCAACCACCTCCTCCATTGAGGAATTTTGCCAACTTCATAGGAGGCGACCATTGGTGCTGCTAGCCATGTAAAATGGTGCACTCGAAAGTATTCCATACTTTATTAGTGATAATCAAGTCACACCTCAAGAGCGTATCTAGGATGTAGTAAACATGTGTTCACTCTATTTAATCACACATGATGATGTAGAAGTTAGGATACTTGAATCCTCTTTCAAAGATAAAGTGCTTCAATAGTACTTAAGGCTTGAAACTTGGATCTATTATAACTTTGGGATGAGCTAGGAATAACTCTTTACAATTACTTGAAAGATAAGTCGGATCACCTATCTCTAGTGGAGCAACTGACAAAAACAAAAAGGGAACCCAATAAATAGATGACTTATTGTCCATCAAAATAAGCTCGCACTTATTTTTGGTCAATTAACACAATTTTCCCCATTTTGGTCCTTCAATCTGAATTTTTATATATGTTAAGCACTTAAGGACCCTTAAAAGCATTCCCATCGATAGGAAATTTCTTCCCCTTTCCATAAATATAAATATGTCCTTTTGACTCCACGTATTTTGTAAATGGCAGGCCGATGGGCACAGGGAAGACTTTTGCCAAATGGGAAGATTACAGACGGGTGGGGCACGGCGAGAGATATTTTGTCATTTTAATGCTTTTAGCAAAAAGGCATAAGTTATAATTGTGGGATTGCATGGGTGGGGAAGGTTATTTTTGCTAACGTGAATATGCGGGGCTATGGAGGAAATTTTACACAAGTCTAAATGTGGGCCGATGGGTCATGCGGGAAATTTTCAAACTTTTACACTTTTCACAAAATGGCGCAGCTTTTTTTCAAGTGCACGCCTACAAGCCCATGAAGGTTTTTTCCACCAAATGCAAGTCACGAAGTTGTGGAGCCACGGAATCGGGGAATTCTTCTCACCAAATGTAAAGTTGCTTACTTGCGAAGGTTTCGCATGTGCCTCAATAAGTACAACTCTAAAGGTTAAGCCCAAGAGGCCAGTCTCTCCAAAAAGTGGCAGCTTGCCATGTGGTAGAGTCAAAAGAAGAAAGAGTTAGCCATTAAAGAATCTAGAACCAATAGAAGGATCCAAAGGCGTCAAATCGGTCCAAGTTCAAGGTTAATATCTGGAGAGGGTTCCCAAATGTGCACGGAGCTTGCATGTGTCCTGGTTTGAAAAGGGGATAGAACAAGCCATTTAATCGACTAAGTATAAAAGGGTCAGTAGAATCCTCCACGTGCCTCATCGATGTAACTTCAAAAGTGAGACCCAAGGGAAAGTCCCTAAATGAGTGTGAGGCTTCTACATGTCCAAGGTCCAAAAAAGGCACTTGAGTTGGTTGTTTAATTGGTTAAGTATAAAATTACTTGCTAAAAGCCTCCACATTTCTCAATGGTGCACCTTCAAGGGTTGAAGAAAAATTCAGTCCCTAGACAAGTTCCAACTTTCCACGTGTCTCGGGTCCAAAAAGGAAATAGAACTGATCATTGAAAATTTGCAATGCGGCGGAGACAACGTAAGGTGCCACATGACTCATCTGCGTAACTTCAAAAATCAACTCCGAGGGCAATTCCCAAACGAGCACCGAGCCTCCATGTGTCTAGGGTCAAACATATGGCCCCACCAAATATAAGGGACTTAGCTGAAACAAAAAGAAAAAAACATAGGACTGGTAGAAGTAGCCACATGTCTCTTGGCACTCTATCAAGAGGTGAATCCAAAAGTGGTCCCCAAACATGCACCGCAGATCGTGGTGTGTCTCGTCTGCATAAATTCAAAGATAAAATCTAGGGGTAGTATCGAAATGAGTGGGAAGTCTCTACGTGTCTTGGGTCAGGCACAATGTCTCTGCCAACAAGATGGGACTTAGGAAAATGTAAAATAAATAGATCGGGCCGTGGAAGGTGCCACATGTCGATTCGGCTCTACATCACGAGTGATGAGGAGGGGATGAAATCTCAAGGAATGTGAGGCTGCCACTGGTCTTGTAGGAATGGACTCTTTTAGATATTGTGAGCCCATGACCCTGATCTTTAGACAACCATATATATTGATTAGAAGCTCATATTTGAGCGGGAAAGGATGTTTTGGAAAACTCCCAATGCCTGCTACTCACCTGCCACCATTAATGTTTCGGCCCACCATTTTTAAGGCCATCAAGTCTCCCACCTACCACCATGATGAGGAATGGGCCTCCTTCCTTTCCCAAATAAGGAACAACACATGGAGGCATGGGTCTTTTAGTGAAGCCCATCATTAGTAGAGGTGGATTTCAATTATTTCTAGAGTTTTGGAGTAGGTTAATTCAATACATATCTTAGGGTGGTTGAAGCAGATTTGAATTCTTCCCTCTCTCCTTCTCTCTTTCTTCTATATATTGTAAAGGAGGGGCATATTTCAAAAGTTTTGTCATTGTTTCTCTCCTACCCCTTCTCTCTTTCTTCCTTAGGGTAGAATGTAGATACTAAGACTCCTCTCTTGGCATTGTAATGGCATTTTTTTCCTCTTACCGATCGATGATGTACTTGTGAACTCGCAGAGAAATAAAATTTGTTTTGTGATGCATTTTTTCCATCCTTTTTTATTTAATTGTCTTTTCTTGCCTCTAATCATTGCAGCTCAACTGTGCATATCTCGATGTCTATTGCAAGTTATGGGAGTTGTGTTTAATGGGTTGAATTAGTGTTATGTGTGACATTAATCTCTAGTCTCGCATGCATCTTGTCCACCATCTCCTTTTCTCACCTCTCTCCACTTCAAGAAGTTAGATTTGTGATCATCCGCTTGCTTTTTTGGTGTATCACCGCTTAGTTTAGGCTCTATTTTTAGGCATTTCTCTTTGTCCCCGTATCTTTAGAAGGTTAGATTAGGATAAGATAGTTTTCCTACACTAGAGTAGCTTACGGAAGGTAGTCTAGGAAGAAGGAACCAACCTTCTCTAGAGGTCCATCTTAAGTTTGTAAGTCCCGAGCTTGAGAGATGGTCCCATGTTGTGTAATCACACCGAATGTCCTCCTCATAATTGAGGCCATTCGGGGGTCCTTTGATTTTTCTACAACACTTATTTTAACATAATATTTCAAATTACTTGGGAAAAAATACCTCTTTTGGTAAGACCTATAGCCCAACACAAAATTTTCTATTATCTAAAGGCATTGAACAATGATATCTCAATCATGATTCAATCCATGGGAGGTAGGACCTTACCAACTACTTATAGTATTGCAGTAAGGGTAGAAAGTTATCGTATTCGTGGGAAATATAGCTCCGAGGACACTTATGCCCTTTTTCCTAGAAACATCACAAGAGTCTCAACCTTTTGTGGCCGGTATTCCTATTTTTGAACAAGGCATGTAACCAGGTTTCACCTACATCCTACTCCCCATCACAATAAAAATAACATGAAGAAATAAAGGCTCGATAAGAAATTATCAATCAAATTCATTAGAAAAGTAACATTTGCAAGCTTTTAGAGATAATTCTAATCGGTCACATAACCAAACCAATCATCCTTAGCGGAATCAATATGGAAACTAAAGATACGTGAACAACCAATAAAATTATAGGTGGAATGCTATCATGCATCTTCCCTTGCAAGTTGTTCCTCTTGTGCCCTCTCTTCTAGTACCTAGTACAAGTCCGGATCTCATTCCAATTCAAAACAGCTTTAGTGCAAGAGTAAGAATGATGCTTCCTTGTAATATGCCTTACTTTAAATATCATTGTGTTAATGTTCCATGCTTGCAAGCCTACATGATCTAGAATGCTTCAACCTGGGAGCCTTCAACAAGTTCCTCTGAAGAAGAAAACCAAGGAAGACAAGAAGCTCCTCCTAAGAAAATTTTATTTTCTTTAGTGTTGAGGACTTTTGTGTAATCAACCAGGAAGTAGATGATACAAGAAAGACTACACACCCAAGTTGTGGACAACACAAGATATAATAAGATAATGTTGGAGTCAAGCTCATAGGTTACACTTCGACCAACACAAAACAACCCTCAAAATTAGAAAGAAGAAGCTTAGGCATCTAGTAGTAAGAGTGTTATAGTCCGTACACAAGAGGCCTTGTGCAAGGATTTTGAAGTGGCCCATGCCCCTTCTTTGGTAGGTATAGCTTCTACTTTAGCTACAACTCTTTCTTTTGTGCCTAAACAAATAAAAGGGATGTTGTTCCTCAAATGCACAAGTCAGTGGGTCTTCCATTCATCACTCATTGACCGGATGAAGAAGACAAATAAAAATTTAGGAATGTGGGATGCCCTAACTATTCCATCTCAGTGGGACCTATTCTATGAAGCTATGATGCAAATCAAATATATTGATCCACCCATACATGATCCAAGTGTTTCTATCAACATATGCCAAGAAAATGAGAAGCAAGTAAAGTTTTTCAAAACCCCACCTTTCTATATGTTCTTGATCATAGGTGAACATCTAGTCCATAACTCGCATGATAGAATCGGGTTCTAGTACCTCTGTATGCACAAAATGATAGTTGATGTCCTAGGTCTTAGGTATATCCCCTTGTCTAAAGGAGTCCTGCAACTCGATGAACCAATCGACACTACCTTAGGAGTGATTAAGGATCTTGAGTTGACCCTTCGAGCATGTCAAAGTTTAATAATTAGTCAATATGTGTTAATCATTGACTTACCCCCTTTGTTTTCCCTATGTTTGTCAAGATATTTCACTACTCGAGTGGGTGGTTGGTTACCTTCTTATTGGTCTCATATGTTACTCAAGACAAGGTATGATACCCAGTTTAACATAGAAGCTGAGCCTATATTTTTCTAACATATCGAGTCATATGTTCCATCCCCCTCCATTCCAATTTTATAATGCAAGAACAAGCTTCAGTTCTTGAAGAGCATCCTCTTCCACCCTTTCTTCATGACCTAGTACTTGATGAATGGGAAGAGAGGCACCATAAAGTTTATCCATATACTAGAGACTGTGAAGCTTATGAAACTATGCTTGTACTTACTACATTCATGAAGAAGAAACTATGCCACCGCACACGCTCATGAAAGATCAAGTTGAACATGGTTTATGGAAGTTATTTTTTTACGGTTCCAGTAGAAATGGCGCAAGAGTAGGAGTGGGTCTAGTTTCCCCTAGGGGTGAGAAATTATTCTTCATGCATATGTTGTATTTTGTATGCTCTAACAATGTGGCGAATATGAGGAACCGATGCATGGTCTACGACATCGAAAAGAAGAATATTAAGGTGCTAAAAATATTTGGGGATACAGAGTTGATAATCCATCAAAGTTACCAACAAGCAATTAAAAAATAATAAGATTATTAAAGCTTATAAGCACAAAGTTTGGGACCTCCTTGAGATATTTGATGTTCTAAACCCACAGGTGGTGCCACACAAAATGAACAAGGAGGCTGACCAAATGGCCACTCTTACTTCATAGTTCTCTCCTACTGAGGAATTTTTCAATGGAAACACTCAACACATTAAGATGGTGATCGGCCATCCATTATAGACAATAATACAAGTTGTCAAGTGTTTGTGATGACGTGCGAGATCATCCAATTAATCCAAAATGAAGCTGAGTTCTCATCAAGCATGCAAGTTGACTTACATGACCAATATGGTGACCAGGTAATATAGCTGAAGGAAAAAAATTTTACTAAAGGGTTGCTCACCTCAAAACAAATGTTTAGCTCGATGATGAGTTCTAGGGTGAAGAAAAATGTAGGCACGTTGTGCACTAATATTGCTTTCAATCACTATTGTGTGTAGAAAGGAGTTATTGCTCAAAGAAGGCTTGCACTCATGATGAAAATTAGGCCTTCTTCTCTATTTTTCAAAAATATAGTGATATATTTTCATGGGAGTATGAAGGCCTCAAAGGATTTGATCCAAATTTTGTTCAACACTCCATTATTCTTGATCATTGTATCAAGCCTATTAGAGAGAAGCAAAGTGACAAGTCAATCCAAAGATAGAGCCCCATTAGGAAGGAATTATCGAAACTCATTGAGAAAAAAATCATTTTTCATGTCAAGTACTCTACCTGGGTTGAGAATTTATTTCCAGTGTGCAAGAAGAACAATGAAATTAGACTTAGTGTTGATTTAGAGATTTAAATAAGGCATCTATAAAGGATCATTATTCTTTTCCTTCAATGGAGAAGATTCTATAGACCGTGGCTGATGAGCAAATATTTTCAATGTTATATGGATATTCAAGCTTCAATCCGATCTTGGTCAAGGAAGAGGATCAATTCAAAATTACATTTACAACCAAACAGGGAACATATGCATGTCAAAAATTCACTTTGGTCTATCAAACTTAGGTGCAACTTCCTAGCGTGCCATGGAAATCGCCTTCAAAGTTCACATTAATGAGTTCATGTTAGTTTACCTTGTTGACATAATAGTCCTATCAAAGCAGAGCAAGGATCATATGGCACACCAAGAAATTATTTGAGAGATGTATACAAAGACAGGGTATTTCATAAACCTAGGAAGTGCAATTTTGTGGTCACATAGGGAAAACTCTTAGGCCATGTGGTTTCAAAAGATGACATCACAATTGATCCTTAGCATATTTCTGCCATCCTACCTCTTTCACCGCCAAAGATACAAGAAAGCCTTGTAGTCCTTCCTTAGCAAGATCAACTTCGTTAGGCACTCTATTCCTAATTTTGTAGGTCTCGTAAGGCTAATCACCATGATGTTGAAGAAGGATATGACTATGATATGGAAAGTAGAAGGAAGAGAGAGATTCAGAAAAATCAAGTAGGAAATTACTTGTGCATCAACACTCATCAACCAGGATTATTCCAAGGATTTCATCCTTTATGCTTATGGTGGTGATACTATTGTTGTTATTGTCCTAATATAAGAAAATGAACAAGGGTTGGAATAACCAATGGATTTCTTTAGCTAGACAATCGAAGGATTATGAATTAAGATATAATAATGTAGAGAAGAAGGTCTTCTTCATTATGTGCATGCTCAAGAAATTCAAAAGTATGCTTGCAAAAATCATATTAAGGTGTTATTCTCCCACTCTTCCATTGGAGACTTCATCATGGGAGAAGAGATTATTTAAAATAAAACATGCTAAGTGACCAAAATCATGCAATATGATGTAACCGTAAAATCCACAAAACTTGTAAGAGGTAGCGCGCTTTGCAGAAAATTGTTGAGGATGCACAAAATGAGTCTAAGACTTCATTATTTAGGGATGAAGGTATTCTTTGGGAAGAGCTTGAGGAGAATATAGATCTTGGCAAGCACGGATGGATTAAGGACATGGTCACATTCCTTTCAAAGGGCATATACTGTCCTAGTTTGAATAAGGCACAAAGAAGACATCTAAGGTTACACTTTATCCCTTATGTTTTTGTTGATGGAATTATCTTCAAGAAAAATATTGATGGAGGTGTTGTTGAGGAGTATCAATGGTGTGCAGACTGAAAATGTGTTAGCAAAATTTCACGTTGGATTCTCTCGTGGACACTTTTTTCAAAATTACAGCAATGAAGATCATAATGGCAGGAATCTTTTAGCCTTCCCTATTTACAAATGCACACAAGTGGGTCACAAAATGCAAGGAATGCACTTTCATTATAGGAAAGAAATTTTTGTAGTGCTTTCCATTTGACAAATCCAAGCGGATCAGCCTTTTGTACAATGGGGTCTTGAATTCATAGGTATCATCAATCTTCCTACGAGCACTAGACACAAGTGGGTGTTGACTACTACTAACTATTTCACCGATAGACAAGAGTGTGCGCCAAAGAATCAACCGAGTCAGTCATCCTTGATTTTCTCGAAGGTATAGGCAAAAGGTTTGGATTCCCTCAAACCATTATTTCGACAATACAAAATCCTTCATTGGTATCAAAATCACCGATTGGGCACTAAATCGGAGCATCTACCTCAAGAATTATTCCAACTATTACTCTCAAGGAAATGGTTTGGAAGATTAAAATAAAAATAACCTTACCGAATAGTGAAGTGAAAAATGAACATTAGCCAAATACATTGGCATACAAAGGTCTCACGCATGCTCTGGGTAGATAAAATAATAGTTAAAAAGGCAATAGGAACTTTGCCTTATAATATTGTCTATTGAAATTAGGCTACCCTTTCTTTGACAATAGTGTTAAACTCATCAAGCTTGCCCAACAGTTGGAATTTGAAGGTGCTAACCAGAGAGACTTTCGAATGATAGAGCTAGTTAATATTGAAGAATTAAGAAACTCTTCCATGATCAAGCTGGAACAACATAAAAAAGAAATAAATAAATCAGCGAGTGATATGTGGAAAAAATGAAAATCTTTTTACATAGTTGTGCATTCTTTCACCAATTTGTGCATGCCACGTGTCTTGTGTCTATAGAAGACTCTGAAATATTCTAATGGCCATATCCTTTTCTATAGAGCTATGATCAGGTGTGCACCTAGAATTTTCAAAAATCTACTAACATCAGCAAGAATGCTAGACATTCAAATTAAAATTTTGGTAGACCCTGGTAGATGAGGAATTGGAAAATGTCTTTCCGAGCATGACATGAAGTAGATCTCGATTGCTTTAACTACCCGATTTTATATGATCTACCCTCCTTCCTTCTCTAACACACCAAATATACCTTGGGAAGTGCATTCGATAGATTCTTAGGTGGATTTGGAGGCATTGAATGCTTCTTATTGGTGGTTGTATTTCAAATTTGGGTATTCCATCCTTCTCTTAGCCTTACACATGATTCATCTATAAATGTAAGAGTTTGGATCATTATTAATATTGGATATTTTGAATCATCATGCGTTTTCTAAGGACTTCATATTTGTTTCATTCTAAGTTACTGACTCTATATATGGCTCATTCATGTCGATATCATCCTCTTTCTTCATTGTAATAGCTCTTTACATTTCTAGAACTAATAGAAGCATCGTTTTGTGACTATTCATTTTCCTAATGTATTTTCATTCCTTCTTCTTTCCTTTTATTTTGGATTACATGTTTTTGTGCCATTTCACATACGTTACAATTCCTTATTTAGTTGTGTTCCATGAGAATAATTTAGTGAACATGTTTTCAGCTGTGCTACTTGTGGCTAGCCTCATTTCATGCATCGCCCTTTTATTTCTTCTCATAATAGATAGCATTCAACCCTCTCATTCTAGTGCTATCACCTTTTAGTGTAGTTCATTTTCATGTTATCCTCCTATCCCCAGGTCCCTTGAATTTATTAGCTTAGTTTCCCCTTTCAACACAATGTGTGTAAAGAGCAGAGAGAAATTGATAAAGGAACCGACCTTCTTTGGATATCCATCTCAAGTGCACAAGGTCCCAAAACTTCGAGAGAATTCCATTATTATCTCAAATAACTCAACTCTTCCGATCCAAGATGTGGGTGCAAGTTTGAAGACCAGCAGAAAGTTTCAAAACTTAATGATTTAAATGTAAACATTATGAAAATGGTTCCTTACCCTAACCTTTTTACTTAAAAGGAGAAATATTAACTACGTTAAACTAACTAAGTATTATCTCAATTCTCTCGTGTTTCTCTCTTTAGAAGTAAAATTCTTATGCATTTCTCTCATGGCGTAAATATTTATACCAAAATTGGCTTTGGTACATGGTGGCATGAATTTATGTGATGATATGAATAAAAACATAACAACTTAAAATTACATAAGTTAAAATTTATAAGAATACTTATAATTTACAACTATGGTAAAATTTGGGAATAATTTAAGCATTCACGATCATGTAAAATAAATAAATAAAAATATCATTGGAAGAAAACTATTGAACATACCCTTAAAATATGAAAAAGACATGATCAAAATGATATGACAAATTAAATTGTATACTTTTCATCACTCGGTGAACTTTATAGCTGTGTTCCATTGTAGATTTTGTTGTAATATTGATTAGTACATTTCTATGATTTATTTTGATATGAAAAAAATTATAAACATATAAAAATGTGTATAATCCAAGACAAATGTCGACTACATTTAGAGATTCCATTAATTGTTATAGGTTTCATGAATTATTTATAAATATTTTAGAACCTTGATATATTTAAAAAATTCATAAACATATTAGTTGACCTTAATTTTTACCATGCAAAAAGTGGGATATATTTAATCACTCTACCTACTAAGAATGATGGAATCCTTAAAAGATAGTATTGCATATAGCATTATAATACACTTTTTGAATTGGTTATGTGATTTACCTTGAATAACTCATTCTTTCCATCATAACAATATTATTTTATAGCTCTTGATGGGCTTATAACTTATGAACTCTTTTCGGAGAAAAATATCATATGACTAATAGTACAGGATGTATATTCCCCTTGGACTTAGTGATTCATTGGTGACCTAGTCTAATAAACAAGTCAAATAAGATAGGTTAAGGATACTGAGAAATATTGGAATCTTGCATTTTCATTTGAAGGAAATGAATTGTTGTTTATCTTAATCTCCTTGGGAAGTATGAAATGGAAATATATTTGTGTGGTCACATAATAAATATGTTGGAGATTTTACCTAGTAACCTTGCTAAGCCTTGAACCTCTTGAGACATCTAATCCACTTTTCTCATTTGAGTTTGTTTATGGGATAAAATGTTTATACTTGTGACCATTTTAAAACTTAAAATGAGTCATGTTGTGTTAAAAATATTTAATGCTATTATTAGTAGATGTTGGTGGTGAGTTTTGGGATACGGTATTATGGGTGTAAGATTTACTTACGATAGGAATTTGATTTAATTTGGACAAAAATATATTGAGCAATCACACGTGGTTTCTAAACACAAATTTTTGGACATGATACATAATTTAGTAAAGTAAAGATGAAGCTAAGAAACCCCTTATAAAATAGTTGTAAAATGTTTCAATAAGTGATAGTGGCCTTGTTGGGGTGTAGAATGTGGGAAAATTTGATTACAATGGTGGAAATTTCGACAAATTTATGAACTATAACAAACTAAACATTTCTTTGTTGGTTTTCTTACGCAAATTTTGAACCTGGATTATGATATCTTAGAAAATGGTTCAAGTTATGGAACAAATAAGCTAAAATAAAAAATAAACCCTAACTTTATGGTTGGATGTATATATTACACATACAACCTATTAGAATTTTTTTTTGTGAATGTAAAAGTATTTTCTAAATTAATTCATCACTATTATAATATGTATGTTATTATATGAACCTTCATCTTTAACCCTTTAATGAATAGTGTGAATGTTAAAACATATTTAAAGAGTCTTGTGAAATGTTTTCCATAATTTAGAAGTTAAATGTATGCTAGGAAGTGAAACCACCCATAAATTTAGAAAATTGCTCTCTTTTTATGCATTGTTTGTGGCACCTTGAATGGTTTTCATGAGTGTGTTCATGCATATCAAGTTTACATAACATACTAACAATTTTGAGGTAAAAATTTGGTTCTCTTGATTCATCTCACATTTGTTCCTTAAAGTGACCTATATGGTAAACATTCACTTGCATGGAAAATTTAGGGGTTTTAAATGATGATGTTAATAAATTTCCTTGAACTCAAACTTTTCTTTAACTAATTTTCTCATGATGATTACTACACCTATAACATGACAAGGTTAGATTCTGGGGGACATGTTTGTTATGACTAAAAACTACATGGTACGATGTAATTACATTAAGAGGTCATATCTCTACCTCTTCAATTGACTTCTAGGAGGAAGTAATTCTCGGGAGGGGGATGCGGTGCCCCTATCATTCTTGCTCCGTAGAAATCAATTTTGTGATGATTCATTTTTGAGAAAGTGAAGATAATACTATTATTCGTTATTTGATTAAATTATAGTGACTTGGTGGTATCCCTTATTGTCACCTTTCCCTTGATATGAAGATATATGAAGATCACAAAGATTACTTACCACCCTTACTATCACCATTTAGTTTTGATTTAGTTTGGTAGATATTGGTGATGTAAGATTACTCGAATTATATTTGGACAATACTTATATTGGTTAATTTATCAAATATATGTATATTAACTTGTCATCTCTATTTTAAATATGCTAACCCTGACTTTCCAATTAGTGTGTGAAGCACACATTACTAGTATTTTCATCATTATTGTTGTTGTTGTGATGAATGTTAATGAGATAATGAAGATCAAAAATATTGGTATTGTAAGGGATTTATCACAATAAAAACAAAAAAATTCACACTAAAATGATTTACAACACCTATTTTTCAGCATAGTAGATAGTTCAAGAAAAACTTAACAATTAGGGAATAAAATTCACAAGAACATATATCTTAATACATACCATTGCAAAAATATAGAGATGCACAATCTGGTTTTTCATAAATGGGTAAAATCAAGAAAAAAAAAAAAAAACTCCAAAGACTGTTAAATCCAAAATTTCTTCTTTGTCATGAGTCTTTTAGTCTTGGTACCGAAAAATATGCACCATCTAAATCTTATTTGGAGGGGAAAAATAGAAGAGTGGGATCAAGTGAAGGTAAAAATCATGTTGTAGTGATAAATCTTGGCACTCCGTTAGAAGCAAACAAGTATATCTCACACAATATATCCTTGTTTGAACATGGAATAATAATTTACTTATATCAATAAAAATGTCCAATGTTGGATTTCCTATAGAATTTTATTTTTGTTTTACAAGACTTTGAAGATAGTTTTGTCTCACTACTTTAAATTTTTATCTTCATTAACTTTTGCATTACATGATAACTATCCATGCCATTTTTTACAATGAAGTTATATCCGCATACCTTCATTAACTATGGTTCTCTAGATTTGTGAAATTCTTCTTGCTTGTTCTAATTATTTTATTTTGAAAGAAAACTAAAAATCTAAAAAAAAATATAGATCATCATATGCATTTGTATCTATATCGATATATGCCTATACCCATAATTTGAATGGATTGTTGATATATCCTTCTATATTTTTATCTTTGATAAAAATGAAGAACTCTTGCAGCTTGAGTATTTGAAGGACTTATATTTGAAAGATTTATTTCTTTATGAAGGTTGGTGAAAAATCTTTAAGACTGTCTCCGATTATCCTTGCTGATTTTTCTAGAAATCATACCTATAGCTTCCAGCTACCTTATGAATTTATGTTTCTCCTTTGTTCTATAATTTTAAATTAACAAGGGTGTTGTAACTATACTTTTAAATTTTAATACATCTCATGTACGTGCACATGAAAACTAGTTAGAAAAAGAGTGAAGGCCATAGTTCTTCCTTTCATTATACTATTGATTTTTTATCGTGATGTGATTCTTAATGATGACATTATTCTCTCTTTTCTTGATTTACTTTTTAGTTTTCAATTACATTTTCAAGAAATTCTATTTGTCTGAAACTGTGAATACAAGAGAACCGAATAATCCCGATCTCTAGCAGTTTATCCTTCCTTTTGAGATACCTACCGAGGACACAAAATGAGGATGGGAAGAGAAAGTTGAAGCTGATTACATGCATGGAAAATCCATCAAAATTAGACAATGATGGATTTTGTCCTATATCTTATGTTCATAATTTCATATACATGCAGTTTATTTTGTTTGTACTATTCTTCATCATTTATTTCCCACAACTTGTGTGGGACCACTTTGTACCTTTAAATTGTGAAATAAATGAAAACCATTTATTTTGATGAGATGTAAATACTTATTTTTGTATTTATTTTCATTAACATGATGTTAAATGAATTCTTTGCAACTTAAACGCACTAAGAATTTTTGACTTAATCATATATGAAGCTAAAATGAATGAAACTCAATACCTACTTCAATTTCTTTCTAAAATGGACCCTCCCTTTGTTTGCTTTACTATGTCCATCTTCAACCTTTCATGTATTTCTCATCGTCCGTGAGTCTTTCATCAATTCCCGAGGGGATGATGCACTATCATGATGGAGACGATGCATGAAAAGTCATCTTAGGGGAAGATTGGCATTCTCAGTAACAAACACAACAATAGTTGAAAACCTTCTCCCTTTAGTTATACCACTTAAACCAATCCCCTTTAATGTGAGAAACAAATATTTGAGTTGACCTATTGCACGAGTGCGAGAAATTTCATCATTTTTGTGATTCTTCAGATTGGTTGCCTCCTAATTAAAAATACAAAATGTCGTAAATTCATCCATTGGGCATGGATTCAAAGACCCAAACCAATTCTTTTCCATTATAATGAAATTTATACCTTTTAGGAATAAACTAAAACAGAACATATATGGAATACCATATCCCATGCATGAAATGCAATTATTGAATTGAAAAAAATAAACAAGTGTGTGAAAGCACTTTATTGAAATGAAAATCCTACCTAACCTACTCTAGCTTGATGCAAATGAATCTAAACAAAACTTGACATAGGCTACAATAATTGGTTTCCCTTTCTCAAAAATTGAGGACATGAGTTCAAATTCAGAAATAGGTAAAATGATGAATCTTGAAGCAATAAATGCACCTTTAATTTGTTCAAAAGATCATTCCAAAAGCTGAAAAACACCTCTATCTAATATTTGAGTTGTTTTGAGAGGTTTTGGCATTGATTCTTGAGAACATAATACTCTTCCTAATAATTGTAGATTCACCTCACATATGAGATACCCACAACCCATGAGGTGTCTCGATTGTATACATAAATAAGTGAATGAAAAGAAAACATACACAAATATGTCACCGCTTAAAATGAGTGCACTTCATCTAGATGAAAAAAATTTGCATGCCCTGTGGGATCAAGATAAATATTGATGAGTTTATAAAATTGAAGATTCAAATAAGAACTAATCTTCTAACTTTGTAAAGCTGATTTCAGACCAATACAACATTTTTCAAGCCTAAAGCAACATCAAGTCTTGCAGCTAAAACCTTTTTAGGTATTTAGAAAAAATAGTTTTGATTTTTTTTTTTGTTTCAAACAACCTATTTTTATTTGCAGTGGACTTGTTTTTTCCATTTCTACATATTTTGTAAGGTCATTCAATCACGCCATTAATTTCTCATTGGAATTATTTTATCCAAGGTCTATATCCAATAGATCCACAAAATGTTTTACACATTTTTCCCATTTAATTAGTACCTCGAACCCTATCAAAATTAATATCCGTATAACCCTAACCTTGCTAATCCATATGATTATCAATATTATAATCATTATGTTTTTCGAGACCAAGGTTATGTAGAAGATTATGTTGATTATACACAAGAGGAGGATCTTGAAATCAAGTTTAATAAATTGAAGTAGACATTTTTAAATATCAAGGAACAGTTCAAAAGTTGCGAAGCATTAGAGAATGATATGCATCATTTTGAGGAACATTGTTAACGGGATGTTCCCACTTCCTTTCACTATCATAATCCAATGTCCACTTACCTTCCCCAGTCATTGTCTAAGCCTCGAATATCAATTTCTAAGTTTTCTTTTCACTTTATCCCCAAACACCACTTCGTCACATGCAGATTTTGAAGCCCATTCCTTTTCTCAAATATTGTAAAAATAAATCGAGAACAAGCCCACCCCTCCTTATTCATTCATAAGTTCAATACATGAAGGTTAAGATCTTAAAAATAGTAAGGAAGGGTAGACCATTCAAAACAAAGGCTAGATTTCATGCAGAAATTGCAGCAATGGGTCTCAAAATTTCAGTTTGATAATGTCCCACAATTGGAGAAAGAACCTATACAAGCAGAGGAGTTTAAATTTTTAGAGTAGCTGCGGTATGATGATCAACAATCTATGAGTTCTAAGTGTAATGTGCATATCAGCACTATACTCAAAGAAGTTGTTGATCCATCGAGATCTTGCAAATTCAAAAATGAGGAAGAATCGGCCTTCAAATGAAGAGGAGTGTAAGGAAGTTGAGATCCAAAGAAAGTGTGCTAGATAGCTTGACATTGAAGAAGTTTTTTTCTTATCGATATGGAAGATTGCATTATAGAGGAACAACCATAAAACTCACTAGTTTAATAGTTTTACCATTTTTTTCCAAAAAAAAGAGGTCAGTAGTTAATAAGATGTTGCTTTTATCTAAAAAGGAGCAAGAAAATCCATTACTTGAAGATCCTTTCTTTCCACTTTTCAAAAATTATTTTTGGAGGAGAATATGTAAGAACAAATTTCTACCTAGATTAGACTACATGAAGAAGAAAGAGATGAATTTGATCTTACAGGACACATCTGGATTTGAATAAGGGACAAGAGTTTGACATTATTGCTGAAAAATCAATCGTCATAGATATCATATAATAACTTGAAGAGGCTGATAAGGTACAATTGTTACATTATGCAAAAAAAACTTCACATCAGTTTTAGAACGTGATTAGAGATGGAGATAAAATCATTTTAAAATACTAGATTAAAAAAATAGCTTACCAAATGTTAAAAGGCCATGTCCTATAAAATACCTTGTTGTTTTGGGGCCAATTCATATAGTACCGAGAATTCATGGTCGTTTTAGAGCACAAGGAAGAGTATTATGTTCACTAAATCTATCCTCGAAGCCTTATATAATATGTTACGTATCTAGTTGAGACATTATTCATGTTTTAGACTAGTATTTGGAGAAAATCAAATGCACATGTCTCGTTATAAGTTTTTTCATGTTATGTATTTTTCAAACTAAGCTCCTGGCCTCTTTTTTTTTCGAAAGGTAAGGTACTTTTAACAACCTATGTCAAGTTTCATTTAGCTTCATTTACAGCTAGTTATAGTAGGGTAGCTAGGATTTTTCTTTCAACAAATTGATTTTTCACACTTGTAATTGTTTTCCAATTCTATAAGTGCATTGCATGCATAGGATTTGGTTTTCTTGATCATTCTCGTTTTGCTTGTTTTCGAAAGGTTGAATTTTTCAATATAAAAGGCAAGAATTGGTTTTTCCTTTAAATCTATACCCAATGAATGAGGATAAGACATTGGCCATTTAAGCTAGTAGGAATTTAATCTGCAGAATCACCATAAATGTTGACTTTTCTCTTGCACTTTTTTTCATAAGAGGGAAACTAGAAACATTGTTTCTCATATTGAAGGGGGTTGGTTTAAGTTGTCTTATTAAAGGGATAAGGGTTTGAACTGTTGTTGTGTTTGTTTCAAAATTTCAATCTTCCTCCTAAGATGTCTTTCCATGCATCGGACCCTCGAAATCGATGAAAGACCTAACACGAGATGGGAAAGACATGAAAGGCTAAAGATGGACATCCCAAAGTGAACAAAGGTATATTCTATTTTAGAAGGAAATTGAAGTAGGTTGTTAATTTCATTCATTTTAGTTTCAGATTTAATCAAGGTACTTTTGATTCATTAATTATGATTAAGTGAAAATTTCTTAGTGTGTTGAGTTGCAAAGAATTCATTTAACATCATGTTAATGAAAAAGAAATGCAAAAAGAAATATTTACAGCTCATCACAATAATTTATTTTCATTTATTTCACAATTAAAAGGTACAATGGACTTGCACAAACCGTGGGAAGTAACTCTAAAATTTATGGTACATAGAAATGAATGTGCATGTATGTGAAATTATGAATAAGAGAGAAGGGAAAATTGATAATTTCCTATTTCAGATGGATTTTCCCGTAGTTCTTGGCTTCCTGATTTCTCATCCCACCCCCTTTTTATCATCTGAAGGTACCTCAAGAATAATAACAATTATTAGAGCTCCGTATTTTCCATCCTCTTGTATTCACAATTTCAAACAAATAAACATTATTAAAAATGTATTTGAAATATGAAATTACGGAAGGAAATACAAGATCAGAACATCATCATTAACAGTCATATCACAAGAAGAGATCAACAATAAAATGAAAAGAAAATCTTATGGCTATCAATTTTTTTGTAACTGTTGGCATAGATTACCTAGAAAATAATCATATATTAGTAGGATTCTTTGTTTGAGACGTATCTCATTATTCTCTGTCCATTTATAACCTCTCCTTTCATTTTGGGGAATATTGTTATTTCTCTTCCCTATATAATTGTATGTGCTTCTGTATAATAAAATAAGAGAGATATCTCTATTTCTTCTCCACTTCTCGCTCCTCTCAATCCAAACAACAAAGCGAAAACGTCAGATCAATTTCATCCTCTGTGTGGAGTTTGGTGCAGAAATTCTTTTTTTTTTTTTTGGTGAATGAGGCAAGGCGTCCAAAGAAAATTTTGACTTTCAGCGACCTGCACTTTAATCACATCCACTTGCATTGTTTGGAAATTGATCCATTCATCGTCTTAGAAAAGCCTGACAGTGTGAATTGGCGCCAAACACTACAATTTGCCTTTTTCACTTTTCGGCGTGAGGAGAAATAATTTTTAAAAAGGGAATTTCATTTTTGCATACTGCGTGGAAGAAGCTGCACCACCACCAGCTAAGGAGAAGCGATTTTTTTTTAAATGTTACCTGTTCAATTTGGTATGTAATTTGCTACTACGTGGAAGAGAATGGGTGATGTATTGCAAACTTGAAGGTGTTTTTGGACCTGTCAAACTTCTAGTGACCTGCATGTATTTCAACGACTTTTTGTTTTTAATTCTATTAATTTCCAAAAAGTGTTCTTCTTGCATGCTACGTGGAGGAGAATTGTAGAGGAAATCATCCAAACCTGCAGAGGACAAGTTGCTGCCAATAAGTCATCCAGTTAACTGCCAACGTGGAGAATATTATTTTCTTTAGCTTTATGTGACCTTCTGCTACA
Organism: Taxus wallichiana var. yunnanensis; assembly: GCA_018340775.1. Classification (NCBI taxonomy): domain Eukaryota; kingdom Viridiplantae; phylum Streptophyta; class Pinopsida; order Cupressales; family Taxaceae; genus Taxus; species Taxus wallichiana. The sequence continues at coordinate 955,034,210 of CM031239.1, read as the reverse complement.
TGGAGAATATTATTTGTCTTTGGCTATATCTAAACTTGGACAGTGATTAATCTCTCCTAGGTGGACATTTGGTGCGATCCCTGCAATCTCTGACATTATTGATAGGATATGCATAGCGAAGAGACATGGTCGAAAACAAATGTTTTCTAAATAATTAAAAAAAGCGGCATTATTTCCCAGAGGAGTGTTTCACTTACCAACATCAAATGTCAACCGTGAATGAAGTAATCGGGAGTGCTGAAAGCCGTAATGACACGCATGCCGTAGAACTCCATCCAGAATCTCAAGAAAGCTTCGGGTTCTATTTTTCACTTCTTAACAAGATTCGTAACACCGACAACCTTGTATTCGATGAAATGGTTCGAAGAGGACTTCTGGAATATTTTATTTTCAACATCATCTGCCAAGCGAAGAGAGTTCGAAAAGAGCTAGAAGCATGTTATGAAATAGACCATGAAAATGAAGAATAACGCCCTAAGAAGATTCATCATATCTCAGCATGAGAATATCAAGAACATCTCAGAGGATGACTCTCTCAAAAGTGATTGAAGACTTGTAATAATTCTCTGAAATTAATAAAAGTTTTTTTAACTTTTTTACTGGAATGTCTACACCAAAACTGTTTCTATCCATTTCTCAATTACTTAAAGTAAAAAATTATGTGTCCTAGAAAACAAATATGTGGAGTATCCTTTAGTTTGAGGGATTATGGGGCATTGTCACAGGGTTGGTGATAGTTCCCACTACCCCGATGAAATCATAAAATATGAGATGGTTAGTGCTAAAGCACTGATGTTGATAATGTTGAGTATCACTGGTGATGTACAACCACATGTTTGGGATGTAGAGAAACCATAGGAAGCATGGGACAAGTTAGCAACCATATTTTAGGTGAAGAATCAGAGTAAGATTCTCCATCTTAAGTCAAAAATATACACCCTCGCTATGGGGTCCAATGAGAAATTTGAAGAGTTCTTACGTCGAGTGGTGAGCTACAAACAAAGTTATTAGCTCTCGGTGATAAGATAAAAGACAAAATTCTTGTTCTTATCACCTTGAGGGAAATCTCTTCACAGTTTGGAATGTTAATTACGACACTAAATGTATCTAAATGGAAATTGAATTTCGAAGAACTCATGAACTTATTGCTAAAGGAAGAGGCCATCAATTCAGTACAAGATGAGGCCTAGGACAAATCCTTTTTCTCAAAGGCCCATCATGGCCAAAAGCATCAGAATGGTCCCCTAGTGAAGCAATCATAAGAACATCAGAATCAACAACAACAAACTCAAAATTCCAACATGTGGTGTCAAATTTGCAAAACCAACACTCATAACATTGATCATTCCTAGTACAATGGCCAAAAACAAGGGTCTTCGAGTCAATAAATCCCATCTGGGAATAATGATTTTCAAAAGTGAAAATTGTATCCCCGCCAAAGAAATCGAAGGAACATCTTGCAGCTCAACAAGATGACGAATCGATGAGGAAACACCGAGAAGGATCCAATTATGGTAAAAACCTTGTACTAGTCTCTCATACTTGACATCCCACAAAGAAAGTCTTGTTGATAGAATCAGGTCCAAGTAAGCATATTTTAGGTTACAAGAAGTTGTTTGATACACTCGATAGATCAACCTCGCTAGAGATATAATTATAATAGTAGATGGAAAAGTGTACATTACAAAAGGAATAGGCCATGTCATTATTCCTCTTGGAAAATGTACATTTACAAAGGTAATGTATGTACCTAGTTTAACTACCAACCTCTTTTCAGTTAGTCAACTCTTAAATCATCATCTAAAGGTATAGTCTCTTGTTCAAAATGGCATAAAATCATGTTTGATCTAGAGACAAGGTAGGATTATTTCTAGATATTTTCGAAAAGATAAGTTATTTTCATTAGATATTATTTCATCTTCTATAGTAGCTTTATTTGCCTCAACAGTCAAATCTACTATTCTTTAGCATTAATGATATGGTTACTTGTCTATTGGTTTTTGCATCGGTTGAGCTCAAAATCAATGGTACATGGATTTCCCAAATTGTCCAATTCCTTTCCTATTTTCCCTAGATGTCTTGCCGAAAACAACACGGGGATCCATTTATGGCGAGCACCTTCCATGCCAAGCAACATCCTGAGGTAGTTCATAACGATTTGAATGCGCCTTTCCTACTTCCTTTTTTAGGATACAACTACTTCCAACCTGTTTGTGGATTACTACTCTCAAAATATGTGGGTGTTTTTCTTGAAAAACAAGAGTGAGGATATTCACCATTTCCGATCTTCTATCAAGGTGTTGTGAAAGAGACCAGACAACCTCTTCTTCTACTCCGCAAAGATCAACGGGGGGAATTCTAATCAAATAAGTTCTCTTGGAATTCTTGAACCAACAAGGCATTAAGCAGAACATGACTTCTTCCTACACACCCTAGTAAAATGACATTGTAGAGTATCGTAATCAAATAATGATGGAGATGGTTTGCTACATGATATCAATAATAAACCTAGAGGATTGATATTGGGCCAAACCAAAGGCATAGATTTGTTTATCTTCTCAACTAGGAAATGACAAAAATTATACAAAATAAGACGCAAAAAGAGGTACGGAGTTGTAGAGAGCCATCAATTTATCATTTATGAGTATTTGGTTACACATCATATATACATGTCCTAGCTCGGAAAGAAAATAAGTTCAAGCCAAAAACACTCTTGTGCATCCCATTGGGCTATAGAACTACCTCAAAAGTATACCAGCTCATGGATCCAGAGACAAAATATACGATAGTCGAGAGGTGGTTTTGATGAGTCATCCTTTGACTTAGCACTACAAGCAAAAGAACCTTTACCAACCACCTCTCACCTACTAGTCTCCGAATAAAATGCTTAGCTAGAGAGACTACTCAGAGAAAAGATGAGCTGCAAGGGGAGCTTTATGTGGACCTTGGAGATTTGGAGAATGTTACAACACATCCATCCTCATGTCAACCAAATATTTCTTCACAAAATCAACGAGTTCTCATCCGAAGTGGGTACAAAGCACCATCAAAGACTCTCATTTGCAATAACTCCCATATACTTCATCCGAATTTGAAATGAGGAGTCAAACAAGAATTGAGGTAAATTTTACACTCATGAGTTCATTGATTAATAGCTCCAAGCCTGATAATGTTCGTGAAGTACTTAGTCAACCTCATTGGAAAGAATCCATGGATTCGAGAATATGACTCACTCATGTAAAATTAGACATGGGAACTTTTTGATCTACCCACATGAAGGAAAACCATAGGATGAAAATGGGTTTTCAAGATGAAATATATGGTAGATGGATCATTCGAAACATAGATAAATACTTGTAGCAAAAGGATATGCTAATAAAGAGGGAATCGAATATGAATAAACCTTTGCACCCACTTGGAAGATTAAGACTACTGGAGTAGATTACAAACTAGTAACACGAAAGGATAGAAAATTCAGCGAGATCCACATTAAAATTACTTTTCTAAATGGTGATCTGAAAGAAGATGTGTACATGACCTAACTCAAGGATTTGTTGATAGAGAGCATCCTAAAAGGTATGTCATCTCATCAATTCATTGTATGGATTGAAATAATCTCCAAGGGCATGGTATATCAAGATAGAAGATCACCTTTTTTAGAATGGGTTCACTCGTAGCCCCTCGATTAAAATTTTTATATAAAGAAGCTAGGAAAAAAAAAATTCATTCTTGTTGTGTATGTGGATGATCTTGTAATCCCTAGTAGCTCAAAAGATCAAGTTGATATTGTAAAGACTGGTCTCAAAAGAACCTTTGACATAATAGATTTGGGGCTACTACACTATTGTTTTGGCTTGGAGATATGGAAAAATAAGCATCACATTTTTGTCTCCCAGATAAAGTACGCCAAGAAACTCTTTGAAAATTACAAAATGTCCAATTGCAAACCTATATCCACTCCCATGGAAAAACAATTTTAAATTTAATGATTCCAGGACTCACCTTAGGTAGATGCTACTTTCTTCGAGGAGCCTTGGATTTGTCTTATCCCCATATTGAATTTTGAAAGCATTCTTATATGTAATTTATTGGAGGGCTCATCTACTTGACATATACCAAAACAGATGTATGCTATGTTGTCAACTATCTTTCCAGGTTCTTGTAGGAGCTGAAGAAATGTCATTGGACTACAACAAAGCATGTTTTGAGGTATGTTTGATGCATAGTTTATTACTATCTAGAATATAAGAAGAATGATCAATTATTTTTACAGGGATAGGTTGAGTCGGACTATGTTAGATCATTGATGGTAAAAAGTCAACCAAAAGATACTTTTTCATCTCGGATCCGGACCTATCTCATGGATAAGCAAGGCGCAGAATGTTATTTCTATTTCATCCACCGAGGAAAAATATCATGCCAATCGAGGAGTTGTGTGTGAATCGATATGGTTTTGTTGCATTTTGGATGAGATGGGAATTCTAGAAAACAGTCACCTATTCTCTATTACGACAATCGTTGTGTTGAAAACCATGTAGAATCTTGTTTTTCATCAATGAACAAAATATATTGAGATTGATTTATGTTTCTTTTGAGATCACATCTTGAACCATTACATTCAGCTCCAGTTATTGTAAATATGTAGCACAAGTAGATGATATTCTCAACAATTTTTTTGGTAAATTACAATTTGAACTTTTCACGAGTTACGTTTGCAATAATAATGTAATGAGGGGAAATGTTGGCATAGATTACGTAGCAAATAGTTATATATTATTAGGATTGTTTGTTTAAGATGTATCCCATTATTATCTATCCTTTTGTAACCTCTCCTTTTTTTTTGGGGAATATTGTTATTTCTCTTCCCTATATATAATTGTTCGTGCTTTTGTACAATAAAATAAGAGAGATATCTGATCTCTATTTCTTCTCCACTTCTCGCTCCTATCACTAACTAGTTTTTAGTGTGCGGGTATAGAAAGAAGGTTACATTTTACTTGTGTTTTAGTCTTGATTACAGCAAGAGTAAGAAAGAAAACCCCATTCTCATATCATATAGCTGATAAAACTTGAAAAGAAAAATCCATTAAACATATTGATGAAGTACATGAAGACACAAAATTTTATTTACGATGTCATTTTCATGCTTTAAGTGTGGAAAGTGAGAGTTATTTTTATCTCTCAAAAAGTGCACCATGGTTGAGGGATAACGACATGTGCTATAAACTTTATCTTCCCTTTCTTATGAAGATATAATGGAAACACCTCATGGATGTAGGTATCCCTAAGTTGAGGCGAGTCTCTGGGATTACAAGGTCGGTTCCTTAATGATGTATCCTATACTATTTTTTTGGGTAAAAATATGGTTGTAATTGAAATTTATATGGGATGATACACCAAAATTAATTAGGGATTTGACTAAGTACATCCACAATTTCTTGAGAGAAAATTAAGGGAGCACAAAAATGGGTTTCATTTATATTCTAAAGAAAAAAACTTAGGTGTTGAGGGATAAATCAAAACATGAGAGCAACTAACATGCATACTATGACTATGTAGAAAACACCAAACTTGCAGCAAAGGTAAGCTATTTAATTTAGGTAATTTACATTCACAAGAGTTAATACAAAGATAAACACCACTATGCAAATATTTAGAAACACAATAATTGGTTGTCATTCAAGGAAAAAAGCTGGGAAACAAATTTGTTTCAACACTCATACATCAAAAAAATTCTCCTTGTTCTTTGCTAATGCACACAATATATAACAAAAATAATTAAACCAACCCTCCAAAAAAATGTTGCATATCTGAACTCACCCATACATTTTGATTTTAACATTCATCATGAATAAATAAAGGGATATAATAAACATGTTGTTTACAATGAGCTAATAATAGCCTTTGATTCCAAAAATGCATGTTAGTAAAAGTGCAATTATTGCTTTAATTTTGAAAGAATTAATAAAATGGTGTGAATATTTTGCCTAATAATATCCACTTGCTTTGTGTGCAAGTTTCCTCTAATGTGCATACAAATTTGTCATTTTACTATTGATGTGACACATGTTCTATCATTTTTGATGGCACACAAAAATAAACTCTGTGCAAGTCTAAATAATGATTTTTCTCAAATCCTTAGCAAAATAATTTACCCTCATTGTGGGGACCACTGTGCACATGCAAGAATAACGTATCCTCCTCGTTTCTCGAGGTTTCTTTTAGAAAGCCTAAGGTAAGGAAAGTTCATATTTTCTTGACCTATCATGCTCTATCTTTGTCTTGGCATAAGCATGTATTCGTTGGAATGATACCTTTTATTTAACATATATATCATTGTTTTAATAATAATACCTATGAACTTATACAACATTGGTGGCTCTTTGGGGTATTAGACTTGCCAGAGATTGTAATATTCAAAATATCATAATTGAAGGTGATTCTCTAAATATTATAAATCTTCTGAACAAAAAACAACACCCCAGCTGGTCTATCAGGGATTATATTGAGGAAGCTATAGATATATGCAAAAGCTTTGCTAATGTCCACATCACCCATACTTATCGGGAAGGAAACAGGGTTGCCAACAGTTTGGCTAACTTAGGTGTTAATAATTCCTTTCAAACTTGGATTGGTGGGGACGTTCTGCTAGCTCATGTCAATAAATCCATCATCATTGATCTTCATGGCAGTGAAAATCATGACTAACGGCTGTATTTTAGATGCTAATGTGCGGATCCCCAAGTACATGATGATGACATCACAAAAGATTTGGATGATTGTTGCGATTTGTGCGGGCTGGATTGCCATCATTTCTTGGCATGGGAGGAAAGATGGGGAGCGGGGCAATAATAACAAATGTAGCATTATAATTAAACTGGCTTTCATGGGAAGAACAAATTCAAATACCAAAAACACCGCTCGGCTGTCCCGCACATTGCAAGCTTTTTTACCGTTGAAAATAAGAATAGGAATAGAGGAAACATGGGGGGTCCACCATGCAAAACCGAACCGACCCACAATCCTGAGTGGAAAGAGAACACGGAGCTTTGGGAGTACCTGTAAATTGGGGGCCTGTCGAATTTCATTGAGAGGATTCAAGGCTTCGACCAAGACATCTCCATCAAATTCGCCAAGGGTTGGAAGAACAGAATTGTCAAGTATAGTAACATGAAAATGGAAATTACAGAAGAGCTCATAGCTCAGATCACGGGTCTCAGCCTGGAAGGCACAAAATTCTTCAATAAGAAGGTCGACAGGGAGGTGGAAACCAAGAAATTTCTAGAAGAGGGAGAGAATCTTGAGTTCGTAACTGCTGGCCTCAAGGTGGAGTCGATCCCTGTACCTTTTGATGAACTTGCCAAAATGGTGGTAAGGTATGTTACCCTTGAAGGAAGATATGTGACTATTCCTCACAAGCATCTGATTTTTCTGAATCATTTTCGTAGAAATAACATTATTAGCTTTCCTCATTATCTGATCAACTCCTTGGAGAAATCTATAAGGGAAGTTCAAAATCACTCTAGGGTTGTCCCTCTGCACTAGGGCCTTATCCTCCTGATTCACCGCCACTTTTCCAGCTTCCCTCCCATGAACCCTATCCCACCTCCCTCCTTCATACCCCCACCTGCCCATACTGCTCCCACTCCACCCCTGCTAAAAAGAAAGAATGATGATGTTGGCTCCAGCAAGAAAAGCAAGAAAGCTAAAATCCCTGCTTCCCAACGAGTCCTTAGGAGCCACAAGGACTTAGAACTAGCTGAAAACCTCCTGCATATTAGCATGCTTGTGGAGAAGCCCAAAGAGGAGGATTTTACGGAGAGGGTTGTGAGTTGGAGAAGGAGATTCAAGAGCTCAATGGGGCTCTAAAAAACATGGAGAGAGCCAAGGGTAAAAGGATCCTTCAAAGTGAGGAGGAAGAGGGGGTCATTGATGAAGTCTTCAAGAAACTACAGTCCCTTGATGGCAGATTGGGGAATGCCAAAAGCCGCAATGATTGCATTTTATCTGCCCTCAAAAGCATCTATAACTTCATTGAACAACATGTCCACAAAGTGTTTGCAATCTCCCAAGCAGACATGAAGGACCCCTCTCAAACCACGCCATTGCCTTTTTCATGTCATCTGCAGCCATCAAGACCAAGATTGTGAGCCATCAAGTAACGGGCCATTTGTCTTTATTTTTGGCTGCGATCTGGCTGTCATCGGGTGGTTCTGGAGCTGTTTTTTAGCGGAGCTCGTTATTATGTTTCTCTTTTGGTTTCTTTTTGATCTTGTCTTCTTAGTTCTGGATCTCTGTATGTTTAGATCCACTTTTCACCTATATTGTAATATCCGGCCGTGAGCCTTCTTGGTTATTGTTTTGCCCCTCTCGGGCTACTTCTCTCATATTTTCTATCTGGCTTTTGAGCCCTTTTGTATACAGGGTATAGTGCCTTCAAAACTATTTGCCCTTAATAAAAAAAAAACATTGTCCCCTTTTGAATTTTGGTCGGCCCCCTTTTGCATAGTTTGTGGCATTGATGATTATAAAATCATCGACCCTATCAAATTTCAATGTGAGTGTGATAAGTTTAAATATTTCAGGTTGGTCCCCCTCCACATGATGACCGAATCCTTCTTTCTTGTTCGATGGTCAAAGAGTTATAAAGGTGGTTAGGATATGTATAGAAATATGCCACATTGTCGCATTAACTAAACTTTGTAGTTTGCATTGGGAGACTATTATTTGGATCTTGACCATCACTCTTGGTTCCTAAATGATCCACACTATTGATTCATTAAAATTTTGGCTAGGTTAGATTACTCGTGGTAGATGGGTTGATTTATTGTTGTAAGCCATTTGATTTTGTACCTTTCTAATCTCAAGCTGTTGATTTTAATCTCACTAGGTGAGATAGGTTGAAGGATGGTTGAGTTGTGGTTAGTAAAACAACTTGAACCCTATAATTTCCTTCATTTGAATTTTTATCCTTGTGGGTGAGTCCTTAGCAAAATCTTCCTATGATGTTATTGTTGATTATATTTAGCTAAGTTATGTGCTTCTTTTAGCCTTTATATGGCTTTGTGAGTGTGAATATTTAGTTCTTATTTGAATATTTTCTCTTTTCGAGAACTCGTTAGTTATTGCCACCATTGCCAATCTTATCGAGCTCGAAACTATGTGAAAAAAATCTCTGTGAGTTTTTGTGTATGAATCTTCTTATTTATTAATGCATGTGGCACTTATTGGAGCTTCGTTGTGGATATTTCAAAATAAATAGCCATTTTTTTATTTCTCTTTGAGCTCGAACGAGCATAGAATGAAACCTGCTTATAAGTGACATGGCCACCACTACTAGAAAGGTGAGATTTATGTTTGAAACTAGGTTCAAACTTGATTTAATTCATCATTTTCGTGTTTCTTCCTTAACTCGATACAATGTTTCATTTATTTATTTGAATTGTCTTGTAACCTCGAGCTCAAAATTCAATCTTGGATCTCAATACATTATCTGTATTAACAAATTTTTGAGGGTTGAAGGATTCAACCTTGAACTTGTAATTTTTTCCTCTTTAATGAATTTTCTATAAATCTTTGAAATTTTCTTTGCAGTCCTTAAAGGAAAAAAAATGATTTCTCTTGTATGAATATGTAAAATATTGAAACACGGAAACTCTAATTTGTTCTAGTTTAAAATTTATTGAAACTATGGTAATTATTTGATACCGTGGAATAATTTTGAAACCTTGCTTTGATTGGTGACTACATTTTATCGCTTGATCATTTTGAGACTCAGTAAAAATTTCTACTAATAATACTTGAATTCCTTTGATGAATTTCAATTCATTTTCAAAATAGTTAGTGTGCAATCATCACTCCATTTCTTCAAGCTCGAACCGTGATTATAATTTTGTTAATACTTTGTGATCTTTATAGAATACATGGTGAACTATTCAGATTTCTTAGACTTAAAAGATAATGAGTATTTAATATGCTTATTGTGTAGAAAATATTTGTAAAGTTCAAAATGTTTAAACAATATTGAAGAAAATAATCCCATTACGGATTTTGTATCATACTTTTAATGTTATTTTGAAAGGTTTTCTATCATTGTAACTCTTTTTTGATAGTAGTGTATATTTTTTACCTTTCATTTGTATGGAACTTCTCATATATCCAAAACTAATTTTGCATTTGTTACTTTGTTGTACCTGTTTGCATTCAAAACATCCTCTTGCACAATTGTGTTGTGATTTTCTTGATCTTGGTAACTCTCTGAAGCTATTAATTATCTAAAATATAAAACCCTTAGTGATGTTGGCATCAACTGCACTTTTTAGACTCACAAATCTTCTTTCCTTAATAAAATCTTCTATTTTGTTTGGGTAACCGACAAAATCTAAAAGCTAATCTATTATGGTTGTATCGGTGTACTTTGTTTACTATACCTTATAGTTAATAATTTGTAACTCGGAAGAATGGTTTGGTTTTATTTCACTAAGATGATTACATTGTATAGTATTTTAGATAACCATAAGTTACACTTAGTATATTTATTTGATTTGTATATGCATTCATTGATCCTCCATTCAAAGGTGATATTCCTCAAGGTTCATGTTGTTAGTAATTGAAATATTTCTTGGGAAGAAGTTGCAATATGTATTGATGATTTGAATAATAAGTTTTATATAATTTGTTATTTTCTAACTCAGACAAGTTTCCTCTCAAATATTATTGTGTACTTGCAAAAGAATGATTGGTAGTTTCATTATCTGTTTCATAACTCCTTTCACATTAGTGCTTGGTAGCTCATGATATTTGAATCTGAATATGTAATTTTCTTTGCATTGTGGCATTCACTTGCACTTTGTGATGTATTGAACCCTCCTTGATGTGTGATAAAAACCATTTTAAAAGAAGTTTTAAAACTATACTTCATGATTGATATGCTTCTACTATGCCATTGAATTCATTAAGTTAAAGCACTATTGTAAAACTCACTGTAACCTCATGTTGTAGATGTTCTTTTTCCAAATACATAGATGTACTATTTAAATCAAATAAATTACTTCCCTTATGAATATAATTCATTTATGTTACTGTATCTGCAATATCCATTCTTCATTCAACTTTGTATCTTTTAATGCAAACTATCCTTGAAGCTTTAATAAATTGTGCTTGATCTTGATCATCCATTGACTATAATGGATCATTAAAGCTTCCCGATTGTTGATTACTCTCTTTTCAAATTTTGATCAAGTGCACGTGAAGTGTACATATTTCTTGTAACCTCTTCTTTTACTTTCTACTCTAGTCACTTGATGAATCTTTCCAACTTTAGTCTTTATCTTTTCTACTCTAGTGCCATTATGAATGTGATGAGTCATTTCGGTGATGTTTGTTAAAACTCCTCAAGTACTAGAGTGTGTACTTGATAGATGAATTGGAATATATACATAATAAACTAATTCTCCTACCAATGAGTTGAGCATTGTTATAATCTAAATTAGCAAATATAGTGCTAAATGTTTAATTAAAAATTCAACAAAAAAATTCAACATTTCGGTGATGCTTTGGGGTAAAGCTACCTACTAGCTTCAAGACCAATGCTTGCTCTTGTCCATTCGAGATGGAGTCAAAATAAAATAGCCAAAATATGCCCTTTTAAAAACCAACCTTTCTAAAAACAAACTAATTCTAAGAAAGGATTTGGTAAACTAGATCACGTGTACAAATGCACTTATTTAAATTGAAAGCTACAATGTGCATGAATTGCACTTATTGAAAAGGAAATCCTACACTAAATAGCACTTGTAAAATATTCAATAATAGTTCTTGATAAAAATACCATTCACAGGAATGGGAAATTCCTCTCAATTAATCCTTAGAAGCAAAAATGCATTTTTCTCTTTGGAAGATGTAATCATCTAAGGACCACTCCTACTTGTATCTAAATTTGTGTGGTTTCTTGGCTTTTCACGATCAACATCCCATTTCAGCACAATGTCTCCTTCATTAAAAATTCTGAACTTAGCCTTTTTATCAAACATGCTCTTGATCTAATTTTGATTCTTCTCCATGTTAAAGTGAGATTAATCACTAAGATTTTCTAGTTCTATACGTTTTGCATAAAAAAACTACATTGGTTCATTCTCAAGAAACTCCATTTGATGTAGTAAATCCAATGTGGGAAGGTCGATGGAAATAGGCATTATTGCCTCATGATCATAAACAAGATTATACTTGTGAGTACCCAACCCGATCCTTTAGGATTCACTCCATCATGTCAAAGAGTCAAATTAAAGATTAGATACCAAGCTCTTTAGTTATCTTTGAGTGTTCCTTTAATAATCTTGAGTAAAAATTTTATTAGTACTTTCACTTAATCCATTACCTTGAGGGTAATAATTAGATGAAGTAAAAAGATAAATACCATGTTTAACATTGTCAATCATGTTACCTTTTCTCCAAGAAAAGCTAATGCATTATCTAAAATGATAGTGGTTGGAACACCAAATCTACAAACTATAACTTCATAAAATAATTAAATTTAATTTTCATTTTCTTCTTTCAAAGACACGATTGCTTGATCCGAGTGTGTAAAATAATCTATGGTAATAAAAATCCAATTTTCTCCTTATGATGGAGGACTTATCATGGCAATGAATTCAATACCCAACTACATGAATGGCTAATCCACTGAAATAGGCTGCAAGGATAGTGAAGTTAATCCTTATTTTCCAAGAAAGAATACACACTTCTTGTATTTCTTAATTCATTCAAAACAGTCCTTGAAAATTCTTGGCCAATAATAACCAACTTTCATAATTTTAAGAGTTGTAGTATGTGTTGAGAAGTGGTCTACTACAAGTCTTTCATGAAATTCAGAGAGTATCATTATACTTTATTGAAGTCAACAATATGTAGCAAAACTCCATTTATATCCTTTTTTAAAAAACACACCATCAATAAAATCATAAGGTATAGTTTGTAGCCTGAAATATATTCATTTTTTCTTGTCCATATCTTCCGAATATATGTCATGTTGCATGTAATTGATCAAAGAAGACATCCAACTTGATCCCGATACCTATTAGATTAAGTTTTTCTTGCTAATTTTGTGAATGTAATAAAATTTTAGGTTGTTGATATGAAACTCCATCATGCTATAATGAGTTTGCATCCTGTTGTATTTCCATATCAGCAATAAAATGTTCAAATAATCTTTTTTTCCATATTATTTTCGTAACACAGATATAAACATCATACTCCATAACCTCTGTAATCCATCTTGCTCATTTCTCATTTATTTCCTTGTTCAACATGAACACTTTAACCCCTGGGTGAGAAACTAGAACACGAATCTTATTATTTGAATGCACGTATTTTAAGTTCTTCGGACCTCTAACTATAATGAGTACTTGTTTTTTCAATAAAAGTTTACCTTGTTTCGTAGTCATGAAGGCTCTACCCAAAGAAAGTAATGGGCTATTTTGCATTCGCATCGCTTACATGAGTTAATATGGTAGAAATAGTTTTAGGTCCTGCAAATGCATACATCGTGAAGTCCCTATCAAAATAGGGATTTCCCAAAGTAGGAGCTTGTGAAATAGCTAATTTAATAGCCTCAAATCCTTTTCTTCCTTCGATGCTCCAAGAGAAATTTATTCATTTCTTTAGCATAGCTATTAATGGCTTAACCAATGCTATAAGATATGGAACAAGCCTTCTAACGAGTTGATTTTTCCAAGAAAAATTTGCTATGCCTTCTTATGATGAGGCAAGGACAAGTAAAATATTGTATCAATTATGAAAGGATCAATGACTATTCCTTCCTTAGATACAATATGTCTAAGTAATTTACCTTCGTGCACTAAATACTTGAATTTTGGGATTCATGAGATTTCAAACTATGTGCAAAGCTGAAATTTTTCCTTAAATGCATATTATGATCATCAAAATTTGTTGAAGATATAGTAACATCATCTAGATAAACCAATATGCATTTATTAAAGAGGCTATGAAAAGCCATATTTATTACATTTTGAAATGTTACATTGACATTGGAAAGTCTGAAAGGAATTATTTTATAAGAATAAGTCCCCCACTTTATGTTTAAGGTTATCTTGTATCTATATTCATCATGCACAAGAATATGATTGTATCCAATGTAACCATCTAATACGGATAACATATCTAAACTGAAATTGTTCCCAAAATCTAATCTACGTTTGGCGGTAGATAATGATATTTTAATGAAGCCTTATTAAGATCTCTAAAATTCTCACACATTCAGATTTCACCATTTTTTACAAATAGGAACAAGATTCACTACCCACTTGAATGCTTAACTAGAAAGATAATACTTAATTCAATCAACTTAGAAAACTATTTCCTCATCAATGCTTCAATTTTTGGATTAAGAGGGCTTTGTTTCTTCCTTACGGGTTTTGAATTTAGTTGTAATTCTATGGTATGCTATTCCAAAATAGGATCAAACCCTTTAAGATCTTTATATTTCCAAGCAAAAAAATCTTCAAAATATTTACATAAACTGATTAAAGACTATTTTTCAGGTTAAGGAACATACCTTTCCAATCTATTAATTTTTACCTTCATCAACCTGATATCTGTTCATAATTATCAGCTCGTGTTGATATCTTTCCTTTTTTTTTTTTTTTGAGTTGAGGATTTTTTTACTAAACAATTTGGTCAACTTGTATTAGCTTTGTAATTTCTCTTGATTAACTACGAAAAAATTTATCTTCTTATTGCATAAATCTACATATATGTTTGTCATCTTCGAAAACTTGCCAATTTTCTTCATTATTAGGAACTGAAGTTCTAATTACCATCTTTACATGTGGCTATATGTTTCTATTGTCAATATGTTCTACCACTTCAAAGCTATCACCAACTTCTACAAATCTATCTGCATGTTTATTTTCAGCTCTTGGGATTGATTGTATATTAATAGCTTCAAAATCATCCATTAAATCTGAAACTCTATGCTTGTAAGATTTAAAAAATGAATTCTTACAAATATTATAGTTTTTAACTTGATTAATAACTAATTAATAATCACCATACACTTTTAACATGTTGATTCCTCTCATTATGTCCCATTATAGGCCATGAATCAATGATCCGTATTTAGCTATGTTATAAGTACATGAAAATTTTAGACTTAAAGATGAAAAATACCTTTCATTTGAAGGGGAAATAAGCATAAAAATTGCACCTTGTCCTTTTTTTTCTTTGCTCCATCAAAATTAAGCTTCCATAAGCCTTCTGCTATATTTTCTGTTTTGGACAACAAGGGAATATGTGAATTTTCTTCTTGTAAATAGTAAACAACTAATAATCCTTATTCTACTTCTTTGTAATAATCATAAGCATGTTCTTATCAAATTTTTATCAATAAACAAGTTAGAAACACCATCCAATGGAGAAATTTTTGTTGTAACATCAAAATCAGTCTAATTATTAACTACATAATTTCTGCAAAGATTTACAAATTGAGTTTCAATGTGGAATCTAGATATATGTTCTAAATTCAACTTGTAAAATGATAAATTTAAAGAAATATAACCACCTATATTTTTATAAATGACCAATCTTGAGAAATATAACCACCTATATTTTTTGTAAAATATCTTGATAAATAAAGATTAAAGTAGGGAGGTGGATCTACAATACTTACATCTTGTAAAATTGAAACATTGGAATAAGAATGTAATGCTACCTCCAAATTTTTGATGATACCAACTATGTTGGTTACTGTCATGTTAAACTATAATACATTATTTTCTATTGGGCCATACTACAGCCTAACTTTTCAACAATTGCTTTAGGTATGACGTGCTGCTTGCTTGCACTACTATCAACCATATAGTTGTGAACTAAATGATCAAAAATAATAAGAGAAAGATAAAAAGGTGGTGGTTTTTAATATCATGTGCATTCAATAATTTTTGTACCATCCACTTAACCTCTTTCATACGATATTTCTCAATTATACCTAGAACCTTATCACATTTATGAGATTATTTCTTTGTTGGTTTTGGAGAAATCTGCAACTTACCATGCTCATGAGAAAGTAACTCTTGCTATCATGGAATACTCAAAGCATCCCATAATGAAATATTGATATTATTATTTTTCATAGCCTCAACAACATTAAATGAATTTACTGAGCTTTTAGAATAAGCTTTAGAAAAAAATGATTTTGCTTCTACAACTTTAGAAATCTTAGGAATGAATAAGCGAAAGAGATGCGGTTGTAGTTTTTAATGTTCTTTAGGGGCTGAATTACTTGTTTTTCATTAGCTGTAGGTAAAATAGGTCGTTTCTATTGTTTTCTTAATCTTAATCCTTTTTATGATACCTAGTTGTAACCACAATAAAATATTCCTCTCCAAAACCGACTAAGATCGATAAGGTGGGTTTTTACTCTTATCATCTTACTTCCGACCATCCATTTGAGGCATGAATAATGTTTCAAATTGAGGTTTTGCAAAAAGGATTATATTAAAGAATGCATTTGGGAAATTATCAAATAATCATGTTGATTGGAAGGTAAACACCACTCATCTGAAGCCATATTAAGCTGCTATAAGATCAATAGATGAACCAACAACTTTAGGATCAAACTATCTTTGCTTTGATAAGTTTGCCTATAATTTTGATTTTACTTGATATGGCTACCTATTTCACCAATTTTTTTGATAAGTGTTTTGATAAGGCCTGTTAGGATGAGCTAATTTATTCTCAAGAGATGTTTACTTGTTTCCCATGATTACGAAAGGAATTAAATACGTCATCTTAAGTTTTTTTAACAACATGATCTATTATGGTAATAGGGTACGGAATAGGTGTTAAATATGCAATAATAGGCATTGAGGTCCTTGGGAATAATTTACCATCCTAAATGAGGATTTTTTTAGCTCTAATAGCAATATCATAGGCTATTGCAAGTGTAGCTCCTCCCATGGATTGTATCATGGCTGAAAGATCACTATTTTAGGCTCTAAGATATTATAAAAATGCATGATCAACTTGAGGCTTATGAGTGGATTAAATTATTTCCCATGTTCTTGCAAATTTGATATTAAAAGTAGCCATAAACTCATGAGGAGCTCTCTTAAATGTGGACAATTGTTATATGAGAGATAAATGATCAGAATTGTCTTGAAATTATTTATGTAATTGATCTCTCAATTCATCCCAAGTTTGTATAGTCCTATTGGTAATGTTGTATACCATTGCAAGGTTTGTCCTTTAAATGTTACATCTAAGAGTCTTAAAGATATATCTTCCTAAATAATGTTGTAGACTAAAAAAAGGGATGCAATGTATTTAATGTTAGGTTGTGGAGCCTGTTTTCATGTGTGAAAGTGTTGAAGACTATACACTAAGAGTACTATACACTTTTCATGTGTCCTTTAAATTTTTTTAGGCATAAATTTTTGGCCTCGAAAAATTACACTGAAATATCGTGAAACATGTGTTTCTCATATGGGAGAGTTTTTTGACCCATAGGTTTATGGGATGGGTTTTTCCCATGGTTTTGATACCCATGGTTTTGTAAAACTGCTTAAGTAGTTGTCTATTTATATGGTCTTATGCATATGATAGATGTACAAGTAAATGTATTGCAGATGTGTTTTGAATTCGGCTGTGAATTCTGTAGAGTTTGTTGAGCATAGCTCCAAACGGATTTGGGTATTGTATTGAGAGAGCGGTGGCTTGTAATAAAATCTGAGCAAGTGATTCTTGGTGGACGTAGCCCAAATTGGGTGAACCACGTTAAATACTGTCTCTTTGTGTTGTGTTATTTTATTCTGCAATTTTATTTGAGATCTGTAATAATTTCTGCATATTAGTTTCTACTGTTGCGATTCTGTGAGGGATTATTCTCGCATATTTTATCCCTTATTTCCTAACATTTAATATGTTCCATAGGGTTAACATGATTTTCACCAATAAGCGAGGGTAAACTCAAGTTGAGGCGGTAGTAGGTATATCATGATAAACTTGAATTACTAAGGGGTTCCATTATTAAAAGGTACAAAATTTCTAAGTGGTTGTCATGGTTGTTGAGGCATTAGAAACACTTTGGGATTTGAACAACAAGATTGATAAATGGTGAAGTAAGGAGAGGAGGTTTGTAAAAAAGGTCCTATTATAGGGTAAGGTATTAACAAATCTTCTTCTTATTACTAAATTTAAAGGCAAAGAAACAAATCTATGAGGAAGACCTCTTACCGTTGATCTTATAGTCACCTTAGGCATTGAAAATGTTGTAAAACTAGTTTGAAATCAGCCTTACAGAGTCACCAAATAATTTTGTTCTCATTTTCAATCAATATATTCATCTTTGTCCATCTAAAAGGTGTTATTTTTGTTGCTTTCAAATTTATGAAAATTTGCTACAAATTCTATTCATGGTCCCACTAGACATGCCAAAAACTATTATCTCTTAGAAGTGTACCCTGGTTGATTGAAAACAACAAGTGTTTTAAGCTTTATCTTCTCTCACTTCTGCAGATACAATAGAAACACCTCGGTGCGATGGGTATTCCTATGTTGATGTGAGTCTCAAGGATAACATTGCTGATTCCTTAATGATGTATCATAGACTACTTTTGGGGGGTTTTAAAGGGAAAAAAATCTGGCTTAAAATGAATTTAAGATAGGGTGATACACCAAAATTATTGAGGGCTTTGACTAAGTATATGCATAATTTAATGAGAGAAACTTAAAGGAGCACGAACCAATGGGGTTTAACTAAATCCTAAGGCAAAAAAATTTATGTGGTGAGGGATGAATAGAAAGACATATCAGTTTACATGCATACTAAGACTATGCAAAAATACCAAATTTATAGAAAGGTAAGCTAATTAATTCAGGGAATTTACATTCACAAGAGTTAATAAAAGATACACATGAACACAAATAATAGGAAAGGGAATAAATAGTTCTCATTCAACAATGAGAAATGGCAAAAAAATTCTTTAGCACTCCTACATCTAGAAAGACCTCCTTGTGCTTTGCCAATGCACACAATATACAACAAAAATAATTCATCCCAACCCTCCTAAAAAAATGACGCAATTTGAACTTGCCCATGCATGTTAATTTTAGCCTTTATTATGAATAAATAAAGGTATAAAATAAAAATTATGTTTACAATGAAGCAATAGTATCATTTGATTCCAAAAATAAAATTTAGTAAAAGTGCAATTGACTACTTTAATTCTGAAATAATGAATAAAATGGGGTGAATATTTTTGCTAATAATATCCACTTACTTGGTGTGCAAGTCTCTCCTCCAATGTGGATGCAAATTTTTCTTCTTGTTGTTGATGTGACACATGTTCGGTCCTCTTATGCTAGCATGCAAAAATAAACTCCTATACAAGTCTAAATAATGTTTGTTTTCTAATACTTAACAAAATAATTTTCCCTCCTTTGTGGGGACCACACATGTGCACATTAAAGAATAAAGTATCATCCCCATTTATACGATTTTTGTTTTGGGAAGCCTAAGGCAAGAAAAGTTTTGCTTCTATTAACCTATCATGTTCCATATTTGACTTGACATTAACATATATTAGTCGGAATGATAGCTTTAATTTGACATATATATCATTGTTTGAATAATAATAAACATGAACTTATACAAGATTGGCTCTTTCAATTATGGTCGTCCCCATTTTTCAGATTTTGTAGCATTGATGAATTAAAAATCATCGACCTTAGCCAAGTTCAATGTGAGTGTGATAATTTTAAATAATAGGGGTCAGTTCCCCTCCACATGATACCCCAACCCTTCTTTACTTTTTAGCGGTTAGAGAGTTACCACGTGCTTAGTGTATGCATGGAAATCTTCCACATTTATACTTTTGACCTTGTTGTAAAGTTAACTAACTCTATAGTTTGCATTTGGAGATGGTTCTTTTGATCTTTACAATCGATCTTAGCACTTGATAAATCCATACCGTTGATTCATTAACCCTTTAGATGGGTTAGTTTACTCATGGTAGCTGGGTTGAGTTCTTTATTTGGGCCATTTGATTTTGTACCTTTCTTATCTGAGCCATTGATTTTTAAATCACCCGTTGACTTAGGTCTAAGGATGGTTTAGTTTTGGTTGGAAAAACACCTCGAATGCTATCATTTCATTCATTCACATTTTGATCCCTATGGGTGAATCCTATTAAATTTTTGTTTCACATCATTGTCGATGATCTTTAGCTCATTTTTGTACTTCGTTTAGCCTCTATACGACTCTGTGAGTGAAAATACTTGGTTTTTATTCAAGTTTATTTGTTTTTCAAGCTCTCTGTTAGTTATGACCACCATTTCTAGTCTTCGCGAGATTGAGACTCTGTCAAAACAATCTATGTGAGGTTCTAGTTATGAATCTTCTTATTGCTTGATGCATGTGGTGTTTATTGGAGCTTGAATGTGGATATTTTTGAATAAATGGCCATCATTTTTATTTCTCTTCAAGATTTAAATGAGCTTAGAATTGAACTTGTTCTAACTCACATGGCTGCCACTACTAGAAAGGTGAGATTTACATTCCAAACTAGTTTCAAACTTGATTTAATTCATCACTTTCATTTTCTTCCTTAACTATGACGCATTGATTCTTTAAACTCCAGCTAGAAACTCGATACGGGCTCTCATTACTTTCTCCAAATTCATATATTTTGTGATGGTTGAAGGATTCATCCTTAAATTTATAAGTCTCACCTCATTTTCGAACTTTTTTCAAATCTTTGAAAGTTTCTTTGCATGGTCGTTGAAGAAAAATTTTTATTTCTCTTCTATGAATCAGAAAATCTTAAAACCTAGAAAATTTGATTTTTGTGGTTTAAAACTTGTTGAAACTATGGTAAGTGTCTGATATCATAGCATAAATTTGAAACCATGCTTTTGGGTGACCGCATTTTATTTCTTAATCATTTATGAGACTTTGTAAAAATTTCTAAAAATAATACTTGAATTCCTTTGATGAATTTCATATCATTATCAAAACATTTCTTGTGCAATCATAAAACCATTTCTTCGAGATCAAACCTCGATTGTATTTTCATTAATACTTTTTGTTCTTTAAAAATCACATGCTAAAATTTTAGGTTTCTTTAACTTAAACAGTTATGGGTATTGAAGATGTTTGATGTGTAGAAGAGATTTGTAAAGTTTAGAATCTTTAAACAATATTGAAGTAGAATCTCCCATTCTAATTTGTATATCATGCTTTTAATGATATTTTGAAATGCATTCCATCAAAGGTCTGACCCTTTTTTTATAGAAGTGTAGATATGTTACCTTGCATTTGTATGGAACTTCTCATATACCAAAAAATGATTCTGCATTTGTTACTTTTTGTACTTGTTTTCATTCAAAACATCCTCTTGCACATTTGTGTTGTGATTTTCTTAATCTTGGTAACTATATAGAAGTTGTTACTTATCTGAAGCCTGAATTATTGATTGATCATAACATCAATATAGTATGTTTGATTCACAAATCTTCTATCCTTAAGTGAAAACAACTATTCCATTATGTTTGGGTAATTGTTAGAAGCTGAAAACTAATCTATCATGGTTGTACCCATGTAATTTATGGACTGTACTTGATATTTTATCATTTCTAACTTAGAAGAATGGTTTTGGGTTTTATTTCACTAAGATGATTTCTTTTTTATAACCATGAGTTACACTCTGTATCCTTAGTTTTATATATATATATATATATATATATATATATATATATATATATATATATTGATTGATCCTCCATTCATTGATCATCCTCATGGTTGCTATTATTAGCAATTGAAATAACTTCTAGGAAGAATTTGCAATCTTTGTTGATGATTTGAATGAAAGTGTTCTTTACTTTTGATTTGGTAACTCAAAAAAATTCCTCTCAAACATGATTTTGTACTTGTAAAAGAATGATTCAATGTTTCATTATCTTTTTAGAAATCCTTTCACATTATTGCTTGGATTCATGATCTTGGAATATGAATATGTAATTTACTTTACATTATAGCATTCTTTTTAATTTGTTATGTGTTGAACCCTCCTTGATGTGCGATCAAAACTATTCCAAAAGACGTTTCAAAACCATACATCACAACCGATAATCTTGTGTTATGTTGTTGAACTCATTAAGTTAAAGGACTCTTTGTATAACTCACTGCTGAACATCATGATGTAGATGTTATTCTGCTGAATACATAGATGTATTATTTAACTCAAATGATTTACTTACATTATGACTGTAAATAATTTATGTTTTTGTATCTATATATCAACTCCTCATTTATCTCTTTATCTTTCAATGCAAAATATCCTTGAAGCTTTAATTAATTGTGCTTGATCTTGAACATCCATTGATTGTAATGGATAACTAAAGCTTTCGATTGTTGTAAAGACATCTAGAATTATCACCAATAATTCTCACATACCTTCTTCCAGTCCGTTAATTATCACATTACACCCCTCATATTTATTAAATATTAACATCATCGCCTTATATCGCATAAATCCACCTTCATCATTAACCGATATATTACTTCCATAGTCTTCATCTTAGGTTATACCCTCCATGTAATTAGTTTAGTTAAGCATGTTGTCACACTATTTTAAACAAAACTCCATGATCTAGATCACCCACTTGTACCCTTTAATCAATTAATTAAATAATTATGTCACCACATCCCCATCCTTAAAATAAAGTAATTGAATTAAATTAATTAAAATCGACACCTCATTCCCTAGCTCATGTTATCCCTCCCATGGCTAAATAAAGAAATAAATAAATACACAATTAATTAATTAATTAAATATAGCCCTCAAACCTCATCCTTACACCTCACACTTAACTTAGACACCTTGTGAACAACCTAACTATTTTGAACATCATTATCTATCTCTTTTATTAATTAATCATTTTTGTGAAGACAACTTGTCTATTTTACTTCATGTACACATCTATAGCAATTGTCGGTGATTCCCTTAATCACTGCGATTACCCCAATCGCTATTGATTATTGCTTCTTAGAACTGATTTAAATTCTAATTGCCTTTATGATATCTAGATCTCGGTTCATACCATAGATTTCCTAGATCAAGCATCCATAAGATCCCTTCAAGCTCATTTGAGCCATCTAAAGCATCTTGTCACCATCCTTATTGCCCTTATGAGTGCAAATCCATCCAAACCTTTTCTCCTTTGAGCCATATCTTGATTCCTCAACTCACTTTTGATTAGGAAACACCATTAGATTGTTCGTTGTATCGTTTGATTTCATTTTATTAGCTATTTATCATTTATTCTATAATCACAAGATCAATTTATTGAATGTGGATTGACATCCCTTAAAAGGAATTCTATTGATTTAAGGGGACTAGTATTTTCGAGGAAATCTTCCATATATTTTACTAACTCCATCTTCTCGTGAGTAATTTGATTTGTAGGATTTCCTACGGGAAAAGAATCCTTGTTCACCTTCTTCTGAAGTGAAATATCACACAATCCACATCTTCCGGTATCATATAAACCCCTCCATATTGAGGTTTAGAAGGTCGTAATAGCTTGCTTGCACACACACACACACAGACAGAGATATATATATAACGGGTAAGATTTATCCAAAATATTCTTCCATGAAAGGTGGGACCCTCTTTTTCCCTTCATTTCTTATTTCACTAAAAATAATAATATTTATTCACTTTTTCACTATTTGTCAATCGCCAAAAATTAGCTAGATCACCTGTGATTGGGATAAATAGCCTATGATTGGGCTAAATTTCCTTTGATTGGGCTAAATCACTTGTGGTTGGGAAAATTTCATATGGTTTCCCTTTGTAGTATTCGATAACCACATAATCTAGTTTTCTCTTTCTTACTTTTTGTTTCTCCTAATCTACTTGTAAGGCATTCTTATTGAGAGTCTTGTTTTCTAGATTTTCTAATTGCGCTCTCTTGAAAATTGCTAAAAAATAAAATGGAGCACTCTCACATAAGTCATAAAAACCTTCTTTTTACTTCTTCATTTTGCATTATTGCTTGTTTTGTGTTCATCGAAGGTAACATTTCATGTTTTATTTTAAAATGAACCATTTTATACTCCTAGATCACATAATCCAATTCGAAGGTAAAATTGGTTGCATCCACTTACTTATCCCTCACACACAACCAAACCACTTAAAATTAAATAATTTATTCAAAACATCTCCCACTC
Source organism: Taxus wallichiana var. yunnanensis (assembly GCA_018340775.1). NCBI lineage: Eukaryota > Viridiplantae > Streptophyta > Pinopsida > Cupressales > Taxaceae > Taxus > Taxus wallichiana. The sequence continues at coordinate 955,009,960 of CM031239.1, read as the reverse complement.
GGGTGAAACTAATCAGTATATTCTAGCTCAACACTCGACTCCCCTATCATAGTGGGACTATGAAGTGAAAGGCTAGGCCCAAATATACACACCCGTACTTATAATAGTATAGATTTGGGCCTCACACAACTTCATTTATATCGAGGAATCCACCCTTAAACATTGATAAAATCATCCATAGCTTCTATTGCCTAGACCCATCATCCATTTTTTCAAATTTAACTTTTCTTAATTAAATCAAGAAAATTTAAAATATGTTCTACTTGTTTATCTGATATTTGTAAATCCATCCATTTATTTATCTTTTTTATTGATTAGGAAATTATGTGTTTAAGAAAAATTTCATGATTAAACTTCATAAAATATGTATGCACCATCATCTACACTAAGTACAACATTATAATCCATTTTATTAGCTTATCACATCTCATTCAAATTTAACTAACTCTAACATGTTTCTAGTGTCATCTAGGCCGTATTATATTCTCCCTTGACCTACCACCTCTTATCTAATTCAACAATCCTATAAGAACCCCACCCAACAAACCTATGATTATTCTTCACAACATGACTATTTCCAAACTATTGCTTCGGATTCTATGTCCAATGTATCTCAACAAGCTATCTTTCTGACACCCCCTTATTCATCACAATATCATAAGAATCTCAATATCCCTCATCTTGCATCTAATTAATCCATCTCTTCTTCAATCCCCTTTTCTCTACCTCGGACATTCCAAATCCATGCACATATCCCTAATTAGGTCAAATCAACTCCTCTTATCCAAAAACAAAAACATTCTTGACATTTTTCCACATCTCCCCACATCCTTTTATAAAAAAAAACTACACAAATAATATCCTTTCAAGATACCCCTAATCAATCCCTACATCAAGCTAATTTACAACGAACTATGCTACTTGTCATTTTCAACAGTCAAATATATCACACCCTCCGGTCAATTCCTTCAAATTTAAGCTTACAAATTATTCCATACAAGATATATCAAATATTTTAGATAATTTAGAAACCACTACTGAAGGATACAAATAATTGCTCATTTATGATCAGGTTTATTATGAACCCATCTATTCGTTAGTACCATACAAGCCCTATCGTCTGCATTGTAAATTACCTGAGTTTACCTTATTTCATAGCAAGGAGGATCCTCAATAGGACACACTTTCCTTTAGAAATTCAGTTTATCTCATCATCCATGATAAAGATTTCCTTCTTAGAACTTTTCCTATGTCACTAACATGACTTGTCTTGGACTCGGTATAATTCCCTCCCTAGACACTCTTTTCTCTCTTTCACTCATATCCTGTTGTTTCTCAATCACTTCATTGTGAATATCACTAAAAAAATCACCATTTCTAACCTTGCTACCATCAAAAATTTCAAAAATGAATCCCTTGGAGACTTTATCACTAGATGGAAGAGCATTATCAATTAATTATCTTTTCCTCTTCCACACTCATAATTAATCTAGTTGTTTAATCGATCATGATCCCATCACATATCATTCACCCTTCAAATCCATACATTCTGCACCTTTGACTAAGATTTCACCACCCGGCCGTGAAATTAGAAATCCAAAGGCTTGAAGAAGGACATCTTGATCCTCAATATCCACATATCTCATCTGATTCCCCTAGGTCTTCCTATGATTCAAATGAGACTACATACATTTTATCTAATTCTTTTAGGTATTCCTTTTATTCAAATTATGTTACATAGATTTCATCTGATTCCTCTAGGTTTTTCTATGATTCAGACAAAAATACCAAACATGATGACATTACTTATCTTCCTAACTCAACACCCTCGATAAAATCATTCCATATAGATAATGTGTATCCCTCGAGCTACGTCATTAACAACATTACATGTGATCTTCCCTATAAGAATACTCGTTCATCACCGATGCTTTCTCCTAAGAACTTAGAATCACTGGATGCAATTTTTAATGATTCTCACACATTGATATCACATGTGCCTACCTCTTAGTAATCCATTACCTCCACATAACCGTTAGACTCCACTCTAGACATCGCTATTGAAGAATCCTTTTGAATTGAAGATATCAATATTCAATCAATGAACTAGAAAATCATGAAATCCACCTCAATAATTTATAGAAACAACACTTCCATCATCTTTATCACACACAATCATATCTCTAGATGCTAACTTACCTTCGATCTTGAAACTTTTCCTAAATCGAACACTAGAAAAAATAATATTATCACACTCACAAACTCACCATTGTTATTTGACATGAGTCCCTCTTCTCTATTTAACACAAACATTATAGAATGAAAACTTTTCACATCTATCGTATTATCCTCATCATCCGTTATAAAAACCCAATTTTACCTAAAATCAATAGAAGAAAATTTAAGCACACACCATCTAAGGCCTCAACTTTACCATCCATTTTGGGACCTCATCCTTTATTACAATCTAAGTCTCTCAAACCTATGGGTTCACCCTTACCACCAAATTTGGGACACCGTCCTTTAGCTCAATATCATGGATCACAATCAAACTCTATCTCATCCATCAACATTTTTTCCTCCTCTATTTTGGGACCTTTTCCATCACATAATCTTATCAATCACACATGTTATCACTTTTCTGGGACATATCCTCCCTCTTATCAACCTCACACCACTCCTATGATGTTCCACCACCAAAACACCTTCCACAAATCCACCCCCATTTAAAAACAAGACATGTCCTACCAATCACTCTCGTAAATAAAAATTCTTTATTTAAATCCTCCAAAAGGGACTTACATTGATATCCTTGATAGACTGATGCAAGAATAACTTATCACATTACCAAAAATAAAAACACCCCATCCACATACTCGAAACCTTTCTGGTATGATCAAGAGAAAACACTGTACTTCAACAAATGCTCGGGGATATCAAAGAAATTTGTAGTGAAATTAAATCCATAATCTAATGAATATTTCTTATAAATGATATTCCCTCAAAAATTACCATCTTAAACCATCACCAACATCTACACCCTTGCCGGTTTCCTCAAGGACTTATGTAAGTCTAGAGGCACATTCTCATCTTATCATTAGTAACCCTTTATTAGACATATCTTCAACACCTTCCATTAAAGGTCCCACAATATTCTCAACACCTTCCACCAAAGTTCCCTCTATCTCTTCAAAAATTTATTTTGAAATTACCTTAGCACCTTCCTTTGAAGGCCCATCAATCTCATCATCTCCTTCCTTTAAAGGTCCATAAATCTCATCATCACCTTCCTTTGAAGGATCATTATCGCCATTAGCAACTTCCTCTGAAGGTTCACTCATCTCGTTAGCACCTTCCTTTGAAGGTCCCATCAATATTTTCAGCACCTTCCTTTATAGGGACATTATCCTGGTTAGCACCTTCCTTTAAATGTCCATCAACTTCATTAGCACCATCTTTTGAAGGTCCAACAATCTTGTTAGGACATTCCTTTGAAGTTCCATTAATCTTGTCCACACTTCCCTTGAAGGTTTGTTAACCTCATCAACATATATGCCCAAGCCACTAACAATGTCTTCACCAAAAATTACAAATCCAAAGTGTCATCCTCAGCCAAATCTCAAAAACCTTACTTATGTGTTTTCCCATCACCTTCTAGATAAGATACCTTATTTCAAACTAGTATAAATCACCCACCTATACAAACCCAAAATCAATATACACAAATAAAAAGGAAAATGAAAGCTTCGTCATATGCCCCTCTTTATCAATTGTTTTCTCATACCCCATCAAAATTTCCCATGGCTCATTTCTCAAGGGCTCCCTTATTTACATACACTCAATTAATCGGACAATATTTTTATCATTCTCGAACAAAATTCCTTTTAACACATGTCATTTCTATCTACAACATTATGTTGGGAATGCTCGTATATCTTGATACTAAAAAGTCTTACTTTACATACCTTCCTTTTACACATCCTTACCAAACCTATCCTATCAAGCTAATCAAAATTTCATTACTTGAGTGTAAAACATGGAATGTTTTGCCTTAATTGATAGGTCCATATAGCATGGGGAAAGGTTTGAATGTATTGCAATTACAACCTTTCTACGGTTAACACATTGAGTGTCATGATGGTAACCACATCAAAGATCATATTCTGATATTAGCAAAGCATTTTCTCATCGAAATGATTTGAAAGCATGTGGTTTTTTGTTAGCATCATGAATACACCTTATAGATGAGCACCACGGATCAGTTCATCACATCTTTCACATGGACAATTTTCTGTTTAGTAGGAACCCCACAATCATTGCATCCATCCACCTAGTCTACCTACAAATACATGTTGTGGGTCACGCATGTGTAGTGTGTGTACAGATTACTTTACCCCTCCTTGAAACGATCTAATGGGGTCTTTCCCTCAGCTCAAAATAAAGTCAAATATATCTATCTATGCTTCCTATAGAAGTCAAAAGAAATAGAATGATCCCTCAAAGAAAAACCATCCAAATGTCATATTGTCAAAAATAAAAGTAGAGTGATCCCTCCAAGGATAGCAAATAGTCAAAATTATGGATGGATCCCTCGAGGGATGGCCATCTCTATAAAAATAAAAAGTCAAAAATATATAAATTTAGACCATACCCTTGAAGGATGGCTACCCATGTAAAAGGATTCTGGTATTTATTAGCCTTCAAAAATTATTCAAGAAATCTTCCTACATTGATGAACTTTCCCATTTTAGCAAACTTCCCACCTTGATCAGTTTGCACAAAAATAACAAAATCTAAAGATGGGGAATTTCCCTCTAAAACCGTTGAAGGGAGAACCCTATTTTCCCATGTAGCCTACATATGTCATCCATTCCCATGTTCTAAGAAGGTACATTTTTCACTTCATCTTTATGTAAAACAACTTAAGTGTGACTACCCATTGTTAGTCATCTGTTAACATTCACTTGAAAGGCTAAAAGTGCAATCACCTTCATGTTGTTGGTTCCCATAAGATATTTATAAAATTAAGTACAAAGAAGTCAATCCACATTTCATTATTCACCATGGTTTCAAAAACATTAATTGACTTTAACATCAATGTCAAATACACATCATGCCTAAAACATAACTTTAACAATTGTCAACCCTTCCACATCAACATCTAACAAAACATCTATCGAAATATATTAATCACATCAACATCATACATCCACACAATCTTGAGCATATCTCAACATTATATTTTTTTGAAAACATCACATTTACTCATTAAAGTTAACACTTGTCAATAGGATGTCTCCTATAGCATTATGCCCCTGATTACTATCAGGACCCCCATCTAGTCCTCAAAATCCTACCCTTGTAGCATAATTAAAATATGGTCCCATGACCCCAAAAATAATTACGTTATTATCATTTATTCGTTAGGTGATATATCTATAGGACATGAACCCTTTAGTTCCCCTATCACTTGAATTCCCAGGTCTCGAAGCCCACCTTTATGGAAACATCAATCCTTGGTCCTTTGACATCCTCAAAACATATTTTATTTGTTGAGTCAAATGACTATAGGATACAAACCCTTTAGTTCACCTATAACTTGAATTTTTGTCTTGTAAACCCACCTTTCTGGAAACATCAATTCTAGGTATTTTTACCTAGTCATAACATATTTTTCAGCATTAAGTCATATTTCTATAAGAAATGAATACTTTCATTTCCTATCACTTAAATTCCTAGTCTTATAACTCCACCTTTGTGGTAACATCAATTCTTGGTTCTTTGACCTTGTCAAAATATCATGTCCATCGTTTAAAGTTATATGTCTATAGGAAATGAACTCTTTGGTTCTCTTATCACTTGATTTTGTGAAGACACCCATTTTGTTTTCACCTCATCGTGGGACATCACTTTATCATGTTCCTATCCTTGCATATTTCCATCTATCTCTTTCAATCTCATGTTTGGTCAATCCCGAGTTTGAGGGGAAACACCTCATCATGTAATTCTTCAACATTTATTGGTCACATCTCATTTTTTTCATAGCTTGCCTTGAAACCACTCAAAAAAAGAGGGTGAATGTATAAAACTAAAAATAGCACCAAGAATTTCATTGTTGACATCTCACAGTCTCATTAATTATCACATTACATGACTCATATTTCAATATTAACATCGTCACCTTATCTCGCATAAATCCGCATCCATCATTAATATACATATTACTTCCATACTCATCATATTAGGTTATACCCATCATTTAATTAATTAAATAAGTATGTCGCCACATCCCCATCCCTAAATTAAATTAATTAAGATTAACACCTCATTCCCTAGGTCATATTACTCCTCTTGTGGCTCAATAAATAAATAAATACATGAATAATTATTTAATTGATTAATTAAATATATCCCTCACACCTAATCCTTACACCTCACACTTAACATGGAAACCTCACAGGACACCTCATTAACCACCCAACTAATTTTCTAACCTTAAAAAAATCTATAACTTATCCCTAATAACACCTCTAAAACCTAACATCTTTAAAATATAACCTCTTAAAAAAATATAAAACCCTCATGCTAACAAACTCAATTAGGTTCATGATTTTTTACCACCCACCTTAATCCCAACCACCTTCCAAATATTCAAAAAAAGAAAACCAAAAATAGAATAAAATCTCCAGCTATTCTCCTCTATTATCAAAAGAAACTCTATAAATACCAACTCCAAGCCTCCATTTTAGAGAGGGATGGTAGGTGGAAATGATTATAAGGCTCCATATTTCATTATTCTTATATCATATACTTCTCAAAATGCAAGAGATCATTCGACACTAGTCAAATAAACTTTAAACTCTCATAATCATGTTAGTAATATACTTGTGCCAACAATATTTTACTCATGGAGATTCAACAACAATATCCTGCATTTATCTTAATCACTGGAAATATATTGAAGTCATCTTTTCGATGCATTTTTATTTTATAAAATAGATCTATGGTTAAAAATATATGATAAAAGCATCAAATGATTATTTTTGTTAGATCCAAAGCTTCACTATCAACAAAATCAGCATCCTTGAATCTTCACCTCTCCAAGAATATAATCCTTTTTCTAGCATTGATTATCTACATAAAACTAGGTATCTATCTTTATTTTTAAGATAATTTTCACTACCATTTATTAATTAATCATTTCTATCAAGCTAACTCATATGTTAAGCGGTTTGTACACATCTACAACAATCACCGGAAATTCCATTTATCATTTGCGATTCCGCTAATTGCTTGCGATTCTGCCTCCTAGAACTGATTTCATTTTTTTTTTCCTTCCCGATATTCAGATCTCATTCCATACCATCATTCTATCAGGTCAAGCATCCATCAGATCTATTCAAGCTCTTTTGAGCCATCTAAATCCTATTGTCACCATTCCGCTTGCCCTTATGAACACATATCCATCTAAAACATTGCTCCTTTGAGATATATTGTGATTCCTTGACTTTCATTGAATCAGGAACCACCATTATAATTTTGTTCATATCATTTTCTTTAATTTTATCATCTATTTATCATTTATTTTATAATCACCAGATTAATTTCTTGAATGCAAATGGACATCCCTTTTAAGGAAGTCCATTTATTTCGAGAACTAGCCTTTACCATGAAATCTGCTAGATATTTAACTAACTCCATCTTATGTGAGTGATTTGATTTTCAAGATGTATTACAATGAAAAAGAATCCTTATTCACATTCTTCTACGGAGCACAATATCACACAATCCACATATGAGGGTATCGGAAAACCTGTCATATGGAGGTTTAGAAGGTCATATTGGTTTCCTTTCGCACATAGGTTGAATAATGGTAAGATTTATTCCGATGATGTTGACTAATCTCTTTTAAAAATTGATAAGGTACACCTAAATAGTACATATTTCTTGTAACCTCTTCTTTTACTTTCTTCTCTATTCACTTAATGAAGCTTAACATCTTTAGTCCGTATCTTTTCTACTCTAGTGCCATTATGACTATGATGATTCATTTTAATTATGTTTGTTTAATCTTATCAATACTATAGTGTGTATGTAAAAGATGAATTGGATTATGCACTTGATAAATTAATTATTGTACTAGTGACTTGATCATTGTTAAGATGGCATGAATTTAGTTTTATTTTCAATGGTGCAATCTATAATTGTTAGCTCCATTAATATGATGGGAACATGACTATTTTATGTAAACATTTAGCACTATATTTTTTAATTCAGCTTTGATAATTGTTGTCTTTCACTTTGCAATTTGTAGTAGCTTCATTCCATTGCTATTTTGATGAATAATAAATATGTAGCTTTGAATATGCCATGTATTCTAAAGAAGAGAACTCATTGTATATTTTTACAGCTTCGTATTGTAGCTTGATTTAATTTTTAGCCTTGATATACCTCTAATCTAAACTAAAACTATGAATGTACTTGATCAATGTGGAACACATGCTTTACTTTGATTTATCTTGTGGAATGTAGTACTTATTGATTTGAATGTTCAAAATGTGTCATGAAACATTTAGTATTTCTTTTAATTTTCTACATGTACCTGCACACTTAAGAAAATAGTTAGAAAAAAATAGGCTTACAACCTCTCTTGTATTCCATAATGAATTTTCTTTGTTCATTTTTTTCATGATTCTTAGAATCACATGTAATTATAGAAGATAATAATTTATGTACCACATATAAACTTTTATGTACCTTACGCTTGTTGATTTCAAATGATTCATTTGCGTAAAAATATTAGCACAAGGATACTGATTGCACCACACAGCTCAAATCGATATCGATTTTCTTTTCTTTTCTTAGGTACATCGATGGATTGGGTGATGTAGAAGAATATGAAGAAGTTGAAACTAGAGAAATGAAGGACATATAAAAACCCAAAGGAAATGATGGGTTTCTTCTATATTCCTTTTCTTTTTCTTTGTGTATGTGTATCTTTTACTTTATAGTTATAAGTTACATCCCACGGCTTGTATCGAAAACATTTAATCTCTTTCATGAATAAATGATATTATTTCTATGATTTAGTTTCATACTTCATTCTGCATTCATCGTTTATGATATGTACTGATTGTATAATGAATTAAACAAATCAATCACATGATTAATAAAACTTAATCTTAAAGAAATAATGAAATTTGATGACCTTGAAACTTAATAGTGTACCTTCCTACATACATCAACATTTATGTTTGTCTTTTTGGATGGAAGATCCCATATTTTTTGTGATTCCTACCTTCATCAAGGTTATACACTATTTTTAAGGGCTTTTGTATTGCCTTCTTGTTTGATGATGTGAATGACAACAAATGTCAAATTTTGCATTCTACAACATCACACATAGTTGAATTTTGCACTTATTTTTAACTCAGTAAATCATAACTGAAAAAATTATGAAGTTGGTTGTGACTCTGCAAGCTTTGGGCTTCCCATATTCTGTTTAACTTCATCTTTCCTATTTGTGTAATATTCAACAAGAATTCCTAAGGATTTAGTGTATGATTATGACACAAATGAGTTGGAAAGAAAGCTAAGCAAGAGATATGCATTTTGAAACTAGTAACGTGAAATTTCATTTATGCCTTTTCCCCCTTTATTTACGTTCATTCCATCAATTCCATCCTCTGAAACAAATTTTTGCACTTCCCACTTTACATAAGTGAAAAAATTGTCAATGGTTCTAAATATGTGGCAACGTTATCCAGATCAAGGAATGACTACTGCTAAGATCTCAAGTAACATTTTACTTTAGAGAGATGATCTTATAGAATAGAGGATATCAAGCTTAAAGCAATTGAGGGCACACTTTTCAGCTACAGTGAAATAAGACAAATACATAGTCAAAACAACATACATGTTTTAAAGAATAGAGTTATCAAGATTGTAGGTTATGAAGTACATGAGCACACCTTCGTAAGGGGACAACTATAATGAAAGAAAATTTAGTATTATTAACATGATAAGTAGGATGCATTTTCAGAGATGAATTGAACATTACATATTGTAAAATTAAATAAGAATCAACAAGAATGAAATAGTATAGTGGAATGAGGATATAACTATTAACTTTATTCCTTTTTCAGTGAACAAATATTAAATTTAAATTCATGTTGAAGGGACCATATACAAATGATCTATACAAATCATGCCTCGGACTCAATAAGAGTAAGTAACTCTACAAGGATTGTTAAATATACATCAAAGTACAAAAATAATGGAGACTAGTCTATGAAACCCAAAACTCTAGGTCAAAACTTTTTCCATACACACGAAAAGGTCGAGCTATGGAGAAAACCCGTATATGGATATTACAAAGATTCATAAATTTAGAAAAAAATGTAAACCTACAATCACAAGCTCAAAGAGAACGTAACACCAAAAATTTTTGAACTTGCCTTTGAATGAGTTCTAGCATGGCACCCCAGATCTAGAAAACCTCACAAAGTAAGGGTTTGATACTTACTAATCTCAAGAACATATATAGTTCGATGTTTAAATCAAGCCCCGAATAGTGAATGGTGAGTAGAGTATAGGATCAATGTACAAATAACACACAACAAAGCATTGGAGTATTCAAGGATAAAGGACAAATAAGTTCACACATAGTGAACCAAGGATGAAATGCAAACCTATATCATAAAAAATTGAATACAAGGAGCATTTTTTTAATATGCTAATCCTTACCTTTTCAAGGTGTCAATAAACGAAGACCCATATTCGGGATAGATCTACGATATCATAACAAGGTCAAAACAATGGTAGTTAACCCCAAAATGAATAACGAGTCTAAGTAGCAGCCAAAAAATGTGTTGAGCCTCCAAATTTAAGACCATTTCGGTCATGAAAATAAGATGAAAGTTTTAGCAACATTAATACAAACCCATTTTATAAGAAATATCCTAGATCTACAAAATACTAGTAGAGAATGCAAAAACCCATATCTGAAAAAGTAGGGTGAAATATGTTTATCTTTTACCTTCGAATGACATGTAGCTAGAGCAGAATCAACAGGCATCCAAGGCATGGAACTCACAAAAATCAAACAAAGGACCATGCCTCGACAGACAAAGCTTTAAGCACTCATCAATATTGGTGCCAAGAATTTTTTTCCAGAATTTCCTTCTATAGTCATCGCCTCCAAAATCTTCAAGTGAAGTGAAGTAAATTATTAGGTTTGTTTTCCCTTTTCTCAAATTAACTCAACCTTTGAGTTAATATGGATAGGTTTTAGGTAGTGAGCTAACCCTAACTCAAGGTGAGTTAGGGTTAGGGGAAAAATCATCAATTGATTACATGATTGCCATCATGTGCCCATGGTTGGGTTTTCAAAACCTTTCAAACCACTGATTATCCTAAGTCCACATTGAATTATTAGAAAGTTTGGATGGGTTCATGATGCAACCATATACTTCATCTACAAAGTATGAGATGGTCAACTTCATTTTTACCATAAACATATAATCTATTTTTGCAATTAACTTAAAAAAGAACTGAGAGTGGAACTGTGCCTTTGAAGGATATGTTTGGAGGGAATAAAGTACTTGATTTTTCTATATATTTCATGCCTTCAAATTAATAGGATATTTTTTTGATGTAATAGAGTTCTACATTTTTCTTTTTAGTAAGTGCCCAGTTAGAAATCAAATATGTGTATTAAGATAGTTAATTCTTGTGTTCTCCCTTAGTCTTTTAAGTTAATCACTTATGTTATCTGCCCCTTTTACAAAAAATTAATCATTGTGTGTCATTTTAGTGTGCATGCCTATCAAATTTATATATTTTGATTTATCCCTTATCAGATTTATATTTACTTGCCTTGAAATTTCACCTAATTTACCTTTGTTTGTGTATTATGGACATTTTTATTATCATTTTGTGCATGTTCTATATCTGAAATCTCCCACAATATTTGGTGTATCATCTTCTACATCTTACAGAGTTCATTTTCTCACCTTTAACCCCAAAGATCTTGTTTGGGGATACTAAAGAAAGTGAACTGGTCCTTAATAAATATGGATATTCACCTCACATCCGGGAGACCCTTAGCTCATGAGGTATCTCAATTGTATATCTACAAAAGTGAGGGAAAATAAAAGAAACATAAATATGTCACCCCTCAAAATAGGTGCACTTCCGCTAGATAACAATATCATGTTGCAATATGGTATTCACTGATGATCATGATTTTGAGTTATATATTGTTGATATTGGATCATGCTTCATGTATCATGGGTAGCATCGATGTGATAAAATCTTATTAAGATGATATTAGTTTAGTTTTTTTCATTATGATTTATATAGATATTTAATCATGTCAAGAAATTTTTGGTTTCTCTTGAGTCTCTAAGATTTTCAAGTTACACCACTTGGTGAATGTGGGACTTAGTTATAGCACTACAAAAGATGCATAGTATGTTTTTATGAACCCTTTACCTCACCATTTTTTCATTTTGGCCATTGTTTTCGATTAGGGAATTTGGTTTATTCTTGAATGTGAATTTTATTTAATCATATTGTTATTTTCCTAACACTTTGAACACCATGGTAAAATTTAAATTACTTCATTACTCACTTAAATGGGATGTCTTTGTGCAAATGAGGTCATTTAGGATGATTTTTGTTATAGGGTATTTTATTTTCTTCAAATTTTTTAGGGATATCTTGACTATTTTTAAGAAAAATTTTGGGGACCGTTCCTCACCTTGATTTCCTCATTTAAACTAGAAATCAAAAATTTAACATTTAAGGAATTTTTGAAGGATTTTATTAAAAGGAAACAATCTCCTGTACCCTAAAAATGGTCAATAGGACCTAACCTATGGGTGGGGAAGCATTTTTTTAACCCAAACCATCTCTTCCCCACTCCACCCTCTCTCAAGTCGGTGTATAAATATTTTCCTCTTTTCTAAGATGTTTGACCTTTGGATTTTGTGTTGGCTTTTGGGGATAATTGGGATTTTGTTCCCTCTTGCATTTATTTTTTTGTGGATTAAGAAAAGTTACTCGGGTGACATGGAGGATTTTATTACTTGGAAGTGTGAGATGATTCACCCTCCCATATATTTTTAGGAGGAGATTTTTCCTATATATTGTTTGAATTTTTATGTCTCAAGGATTTTTCGTGGAGATCTTAGTTGGGGAGATTTGGGAGATTTAAAATAAAAAGATATATGAAGTTGAAGAATTAATCTTGGAGTATGAAGTAGTTCTCACAACTAACTTTATTTTGATTTAGCAGACTTGTTTGTATGGGTGTGTATGTCTAATTTGTAATGATTTTGATTTGTGGGATGATTTTGGATCCTTATTACTCTTGAGTACTTGTTTTGTTTAGAAAAAATTTCCTTGACTTTTTTCTACTTCACTCCAATAGGTTGTGTATTTGAAGTTGTGATTTGGAATGGGAGGGGACCCTCATCATCATGGATTCTTGGGCAACCCAGCAATGTTTTCTTATCACAAGAGGAGATAAAGGAGGTAGAAGGATTGGGAGTTTGTGAGAATTATTATTTTTGAATGTTATTTATAGTTTTCATTGATGCAAAATGAGCATTAATGGTAAATAAGGATCTAGAGGGAGCTTGGAATAAGGATGACAAACCATGGAAGGACTAAACACCTATTTCAGACTTGTATAGAAAGCATGATGATGTGATAACATAATAGTATGAAGTCATACATATAATAACTTGTATATTATATGGAAATAAGGTCATAAGTAGTGATACATAGGTGCATGAGTGGAATTTTTATGATTTGGCTAAATTTAGCAGCTAAATTTAGAAAAATGGCATGGAAAGGTGGAGTGAAAGCATGAGGAAGCTATAAAATCATTGTAAATTCATGATACATGTTATATGACATTTTTAATGATCTATATGATGAATAACAAATTAGATTTTATGAATTATAGTGTAAACTATCTCATTTAGTCCTATTTCAAGGACCTAGGATGGGTTCTTGAAGAAAATAAAGGGATAAAAAGAAATTAAAAGCATGGTAAGTGTGTAGGGACATTTTTGAGAGTCCTCACATTGAGAAATATGTAAAAATCAACACTTAAAGGCATTTTTAGGGTGATTTGTATGATTGTCCTTTAGGACAAATAGGTTTAACATGCCCAAATGAGATGGGATTAGAAGTTACCGGGTGAAACATGAAAATGTTTCCATTAGAGATCATGAAGATGTGTCAATAAATTTTTGGACCAAATTTTATTAATAGATAATAACTTTTGTGTAATATATTCAAGTTTTTTCTCAACCGGTTAAGCGAGGTATGCTGAAATAGTGCCCTTAATTCTTACCATTTGATCTAAATTTAAAACAATTATTCGAGATAAATTATAAGATAATTTTTTGAATAACATAGATAGAAATATATATTGAAAAACTTAATTCAAAAGTAAGACAGATAAGAAATTTCTATTCATTATTCTTGCACTCTCTAAAACCCTCGTAAACCCTTGTTGAAAGCGGATGGAGAAAATTTATTGGTTGTAGCTCCAAATGGAATTTTTTGGATGGAAAATGATTTGAGGGTTTATATAACTAATAAAAGGCCATGTTATAAGTATTTTTATTATATGGAACATGTTGTACCCCATAAGAAAAAAAATGTTTTTTGAAGAATTTAGTGTATAGAAAAAATTTGCAAAGGAACCCATGCTCAAACTTTTGGTGAAAGATGTTGAAAATGCTACAAAGGGAAAAAAGTCCTTAATATAAAAGGAAACTGATGATGAATTAAATAATAAAGTGATTTATTTGGTATTTAACAGAATGAAGGTATCCCATATGAGATAAGAGTTTGTTTTGTTTGGCTTGTTAAAGTTTTTGCATGGATAAGCTTGAGTGATAAAAAGGACTAAAATTTTCATCTCTAGACACTTAAGAAGGCTTGAGATTTAGAGAATGTAAACTTAAAATTTATAATTCAATCCTTCAAAACAATGTTTTATCATGGGATATAAATTCTTGTGGTATTGTTTGTGCAAGGGTTTACTATGAAAGAGAAGTTTTTAATGTAAAATATAAACAAGAACATGACAAGTTCTTATACCCCTGAATGACCGTGTCTTAGAAAATATGAAAATTTGGTATAATTTATATGAAAACTGAAACAATATATGGACGTTTATATTTTGTTAACATCCACATTCTCCTTAAAATTTGTGAATAAAGTCATATATAGGAAGGAAAGTATGCGATTTTACAAAATATTTGAAGATGTAATTGTGTGCATGAAAGATGGTAATAATGGTTGAAAAAGAGACTTCAAGATTTGATATGATGAAATCCAATATTTTTTTATAAATCTTGCACATTCTTTTCCCTTGAGTACATTAAATGGCACAAAAAGGATGAGGTTTCTCCCTCAATAGGACCAGTCAATATTATTAATGTTCTTGCTCCTAGGTATGGAGTTGAGTTCAAGTGTTGTCATGAAACTAAAATAGCAAGTCATGAAGAATAAATGATAACAAAAGAAGGATAGGAAATAAATTTTCATGTTGGTAATATCCGAATTCAAATTTTCATGGTTTAATTGGTAGGTTAGCTTGCTAAGGAAGAGGGAAATTTTTGTTGATAGTTACATATTTGTATGTACTATTGGCATGTAGGCCTAAGTAGGCCTGATAGGTGTTGTCATTGATGTAAAACCACATTAATGAAAAAGTGGATTTTGTATCATGGTATAATTATGATGTATACATTGCTAACATGTTGTCTCGTATGTGGTTACTGCTGGCGAGTTAGATTGAATGGTGCAATCTTGTTTTAATAAGCCTATATAGGAGTCTAGGTGGTGTTCCATGACATTATAAGATTCATGGATTATTGGTGAGTATGTTAGAATTATGTCCAACATTATTCGAGGGTTCTTGAGAACTCACAATAGAGGTATGGTATAGGTACAAGTGTTTCACTTCTTTACATGTGTTGATTGGGAGTAGGTATGGTATCAAGGATGTCTAGCGAAGTGTTTTGGAGCCATTTGATTGCATGGAAGCATGCATTATAGTTTTTAATGGTGTATGAAGTATGTTTGGTTAATTTAAAGTGATTCTATGTTCAGTTATTGCAGTTTTTCACTTCAATTAGAGAACTTTCATGAAATGTATGTTTGAGGTCATGACCATATGTGAGCCTCATCTAAAAATAATGGTTTTAGAAGAATAAGGTATTATAGAAAGTTGTTCCAAAGGGTTGATATGAAAAAATAATAATTTTTAATGAATGTGAGTTGTAGTTGATGAAAATGAAGGTTTGTAATCATATCTATGCAAGCGCAAGATGTTTTGGGGTCAAACAAGTTGGTAGTCGAGGGTAGTAGTGAAACCATAAAAAGAAGGTCTCAGATGCCTATAATAACTTGATATAAAGGTTCAGTTTTGAGGTATTTAATTTTATTGGAAACTAGATTTAGATACCTTTCTATCAGTAAATGGATTGCCTCATGATGATGTAAAATGATATGGTTTCTAGGGATTTCTTTCGTATGAACTATTTTGGCGATTAAGAGACAAAGTTATGTAAATGTGAAAGTTTGAGGTTGTTTAAGGAATGTGATGGATTGGATGATGTATCATATCACATGGAACATAAAGATAAATGAATTTGTTGTGGTGAAGGAAAATCTTGTTGTAATTTCATGAGGAAGATTTTTCATGTCCTTGAAAAATTTCAAGAGTGTTCTACAGTCCCCATTTTCATTTGAGTGGTTACATGAAATATAGTTATATAGTAGAAGAAATTGTGTGACAAAGATGAAGTTTCTAGGCTATTCAAGGGTGCGGGAAAATACTGTTTTAAGAATTGCAAAGATTAATGGGCCCAGTAAATGAAATATTTTGATTGGTTGATTAAATGTGTGACCATGTATGAATGTTTAATGATGTTTTACTCTTATGTAAAGGTTCATGGGTCATGAAAAAGTATGGGAATCATGTAAAGGAATTTTAAGATTTTCCCCATGGGGTTTTGATCCATTTTTACACATGAAATGATGTTTTTGGGAGGGTGACCTATATGGGTCATACGTGACTATTATAGTTCAAATTTTTGAATGTAATGAAGGTGTATGGGTCACATTTATCGTGAGGGAGTGACCTCATTTGTGTTTTAATTAAGAGAAGGGTATAAAATGGGGTTTTTAAGCATAACAATTCTAGCTTTTTGATGACCCGTTTTATTGTCTTTTGAATAAACATATTGCTGCAAAAAGAAAAACTTTGGACCTAGCTCAAAACGTATGGAATATCATTCTACTATAGCTATTGGTTGAGTTTTCAATAGGATAATTCGAGAAAGTGAAATTTGAATGTTTTTTCTTTGAGAACAAGTTAGAGAAGGAGGGAAGATTTTGGTACATGAGTTTGGATGCTATCTTCATAAAATCTTGATGTTTATTTCAGGTTTTAGAGGATATTTCAGATCTGATATTTATTTGAAGACATTCTCATAAATTCATGTCTTCATTTCATTCCCGAGACATAGTTGATTGTCTTAAGAGCTATTGGTTGTATCTTGTTGATCACTGTTCAAAACACTACATGTTGTAATCTGATTTGAGTATCAAATTGAAGTTTGTTTATCTGATTTTGAGCATTAATATAAGTTTGTTCAATTCTATGTTGTGATCCTTGAATTGTGTTAATTTCTTTGTGAAGAAATTTTTCTTTGATGTATTGCATATGAGTATATGTGGTTAGGGTTCAAACACAAGTGTGAAAATGTTTTATTGGTATCTAAGCGAGGCCCTTGGGCGTAGCTGTTATCCAAAATCCACCTATTAAGGTAACTTTTGGTAACTTGTGCAATTCCTTAGGGCCAAGAAAAATCCAAGAAGTTAAAAAATTGTAAAAAATGCAAAAAATTCACCTGTGCTAGTGTATTGCGGCTAAATCAGGTTTATGGAGCACAGGTCATACAGTACATGTGGGACAGTTGGGACCCACATGGCCGAAATGGATGATTTTCAAAGAAATAAGAAAAATTGGGTATTTGGAGTCTAGAACTCACAGTACGCATGGGAGAATTGGGACCTACATTGTAAGAATCACCACATGTAGTTCAAATTGGCAAACATGGGTTAAACCAGTCTAGGTAGAACAGAAGTACGCATGAGACAGGTTGGGACCACGAGAGCCGAAATGGCATCATTCCTTTGTTGTGTGGAAAAGTCAGGTCGAAGTGGTATAAGCAGCACAAGTACATAGGGGATAGTTGGGACCCGAAAACTTAACTTGTCACATTTTGCAAGGCGAGTCGAAGGGATGTGAGCGCGGTGATCCACGGCCCCAACGGCCAGATTAATAGTGGGACACATGGGACACTAGTTCGCCAAGGACGTGATTTTGCCATTTTTTTTTTTTTTTTGAAAGGAGGCTTGTGGGTGGATCGAAAGTATTTTTATTGGACATCTAGGACATAAGGACCTGATATAGCTGAAATGCCCACATACAAAGGAAAACTCAATGTCTGACCCCCCTGAACTTCAAATGGCCATCACTATTAACCTTGAGATTTGATTTTAATAAAATTAGACTTTCTCGGAAAGAGCACGATGTCTCTATGCCATAGAAAATGGATTTCTTATTTTTGATGAGTGTAGATTTTTTAAAATAAAGGAAATATATTTAACTCCGATTAATCAAGTGTTCATCTAGTTAAATGACAAAAATGCCTTACATACCCAAAATAGCTGCTTGCACTCAAAAGGCCATAAATTTTGCATTTCTCAGTGAAAATGCACAAAAATTAGTATCTTTGGAATTATGGCTCCAATACACAGCAATCAAGAAATATAGAATTTGGCAAGAAATCTATGGTCATTTTGTAAAAAATGTGCCCAATTTGAAACAATGATTTTATTTGGTAGCTAAGATGCATTAATGAAGCATGGGCTGACATTTTTCACTATTACAAGTCATGGGATACTATGGGGAGACTTTTGTAAGCAAAATAACATCATTTCACTTCATTTACTACATCTTGCAAGTGGTGAGAAGATAGATTTTAGGATTTTCATTTTCCCTCTCTCTCTCTCTTCTCAAATTTCTATAAATTGGAGTGTTGGGATCATTGTAAAAGGGAGATAGTTTTGAGTAGAAAAACTCTAGAAAAATTGTTTTGTGAATCCAATGTGCTACAAGACCTTGTAGTGGACTCCTCGCATGGTGATTTAGGCCCCTGTCTTATACTAGATTGAATTATGCATACTTATGAAACAATAGATGCAAGTTTGTGAATGCATCTTCCCCGTTGTGTTTGTTTGGATTCCTCTTTCCCTTTTAATATCATTACATATATATTTTTTCTATGTTATGTTGTTTTAGGGATCCATTATCATTATGTGTGTATGAAATATTCTTGTGAATGCAACTCCTAGATTTTGGAGAACTTTTATCACCCCTTCTAGTTTGCATTTTTGCTTCTACTTTCCACACATTGGAATACTACTCTCACACTCTCCTTTTCTGGTGTATCACTTCTTTAGTGTAGGCCTTGTTTACATGCATTCTCTCTCTGGTTCCTTAGAAGGTTATATTAGGAGTAGATAGGTTTTCCTACATTAGTGTATATTGTGGCGGGTAGTTTAGGGGAAAGAACACTGCTTTCTTTGGAGGACTATCTTAAGAATAAATTCCTACAACTTAGAGATAGTACCCATGTTATCCAATCACAATGTGAGATCAAGTGCACACACTTGTGCAAACCATAGGGTGTTGTGAATCGGAGATAACAAAAACTTAACAAGCTAGAGGTAGATCTTTGGTGACAAGATAGACCCTGTATATTTAGAGACTATACAGAGTAATACCTTCTTGATAAGGAAATGGGTAGGTTATCATGGTGATCATATCTACAAGATATATAGAAATCATGAAGAGATTATCAATTTCATGAAAGATCAAGTTGAAGAGGCCTTGAATGAGTTGAAAATCAAGAGAGAAGAATGTATCAAACATGAAGTTAAAAGAGAATAAATAGCCGTGGTCCCGACGAAGAAACTTGAGGAGACAAAAGATTAGTTGAAGATCAAAAGGAAAGAAATAGATGATTTGAAGAAAGATCTAGGCACCATGAGAAGAAAGGTATTATCTTGTTAAGGAATTTCTATAAATCTAAGTAATATTTTGGAATATAAAAAGGCCTATGGTGATAAGACATGCATAGGATTGAAAGAGGAATCATTCAAATTAGACACTAATGAAGAAGAGTCATGTAAAGGATCAAATCAAAGAAGGAAACCAAGTAATGGAAAATTTTAAAGGATTCTACCTCTAAGAAGATCACATATAAAGAATCCAATGCACATATATATGGTTTGTTTTGTGGTAATTGTTACAAATGTGCTGCTTATTGACATAGAGCTAATTTTTGTAGTCCTAAGGTTGAATGCAAAGAGGATTGAAAAGGAAAAGAACATTGTGAAGAGAATAATGAAGAAGAATGTAAAGATAAGAAACAGAAAAATAAAGGAAACAATATGGAGTTGAATGTTATATGTTTCAAGAAAAATTTCATCTTGCAAAGTATTGTGAGAATAAACCATCAAACACAAAGAGGTATTTAAATAAGTTTAATGGGTATTGTTATGCTTGCAATGAGTATGGACATAGATCTTATGAATGCAAAGGAAGGAAAATAGAATGTTTTAGGTGCCACAAGAAGGGGAAAATTGTAAGGTTTTGTGATTCAGATCAGTTGAAGAAGGAAAGTAAAATTCCTAAGCACAAAACACAAGTA
The DNA here is from genome assembly GCA_018340775.1 of Taxus wallichiana var. yunnanensis. Classification (NCBI taxonomy): domain Eukaryota; kingdom Viridiplantae; phylum Streptophyta; class Pinopsida; order Cupressales; family Taxaceae; genus Taxus; species Taxus wallichiana. The sequence goes on along the minus strand of CM031239.1, from coordinate 954,989,144 downwards.
TACAAAAGGAAGGATGAGACTAGTCAAAATTCCAAAAATGAATCCAAGGATATGACTGAGAAAAAGGAAGGATCTGCTGAAAAAATGAGAAATCAGATAAGGAGGAATCAGTCAAGATGGAAGAAGAGGGTTTGATACCTACTTAGGTCTCTCATCAAGCTCCTCCATGGTGACATATGCCTCTACTAGGCTTCTTAGAGGTATATAGGTACAAATGAAGCATTGGAGTGAGGGGTAGCTGTCTTGATTAGTGTTGTGTGTCTTCTTCATGGTGTTTAAGGTATGTTTCTCAAGTCATTTAGTATGTTCATGTTGTTATTATCATTTTTCATGTTGTGTATGTCAAGTTTCTTGTCTTTGTTGTTCCTTAAAGCATACAAAGAAGTGATGTAAACTTATCTAAGTTGCTATGGTCTGAGTGTGCTTTTTCCTAATGAAATAATGTGTGTGTGTGTGTGTATCAAGAGGAATTCCCATGGGAGATCCATAGTGTCACACCATCTTCATGAAGTATATTATTATTATCAAATTTTTTGGGTTATATTGTTGACAAGCCTATTGGTCTGTATTGTTCCTTGTTATAGTGATTTGTCAATATGAGATGTCTAAGACAGTATATGAGTCAATTTGGTACCTTATGAGAAGAATGGTGTGTCTTGCCAATCATGAAATATCCTCATTGTTGAAGTCTATGTCTAAGAAAATTTTCTTTTTTGGGATTCTAATAGACCTCTATGGTCAAATGTATGCATTATTGAGCTTGAGTTAGGCCTAGAAAAGGTGGATGTTGATAAAAAATGAAGGAATGATTCTTTATCATGATGAATTTTGACATTATTGACATGAATAAGAAGTTGTATGGTTCATTTCGTGACTGCTAAAGTGTTCTATTGAAATCCAAAATAGAGTATATGATGAATTTTGATGTTCTTGCATGCCTAGAGATTCCTTTCCTAGGGGGAGCTTGGAATGTGCATGTTTGGAATGAGGCCTAGAATCATATTTTTGGAGAAAATGAATAAAAGAGAATTATTTAAGATCTTTGGTGGATGTTTCCAACCAGAGCATGGAGGTATGAAGGTGATATAGGTAAATAAGGTAAGAGTTACATTATCCTTTTTCATTAATGTAAAAAGGGGGAGAAGTTTAGGGTGTTTTCCATCAATGACAAAGGGGGAGATTGTTGGCATGTAGGCCTATGTAGGACTAAGAGGTATTGTCATTGATGTATACAAAAATTAATGAAAAATTTGGTGTTGTATAATGGTATCATTATGATGTGTATAGTGCTAACATGTTGTCTCAAATGTGGTTCGGTTGATACAGTGACTTTCATGAGTGCAAGCTTGCTTTACCAATCCTATAAAAAGTTGTCTAGGTGGCGTTGCATGACATAATAAGATTCATGGATGTTTAGTGATAATTTTGACATGGTGTCCATAATTATTTGATTGTGATTAAGCATTCATAGCAGTGGTATGATATAGGTAGAATTGTTTCACTTCTTTACAGGTGCTCATTGGGAGCAAGTATGGTAGCTAGGAAGTGTGGCCAAGTGTTTTGGAGCCATTTGATCTCATGAAAGCATGCATTCAAGTTTTTCATGGTGTATGAGGTATGTTTACATAATCTGCATTTATTTTATGTCTAGTTACTACATTTTTCATTTGACTCGAGAAATTTCTAGAAATGTATGTTTGAGGTCATGACCATATGTGGGCACCGCTGAAATAGTAGTTTCTAAAGAAAAAGGTATTCAGAAAGTTTGTACAAAGAGGTGATATGAAAAATTGATCATGTGTGATTAATTTGGGTTTTAATTAATGACCATGAAGGTTTATTATAATTTATATCTATGTGCATGATGTTTTAGGGGTCAAACAGGTTGACTAGTCAAAGGGAAGTTTTGAGGCCACGAGAAGCAAGTATCGTATGTCTACAATAACTTGATATACACATTAATTTTTGAGGTGATTAATTTTTTTTTGGAAACTAGATTCAAAGACCTTTCCATTTATATATAATTTGAGTAATGATGATGTACAATGATACGGTTTCCAGGACATTCTTTCAATAGGAACAATTTTGGTAGTTGACGATAGGCTATGTAATTATTAGATTTTGAGGATGTTTGAGGAATCCGATGGACTGGATGACACCTCATATCACCTGGAACATGAAGATAAATGAAGTTTTTTTGGTGATGTAAACTATTGATGTTGTTTGGAGACAAATATGTTTCAAGGCCTAGAAAAATTTCAAGATTGTTGTACAGTCTTGCCATTTATTTTGAGTGGTTACATGACATATTTTTATGTAGTAAAAAAAATTGTGTGAGATTATGAAGATTTTAAGTTGTTCAAGGGTATAGGAAACAACTATTTTGAGAATTGTATAGATTAATGGGCCCAGTAAATGAAATATTTTTATTGGTTGATTAAATGTGTGACCATGTATGAATGTTTAATGATGTTTTACTCATATGTAAAGTTTCCTAGGTCATCGAATGTATGGGACTCTTGTTAGGGAATTCTTAAGATTGTTCTTATGGGGTTTTGATCCATTTTTGGCACATGAAATGATGTTTTTGATTGTCACCTATATGGGTCATATGTTACTATTGTAGATCAAATTTTTGAATTTAATTAAGGTGTATGGGTCACATTTATCATGAGGTATGGACATCCTTTATGTTCTAATCAAGAGAAGGGTATAAAATGGAGTTTTTGGGCATAACAGTTCTAGCTTTTTAATAACCCCTTTTATCTTCTTTTCAAGAAAATTTTTGTTGGAAAGTAAAAACCTTGGGGCCTAGTCTAAAATACCTAGAATATCATTCTAGGACAGCTCTGGTTGAGTTTTCATTAGGATAATTTGAAGGTTTTTTCTTTGAGAGGGAGTTGGAGAAGGAGGGCATATTTTAGTGCATGAGTTTGGATGATGTATTCATAACATGCTGAATTTATTTTCAGGTTTCATAGGTATTTTAGATATAATATTGAGTTGAAGACGTTCTCATATATTCATATCTTCATTTTTATTCATGAGACATACTTGATTGTCTCAAGAGATATTTGTTGTATCTTGTTGATTATTGTTGAAGACACTATATGTTTTAATTTGATTTTAATATCAAAGTGAAGTTTATTGATATGATTTTGAGCATGAATATCAAAGTGTTTAAATCTATGTTGTAATCCTTGAATTATGTTAATTTCTTTATTAAGAAAATTTTATTTGATGTATTTTATATGAGCATATGTAGTGAGGGTTTGAAGAAAAAGTGTGAAAACAATTTATTGGGGTCTTATTCACCCCCTTCTCATTCCTTATCACCTCCAACATGTACAGGGGTTAGAAATGGTTAATTTCTAGTGAAGTTAGAAATATGGGGAGTTTAGAAGCATTATTTAAACATCATTATCCTCATAGCATATTCTCATAATATGAAAAGACTAAAAATGAACCTACCATCATGTTCAAAGGTAATTATTTCATTTCAAAATATTTTATGTGATTTGTTATTCTCTCCTTGAATGAGCTCATGAGTAAGAAATTACATATTTAAGGATGTGGAACTACAAAAGTCCTTTTATAATGACTTTCTTAATCTTATAAAGACTTTCTAGTGCCTGAAGTAGTGGAAGTTGAAGATATTGTGTGCTATTGTTGAAGATAAGGTTAATAATGAAACATGAGATATAATTGAGTGAACATATATGAAGTATGAAACTGAAAATATTATCATGCTTTGAAGAAGCATAATAACACCTATAAGTGTACCTTCATAAAGAACATTGCTTTGCACCAGTATGGATATGTGTATGAAGAAGTGTTGATTAGTGTGATTGATGGCGTGGAACATGAAATGATTTTTTTTGTATGGAAGAATATTTTTATCACAATTATTATAATTTTATTAGGTTATTATAAGAGAGGTTAATTAGGAGGATAAAATAGAAATTTTTGAGCTTATCGGATGATCAAAATTTGTTGTGAGAGACAACATAAGGAAAGTGATCAAAACAATGTGATGAATTCTATGAAGATGCTTAAAACACAAAGATGCAATGATTCATTGTAAGTGATAGCTTATGAAGATCAAATAGAGGATTTATTGAAGTGTTCGAAGTTGAATGTTCCATACAAGTAGAAGATTCCTAAAAGTCAAGTGGAAGATTGACCAAAGTATTGGATTTTATGTTATAAGTTCAATGGATGCTCAATAAGCGATATCATTGTAACATTTACATGATTTTTTTCCAATTTAGTTCCTTCGTTTCTGGGTTTTCTCCCTTGAAGGTTTTCCCACACTAAATATTTTCTCCTTGTGTGTGTTATCATGTTGATTTCTTGTGAATGATGTTGTTTCTTCATCATAACAAATTAAATTAAATTAAATTGTATGGAAATTTTTAAATAAACACTTATTCACCCTCTCTCAATGGCTAAAAATTAAAATAATTTTTACTACCGACTAATCCTCTTGAATTAAGTCTCACAACTCATAGGATGTCATCTTCAAACAAATTCATGGCTATAGAGATAATACCTTAATCAACTCAAGAGATAAGTATCTTAGTGAAGATGAAAGTTTAGATGAAGAGGATTCTAAAGTAATTCTGGAAGCATAATTGATTATTTCCCTTCAACAATTGAAACACCAAAGAATAAATAACCATAAATTGAAGCTAATTGTGAAATAATATAAAGAGAAAATCAATCTTCTTGAGGAAAGGAAGAAGCAAAAATTTGAATAACATGAAGATCGACTCAAGCACTTAAAACCTAAATAGAGTTGATTTTTACCTCTCTCAAATTAGAAGAAGAAAAAAACTTAAAATTCAATACAGAGCTAATGTATGAAGTTGAAAAAGTTAAAAAATACTTTAATGAAAAGGAATACCCTTGCATGCTACATGAAGTAGAATTGATATCCTTGAAAAATTGACTAGAATAAGTAAAATATATATTGAAAATGTACCGAAAGATGGAAAAGAGCTCTGAATCCTTGAATGGAATTCCAAATTGACAAAAAGCAGCAAGTGACAAGACATGATTAGGAATAAAAAGACCTATGATTAAATTTGAAGATGACAAGGATGGTCCATGTAGATAAATAAACATGAATATGACCAAGGAGAAAAATTCAAGAAGGCCTAAATCAATTAGGAAACCAAATGCATTCATGTATGAAAGAACCTTTAATGGTTATTTCTTTTCTTGTCACAATTTTTGACATAAAGCTAAGGAATGCATGAATTATGTCATAAACAACCATCCATAGAGGAATATAAGAGATGAGAAAGAAAGTAATAGAGTATTATTCAAATTTAAAGAGAAATGTGACATAGCTCAGTACTTCCATTATGAACCATCCAATCAGCTTTGGATAATAAAGGACTCAAGATGTATGAATAAGATAACATGTTTTAATTGTAACAAAAGCTGTACACGCCGCTAGTAAGTTTTATGGTCACAATAATACTAAGTAGAGTTGGAATCTTAGTACACATCCATATATAAGTAAGGATCAAACTATGTATTTCAATTGACATAAGCTAGGAAACTTGATAAAGGATTTTTATCAAAATCAACCTCATATGCATAGCAATTGAAATAAAGTAGTAGAAGGACATTAATAAGATATAAAAATTAAAAATAAATCCTAATATTGTGTCAAAGATAGGCTTGGGAGAGACTATGTCAAGCAAGATACCAATAAGTGTTTCTAAGGATGAGAAGGAATGTTTCAAGTATAGATCCAATCATGAAGAACCTATATGATAAAGTTTCAAATCCAAAAAGACTAAATATTAAGTCATCAAGTTCCTTTTATGACTTTCTACTATTTTAGTGATCATACAAGAAGTGTGTGTCTTCTCTAAAATTGTAGAAGGCACTGACAATATGATCGAAGCATGATGTGATGTTGATCAAGGTATTTAAGAGGCTACAAGTATGTGAAATTTAAGAGGTATGTTATTTGGATTCCTCATGAAGTATTTATTCATGTTCAAATCTATAGAAAGGTCATAATAAGATTACAAATAGATTATTTTGATGTAAAAAGAGTCCTAGATTTATTTCTTGTACTATGTATAAGAATAATCCATCAGGTTCTAATCATGTTTGTCATAGTGGCCTATAATGTTCATCTCATTTCCTCAATCATAAAGCTCTGAATGAAGTATAGCTTATAGAACCTACAAATGTAATAACAAGGTATGGCTGAGTCCAAATTTTTATTCGAGATAAAGAAAAGTATCAATGTAGCCTTCAAAATAAATAATCAATCAAGCGTGTCTCAATAAGAACCTTTTCAACATCTTCTCTCAATCAGTCGTGCTAAATTTTTCGTAATAGTCCATGACATTAACACATAGTATTCAAAGTACAAAGTTTCTCTATTATTTCTATAATTCTTTTTCATGAATGATTACAAGACGATGAATTTTTGCAAAGGTTGTCAAGTGTGTCATGTTTTTCAAGTGTGTCAAGATTTTCAAGTGCCAATGAGATGATTGATTGTAAAATAATTTAGTGTCTAATTACATTTCCATCGTAAATGCATGAGAAGTTGACTCTTGTTAGTAAAAGGAATGAAAGTGTTAAACCATGTAAGTCTAAGATTCCTTCAATCAGGTTTTGAGGCATAAATGACAATTTTTAAGTCCTAATCGTTCCATATGAATGAAATCTTCTTTACTAGGTCTATCGGATAAAAAGGTGAAGATATTAGATATTACAGGCTCAATTCATAATAAGTGAATTATATGGAGAATGAAGAAATTATGGAAATACCTTATACTTTTAGAATTATCCTTCTGAGATCATAGGTGATGTGACATAGCTTATATGTATAGTTTAGTGTTTTAGAATAAATAAAATAGCAATATATTGCAAAAACCTAAATGTGATGAATTCTGTTATAAGAAGGAAGAACGGTGTAGTTAGGGTCCGTAATGCATGTTTTAGAGTATGATGGTCCCTAATATAAAATCTAATGGACCTTACATGATGGTATAATGATAAACAAGGCAATCATGGGTATTAAAATACAATATGAATGTTTCTGTGAATATTAGACTCTTCCCGAGATACTAGAAACCCTCCTTAGGGTTTTACAAAAATCATAAGCTTGGAGGCTCTGTAAATGAGATGAATATGGGTAACTCCTAAAATATCTTCTGAAAATTATGCATAAGATCAATTAAGTAGTATTATGAAATAAGAAACAAGTTGCAGCTAAAAACTCTTACAATGAAGACCAAACATATAGGTGGAGAATCAAAATATTGATAGTGTTCCTTAACTATACTAGCAAATTGGACATTGCTAGACATATTGCAAATAAATACCTCATGTGTAAAAAGTATCGAGTGTGATGATTTTTCATGAAGATGAAATGAGGTTCTCTTAAGAATGCAATAACAAAAGTTGATTTTCATAGATTAATAGGAATTATAAATCTATGAATAATGCCTAGTAGATGCTTGAGGTGAATAGACATTAAGCATTAAGACATGTATTTATTTTCATATTAATACTAAATAAGCTAATCGAATTGAATGAAACATACACGAAGTAGTTCTAATAATGAAGCAAATCAAATAAGGACATCCCGATAAAGATTTAAAGGAAATGGCTAATCTAGTACATCAACATGAACAAAGCATCTAATGTAAGTCCATCCGTTGAAAATGGATGTGCTTTGTAATGTATGATTGTTTTTCAATTATGAACATATTTACATCATAAGTAATCGATTTATATGTTGTCTCCAAGTGCGGAAAGGATCTCACCAAACCGGCTTTAAAAACATTTTGGATCTTCCTTTCCTACTCAACTATAAGAAGAGTGGATGCAAAGATGAAGAAGGTATTCCTACAATATATCATTCCTATATGGTATGCCAATAGTAATCACTATAAAAAGTGTGGTGTAAGGGGTGAAGGAAGGTAGGAGGTTTTGTCTATAGCTTTCCAATTTGGGAGAAGCTAGAAACCTACTAAATCAGGGATAAAGGATAAAGTATAATTAGAAAGGAATATCTTAATCGAAGATTTAATAAGTGATTACCAAATCATGGGAGTTGGATATTATTTAATTAATCAAATAGGATTAATTAATAGGCCGTGATAAGCTTATAATTTCATTTATAGGTGATTTAGAGGAAAATAGGAGGGACCTGAGATTATTTAAAATGGGGATATAATTAATAAAAAATGTTTATTAATTTAATAGAAGGTTATAAAGGATTAATTAATTGATTGGAGGAGGATTATAACTAACAAAGTGTCATTAATTGGTATCTCAAGTGGGGAAAGGATAGTTAACTAAGGAAGTTTTGTTAGTTTACCAAAATGGAGGGAAACATTAGTTAATTAGTGGGAAAGAACTAATTATAATGGAAATGACAAGAGACAGGATAATAAGTATAATTTTTTTATTAAAACTGTGTAGGTGGATTTTAGGTATCAACATTTCCCCTCTATGGGATGGCTTAAGCGATGCATCTTCAAAGATAGTAGTCAAGTATAGTTAATTTTTTTCACGAGAATAGAAGAAAATTTTGTAGAATGAAGGATGTTCCCTCAAGCATTGATGGGCTGATAAAAGAGGTCGATTGAAGATTGAAAAGAAGAAGGAAAAAAAGAGTTGATACAAGCCGTGTAGGTGATTATGCAACAAAGGGAGAAGAGAATATTGTGTTTTAATAGATGGAATAAAAAAGGGGAAAAGGGGGATACATATAATTCCTATTGCCTTTGGCCGGTGTTAAGGAAAATTTATGATAGAAGAAAATGGAGATGAAGAAAAATCACATGTGGAGATAACAAGCATATCAAATAGTTTAGAAACAAATTTGTCTCATCATTTTACTTTATGATCTATGTATTTGGCTCTCTATTGTAATATAAATATACAAAAAAAAGTGTAAAATAATAGAAAAGCCATAATAGTAACATTTGTTCATTGTTAAAGCACTAAATCAAAGTAACATACATAGAGTAATTCAGTATGAGAAAGTAAATAAGAAGATTATACGATGGAAAAGAGACCACCAAGCATGGAAATCTACACGTAACTCTTCCTCACACCCGACCTCTCGAGGTCGTGCCGAGACATCTGGTGGGGATGGAATATACGTGGGGTCTAGATAAACTAGTTAGGTAATCTTATGTCTTCAACTTACAATAATGGGATCTACGAATCTAAGGCAAAGAAGGCCCTCCTAACCTGAATTGGTGTGATAGATCATTCGGTGAGGATAGCTGCTCGAAGGCTCTAATCAATATCGAGCTCTGCTTTGTGATCCAATCTATGGGTTGTGGGATACATGGAAGATGACCTATGGATGGTTCGTATATATCTCCCGACAAGGTCATGAAAATTGAATGGCTAAATGTGTAGTGGATCTTTTGGTGCTTTATGGACGATTCTCTGGTCTAGTCTAGAAATACTTATCTTGATTAGCTGCTATGTTTAATAATGATAGTTGTGTGATAATGTCTAGTTGAAGTGGAGGGGACCTACACACCGGTGTTTGCAAGATGGTGTCAATACTTGATTAATTTGTAGGATCATTGGGTTGTGGGACCTATGGATCATAACCGTAAGTTTGTGGTTGATGTGGACCTCCTATTGTCATACAAAGAGTCAATCCCTGATTTTGAGTGTCTAGTAAACGTATGCCTTTTCGGCCTCCACGTTTAGAACTAGAAGTTTCATGATTTTCTCGAGTACCTAACGGTGTTACGCAACTTGGATACGTAACCTAGTGTCTATATCAATGAGGAGGTCTCCTGCATCTGGCTGTGGGACTAGTGGATTATAAATGAATGTTTTCTCTCTTTTAGGTCCTTCTATAGTCATACGAATATCTATCAAGGTAGTCTATAATTTGGCTGATTTGACCAGAACGTGCGTGCTTTGTTGCCTTCTATGTTTAATTCTCTTAGCTGTGTGTTGATTTCTTGTAGGTCTGTTGTTGTTTGGAAGACCTGAATTCTGAGATTTTGGTCTATGTTAGTTAATGCTACAACAAGATTTGGTTGAGGCACAATTGGCTCAAAAATGTATTCCCTGGGCTCCCTAGGTCCCGTGATTGTCATACAAGATCAATATAAACCTAACTGAAATGAAATAAACTAATTATGCAAAATATATCGAAAAATATATATATTCCTCTATTTTTTGTATTTTTGATAGAAACTAAAAGAACAATTAATCTAATATCAAAATTAAAACAAGCAAGGTAAGCGTAGTGTAACTACTTGCTGTGCGGTTGTGTGAGTTTATCCTAAATAACTAAATAGTTGATTAAATTAATTAAAAGACTCTTGATCCTATGTCAAGAAGTGAGGAATGAATCATAGTTTCTTAGAAACTATCAATCCCCACAGCTTCCCCGACAATATCGAAAAGTGAAATTTAAGCGAAATGAAATAATTCACTACTCTATTTGATATATTTTAACTATAACTTTGTGAGATAAAACCGGAATTTGTAGAACAATGCCGAATCCAGTAGTGTATGACTTTGTCACCTTAGAATGATCTCCTCATTCCTTCATGTTCACATGAATCCAGAAGAGAGTGTATATGCTAGCATCAATAGAAGAAGGTATTTCAATAATCGCAGCTTTGGATATAGACCAAATATAATGCAAGTAGGAGAGGGACAATGCAAGTGACAGAGCTTGGTGTATGAAATTCCTAATGGGATTTATTGGGAATACAACACAAGTGTACAAAGAGATTCTAGAATCACCTTCTCGTGAAGAACACAACCTGTAACTCTAACGGATTCAATCTACAAATGACACTACTTTACTCTAAACTAATTTATATAAACACCAATGAAAAATACTGAGGCAAGTAGATTGAATGGCTGCTAATAGAAAAGGAAACTAGCATGGATGTAAACATGAAACAAAATGAATTCTAAGCAAGAAACTGAAAGAGTAGACAATGGAAATGAGAAGTTGAGGGGCCATTTTCTTGAAAACAAGTGGTTATTTATAGATTTCACATTCACCCAAAGGTGATTCCTATTAAAACTCTTTTACCATTAAACAATGAAGAAACACTATTCCAGGGAACATAAAACATTAATACGACCTAAGGCAGTTGAGAAAAGCTGGTAAATGTTTAAAAATTACAAAAGTCATGATGAAGAGAATGTCTTTGGAGAATGTGTAAAGGACCGCCACCTTGATCGGGGTAAATTGTTTCATCATCCGAAGGTCAAAAATATAGGAAAAGAAAGGTGGAGGATAAAGCAAAGTACATAAAGCTTAGACAAGGTGCTTCGGATGCTAACATACACTTGACAGCTTTCTGGATTCTCAACACCTTACGAGGAGACCTATATAATCATTGGGGCATGTGTAACATCATTCCAGTTGTACATTACCCTACAATTTTGGGTACGTACATATTTCCCCCTCGGAGAAGTGTTTTAACCATGAAGAGGCATAAAATGGTGGGTCCGAGTATGGTGTGTTCCCAAAAAGGAAGCTAGAAATTATCACTGACACGCCCATGTGTCGAAATGTCGCCATCCAAGTTCCCACTACCTGCAAAATGGAAAGAGGACTCAAGTGTAGATAGATAAAATAAATCAAAAAATAAATACTAAATTAGAATGAAATGAGGAGTTACCATTTGCGTGGGGATAATAACTTACCTTCATCGGTTCTCTAAACTCCGTGAAAGGGGCATTCAAAATGAGTCAAAACACCATATATATATATAATGGGCTTATTTTCCTATTCCTTTACGCGTGTCGATTTGATAGTTTTTGAGCTCTGGGACCCACGGTGATGGTTTTCGACGAGAGTATAGTTGATACATTTGTATCAAGATAGCGATCATGCCTCTGCGAGCGAACCTCAACCCACAAGATCTTAGGTTAGTTCTTCTCAATTTAACGTTTTTGCACCCAAAATGTTAAAATGATGAAATATTTGTTATGGGGGATTTTTTTAGAAATTATAGTTTCAAATGTGTCTCTTAGGGGGACGCCTAATGAGTAGGCTTTCATTTTAGTTAAAATGGTCAATTTTTGTGTTTTTGAGCATTTTTAGGGCATACGACCCATTTGTAGTCACAGGATAGGATTACCGCCCTAGCAGGAGGTGGTTATGGAGCCGCCGCTCTGCTTAGGTGAGGGTCCTCTATAGAGTGTTAAAACAACACTATTTTGAATTTATTTTTGCATTTTTAGTGTTCCTACTTGCTTTAATGATTTTTCCAATGCAATCTTGACACTAACTTGCTTCTTTTTGCATGTTTTTGGGTGTTTTGTATTGAATTAAGTGTAAATTAGATGGAGCTGAGAGAGGGAGTGTGATTGGCTTCCAACAGTGTTAGATGCACTCTCTTAGGTTGAGCAGGATACTCTCCAGAGGGCAGGTATATTGAGGATCGCATGGGTCCCCCATGTTGCACCTACCAGTCACATACTATGTGATTTATTTTCTTACTGGGATGCACATCGGAACACCTTCTGATTCCCAAGTGTTAGGGGTGAGTGGACCATTACCCTAGAGGATGTCTACCACATTTTGGGAGTCCCAATTATTGGGAGGAGACTTTCATTTGATACAGCAGTATCTAGAGCTCAGGTGACTCAGTGGGCCACCTATATGGGAGACACAGTTGTCTCCACTAGTTCGAAGAAGGGGTAAAGGTCTGTTGTATTCCTGGCTTTCCCATCCCTATGATCCGCAAGGCCATTATGGGCATCCTTGCTTCAAGATTGATTGGGGATAAGGGAGGGGATACTTTTCTCTACTGCTAGGCCCCCATCATCACACAGATTGAGGCACATGGTCATATTTATGCCTGGAAAATTGATATACTTGGGACCACCTATCACGACTTATATAGGGTGGTTCGATTATAGGAGACATCACCGAGCCATCCGACCTTAGTTATGAGTCGGGTCTATGAGTCCATTATCCCTTATGGGAGGGGCATATAGCAGAGATCCCGGGGCCGTCAGGGTAGATAGATGGATAGGGATGACGGTGCTTAGGACACCGCATCAGCTGGTGGCTTTATTGACCACTGCGGATATGGAGGCCACACCTTATCAAGCCATGACAGGGTTGTGGGGTGAGGAGGTATGCACCCTGGTTTCCTGCTCTATTACAAGGCAGCTTGTGGATAGGATGGGGAAGGTAGAGATACACCCCTTCGATCGAGTGCCTCAGCAGTTTGGCCTTGCTTATATTGATATGCTTCCCCCAGTGGTGCCAGTGTTCAAATCAGTTTGGGAGGCTAGGGGAGGTCCTAGAGGCCGGGGTTGGACTGTTGTTACTCATGGCATCCCTATTATAGCTAGGAGGGTGGTACACACTCGAGAGAGAGCTGGTGCTCCTCAGGCACCTTTACTTCAGATTGCCATCAGTCCTACCCATAGCAGTGATGATCCCATTGATATAGACTCTAAGTCTGAGGAGTTCACAGAGGGAGAGATGAAGGAGGAGACCAAGGACATGGAGATCAGTGAGTCGGGTGGGGGAGAGGATAGTGATCCCGAGTGGCATGACACTTAGGAGATCCTACAGGCCGAGAGGGCAGAGCAGAGCACGGAGAGGGTGACTCTAGTCTTAGAGGAGTTACTTTCTCAGGACCTAGGTGGAGAGGATGAATCTGTGGTAGGATGCCATGTTGCCCCAGGATGTGGTGGGGGACACGAGTCGGCCGCGATGTCCGTGGTAGGTGTGGATCCCGTGAGATCCTTCCTAGAGGCCCAGAGATCCGAGTGAGTTATCACTCTTATTTTGATATTTATTTTATCTAGAATTGCCTTAGTTGTTATCTCTCTTTTTGTTCATCCTTGGTTTTACCTTTTGATTATTTTCTAATTTTTTTCTCCTTTGCTTGCAAATACTGTTGATGAGTGGTGAGACTTGATTCACTAGGTGTGTACTGACACCCTATTACTCCCAACAGAGAAGACTCATCTTGAGTTATTCGTGGATGCAGGGGAGGCTTCAGCACCCAATTTAGGAATACCGATGTTTTTCCCCGTCTAGCATGCGGCCAAGATCATGAATTCCCTGTGTCTTGAGGTAGCTTGGTATAAGAATGTAGAGCATTTGAGGATGAGTCATTCTCATAACGAGACTACAGCTACTGTTCGGGACCGCGAGCGCTTAGTGCGCTTAGAGCACCGGCGTAGCCGAGTCCTAGATGTGATCATGCGCCTTCGAGGGATCCTATAGGGATTGAGAGGCCACTTGGCTCTTTTTTTTTAGTGAGCTTGTTAGGTTGTTTATACAATTATTTTTATATGAGCTTCTTGATTTGTATATATATATATCTCTTTGGATCTAGACTCTTGGTATCTTGAATTTTGTGACTCATTTTCTAAATGTGTTTTTAGATGTTTTTAGAATATTTTCTTTTCATGTTTCCAGAATGTATGCAATGGACAACAAATGATAGTAAATAGAATGTTTTACTCTATATGTTTTTGTAGTGCTGATATGAGATGATACTAACATATGGTAGTACTGAACTTTTGAACTCTTTGGGCAATGTTTGTAATTCCTTCTTATATTGGAAAAATGTGATGAATGCATAGTGATAAAGAGATGAACTTTCCCCAATCCCAAATCCACGCAACTAGTAAGACGTAAGGGCTCAACACCAAGAATTAGGAAGGGCACAAGTTGTATGAGTTTGATTGAATGGAATGATGAGAGAGACGAGATAAACCAAGAAAAAGAACCAAATTTGGACCTACACACCCACCCTACTCAAAACTACTACCAACCTTAGAAGGCCACTTACTTTCAATTTTATCTAGACTTAGACTCACAGATGGCAACCTGGTTGAAAAATCTAGTTTTGAGGATTTGATCTCTTTGGAATTTGGATGTTTGGATATTTGCTTTCTCTTAACATAATTTGACTTGTGTTTTTAGCATACCAAGATTTGTTAGTTTGTGTGACTGGACCCCACACCCTGCCTCATGCCACTAGTAGGAAGCATGGGTTTGTCACGAGACAAGATACAAAGAGTAAGGGCACTTCCTTCCTTTCCCAACCCTTATCACTCGAAGGTTAATGGGGCAAAGAAGTGTGTAAAATAAAATATTTTGTTTTCTTGGTGCTTTTGATTTCATTTGATTTTGAATTTTCTGATCTATGAATTTGGGATATCCTTTCATTCCAAGATATTTTAAGAGGGATAGATGTGACACCAAGAAGCTTCTAGAATAGACCGTGGGCAAGGATAGCTTCACCTAGTAGAAAGAAAGAGTAAAGCCAAGTATGCAGGTCTTGGTATGGTTTCTGTCAATGTTTGTCTCTCAAAATTGATGAGAAGATTTGAAAATATTTGATGATGTTTGAAGAGATGTGATATAAATATCTTTGGCAATATCCTCAGAAATTTGAAACAGATTGTTTTAAGAGTAAGCTCCTGGATTATCATTTTTACGAAATGGATAGAATGAAGCAATTAAAAGACTAATCCAATGTAGGTAGCTATAATGTACTAGTAACAAATTTGATGTTTTATGCGTAAAACTGCTTAAGGTGCAAGGAATTGATAGTTTCACCAAATTCCTCACCTTCTACTGTGCACAAGAGATACGCACCATTTCCATAGTCCTTCATGACTCGGTATGGGCCCAACCATTTGGGCCGGAACTTTATTCCTTCGCCGGTTTTCTTATCGATCCAACTGTCTAGTCTTAGAACTAGATATCCTTCATATATTTCTCACTCATAGACTTTTTTGTTATACTACCGGCACATCCGGTCAGCATAGGCTCTATGCCATTGTTCGGCATTTACCCTGGCCTTGTCAAGGCTTTCTAGTTGAGAGAGGCATGCCTCCCTGTAAGCTTCTTCATCCAGAATCCCTTGTAATGAGATGTAGAGACTGGGTATTTCAACCTCAAGTGGGAGAAATGCTTCTACTTTGAATACCAGTGAGAAATGAGTTACTCCTGTTGGTGCTCTTATTGAGGTTTAGTGGGTGCACAAGGCCGGATATTATTTTAAATGCCAATCTTGTTTGTTCTCATTAAATGTTTTGAGGAGAATAGCTTTCAATGTTTTGTTTGTCACTTCACCTTGCCCATTGGCTTGATGATAGTAAAGAGAGGTTGTGTGATGGTTTATCTTGAACTTGCTACATAACTTACAAATCTTGTCCTTCTTAAAGGACATGCCATTATCTGAGATAATGACTTGTGGGACACAATACCTATAGATAATTTGGTTCAAAATGAATTTGGCAATCATTGAATGCAGTACAATGGTCGAGGGCATGGCCTCCACACATTTGGTAAAATATTCTGTGGTTGTGATTATAAATTTATGGCCATCGGTTGATGAGGGAGAGAATTTCTCTATCAAGTATAGACCCCATGTGGAGAAGGGCCACAGAGTCGCTATTGGTTACAGGGATTTTTCTGGCATGTGAATCTCGTGGGATAATTCTTGGAATTTTTGGCACTTATGTACAAATTCCACCGCATCATGTTCGAGAGTGGGCCAAAAATAGCCCATCCAATGTATTTTATGAGCGGTGGCATGACCACCAAGTGACCCCACATATTCGATCAGGATTCATGAAGAATCCTCTTGGATTCTTCTATGTCGATGCATCTTACAAGCATGCCATCTAAGGATCTACGATAGTGTAATTGGTCTAAATCAACATATTTAGTGGTAATAATGTGTAACCGCCTTCTTTTTGTGACATGGCACTTTTCGGGTATGTATGGTCCATGATAAAATTGATGATATCAATATACCGTGGACATGTAGAAATGGGGGGTGTGGTTTCAAGTATACACATTCATCAGGAAAGTCTAGATCTACCAGCTCGCCTCTATCTAGTGGATTTTCAGCTAACCAATCTGCAATGATTTTTCCTTTAATGGATTTTTGGTTTACGAATGTTAACTCAAATTCTCCCAATAGAGTTATGAAACAACCAACCTTTTTAGATAAAGATCCTTGTGTGAGAAATGTTCGTAAATGGTCTGTCTTTACAATGACCCTTGTTTCCTAGTTTAACATGTAATGTCTCAAACGTTTTGTTGCAAAAATTATGGCAAGGCATTCTCTCTCTACCTATGTGTAACACATTTCATAATCGAGTAACATTCGGCTAATGAAATAGATTGCTCATTCTCGTTTTCATCATCTTTTTGAGCAAGATGCAAGCCAACGAGACATGAGTGGCTTGTGATTATAGGATCAAAGGGTGGTCTCGGCTTGGAGGCATTAGCATGGGTGGTGATAACAAGAATCACTTAACTGCTTCAAAGGCATCGTTGCAATCTTCAGTCCAATCGATGCTATAATCTTTCTTGAGTAGATTGTTGATTGGATGAATGGAAAAGCTTAAATCTAGGATGAACCTTCGGATTACACCGAGTTTCCCAAGAAATGACTTGATTCCAAACTCGTCCAAAGGTGGGATCATTTCGAGAACAGCCCGTATTTTGGCTAGATCAACATCAATCCCTCATGAAGATATAATGTATCCTAGAAGTTTGCCTCCTGTTACACCAAATGCGCACTTCTCTAGGTTTAATGTGACACCATACTCAATTAGTCGTGAGAGGATGATACAGAGCACTTCTGGATGATCACAACATTTCTTTTCCTTTCCCAATAAGTCATCCACAAAGAATTCCATAATTTTATGGATAAGATCGTGGAATAGATAAGTCATTTCCGTTGATACGTAGAGCCTACATTCTTAAAACCAAATGGCATGACATCATAACAATAAGTTCCCCAAGGAGTTATAAATGTGGTTTTATCTTGATCTTGTTCAGATATTTTAATATGATTGTATCATGAGAACCCATCCATGAGGGACAATAGTTCAAATCCAGCTGTTGCATCAATGATAACCTCAATAGATGGTAATGGGAAATCATCCTTGGGACAAGCTTTGTTAATATCCTGAAAATATATAAAAATGTGTATCTTCCCATTCTTTTTAAGGACGGGAACGATATTAGACACCCATTGTGAATAGTCAACGGGCTTGATGAATCCTACTTGGAGAAGTTTTACTACTTCCTCTTTTACCATGAGAGCCACTTTTGGCTTCATTGGTCTTGAATTCTGTTTAATTGGCTTCACATCTAGTTTAGTGACAAGATTATGTACCGCAACTTGTGGTGCAATACCCATCATTTCTTTATAATTAAATGCAAAATCCTTTTGATTTTTTTGAGGATTTAGGTGTGTATTTCTATTTCTTCCAGAGTTAACGAGGATCCCAACTTTAAAATTATTGGTTCTTCCTTTGTTCCAATGTTTATGTCAATGGTTTCTTCTATCAAAGAAGTGTTACCTTTTACAAATTCAGTTGGGGCTAGAGGTAGTCCCAATATTTCTCTGTTTTCTATCTCGTAGATATCAAGATCCTTCTATGGATCATACTCTACCGTGGGATTTCCAAAGTAGGAAGAGGAGTGTGGTATTAGGGAAATATCAACTATACTTTTGTGAGTAAGGTATAGTTCGCATAGGCATTTAGATATTCGAGAGTGACTTTATCACCACAACATGATGTAAGATAGAGGACTCATTCTCAGCTGCATGTGTTAGAAGAGGGTTTGTTAATATTTTCTTCACCAATGGTTCAATACGAAGTGATACCTTGAAACTTGTATCTTCTAACTCATTAATTGGGGTAAAACACAAATTTGAGGTTATTATTGAATCTGTGAGAAGGTTTTGTTCTTGTGGGATTGCCTCAATGGATATGAAGTTGAATCCTTTGCTTAGATCTAATATGACTATTTTATAGAGCTGTAAGTGCTCAACTCTAGTATGATATACTTCAGAGACTTGGTTTATGACTAATTGCGAGTCTCCTAACACTCTGATGTCATTAACACCGAGCCTTTTGTCTATGATGAGACCAAGGAGGAGGGCTTCGTACTCAACACCATTGTTTGTACATTCAAAGTTTAACTTAAAAGGAAAAGGTAGGATCTTTCTCTTAGGGGAAGTAAAGATCACACTTGCCCTGGCTCCATAGTGACATCTAGCTCCATCGAAGTGGAGAGTCCAATATTTACTAGAAAAATGGATGCTTTGGGACATTCTTTGCATTTGTTTCTTCTTTTTTGGTTACTTCTACCATGCAAAGTTCCTCTCCTGGAAGAGAACCAAATCCTAGGGTACATCCCATACCTGTGGAATCAAATGGTAGGAAAATTGGTAGATCTTGTTCCAGTAATTTGACAATTTTTGCAATAGTTCCTAATGACACTATTTCTACAATGTTAGCTTCATCCTTGAGGGCTGGGATGCCCTTGACTAGGTTCATAATTTCTAGGTCTGTTGTAGGTATTAATTTTTCTTCCGGTTTTGAGTCGATTGGTTTGTTAAGTTGTTTTTTTGGGAGTTCAAACTCAGACCGAACGCCTTCGGTCTTTTCTTCAGTCTGCTAGGTGTGTGTCGAATGCTTTTGGGTCATCTTTTGCTACGAATATCTTTCTTAGGTGTAAGAATCTTATTTCCTAGAATAACATAGAAGGGATTGCTTTCATGTGATGTATCCATGGTCAACCGAGGATCATATTATAGTTGGTTTCTCGATATATGATATAAAACTTGGTGAGGTTTGTATTGGGTCCTAAGGTGACCGGTAATATTATAGTCCCAATTTAAGTAGCCTTAAGGCTATCATAACCTCTTAGCGTATTTCTTGTTGTGGAATGGTTTGTTTCTCCATATCCTAGATTTTGAAGGAAAGAGAAGGGGAAAATGTTAATTGCTTCCCCATCATCAACCATTGCATGTTTAATGTAATTATTGTAAACGCACACCAAATGCAAGGTCGGATCACCTCTACATGTAATTTCAGCATCTCGTGGCATTTTGTTTATGTCGAATATAAACTCAGTATCCCTATCTAGCTTCCCTCGAGGTTGGATATCAAAGTCTATTTGGTTTACTTGTGTTTTGGGAGGTGGAGTGATGTTAATTAAATGACCTTGACCTAGTGCTTCTAAAGAGTAGCCCTATGGGCAGGAGATTTTTTTGAACAAGTCCAAAAAGGAGATGTGAGAGAAGGTCTTTGTTAATTCATTAATTAAACCATAAGCACCCGTGGGTTTTACCAATGTTTGTTGAATGTTATCTCGGCTCTAGTGGATAGATTGGGGTTGGTTGAGAAGAATATTCTCATGCTCTTGTTATGGCTTCTACGTGTAGCTCAAGATCTAACTCCACTAGACCAACTATCTTGGTTCATGGTTGATTTCCTAATTACGCTGTGACAGTGGATTCAAAGAAGTTGACGCTTCATGATCATTATTTCTGTCATTAGACCTTTGTTCATCCCATTTGGATTTAATTTATTATTGTTAATGTGATTTGGAAGTGGATCATTGAAGATATTAAGAGGTGCATTTTGAGGGGAAACTTCCCCTGTGAAAGTATTTGACATAGGCATCATAGAATCTATTAAGAACATATATATGAAGAGTTGTCTTTGTTCTTATGGCAAACGTTGCATGAAATTATTTTAATTGTGGCAAGTCCTAGTGTCATGGCCTCAAATTTTTTGGAAACCACAATACAAGTTGGGATTATAACTCCTAGGTTGTTGGTTTGGCACATGTTGTGGTCCAAAACTCGACTAAACTAATGATTATTAGGATTAAAGTTTTGCATTTGTTTCCTTTGGTTTTGGTTTTGATAGCAGCTTGAGTTTTGACTTGGACCTTGTGTCTGGATCTACCATTGTTGTTGTTGTCATTGGGGATGATTAAAATCCACCGCATTGATTGTTGGGGTAAAATTGTTGTTTTGTTGATTGTTAACTGGTGGTGGAACATTTACAACATTTGATCTTTTAGTTTGGTCATTCACTCCATCTGTTGTCACTCCATGGTTTTTGTCAAGGATTTTAGGTCCTTGATTAGCATTTGTGGTAGTAGGATAGGGCGTAGTGTTTTGGTTGAGGATGATTAACCTCCCATTTGTTCCATATGTCTTGCGACTGCTATTTATTGCAACTTGATCTATTCAGAGAGTGCTCTTGAGCACTTCATCATAAGTTCTTAGTGGGAACTTTTGGACTTCTTCCTTTATCTCTCTGCTGAGAGAATGAAGGAATAAATCACATAGTTCCATCTGATCCATGTTTGGAGCGCTTGCTGAAGAATAGAGGACTATATGCCATCTTTGGATGAAATGAGCAACAGATTCATTGTGTTCTTGTTTAATATGCAAGAATTCCTTGATTCCTGTTCTCAATAATTTGTTCATGTCGAACACCTTGATGAACTCTGAAACGAGTTGTTTAAATGAATGTATTGAGGCTTCAGGTATTCTATAATACCAATCGAGGTGATACCCTCTAAATTTTTGGGGAATATTTTAGCAACAACTCCATCCCAAGGGAGTATTTCTCGAATGGCTATGGCATAGGCCTTAATATGTGCATTCGGTCTCCCTCCCCTTTGTACTTGGGTAGATCGGGGAGAGGTATTGGAAGCATGACGCTTCATATAGTGAAGTCTAAAGGTTATTTCAAATATTCTGAATAAGTCCCAATCACATAGGTTTTGACCATTGATGGTGCTTGCTGAGGGGGTGGAGGTGGAATGGGTTGTTGATATGGTGTAGCATATGTATTTGTATGGGTATAAGGAAATACCTGTGTTTGAGCGAACATGTTGGGAGAGGAGAACATATCTCCTATGGTTATTTGGAATACATGTTTAAGTATGGAGGAGCATTGTTCAGGAATGGGTTGTTTTGTACTAAGCCGGGAGGTATTATATTCTCAACTAGAGCGGCGTTAGAAAATGTGGTTCTAGTTGGCATTTGTTGTAAGTACTGAGGAGGCATGCCCAATGTGCCTGTTCCTATGAGGAGGTCTACTTGGCTGGGATGATGTGCAGGATTGGAAGTTCTTGCTTGCATGAATTTTGAATTTTGATTTTCTTGAGCAAGTTCCAACCCTCTAACCTTCTCAACTGAGGATGAGATGACCTCGTTTGGTGAAGACACAGTATTTTTCCTTAGTGGTGTTTGTTGTATATCTTGAGGTTTTATAGGCATAATGTACCCTACTATGAATTGATCGGTGCCCTACCAAGTTTCACCTAGGGAATTTCCTATAGGTGGAGGAATGGGGATGTTTTCTTGGAACGTGACCTCGGGTTGTGTTTGTAAACCTCCTCTAGGTGGGTACATATTTCGAGAGCGTTGTTCACTCATAAGCATAACGTGCTAAGTATTCGTCATCCAAAAACATATATGGATCTGACTGTCTACTAATTTTTGGTATAAGCAACACCCGAGGAGATGAACCAGATTCTACAGTGAGCGTCATGTTGTTTGAGTCTAAAGGCTCTGGTTGTTGCGTTTGAGAGAGCTGATCCAACTCCTCTATTTGGAAAGAAGAACTATATTTAGTCCTTTGAGGTGGAGTTTCTGTTTAAAATTGGATAGTTGAATAGTTTTCACCCCATGTTGAGAGTGAGGGTTATTGTTGTCTATTTAATTGATCGTAGTATGCTTCAAGACCTAGGAGAGGTCTGCCATATACATCATATCTCAACATATTTTGGGGGTATATAAATAGCCACAGAATAATGGGAAGAAGTGAAGGTGGATAAAACAAAAAGAAGAGTGTGAAAGTGAAGAAATTGTTCCTTTCATGTTGGGTTCACCAATTTTGTATGATGGAAAAGTGACCAGTGAGCATGGGAATCTACAAGTAACTCTTCCTCACACCCGACCTCTCGAGGTCATGTCGAGTCAGCTGGTGGGGATGGAATATACGTGGGGTGCAGATAAACTAGTTAGGTAATCTTATGTCTTCAACACACAATAATGGGATATGCAAATCTTAGGCAAAGAAGGCCCTCCTAAGCTGAATTGGTGTGATAGATCATTCGGCGAGGGTAGTTGCTCGAAGGCTCCAATCAATATTGAGCTTTTCTATTATCCGATCTGTGGGTTGTAGGGAAACATGGAAGATGACCTATGGATGCTTCGTCTATATCTCCCGACAAGCTCATGAAAATGGAATGGCTAAATGTGTAGTGGATCTTTTGGTGCTTTATGGACGATTCTCAGGTCTAGTCAAAATTTTTTTAGCTTGATTAGCTACTATGATTAATAATGATAGTTGTGTGATAATTTCTAGTGGAAGTGGAGTGGACCTAAACACCAGCATTCATAAGCTGGTGTTAATACTTGATTGATTTGTAGGCCCATTGGGTTATGGGACCTGTGGATCACAACCATAAGTTTGTGGTTGCTATGGACCTCCTATGGTCATATGAAGAGTCAATCCCTAATTCTGAGTATCCAGTAATCATATGCCTTTTTGGCCTCTACGTTTAGAACTAGAAGTTGCACAATTTTCTTGGAGTACCTAACAGGTGTTCTGGAAACTTGGATACGTAAGCTAGTGTCTATATCAATGAGGAGGTATCCTGCATCTGGTTGTGGGACTAGTGGATCACAACCGAATGTTTTCTCTCTTTTAGGTCCTTTTACATTCAAATGAATATCTATCAAGGCAAATATAATTTGGCTGATTTGACTAGAACGTGTGTGTTTTGTTGTCTTCTATGTTTAATCCACTTAGCCGTGTGCTGATTTCTTGTAGGTCTCGTTGTTGTTCTAAGACCCGAATTATGTGATTTTGGTCTATGTCGGCTTAATGCTACAAAAATATCTTGTTGAGGCATGATTGGCTCAAAAATGTATTCCCTTGGCTCCCTAGGTCTCGTGATTGTCATACAAGATCAATATAAACCTAACTGAAATGAAATAAACTAATTATGCAAGATATATCTACAACATATATATATTCCTCTATTTTTTGTATTTTTGATAGAATTTTTAATAGAATTAAAAGAGCAATTAATCTAATATATTCAGAAAATGACAACTAATCTAATAACAAAATTAAAACAAGCAAGGTAGCATGGTGTAGCTACTTGCCTATGCAGTTGTGAGTTTATCCTAAATAACTAAATAGCTGATTAACTTAATTAAAAGACTCTCAATCCTACCTCAAAAGTGAGGAATGAATCATAGTTTTTGAGAAACTATCAATCCCCATAGCTTCCCGACAATATCGAAATTGAAATTTAATTGAAATGAAATAATTCACTACTCTATTTTATATGTTTTAACAAGAACTTTGATAGATAAAACCTGGAATTTACATAATAGTGGAAAATCCAGTAGTGTATGACTTTGTCCCCTCAAAATGATCTCCTCATTCCTTTGTTCACGTAAATCCATAAGAGCGTGTATATGCTAGCATCATCGAAGAAGGTATTTGAAAAATGACATCTTTGGATATATACCTAATATAAAGTGAGTAGGAGAGGGACAACGCAAGTGACAGAGCTTGGCATATGCAATTCTTAGCGAGATTTATTGCATGGGAATACAACACAAGTGTACTAAGAGATTCTAGAATCTACCTTCAGAAGAACACAACTTGTAAATTTAATG
The DNA here is from genome assembly GCA_018340775.1 of Taxus wallichiana var. yunnanensis. Classification (NCBI taxonomy): domain Eukaryota; kingdom Viridiplantae; phylum Streptophyta; class Pinopsida; order Cupressales; family Taxaceae; genus Taxus; species Taxus wallichiana. The sequence continues at coordinate 954,964,638 of CM031239.1, read as the reverse complement.
GATTCAATCTACAAATGACACTACTCTACTCTAAACTAATTTGTATGAACACCAATGAACAAGACTCGAAGCAAGAAATGGCGAGCTTTCCTGGATTCCAAACACCTCATGCGAGGTGACTGTATCATCATTGGGGCATGTGTAACATCATTTCAGTGGTATAGTACCCTAAAATTTTGGGTACGTACAAAGAACAACAAGGAAACAACCAAAAACAAACATACTCAAACAAATAACGTTCAAGATAGTTTTATCAATGATTTTGTTATCGAGATTGAGTTCCCACATGTTTGAGTTAATGAAAAGGGATAAAAACTCGAACCGAAGCAAGGATGCAAGTTAGGTTAATAAACGAAGGATGTAGAAGTCTCATGGAAAAGAATTTTCCAGTATAAAAGTACCCCAAGAAACTACTTGTGCAAGGCAAACCGGACATACTAAGAAAACTAACTTTTGTTGATTGACGTAGACCAAAATGATCCGTAATTCATGAGCAAGATCAAGTGAGGACTAATGAAAGATATTTTGTAAGAAACATTTTGATGTTTGAATATATTGTGTCTAATAAATGATTCAGATGCGTGAACGTGTTTTACCAAATTTTTATGAGCTTACGTATATTTTACAAATTTTTTTGGATTTTTAATGATTTTTTTATTTTTAAATTTTTTTGGGAAGAATGTGATATAAAATAATCATGATGTTCATGGGACATCAACATATATTATGTAGTAGTAAAAATATGTCCCAAGGAGAAGAAAAGGTCATCAAAAGCAAAATATGCCCTAGTGAAAAGAAAATGGTTGAAAAATAATCATTTAATAAAAATAATCATCACAACGATTGTCAACATGTGGAAGAAATAAAATAAAATAAAAATTAGTTATTTGGCCACGGAAGGAAAGAAAAAGGAATAATTAGGGCTTAGAGGGTATAAATGGCAAGGTGGTAGGGGTAAATTCCATCACAACCTTTTTTGAGTTATCTCACCCTATTCGATTTGTGAGATTTTTGGTCTCACCTTTGAGGTATGTGGTGTGAAGTTTGAACCACAAAAATCATGTTGATCAATTCTAAAAATTCATGAGGCCTCCACTAGATGGTGCTTTTGTATGTAACATAATGTTTTTAAATTTAAGTACATTTATTACTCATTTTAGCTTAAGAAAATTTGAAAAATAATGCTAGTGTAGCCATTACGGTAGGGATAGGTTAGCGTTAGGTACACTTTAGTGTGAAATTAAGTGTATCAACATTAAAACATGAGCACTAGTGTGGGATTGCACTAGTGTCAAAATGAGTGCATAGGTGTTAAAATGCATGTGTTTGTATTGAGTGCGCTAGCATGAAACTACATTCCCTTGCATCATAAGCATATGAGATGGCATGAAAAGGGGTGCGCTAGTATAATTAGGGTTGTACTAGTGTAGAAACTAGCATTTAGAAGCTTATTAGAGGATTTTGTAATATGTTTAGAAGATTTTAGGAATGATTATAGGTGATTACAACATTTTAGGAAGATGTTATTAGAAGAAGTGACGTTAATCGTGTGTTTTGGGTAATCTTATAGGGTAGATTACTCAAATTGGATGTGTGTGAGCATCATGGAATCATAAAAGGATATAAGATGAATTTCACTCAATGAGAATGAAGAGGATTTATTTCCATTCCGATAGGTACTAGTTTATTATTTATTACATAGCTCTTGCGCATCATGGTAGACCATATCCTCCTGACTGCCTTAGTAGAGAGGTGGCATATTGAGTGGAAGACATTCAAAATTCAAACCGATGAGATGACCGTTACCTTGGAGGATGTATATAGGATCCTCATATTTCCCATCAAGGATAGGTTAGTTACATATGACGGACATGCTGACAAGATCTTAGGGCATATATGGGATCTGTTTTAGCTAGAATATTCCATAACACAACATAACAGTGCATTTGTAATGTTTTTTTAAGGATAAGAGGATTACATTCCTACTAGTGTACCCGTGGCTCTTGTCAATGGCTATCTATTTCCCGATAAGAATGGTACTCATTTTCCACTTAGCATGATAGGATTGTTTCACATACTTATTTATGGTGAGTTATTTTTGGGGTCACTATATAGTTTCCCACTTGTCCTGGATCTACACTTAATCACATCTCAAGGCATGGGGAGCTTAGCACCTGCAACACTTTTATATTTTTTTTCATGGGACCATATTGCGATTAGGAACCCACTAAGAGTATTATGAGTTAGAGCACATAATTAGCCCTCTTGTAGTAGATGAGAGCTAGTTGGAGAGGATGTCATATCTCATATGTGGGCCACAACCTATTACAGATGGAATCTTGATGTTTTTCACCTACATATGGTAACCTGTTGATGATACATCTTATACTAGTTATATGATGATGAAACAAATCTTAGCATTGCTTTGAAGTTGACCTATTTTTGATAGGAATTCATATAAACATTATGGACTGGTATCACATGAATAGGGCTCGGTGATAGTTGGGTATCATCCACGGTATTCCCAGGGATTAGATGCAGTTTGAACGCTGAGCACATTAGAATTTTGAATTAGAGCCCCATATTAAATAAAGGAGGGAATTAGATAGCTATCGAGATGTCATCCCATAGTTATAGGACAGGAGAGCATAGTTTGTAGATACAAAGATAACGACATATTATGGGGCTTAGTATACCAAAGTGGTAGCCAAGCGTATTACAAATCAACATGCCGTTGTATGTTTTAGTATACCAGAGCCATTGTAATACTTTAGGGTTAGGCCTTGAGAGATAGGTACCATTTTGATTAATCACGAGTTGAGGTGGAGATACAAGCATAAGGATAGGGATAGGGTAAGGCTGATTTAGGGCCACACGTAGAGATACAACCATAAGTTCCACCTCCACAAATCCTTCCATAGTAGAAGCCTCCAATTATACAACATATCCTAGTATAGGCTGTTTAGGAGAAGATACAACAGGTGACTTTGATTCAAATTGTGGGAGCTCTACCCTCACTACCTCGAGTATAAGATCCATACATTATAGTGGGTGGAGGTGATGCGAATGGTGATGGTTTCATGGGGCATGAAAAATGTATTGATATTAAAGAAGCAAGGCTAATTGAATGAAACTAATGCTAAGTAGATCTAATAACAAAGATAATCTATTAAGAAGATCATGGTAAAGACTTAAAGGAAATGGTTAATCTAGTGCATCGACATGAACAAAACAAATAATGCGAAGTCGTCCCTTAAAAATGGATGTATTTTGTAACGTATGGTTATTATTCAAGTATGAGCCTATTTAGATCATAAGTAATCAATTTATATTTTGTCTCCAAGTGAGGAAAGGATCTCACTAAAATGGCTTAATGACGATGCTTGGATCTACCTTTACTACTAAAATATGAGAAAAATGGATGCAAAGATGAAGAAGCTATTCCAATAATTGAGAAGTCCTTTATCATATGCCAATAGTAATCACTAGCAAAAGTATGGTTTAAGGTGTCAAGAAAGGTAGGAGTTTATTTATATAGCTTTCCAATTAGGGAGAAGGTCGAAACTAAGAGAATGTGGGATAAAGGATAAAGTAGAATTAGAAAGGAAAAAATTGATTAGAATAATTAACAAGTGACTAACAACTCATGGGAGTCGATATACGACTTAATTAATCAAATAGGATTAATTAATAGGCTAGGATAAGCTTAAAAATCTATTTAGAGGTGATTTAGGGAAAATAGGTAAGATTGAGATGATTTTAAAGGGGATTTAGTTGGTAAGAAGGTTTATTAATTAAATACAAGTTAATAAAGGCTTAAATAACTAATAATAGTTAATTAATTTATGAGAGTATGATTATAACTAATGAAGTGTCATAAATTGCCATTTAGAATGGGATAAAGGCTAGTTAATTAATGAAATGTCTTTAATTGACTAAAATGAAGGGAAAAGTTATTTAATTAGAGGGAAATCACTAATTATAATGGAAATGAAAGGAAAGAGGATAATCAATACAATTTTAGCATTAAAACTACATAGGCGGATTTTAGGCTTCTACAATTTTTGAATAGTGATGCATCCTAAAATACGGTAACATGCACTACAAAGAACACTCAAACCGAATAAAAAATATGGAAAATTTTATTCTTGCATTTGAGGTTATCAGGGGAAAATTCAAGGATTTGAGGAACATGATTTTATAAGGATGTTTTAATCATAGTAGATGGGTATTGAAGGGGTTGTGTAAACCTTGTATGAATAACATAAGTATAATATTTTTCCATGAAGTATGTGTTATCCAAAGTTCACCCCTCAAGGTAATTTTGATAACTGCGCATCATTCCTTCAGGATTGAGTGAGTAAAAATGGTCCAAGGCCCAAAAAAATATGTTTTGGGATTCCCTTTGGTTTCTCTTTGACTTCCCCATCCAAGGAAAAAATTACGAGAACTTACAAAAGTTGCAAAAAAACTGAAAAAATGAGGTCGTAGGCCTATTTTAATGTAAATCGGGTCTGAGAGCTGCAGATGGAACCAAGGCGGATTGTACCAAGGTTCATTGTACCAAATTCAAGGCTGATTTACAAAGAAATTAGTTAAGTTGTACTTATTTGTCCCAGGATGACATAGGTATGCATTGACAAATCGGGAGCCAAAAGCTTGATTTTCTTCAAATGGCTGAAAATAGAAAGAGTCGGTGAAGTTGAGTCAAAATTTCTTAGGCACTCTACAAGACATCGAGACAATCTGGGACCTACATGGCCAAAATCACCGTAGGTAGAAGGAATCAGAAAAATCGGATAAATTTGGCACTGGGTAGACAATGGAACATTGGGACACGAGTTCATCGAAATGCTAAAATAGTCAATAACAAATAAATTATGCGAGCAGAGTGGAGGTTGATGGTCCCGACAACCTCGATCACGGTGGGACACATGGGACATCAAAACCTAATTTTTCCTACTTGTCTAATTTGCAAGGTGGGTCAAGAGTGGTACGGATGAAGTAGAGGTTTTTGGCCCAAGTCATACAAGGGACATCTTGGCCACCAAGACTCGAAAATGCCGAAATAGCTGCATGCGAAGGGAAACACCGCAAACCAAATCCTGAACTTCAAACATCCATAATTTTTTACCCTGAGCTTCAATTTTCATGAAATTTGAATTTCTCAATTTTGATGAGGGTAGATTAATGAGAATAATGTAAATATATTCAACTCCAATCAATCATTGTCATTCCCGTTAAATGATAGAAATGCATGATAGACTCAAAATAGCATCCCACACTCGAAAAACCATAACTTTTGCATTTCTCAATAAAACACACATAATTGGTACCGTTGGAATCACGGTTTTGATCCTAATGAAAAACACCAATAAATCCTTAATTGTATGAGGAAGCAATGGTTATTTTGTCGAAAACGTTCATACTTCAAAAAAGTGATTTTATTTGGTAGTTGGGATGCATTCAATGAAGTATGGGCTAACATTTCTCACTACAAGCAACATAACATCATTTAATTTCATTTCGACATTTTACAAGTGTTGGGAAGTCAGATTTCAGGATTTCCATTTTTCCCTCTCTCACTCTCCTCTAAAAAATCTATAAATAAGTGTTTTGGGCTCATTTTGAAGGGAGATAGTTTTGAGTAGAAAAACTCTATCAAATTTGTTTTGTGAAGACAATATGCTGCAAGCCCAGTAGTGGACTCTTTGCATTGTGATCTAGGCCCTTATTCTCTAATAGATTGAACTATGCATATAAATGAAAGAAATAGATACAATTTTGTGGATTTCTCTTCCCCTCTTGTGTTTCTTTACATTCATCTTTCCTATTTAATATTATTGCATATATATTATGTCTATCTTATGTTGTTGCGAGGATTAATTATCATTGCGTGTGCATGAAATATTGTTGTGAATGCAATTGCTAGATTCCTGAGAACAGCTTATCACCCCTCTAGTATGCACTTTACTTATGTTTATCACACATTCAATACTATTCTCACACCCTCATTTTCTAGTGTATCACCACTTTAGTGTAGGCTTTGTTTTCATGCATTCTCTCTTCCTAGTCCCTTGGAAAGCTATATTAGTATTAGATAGTGTTTCATGCATTAGATTGGATTGTGGTAGGTATTTTAGGAGTAAGAACCAACTTTCTCTAGAGTTCTATCGCAAGTAGCAAGTCTCACAACTTGGAGATAGCACACATGTTATCCAATCACACTTTGTGAGCTCAAGCATAGACACTTGTGTTAACCAAAGGGTGTTGTGATTCAGTGATAAGAGTATGAACAAGTTATTTTTATGTTGTGGTGGCTCCATATATATTGTATGTTATTCTAGGTCATAGAGACATTGAATAAGCCTATAAATGATGATCTTTGTATATTTTCACATGTTGGAGAAGAAGTTTAGGTAGTATTGAGAAGTGGCATAGTTCAAGAGTAAAAGAAAATAACATAAAATTTAAACAAAGTAATCATAACAAGGACTATCTCAAGATATTGATGATGTTTGAAACTCTAAATTGAACTTGACGACCAAAAATATGGATATAAAAATATGAAAATACCACTTTATGTAGGAGATAATATTTGTGGCATTAAAGTTGATTCTTTAGTCATAAGTAGGATAGAGGGGAATGAGTAATTTAAGTAAACTTTTCACTATCCTTAGACATAGTAATTGGTTACATGACCATGATTATATCCTATAAGACCGCGTATATCACTCAAAAGCCGGGGAGTTGTCATTAAGACTTTATAAAATGTTTTAGATGAAAATATGAAAGATATTAACTTTGAGAAGGTAGAGATTTATCAAACTCATATATAGTGATAGTTAAAGAGGCTACTAAGGTACTAAGGGTGAATAATTAATTTCTTGACGATGATGAATATTGATAGAAGACCTAATAGAGCATGATATAGATTCGATAAAGTATCCTATAGTTTAGAAAAAACTAATTAGTGTAAAGGGAATTGAGTGTGATCCACTACTCATATATATCTAGTTGAACAAAATTATATAGGTAGGGTAGATGATCCTTGTAGGTATAATTATGGTCAAGAAATTATCATTTTTACAAATGTAAGACTTTTACAATCCTAAAAAATGTGTTATATGGTTGAATAGATATTTATAGGAAAGGGAGTTGAATCTAAATCTTAGACAAATATTTCAACGTGTCAAGAGAGTAAAAAGGAAAAATTAGATGATGATTGGTATTTTCACTCTAAGGAGGTAGGTGTTATGATAAAGCAAAGTGTTATATCATTTAAAGAAGTTAAAAACACTAAAAGATTAGTTCCTGATAGAGATAGATATGTTTTCTTACGTATATGATAGAGTAAAAAGTTATGAAACCCCATTCTTGGAAAGGGAAGATAGAATTGGTTGGTATATCCTCAAGGGTGGTAGAAAACAGATCTTCGTGAGGTATATAAAGTTATAAAGCATTATAAATTTGAGAAAAAAATCATTGAAAATTTAGTTTACGAGATCTAGAATCTAAAGATCACATGCACCCAAAATATAGCAATATTAAGTATAGTTTTGATTTTTATTAGCTTAGGTGGGTCAATTAACGACCTAGAAATTCATTTTCACTCAAATTTCAGCTGGTTGGCATATGTATGTTCCATGTAGGCATTTTATCGGGGGATAAACAATTAACTATAAACCTGAATAAAGGGAACAACAAATTAAAAGAAAGGAGAGAAAAAGAGATACAAAGGAGTTTAGTTTATTTTTCCAACAAAAATAGAGGTCAAATGAGCTGATACAAGAGGAGACCATGAACTACAACCCCGTATTTTTTCATTAGTGAAAACATGGGGAAGAATAATGAGGTTTTTAATCAATGACAAAAGGGGTGTTTTTGCCATGTAATTATGAGTTATCATAAATAAAAAGTCACATTAATGAAAATGCAGGAGCCGGAGGTAGATTGGAATGAGGATAAGAATAAAGGACATAACAAAACACCTATTTGAGACTTAATTTCTTAAACAACTAGTGACTAGTACTTGGTAGGATGATGATGTGAGATAATACAAAAATGATGTCATACATGATATATGATGCGGGAGAATCATTTTTAGTTAGGAAATAAGAACTAGGTTTTCATAAGGTGTGAGTAGGTTTAAAGTTGTTTCCCTCCATTTTTGAGGTTGTGTGAATTCAAATTTTTAGTAAGCGTCATGAAAAGAGTAAATAAGCTTGTAAATGAGGTGTGAAGGTGAATTTGACTTAGTATGAGTAAGGATAAATTAAACCAATCCTTCTAACCATACGAATTGGTTATAAACAATTTTAATAGGTGTGATTGAGTGATATTCATCCAATTTCCTTGTAAAGAAGGTTTTTGAGCTTTCCTAGGAAGAAGTTGAGTTAGCTTACGAGTTGGATTTGGATAGAGTATCAATCTACTTGTGAATTATTTGGGGAAAATGTAAGTGAGGGAATATTTTTCATAATGAATAATAGGAATGTGTTAGCTTGGGTGAAAATACTTGGTTCATTTTACATGTTTGTGTGGTTTTAACTAGTAATGTAATAGTGTCTTTCTCTAGGACATCAAGATGAAGAAGTAACAATCATGTGTGGAGAAACAAATGACTTAATGTTAGCATACGAGTTGCGAATGATTAATTTAAATGTCTAAAAATTTATTATAACTAATAATAGTTCTTCCTAAGCATGTTACAACCATTTGATTACTTTTAAACTATATCTAGGGCATCAAATAACTAAAATGGTATCCAGAAAAATTTGGTAAAACTTGGTAGACATATCTCTTTAAGGTAGCACTATAATATTCTTAAATACCCATATTTGGTTTACACTTGTGGAAATATCATATAGTGGTTTGGGTTGAAGTCTATCATAGAGCTAGGATCCATGTTAATGGAGGTACATGTGAAGTCTTTTCCAATGAATCAAGATCTCCAATTCATCAAGGATAATCAAGAGGAGATTGCATAGGTGTCCCAATATGATTTAAGGTAAGAATACAACATCAAGTACACGTTGTTACAATTTAGCTAGTTAGATAGACCTAATTAGGCCTTAGTGACACAAGTGAGGGTAAGCAAAGGATTATGTCAAACTTGAATGTCTCCACCTCTCAAGGAAATTTTTATAAGATATCATTAAGATATTGATGCTTGATTAAAAACCTATTCAATATATTTTTGGGTGTTTTTATTAAGATCTTGTTATCCACAATTCACCCCCTGGAGGTAATTTTGATAACATGCATGAAATTATTTGGTTCTGAGCAAGTAGAATTGATTCAAGGCCCAAAATATTGTTTCGGGGTCCACTTGGCTTCTTTCTAACTCCCCATCTAGAAAGAAAACCCAAGAACTTAGAGAAAATTGAAAAAATCCAAAAATGAAGTCGTAGGTTTATTTTAATGTATTACGGGTCTAGATCTTGCAGATCGTACCAATGTGGAATGTACCAATGTTTGTTCATATGAGGTTTGGGGCTGAAATTAAAAGGAATTGGATAAATCAGATTTTTTTGTCCCCAGGACCAAAAAGTTCAACAGAAACAACAGGGATGTGGGGGGCGCGCATTGCCGAAATCGCCACAGGTAAAGAAAATTGGAAAAAGCAGAACTTTTTGTCCCAGGTGGTTTGTGGGATAGTTGGGATGTAGGTACGTGTGGGACATTAAAATATTTTTTTTCCACAAATCAGTGCATTGTGGGTGGCAAGGAGAAATGTGTTCGGGATAGTCGGGAAAAAAGTACGCGGGACGTGTAAAGGAGAAAAAGCCATAAAAGGAACCATATGTTGCGGTAAATGTGGAGGTCAACGGCCCTCATAACCCATCAATGGTGGAAGCGTAAGAACCAAGGAATCCCAAATTAGGTGATGCAGATATTTTTTCCTTGGAAAACCGGGACACGCGGACCCGATTTTTCCAAAATAGCCGCAATGAAGAGAAAATTCAATGTTTGACCTCTTGAACTTCAAACGGCAATAACGTTTGACTCCGAGCTCTAATTTTCATAAAATTAGAATTTATAGAAAGAGCATGATGTCCTATGGATCACAAGAAAATAAACCAAAATAAACATGTTTAGCTCCATTAATTTAGTGCTCATTCCCGTCAAATGACAGAAAATGCCTAACAGGCCCAAAATAGCTGATCACACTCACAAGGCCATAAAGTTTTCATTACTCAACGAAATCACACGAAATTGGTACTATTGGAATCATGTTTCTAATCCCAACACACAAAAATCAATAAATTCTATATTTGATGAAATATAGATGGGTATTTTTCATAAAACTTGGCCAGTTCATGGCAAAGTGTTTTATTTGGTAGATAAGAGTGCAATTAAGAGGCATGGCCATCATTCTTTCTCTACTACAGGACCTGAAATAGTATGGGGATCCTTTTACAAGTAACATAAAATCATTTGACTCCATTTATTTCCTCTTACAAGTGGTTGAACGACAGATTTTGGGATTTCCATTTTCCCTTTCTCTCTCTCTTCTCTTTTTTATAAATTGGAGTGTTAGGCTCATTATAGGGGGAGATATTTTTTTTGTAGCAAATCTCTGTCAAAATTTCTTTGTGAAGCCAATTTTTTGCAGGCCCTTATAGTGGACTCCTTGTATAGTGATCCAAGCCCTTATCTTGTAATAGATTGAACTATGCATATCATGAAGCAATAAAATACAAGTTTGTGGATGCATCTTCCCCTACTGTGTTTGTTTGCAATCTTCTTCCATTTTCAACATTCATTAAAAAATGTTGTGTCTATTTTTATGATCTTTCAAGGACTCGATATTATTATGCATGTATGAAATATTGTTGTGAATTCATTTGCCAAATTGTGGATAACGGTTATCACCCCTTCTAGTACGCATTTTACTTCTATTTTTCACACATTGGAAGACTACTCTCACACCCTCCTTTTCGGTGTATCACCGCTTTAGTGTCGGCTTTCATTTTTATGCATTCTCCCTCCTTAATCCCTTGGAAAGTTAGATTAGAACAATTAGTTTTCCTTGCATTAGAGTAGATTGTGGCGGGTAGTTTAGGAGCAAGAACCGGCTTTCTCCGGAGGTCTATCTCAAGTAGCAAGTGCCATAACTTGGAGATAGTACCGATGTGATCTAATCACACTTGTGATCTCATGTATATGTACTTGTGTAAACATAAGGGTGCGGTGATTCGGTGATAACAGATCCTATTCAGGGCTTGATAAAGTGAATAGACTAATCCATCTTTACTACCAAAACCTTGGAGATAAAATCATAGAGTTGATGTTAGGGGTCCAAGACCTCAATTGATTCAGATATGAATTTATTTCAATAGTATATTTCCAACCAAAAATCATTTCATAAGGGAAACTATTAGACGTCCTTAAGTTGTAATGGAAGATGAGTGAGCAAGAAGTACTCAAGAGAAGTTATGTGATGGAAACCATGAAGAGTTAGAGAGTAGATCCTCGGAGAAAGGGATCATGTAGCAAGATTCATATAAAGGTAATGTGAGTATGTGTTGAGCTCCCAGGAGCTCAAAACCTTCACTAGAGTAAATAGTAGAATAGCATAACGTTGTGCAAAAGTAAACAAGTCAAGCATTGTTTGGGAAGTTTGTAGGAAAGCTAAAGAGGAAGTATAATTAAGGAAGACATAGGAAAAATTGAAGATCCCTACATCAATATAACATGTATATGATGTGGAAACTAGCTCAAAATTATGGATACATATGTGCATGAGTTGAATTTGTATAACTAGCTTAGTTTAGTAGCCTTAAACCCTAGGACAAGTTACCAAAGTTACATGGAAAGGTGTAGTGAAGATATTAGGAAGATGTAAAATTATGGTAAATTCATTAGACATGTGATAGGACATGTTTAATGAGCCACATGATGAATAACATATAGAATATAAAGAGTTACAATGTAAACTAGCTCAATTCTGCCTATTTCAAGGACCTAGAATGGGTTCTTAAAGAAAATCAGGAGTAAAAAGAAACTTCAAGCATGCGAAGTGTGTATGGAAATTTTCAATAGTCCTAAAATGAAGTTATAGGTCATAAATCAACACTTAGATGCATATTTAGGGTTACTTTTATGATTTCCCTTCAAGACAAATGGGTTTATCATACCCAAATGAGATGGGATTGGAAATCCCAAGGTCATCCATGATAAAATATTTATTTTAGATCATGGAGATGGTATTCATGAAGGGGTGGACCAATGTTTATAAATATATGATGATTTTTTTAAGATATTCAAGTTTTGTCAAAACTAGGCTAACACAAGGTATGCCAAAATAATGCCTTGACTTCTAAGCATTTGATCTATATTGAAAATAATTATTCGGATAAATCATAGGATAATTTTTTTATAGAACAAAGAAGAAAATATTTTGAAAAAATTATGAAGTCAAAATGATCAATGATAAGAAAATTCTATCCATCTTTCTCGGGAATGTCTACACCCCTCCTAAACCCCAATCAAAAATGGTATGGAGAAAATTACTTTTTATGCCTCGAAATGGAATTTTGTTTCATATAAAATTATTTGATTGTTTATATATCTCATCAAAGGAAATGTTCATGGTGGTTTAAGTTTATGAAACATGGTGGACACCATAAGAAAATAGTTATTTTGTGAAGAATTTAGTGTAGAGAAATGTTTTCAAAGGAACCCATGCTCAAATTTTTGGTGAAAGATGTTGGGGATGTAATTTTTATGTTCATAAATTTAGGTGGGTTATATTTTGTACAAATTTGGCAATCTATGTGTGTTTTTTCTCCTACCATTTGAGAATTCCATAAAGGGAAAATACTCATGAAGATACATGGGAGTACATGGTGAATTACACAATAAAGTGATTGTTTTTGGTCTTGAATAGCATTAATGTGTCCAGTATGATCTAAGAGTTTGTTTTATTTAGATAGATGAAGTTCATTCATGCATAATATTGAGTGATTCAGAAGGACCTAAAATTTTCATCTCGGGAAAGTCAAGAAGGACTAAGTTTTGAGCATGTAAACTTGACATTTCTCATTCAATCCTTCAAGAATATTTTACCATGGATTATGCCTTATTTTGGTTCTATGTTTTCAATGGTTTTCTATGAAATATAGTATTTAAATTTAACATTCAAATAAGAATAGGACCGGTTCTTTGTTCTTATTACTCAAGGTTGATTGTGTCTTGGAAAACATGCAAAGTTGATGTAGATCTTATGAACTGAAAGAAGATATGGAATTTTATATGTTTTAAACATACACATCATCTTTGAAATGTGTGTTTGAATTCATATATAACAAGGAAATTATGGGATTTTACTCACTCTATGAAGATGCAAATGTGTGCATGTTTGAGTGTGATAAATGGTTGAAAAGGATATTGTTATTTGGCGAAGTGCACTTATGTTGAAAGGTCACAAATTTGTAACTTTATTCTCACTAACTTCTACATATATAATTGAAACACCTGATGGGATGTGGGGTTCCCTCTTGTGAGGTGAATCTCTAGGATTATTAAGGTTGTTTCTTTCTTTGGAGAATCCCTAAACTATATCTATGGGGTTGGGGGTAACAAGATAGATAATAAATCAGTAAAAAATGGGGTGATACACCAAAATTTTGTGAAGGATTTATGAAAGAGAAACATGCATAATATGATGAGAATAAATGAATCTAACATCATCTAGTGGGTTGTTGTTAACCTTAAGGCATACATTGATATGGTAAGGGATTTAGCACAATAACAAGATAGAAATTGCTCACTAAAATTATCATAAACACCTAACTACAACAAGGTAAAATAGCCTAAGAAAGATTAAATAATTCAGGGAATAAATTCACAAGAATAGTTATTTGAAAACACACCACTACAAATTTCTTGAATGGTGATGTTATCCATTTTTTCCCCTTAGGAAAAATGGACAAACATGACCTTGCATGCAGAGAAAATTAAAGGGACCATTCGGCCATGGGAGCTCACATTTTGGTTTCGAAATCAGGTTGCAAGTGGGCTCTGCAATGGAGATGCAAGGTAGGAACCTTAATGGCCAAACAAATGTTGAAGGAGATTAGACCTTGAGCGAAAAGTGGAGGTCCAATCTCGGCGTTTTCAAACATCAAACATTTAACATTTTGGAGAGAAAGCATGCCGAAAAGGAAAAAGTTCAGAAATCCTGAAAGTCTAAAATTTTAGACTTTCGGGTTTTGGAGTTTCAGAGAAAGGAAATGACTAGTTCAAAAAAACCTTGAAATCCCAAACTAAAAAAATTCGAAGGAGGAAAAAAATCCAAAGGCAAAAACTCCAAAACGAAAAGTTTTGAAAATTGAAAATTTTAGACATTGACGTTTTGAAGTTTCAAAAGTTTTCACATGCCCAAGTGATGAACAATAACAAAAAAATCTGAAACAAAAATTTCTAGAAGTTTGAAATTTTTTACTTTCAGTTTTCGGAGTTTCTCAAATGAACAGTGACAAAAACTCTTAAATAAAAAAGTTCCGAAAGTTTGAAATTTTGGAATTTTGGGTTTCGAAGTTTTAGAAGTTTTCACGTGCTGAACCGATGAACAATGTCAAAAACTCCAAAATGGAAAGTTCAAAATCTGAAACTTCGAGGATTTTGGAGGTTGCATGCATTTTAGACTCTAAAAAGGAAGATCAACAGATTCACAATTTTTACGAATGACACCCCACGACATTGAGATGGCCATAACTTTTGACTGGGAGCTCAGATTTGCACAAGAAAGGACTTTTTGGAAAGCTCATAGTCTTCCATTTTAGAGGGTATCCTAGGTTTCTCACCTACCACCAAGGCATAGTACATGGGGGTATGGATTTTCAGTGGCACCCATCATTGTTGCAGGTGAATTCAATGCATTCTAGGGTGGTTGGAGTAAGGATTTATAATTATTCTATCTATTTCTCCCATTCTTCCTATATATTTTATGGAAGGGAATTTTCCAAAAGGTTGGACGATTTGGATTTGCACCTTCCCTTATTCTCTCGGTTTGAAAGTGAATTTTTGGAGTTCAAACATCCCATCTAAACTATAAATGCAATCGTTTCTCTTAGCCATTGTAATATCTTGTATCAAATTTGTGGAGGGATAAAATAAGTCCATGTGGATGATCTCAACGCTCTCTTGTGTTCATTACTTTCATCTGATCTCTCATTTCATTTCTAGTTTTTGTGCATGGTCGTTGTATTACATTTTTAATGGTTTGTGGTTAGTGGCAAGGCAAAGGTATTTTAAATATTGAAGATCCGATGTAGAACTCGTTTGACGACTCCGTAAATCTGATTTCAAATGAGTACCGCATTTTTCAACATCATTAATTTTTTCAACTGCAGTTTTCTTGTATTTTTCAAGAAAATAAAATATGTTATTTTGTGGTTATCACTTTTTTTTTGTGAGTAGTAGAGCTTATTTTCATAGTTTCAATATTTTATGAGGTCCTACAACCATGAACCCTCATTTTCAAAGGTGGTAAAGTATTCCAAACCAACAACCTTTTCATCCATTTTCCCTTTCAAATCAGTGTTATGATCCCTATCGAATGAATATCCCTATAACTCGAATCCTACACACTAATCTGATTATCAATATGATGATCATTATACTTTGAAGGTCAAAGTTATGCAGCAGGTTATGCTTTGATTGTGAAAGGTGGAGATATCTTGTGTTTGAGTTTTAGGAACTTAAGAAGTCATTTTTATCTCTCAAGGAAAGTTAGGAAAAGTTACAACTAAATTAAAATTATAGGCATCAAGTTTATCATAATTTAGTGCCTATATATTCCCTCACACCAAAGTATCCCATTCATTAGTTTTCAAATTATCAAGTTGTTGCATTCTCTTCTGTTATTGCACAAGAATATAAATTTAAGGGTCCAACTTGGAATTCAGATTATGCTCCAAATACAACACTTGTACCTCAAGTATTTCATTCAAAAATACTAGTTCAAGATGAGATTAAGCCCAGTCCTTATCCTTCATCCATAATACCATTTCATGAAGAAGAAAATAAAAAAATTATTCAAGACGGATAGCCAATCAAGATAACAAAAGGCTAGAATTTTTGTAGAGCATGTAACAAAGGGTTTCTAAATTTCATTTTGATCATATTCCATAGTTACAAAAACAAAACTTTGCAAAAGGCACAGATGATTTTGTAGCATATCAAAATAAGAAAGAAGATGATAAGCAATTTGAATCCTCTAAATGTATTGTGAACAATGACACCATACTCACATGAATCACTGATTCATCACGATTTATATAATATGAAGAGGAGAAAGTATTAGTTAGTGGTGAAGAGTATTTACAGATCAGTTTTCATGATAAATCATTATTTTCAGCGAATGAGTAGCCTGTTTGTAGCTTATCAAACTCCATGGTTGATGATGAAAAAAAGAAAAGATAGTTTCATAATGATCATGACCGAGCATTTGAGTGTGAATATGTTCATTGTGCTGAATGCATGGAAATTGTTGAATTATTAAAGACTTGCAAAAATGCACAGAGGTTATCAAATGATACTACAAGTAGTTATCAAGAGAAATATGACATTGAAAATGAGACTAATGTTCATGAAATATGGATAAAGTGGAGGAATTTGAATGTAATGCTGAAATATCAATCATAACAATAATGGATCATCAACTTTAAGATGATAAAAACATCTAGAAGATACTTGAAAATCATTCAAAGAATTTTAAAGAGATCAAACATCCCTCAAATTAGCTTCATGATGTCATGATAGATTAGTTACAATAGTGTGAAAATGTAGAGATATTTTCAAAATAGTTTCAGCTTGTATGTGAAAATAAACAAATTATAAATGTTGAAAAACCTTCAAAATAACTTCAGAAAGAACCAATGGTTGAAAGAGATTTTCATGATTTAGTATAGAATAATAAAATCAGCTTACCAACTATTAGGAGGCCATCTCCTATTCAATACCTTGCTAGTTCATATCAAGTTATAGAAATATCAGAGTTCATGTTTGTATTAGGGACTAAAAATGAGCATTAGATCCTCAAGAATCAATTTCAAAGCCCCTCAGAACACTTTGTACATAAGTTATAAAGATTCTTCATTTTTTGGGCTTATTTTTAGAACAAATTCAAGGTGCATATCTCATTCTCATTTTTTTCATGTTACTTTGTTTTGCAAGCTAAATTTATTGCCTAATTTTTGAAGAAAATGAAGCTATTTTTCGTAGCTTATTTCGGATTTTCTTAGCCTCAAATTGTAATTGATTAGAACATAATAGATTAAAATTTCAATTTCAATAAGTGCATTTCATGCATATTGCAGCTTTGAATTTCAATAAGTGCATTTGTGCATGTGATCTGGTTCACCATATTGTTTCCCAAATTTAGTTTGTTTTTTAGAAGGGTATGTTTTTCAAAAAGGAAAATTTTTGTTATATACTTTAGAATCCATTCCCAAACAACTAGAGCAAGGCACTAGTCTTACAAGCTATCGAAGCTTTCCATGTAGGATTAAGAAACGTTGACAATTTTTGCACTTGTGTAAAAATGGGAAACATTGAAAGTTTGTTTTCAATGGAAGGAATTATTTGAATGACCCTAACTAAGAAAGAGAAAGACAAGTGAAATGTCACTTTACTAGTTTCAAAATGCCTATCTTCTTCTTAGCATGTCTTTCTATATCATCTCTTTCATGATCAGTGCACAAGATCCCTATAGAAAAAGTGAAAGACCTTGACACAAATGGGAAGGTTACGATAAGTAGAAGATGGACAATGTAAATCTTGCAAAAGGGATAGTCCACTTCAGGGGTGAAGTAGGTTTTAGCTTATCTTTGTTCACTTTTTAGTTGTTATCAATTATCTTAAGTTCATTAATTATGATTAAATGAAATGTTCCTAGTGTGTATGAGTTGTACATTTTTCATTTTACATCATGTAAGTGAAAGAATAATGCAAAATAGATAAAGTTACAACTCATCACATGAAGAAATTCTCATTTATTTCATAATTATTAAGTACAATGAACCCACTTAAGACATGGGAATAGCTCTGAAAGAAAGTGCATGAAATAAAAGTACATGTATTTAAAGATATGAAAAAGAACACGGAAATCCATTATTGCCTTATTGAATGGATTTTCCCATAGTCATTCAGTTTCATATTTCTCTTTCCACTCTCCTTTTTCGTTCTCGACATGTACATGAATAGTGAAACAACAGTTTGTTAGAGCTCTAGATTACACCATTCTCTTGCATTTGTAGTTTCGGATAAATAGACTATCATGAACATGCACTCTAAATCGAAGCAAGTATAGATAATAATTCATACGAAGAGTATAATTTTAATTAAATAGAACACAAGAACATATCGGTGTCTCAAAATATTATGAAACATAAAAGACAAGAATTGTCATCATTCACAAGTGATAATTACAACATGTTGCCATTTTAAAAATGATAAAGTGAAATGTTTTTCATACAATCAAGGTACGATAATCAATGTGTAGTTAGAGTTTATAAGTATTCTCATTCAAGAATTTATTGCAAGAAAATAAATTCAAGTATATTAGTAAAGCATGCAATGTTTTTGCTTCATAAGATCTATCGATAAACAAGAAGGTCAAGTTCTGATTTAGCATGAAGGAAATACATAAAATATAAAATTCAATTATAAAGCGAGTTTGGATGAACAAAGAATGATAAATCTACCAAATGAAGGTTTAATGAGAGTAACAAATGCAACTCTCAAACCATTCCAAGTTTTCCACTAAAAGGAATAATGACAGGATACAGATTTTTGATACCTATCTACCCGATAAATGGTTCATAATTAAAAAAACAAAAGTGAAATTGCAAGGTATCATACTAGAAAAGGTAAGCACTTTTAATAAATGATATGCAGAGTATATTTTTCACATTGATACATTCTCTTTCCTTCATCAAGTAAAGACAAAGTGAGAGGGTTTGAAACAAGTTCTAAAATGAATAGAAAAGCATGTTGCAACATTCATCCATGATTGAACAAGTTCCAGGACTTTAAAGTGTAAGTCAATGATACAAAGTTTTAGGATCAACCAACAATAATGTATACTTAGTTTAAAGAACCAAATCTCTATAGGTATTAATAATATCTAAAGAACTTAACATTTTGCATAAAATGAAGAGAATTCAGATCCAATTTTAAGAAGTACATGTTTCAACCTCATTCAAAGAGTGCATTATGATTCCATACGAAATTAAGTATCTAAGTCTTAAGAAATATTTTCCAATAGGAGGAGCAGATTACTGATCATAATCATCAATAATAACAAGAATAACATATAAGCTTTTATAAGAGATAAAGATATTTTTGAGAAGCCTCACTGTGCTAAAAATAATACAAAACCACAAACAAAAAATTTAAAAAGACAATCTCTTTCCTTCTTAAATATAACAGCTAGGTTCTATTTTATCATGCATATTAAAAGAAACTCCTACAAATTCAAAGTTTTAGAGTTCTACATAGGGAGTAATGAAATATTTTAATCACAAATTGTCAATGCACCTAGTCATGCGGTGTAGATCAGAAATTCACTCAAAGCGCATGAAAGGATCATTCATCTATGATTGTAAAGAAAAGAGTGTAGTTGTAAAAATTCAATCTCACTTTGTGTATTTCATATACATTAAGAATGGAAGCATTAAGGAAGCATCCAAGTTATAGGCTAAATGCAAGAAACATCATAAGGAGAAATCAAATGTTTTGACTTGTGAATTGTTTCTTCTCCAAGAGATTACAACGTAAAATGTTTGAGAATATTTTCAAATTTAGTTGTTTAATAGCATCGAGAAATTGAATGGAAGAAATTTTCTTTAAGATTTGCATGTGAACACAGATTCTATAAAAATCTCGAGATCGAGAAAATGTCACAAAAGGACAACGTTTCAAAAACATAAAGTACTAAAAGGAAAATATCTTAATCTCAAAATTTTGTGGAACTTTGAACAAATTTATAATAGAACTTTAAAAATTACAAATACAACTCATTTTAGTGATCAAAAAGTAATCATTTGTGTGAGTAAAAGAGAAATCAGATCCATCATACAAGTTTGCCAACAATTTTGGAAAGATAATTTTTCATCCATAAGATTTTAGTATCATAGACTTTAAGCACGCAGTTTTAAGTTAGGCCCATGTGAATGCGAAAGGAGCAATTTTGTGCTCTAGGTAAAGCAAGGTCAAAACCCACCAAAGACGTTAAAACCCAACTCAAAGCTAGTTCACAAATAGCACGAGCTCAAAAGGGGTAATTAAGTCCACTACCTAGGTAACTATTTTCTCTTTTGAATGCCCAGATCAAGTCAAGCCACAGTCATGCTCAATAACGAAGAACCATAACAGTGATAGAAAACAATGCCCATATAGTATAAAGGCCATGTCATACTAACTGTGCAGATCTAAATAATTTTTAGTAAGCACGATATTGATTTTGTGCAAAGGTAGAATTTATGGCTCAAGGGTCACGAAAAAAACAACCCATAAATCAAGAGCCTTTCCAAATTTGACTGAGCCAACTTTAAACCCTAGAGAGCTATTAGAGGAAGAGATGTAAAAACATGAAAGATAGATAAAAATGAATCAAAATATCAGGGAAATGATAAGTAACTCACAATGTATATCCTCCCAGCTCGTTGTTTTCAAAATAAACTTTTGAAAGGAGCATGGAAATAAAAAAATCTTACCAACATCGTATGGCCATGTGAGAAAGAACAACCAAATTAGCAGTTACCCATCAACCACAAAGCTCGAAGACCACTACAATAACTTTCATCCAGAACTTCAAACAGAGTAATGGGAATATTAAGGGGTTTCAGTTAAAAACTAGTAACATACCATGATGGCCATAGAAAATGTGAAAGTGGACACCCCATCGAGCCATTTCTAAACAAATGCAAAGTATGGTGGCTAAGAGAATAGGAAATATATCCAAATCCTCAAAGGATGGCGTCTAGTAAATATTTAAAATCGTACAAAATTACAAAATTCCCAAATCAGGAAGATGAATGGCCAATAAAAAGCAATGATCAGGATGTATCGAACAAACATAATCCACTTGTAATGGTGCATACCTCCATTGCGATGAATCAGATCAGCCAAGTGTAAATGATCCTAATATAAACAAAGAGAAAACTCCATAGAAGAAATGACGACCAAATCATCGAGAAACAAGCTCAAAGGTAAAAAGAAAAGATGTAGAGGTCATATTTTTATTACAGGAAGGGTTTCGGGAAAAATCAAGATACACTAAATATAGCTCAACCCAAAACCCGAAATGCCTTAAATTTTATGGTCAGCCATGGTTTTCACGGAAATTTTACAAAAAAATTCAAAGTTTTAAAAGAATATTCACACAGAGTTTGCACTTACTAGTTACAAGGGTGAAGCTAAAAAAACCCTTGTAGTACAAGAACAATTTCAAAATGTGCAGGTACGTAAAATCATATTCAAAGCATCCAAGGATGCCACAAAACCAATAGATCACAAAAAGTCGAGGGTTTTCGAAGGTTAGTGTCCAATGGACAAGAAAGAATGAAAATCTAAACCAACAAATGACAGAGTCATAAACACCAGAAAATCTTACCAAAGCTTAAAACATGAGCTTGGAAAAACAATGATGGCCATCTTTGAGAGTTCCTTGAGTTTCTAAAAATCACAATGGCCAAGTTTACAGAGTATTTCTCATCATGATATGTCCAATACAGATCAAGATATCGTATACACAAAGAGCTCCAACATTTCATTTAATGGCAGTAAGAAAAAATTGGCATAGTTTTCCTAGCTTCTAAAGGACTCGAGGAATACTAAAAATTATTTAGGGTTGGAAGTTTTTCCCCTAATTAAATACTAGAGTTAGCTTTACCAAGCACTAGAGTCAAAACAATGCACGTGGCGAGATCCTAAAAACACTAAGCTAACTCAGGGTTAGTTAATAATGCCACTGACAATATAAGGGCCGGATAAACATCAAAGGGGCCAAACATAATTGATGCCATAAGAATACTCAAAATCTGAACACCTATCATAGGGGCAATGATAAAGTCTAAGGAGGCCCGAAACACTTTTATATGTAACATGATAAAAAGAACCAGAGTATATGCCCATGTGAAATCAAAATAAGGGGTAAAACAATAATTTATATATTCCACAAAATGATCAAGGGTCAGAAAATTTAATACTTCACTATGATTAGCCAAAAGTGCCCCATTATTGTTCAAATCATGTGATATGCCATGGAGGTGAAAGAATGAACTAATGATTGGTGAATTTTTGCTATGGGTAAAGGACAAATTATTTATCTTAATTTTTTCTAAACTACCTTAGTTTCTTCAAATGGGTAAAGGCAACTATAGGTGGCATGAAATGGGTAAAGACAGTAATATCCTTGCAATTGGATGATACGCATTTCTCACATCATGCACAAGTAGTACAAGATCATGGACTGCATTGGAGAAGACTTGTATAGCAAGAAAGTGGCTAATATTAGCCAAAAATATTCACCCAAATATTTTAATTGTATACAAAATAGAACAATAAACTACACTTTGATTAGAGTGTATTTTTGTAACTAAGGCTATTAATGCCTAATTGTAATCAACATATATATTTTTATTCAATTATTTATTTGTGATAAAGGGGTAAAATTAGCATGCATGGGAAAGTAAATACATGGTCTACTTTGAGGAGGGATTCGGTGAAGTATTTTTTCTATATATTGGCGAAAGCACTAGGAAGGCACAAGGACTTTTTGGGCACATCGGTGCTAATAATTTTCATTTCCAAATATTTTCAGGTGGTGTGTATCTTTCCATTAATTATTTTGAATGTTGATTCCCTTATTAATCATCTTACCTTCCTATTTTTTTTTTTTTGTGTTTTCTATACACTCTTAGTGTGCATGTTTGCTATTGCATTATTGTGATTCTTTCCACAACACACAAGTGTTTCCCTTAGAATCAAACTGAAAAACCAATTAGTTTGTGAATATCTATTTGTTCTCAATTTTATTGTGCATATACTCAATCAAAGCCCTCAATCAATTTTTGTATCATCCCCTTTCAATAGAATTATAACAATATTTTTACCCTCAAAATCCCCAAAATGTTTGTTTAGGATACATCAATTAGGAATCATCCTTAATACCGTAGACTCTCCTCAACAATAGGTATACCCACAAACTTGAGGCGTTTCCATGTTATCTAAAGAAGTGAGAGATAAAGCAATCTTATAACCCCTGTTATCATCTCTAAGCAAGGGTGCATCTCTCGAGAGATAACAATTCCCATGACTTTTGTGGGTGCATTATACTTTTAAATTATGAAATAAATGAAAACATCTTGCTGTAATGAGTCAGTAAATATTTATTTTTGAATTATTTTTCATTAACAGGATGTTAAATGAATTATTTGTAACTCATGTACAATAGGAAATTTTAACTTAACCATAATTAATAAACTCAAAGTAACTTAATAAAAATGAACTGTGAATAAAAAAGGTAACAAACTAATTTAAATTTTGAAATAAACTGTCCCTTTACAAGTTTTGGGTTGTTCACCTTCAACCTATGATGTCTTTCCTTTCCGTGTTAAGGTATTGCATCGGTTCCTTGGGGATATTTGAGTTGAACTTTTGCATTGTGTGAGAAATGTCAACGAGATACATAAATATTTTATTTGATGAACACTAAGATATTTTTTTGTATAACTCTTGCATATTATTTTCTCTTGAGTATATTACATGACACAAAAGGATAATGTTTATCTTTAAATAATACCAAGATAGTATTATTGATGTTCCTTCTCCTAGCTATGAAGTTGAGTTCAAATACGGTCATCAAAATAAAATGGGGATTCATGAAGAATAAATGAAACAAAAGGAAGGATAGGAAATGAATTTTCATATTGGTAAAATTTATCATTTAGTTCTTCATTAGTTACATGGTAGGTTACCTCGGAAAAGAAGAGGAAAAAATTGTCTTGATAGTTACATGTTAGTATGTACATTGGTTAGAAAGGGTTAGTTTCCAATTAAGTCAAAAATTCAAGGAGTTGGGAAGCTTTCTTTAAACATCATTATCCTTGTAGCATCTTGTCAAAATATGAAAATATTGAACATGAACCTTCCATCACGTTCAAATGTAATTATTCCACTTCAACATATTTTTATGTGATGTGATGTTCCCACCTTGAATGAGCTCATGAGTGGGAAATTACATACTTATGGGTGTGTGAGTGCAAAAATTACTTTTAGAATGACATTCTTAATGTTATAGAGACTTTCTAGTGCACAGTAGTGGAAGTTGAAGATATTGTGAGCTTATGTTGAAGACAAGGTTGATAAATAAACAAGAGAGGTAGATGAGTGAACATATATGAATTATTAGAATGAAAATTTTATATTTCTTTGAATTAGCTTGATAACACCTAGGAGTGTACCTTCATGAACAAAATTTCTGCAATAGTATGGATATATGTATGATAGGTTCTTTTCAATGTGATTTAAGGTGTGGAATATAACAAGAGGGTATGTGTATGGAAGAACATTTGTATGAAAGTTATTTTCAATTGATTCAGTGATTAGAAGAGAGGTTAATTATGAGGAGAAAAGAGAAGAAATATGAGATGACGAGATAATCACAATTTGTTGTGTGAGACAAAAGAAAAGTGAAAAAAATAAGGTGATGTATTCTAACTGGATGCTTAACACACAAAGATTTGATGCTTCCTTATAAGTGGAAACTTACAGAAGATCAAGTAAATGATTGATTAAAGTATTGGGAGTTGAAGCTTTTATATAAGCGAAGCTTTCTACAGTCAAGTTGTAACTTGACTAATGTATTTGAGTTGATCTGCAAGTTTATTGGCAGCCCAACAGTGAAATCATTGTAATATTTACATGAATTTTTTTTCGAAGTTAGTTCCTTAGTTTCGAGGTTTTTATCCTTGAAGGGTTTACAAAATTCAATCTTGTCTCCTTATTTGTATTCTCCTTTTTATTTATTTCGAATGATGTTGTGTCTTCATCATAACAAATTTAAGTAAAATAAATTGTATGCAAATTTTTTAATAAACATTGTTTCACCCGACTCTTAGTGCCTAGAATTTCAAACATAATTGAGATACTCTTGGAGGATTATATGGGAAATCTTATCTCTCGGATGTGCACCCTTGTTGAGAGATGGCGGTATGGGTTCTAAGGTTTCTTTATCTCTCACTTCCGTAGATTTGTTGGAAACACCTCAGGTCTATGAGTATACCTATTGTTGAGGTGAGTCTCGGTATCAATATTGACTCCTTATTGATGTATCCTAAACTCTTTTTTTTAGTTTTGTTGCTAAAAAAAGGATGTAATTGAGATTTAAATGGGATGATACACGAAATTGATTGATGACTTTTAATGAGTATATGCACAATAAAATTGATAACAAATTATAGATACATGAACCAATGGGTTTTAAGTTTGATCCTAAGGAAAACACTTG
Organism: Taxus wallichiana var. yunnanensis; assembly: GCA_018340775.1. Classification (NCBI taxonomy): domain Eukaryota; kingdom Viridiplantae; phylum Streptophyta; class Pinopsida; order Cupressales; family Taxaceae; genus Taxus; species Taxus wallichiana. Next base: position 954,939,113 of record CM031239.1, on the reverse strand, counting down.
TGTGTTGAAGGGATAAATCACAACAACACAATAGCTAAAATGCACACTAAGAATGTATAAAAAAACATCATTTTTTTGCACCAAGGTATGATAATTAATCAAGGAATTAAGATTTAGAAGAATTAGTGGAAAAATACACACCAATGTAAATAATTATAAAGGAAATAACTAGTTCTCATTCGAGGGTAAAACTATCAACAATATGTTTCAACACTCTTTACATGTTAAAATTCATCCTCTTTCCTTGATAATTCATACAATATATTACAAAAATAATTCACCCAAACCACTCCTAAAATTTTGTTGCATTACTCAGTACTTTCCCATACATTTAATTTTAGCATTTAAAATGAATAAATAAAGGAATAAAAATAACCATGCAGTTTATAATGAGACATTAATAACCTTAGTTACAAAATTACACTTTAGTCAAAGTGTAGTTGACTGCTCTATTTTTAATACAAGGAATAAATTTAGGTGAATAATTTTAGCTAACAATAACTCTTGCTTGGTCTGCAAGTCTCCTCGAATGCAAGTGCATGTTCTTTTTCTTCTTGTGCATGACATGACACCTATGTATTATCCTCTTATAATGATAAATTTGGCTTTATCTTTGTTTCGTATTTTAGGGATGGCATGTAAAAATACAATGCCTGTAATATTCAATACTTAGGAAAATTATCAAGCTCCATTCGGGGATGACTTACCCGTGTATAGATGCTAGAAGTAATGTTATCCTTCCCTTTTTACAAGGTTCTTTTGGAAAGATTAAGTTATGTTTGTGAAGGTTAAGGTAAGAAAAATATTTACCTTAGCATATAAATAATTGTTTCAACCCATGAAGGGACATCTCTTTGACCTTGGTGTGTACTTTTGATTCAATAATCATTTGATTTACTATAGTTTAAGGTATATATTACTTGGTTGTAATAATACTTACCCCTTTTGATTATTCATCATGGCACATTTTATAGTCTTCAATTTTGGCATATATCTATGATTAGAATAATCATGGGGTCACCTTTTTGATCATAGGTGCTTGGCATATATCATTGATTTAATAATCAAATCCTTTCTTATGGGGTTTCCCCCTTGATTTAAACTACATAGACTATAGTTGATGTTAATTAAATTCAAAATAATTATGTCTGCTCCATTAGGGCTTGACCCTTCTTTTTTTCAGTTTCTCACATCTAACTCTAGTCGAGTTAGGTATTTAGTGCCGACCTTTGATCCATGTACTTCATGATCTATGCAGTTCATTCTAACTATGGGCTTGGCATTGAATTTGGTAATTGATTCTCAATCGTTGATATGTAATGAGTGTATCTAAATCGTTTGTTCAAATTTATGGTGATCATGGTAGTTGATATGGGTTGTAATCTCGAACGTTTATCTTTACACTTTTAGATCTTATATGTTTATCGTTAACTCTATGTGGTTAGGTGAGATAAAGGGAACTTTAAATTCTATCATTTTATTTTTCTGCTCCTATGGGAATGAGAAAATCCTCAGCATTTTCTCCCTTGGCCTCCATTTTGGTCATATGAATCTCATTTCTTTGCATTTTTATCCTCGGCATTACTCTATGAGGTAGAATACTTCTCGTTTTCATTTATTTACTCTTTTTCCAAGCTATCTGTGAAAGATCTTTGAGGTGGCCACCATTGTTGGTTTTGGAGCTCGAATGGAGGTTTTCATGGTCTCTATAGTGATCCTTGTGAGTTTATATCTATATTATTCTACAATTTTAAAATTTTTTGAGCTTTATACTTTATGTAGTAGCTGTCATCCTAAAGGATTTTTAACTCTTCTTTCAGATTCTGATTTGAATCTCTTGAACGTGCTACCATTATCTGTATGAAGCTTTGTCTTGTTTCATCTTGCAATCTGGTTCATTGTTGTTAACTCACCATTCACTTGTTGTCCAAAGTATGACATTTTGGTCTTCGTCTTAGCCATGCGTCAAATCGATTCTAGATTGAGTGGAAAAGGTAAGCAGTGTTTTGTTCTTCCTCCTAGCATTGTTTACTTATTTTGATAGTCTGAAATTTCCTTATTTTATTTTATTTGTAGATCTGGGATTTAATCCTGTCATTCCCTTAAAATGAATTAGGGATTCGGTTTTGAATTTCCTCCCACAAAATGGGTGTTGCATGATATTCATTTTTCCTTAGTTTACATCTACTTTTGGTTTAGAATCGCAAGTTAGGTTTTTGTACTATTTGCTTCGATTGGTCGTTTTGTATAGTTGTAGAATTTGAGAAGATTTTAAGTTATGCCACCTTTAACAAAATTCTGAAGCTCTGTTTTCATGATTTACTAGCCCATCATCTCTCTTTTTTTCAAGCCCTGGAATTTTAACCGGGTATGGGCATTCTGGGTTTTTGATTTTTCCTTGCTATTTTGAGTTGGGTCAACCACATTTTTTTTTTCTTTGTTTTGAAAGCCATGGAGATAATTTCTGGCATATTTAAGTCATTCCTTGGGCATTTTAGACTTAAATATGGTTTTGACTGCTGAAACTTGCCATTTTTTCAATTATCTATAGTGGAGCTAGATTCATTATCTTAGGTGTTTAGCTGTAGGTTTTGTTACTTTTATTTTCCTCTAATGTAACAACTCATGTTACTTTAGAGCTTAAAATGATTCAATAACATTTGATGAAAGAACTTTGCACTTTATCCATTTACCTTTCAATTGAATGCCTTTTATTTTTCTCTAATGGGTATTATAGGAGTTCTTGTTTCAAATCTCTTTAGCTCCATTTATCTGTTGTATGATTTCTTTTCAACATACTTTACCCATAGTGGCTATTATAGATATGAAATAGATTGATGTTGTTTAAATTTTCTCTTTGATGTTTGATTGAACGAGTGCAAGCTCTAAAAGACTAATATTGTAACTGCATACACTAGATTTCTCTATAACACTTGATGTTCCTGCATAGACTATAATATTTATCTTGAGAATAAAAGATAGTTGTTCTAATTTTCTCTTTTCTCCTTAAATTCCCATAGGTTGTATTTTTATTTAGCATATGGTTATATCACAAACTTGATTAATCGGCTGTTTCCTAGCTTCTTCGACATTAGATTGTTCCATAATTATGAGATCTTAAAAAGTTACCTATACAATGTTTAGTGCAAGCTCATAAATAACACCAATTTTGTAATCGCATACGTTTAATTTTTTATTATTCCTTGATATTTCTACATTTTTTCATTTCTCTGTTGTATGTTGTAGATGAAATATTGTGTCATTCTTTGCAAAATATCTATCTTTAATCTAAGATTTCATTAGATATATGAGGTTACTTCCATGTGAAATGAAAATTGTATACATTTGTAAGCCATCATTGAATATCTCACATCATTTTTATTTCTTTGAGTTGGCATCATATGTTGTTAGGTAAGCACTTGTTTGTTTAAGAGAAATTTCAAAACAAATTCAAGAAGATACATGTCATTGTACCCTTTTGATTTTTATTGAAATCCTGGTGCATTCATCAACAAGGACACTCTTTAATTTGCAAGTAATGTGATCTATTTTTAAATTAATGCTTGATTATATTCATATGCATTAGTTTGATCTTGCACTAGTTATTTTTCCATCTTACATCTACTCATGATATACTCTTATTGTAGATAAATGAAGAATTTTGGCTTACTCTGAAATTTCTAAGCTTGATCCATTGAATTAAAGAACATCCTACTTAGTTGTTGCAAACTATAGCCTACTCTTAAATGTGCACAATTTCTTATTTCTTAATTATTTCTAGATTATCTACCTTGATGGATGTAAAAGAACATTGTGTTATCCGGATTTGGAATGTTTGGAAATTCTTTGATACTCCTTAAAAATGCATTCATTTTGATAGCTTGTTGTCTTTGTTTTATATGCAAATGAAAGGACACTTTGAATTCATTCCTTTGTCAATTTGTTTACTTGCAATTCAAGAAAATCATGGAGTTTCATTTGATATTTGACATTGATGTGCCAATCGATGGATTTGTTGTACTTTACATTAATTATTGGTAAACCTTGATCTTCTGTTTTAGTTTTAAAATTGTTGTTATTGATTGACAATCTTTAAGTTAAGCTGAAAGTTGACAAATCTACTTCAAATTTTTCTCTGAAAATGATATCTTGCATTCCTTTCTACAATAAGACACACCTGTAACTTTATATTTCCTATCCCGAGTATCATCTTTTAATGACATGGTGCTTTGATTGTAGCATTTTATTTGTTTCATTATTCCTCATGCATCCTTTAAAATATCCAAAATTTCACTTTATAAATAGGTACATATTTCCTAAATGATGGGTACCTTGAATTTCATAGTTTGTATCATTTTTTCAAGATGTATTTGTAAATTTGTACTTCAATAATCCTAAAATTGGACTGTGAAACTTTACTCTGCAAACTAGATTAGTGTTGTCATATTGCAATGAAGAATTTATTGTTGTTTCTATTATGTAACTGCAAACATTCAACTTTATCATTAAGGTTTGATAAAATTTACAATGTAATCTCTTTCCTTTTGTTTTAGTTGTTCCAATATATGATTTAGTCGGTACTCTTTAAGATTTGAAACTAGATAACTATTATTATTATCTATACTGTATTTCTATATTACAAAGTTGTACCTCCTTCTATTCTGAATTGGCTACTAGAAGTGGCCATCTTGATCTAAGACTATGAATTTGTATTTCCTTTCTATGACTATATGAGCCATTTAGGTTGGATGAATTTTTCCAAGTTGTTGAACTTCTTGATTCTATTATGTATCTTGATTATCATGAAATTGATGCATTACTTTTATTTAACTTTGTACAATGTAGTAATTTTTTATTTTAATTTTTCAAAATATGCAATAATTCCATTTTGTATTCATCAATATTTAACTTCTTGAAAGTAGTTTTTGTTTTGATGATTGAAGAAGTCAAAATTTATTTTATTTCATACTTGTATCTACATATTTAGAAAAACAAGTTAGAAAACATTAGGCTTTTTGGCCTCTCTTATGTTCCATAGTGACATTTTTTCTCTTCTTTTCTGTCACTATTCATGTGAATTCCATGAGATTATACATGATAATAATTTTCAAATCTTACTTTGTCATTGATCTCAAATGGATCATTTTCCTAAAACTAGATAGCACATGTGTATAGATTAAACCATGAGCTCTTAACTGATGTTCTTTTCTATTTCTTTTTCAGGTACACTGTAGATGTTGGATACAAAAGATGAATATGAAGGATCTAGAACTAAAACAATGAAGAACGAAAGAAAAACCAAGGAAATGATGGGTTTCTTATATACTCTTTTGCTTTTAGTTTCATGTACATGTACCATTTATTTCGATAATAATACATTAACTCCCACGGCTTTTGTGGGAAATATTGAATTTCCTAACTGAATAAATGATATTATTTCTATAATTGAGTTGTGTACTTCCTTTTACTTTCATCTTTTATGATATGTAATGATTTTACAATGAATTAAGAAAATCAATAACATAAATAATAATAGATATTCATAGGAAATGATCAAATTGAAAATAGCTATAACTTAATAATGAGCATCTGCAATGTAAACAACAACTATTTTTGTTGTTTTGGAGTCCAACTCCTCAATTCGTAGTTATTTTCACCTTCCTCAAGGTTGTACTTTAGTTCTTTAGATCTTTTGTGCATCTTTGATGAAGGTGAACATGGAATAACAACATATGTGAGGTGTTACATTCTACAAAAACACACTTATTTACATTTTTCTTGTTGATCCACTTACTAAAAATGAAAACACAAATCAAAACCGCATCTACCCCCCTTAGTTTCATTCATCAATGTCTTCCATCGAAAGAAAAGTTTTGAGTTGTGCATTTTTGCACAAGTGCAAAAATTGTCAAAATTTCTAGTGATCCTATGAGGAAAGTTACCTACTAGATTCAAGACCAGTTCCTTGCTCTAGTCCATTGGCCATGGAGTCAAAGCACATAACCATAATATGCCCTTTTTCTCAAAAAACAATCTTTCTCGAAAAAAAAAAGCTAGGAAAGGATCTTAAAAACCAGATCACACGCATGAATGTACTTATTGAATTGAAAAACAATGCAATGTTCATGAACTACACTTATTTAAAGGGAAATCCTACTCTAACCGCACAATATACAATTTTCAAGAATAACAGTGTTTGAGAAACATACCATTCACAGAATGGGAAGTTCTTTTCCATTCAACCTTGAAAGATGCAATACATTGTACTCTTTCAAGCTGAAATCATGTAAGGAACACTCCAGATTGTACCAAACTTCATGTGGTTTTCTTTCTTTGCATGGTCAACATCCCATTTCAGCACAATGTCTCCTTCATTAAAGACTCTAAACTTATCCTTTTATCAAAAATTCTCTTGATCTATTGTTGATTCTTTTCCATGTTCGGATGAGCTTGATTTCTTACATCCTATAGCTCCATTAATCCTATGTCAGTTCATTCTCAATTAATTCCATTTGACATAGTACATCCAATGCATGCGACTTAACTGAAATATGCATTCTTACCTCATGTCCATAAAAAATCTTGTACACTAAATTTCTAAATCATGTTTTAGGAATCACTATATCGTGCCGCAGTGATGACTTAAAAATTAGATACGAAGCTCTTTCGTTATCTTTGAGTGTTATTTTTATAATATTTAACATATTTTTATTAGTACTTTTAACTAATCCATTACCTTACGGGTAAGAATTAGGAAAAATACTTAGATAAATACCATCCTTAACATCCCAACTGCTACCTTCGCACCAAAAATGCTAAGGTATTATATGAAATGATAGTTATTGGAACACCAAATCTATAAACTATACCTTCATAAAATGATAATATCAAGTCTTGTTAGCTTCTTTTAAAGATTCTCGCTTCAATCCAATGTGTGAAATAATCCATGGTAGTTAATATCCAGTTATGTCCTTGTTATGAAGGTGGATTTATCATGCCAATGAAGTTAATAACCCACTGCATGAAAGTTTGATCCACTCTAATTGGTTGCAAGGAAATGAAGCTAAACAATCTTTTCCAACAAAGAATGGACACTTCTTACACTTTTTAATCCATTCAAATATTCTTGGAATATGTTTGGCCAGCAGTAAGTAATTTTATAATTTTTGAGAGTATAGTACATGCTAAGATGTGACCTCCTGCTGGTCCTTAAACTTATACAATAATTGTTGTACTATATCATAATCAACAAACGTACAAAAACTCCATTGATATCCTTTGCAAACAACACACTATCAATGAAAACATAAGTTACAACTTGTAATCTGAAATATCTTAATTTATTATTGTCAATGCCTTCTAGATAAGAACCATGTTGTAAGTAATTAATCAAATATGACATCCCACTTGATCGTAGGACCCTTAGATTGAGTTTCAATTTTTGATTGTCATGTTGTAATAAAATTTCTGGTTTTTGATATGAAACTACAACATCTTGTCATTGATATAATGAGTCTACAACCTACTATTTTTCCATGTTAGAAATGAAATGTTCTCATAATAATTTTCCTCATATTGTTTTCGTAACATGGATGTCAACATCATACTCCATAACCTTTGTAATCCAACCTGCTCTCTTCTCATTCAATTCCTTGTTCAACAAGAACACTTTAACACTTGGATGAGAGACTAAAACATGTATCTTATTATTAGAAAGCATGTACTTAAAATTCTTTAGTCCTCTAACTACAACAAGTACTTATTTTTCAAGAAAAGTGTACCTTGTCTAATAGTCATGTAAACTCGATCCAAAGAAAGTAATGGGTTGTTTTGTGTTCTCATCACTAACCTAATTTAATATGGCTGAAATGGTTTAAGCTCTTGTAAGTGCATACATAGTGAAATGCTGATCAAAATTAGGATTTTCCAAGTAAGGAGCTTTTGAAATATTTGATTTGATAGCTTCAAATCATTCATTCATTTGTTGGTTCAACAAATTTTTTTATCTTTCTTTAACGTAGTTTTTAGTGGCTTGACTAATGTCACAAAATATAGAACAAATATTCTATCAAAGTTGTTTTCTCAAAGAAAATTTTGTAATTCCCTCTTATGATGAGGTAAGGACAACTCGTGAAATTTCTTCAATTCTCGGAAGGATCAATAGCTAAACCTTGCCTAAAAAATATTGAGGTAATTTACTTTCATGGACTGAAAAGATAGGATTTTGGGATTCAATGAGATTCCAAATTGTTTGCAAAGCTAAAAAAATCTTCCTTAAATGCATAATATGATCATCCCAATTATTTGAAAATATTAGTATCCATTTATTTAGAAGGATATGAAATTCTATATGCATTGTACTGAAAAGATTAGAAATTCCAAAAGGCATTCTTTTGTAATCATAATTACCACATTATGTGGTGAATGTTTTTCTTGTATCCATGTTCTTCACACACAAGAATTTGATTGCATCCACTCGTAACCATCTTATATGGAAAATCTATCCAAACCTAAAATTGTTCTTATAATCTGATCCATATTGGGCAACAGATAATGATATTTTAATGAAGCCTTGTTAAGATCTCTAAAATCCACACATAGACAAATTTCACGATTTTTTTGAATGAAACAAGATTAGCTAACCAACTTGAATGCTTAACTACAAATATAATACCTAATTCAATCATCTTGGATAACTCTTCTCTCATCAAGGGTTTAATCTTAGGATTAACACGCCTTCACTTCGCCTTCTTGGTTTTGAATTTGGCTGCAAATCTATGGTATGGTGAGCTAAATTGGGATCACATAATCTCAAATACTTGTATTTTGAAGAAAATTTGTCTCTAAATTCTTTGCATAAATTAACAAAAGACTATTTTTCAGCTAAGGAACATACCTTTCCAATGAATAATTTCTTTTCATCATCAACTAAGATCTCTTCATAGTTATCTGCATGAATTGAGATATTTTTGTTGCCTTTAAGGAACTGATCATCTACACTTAAAATATCATCTAAGGTGACCATCCCTTTAGGCAACTTATTTTTCTTCAATTGAACAATTTGGTCACCATATAAGTGTTGTAATTTCTCTTGATTAACTATAGAAAATTCAGCTTCTTGCTGTAGAAATATGCATATTTGTTTATCATCTTCAAAAACTTCCCAGTTTTCTTCATTATCGTCGAGCAACTTTGAAGGGCTGATAATCAACTCGTATATGTGGTTGTATTTTTTCATTTTCCATCTGTTGTAGCACTTCAAAGCAAGTTCCAACTTCTACAACTCTATTTGTATGTTTATTTTCAGCGCTTGAGGATTATTAGAAGGACTCTCAATGAAAATCGAGAGGACTTGCAATGCAAACCTTAAATCATCGATATGGGCTAGTAGAATGACATCCAAAAGTTCTATAAGTAGCTGCCCATACAAGCTTGTATATGCAAAAGAGGTAGTATTGCACATTTCATTTGAGTTGCCCGCTTTGGAGCTCATAAAATAGTTAGAACTAACTTAGTTTTAACCTAAGATGATTAGGTATGCAGAGATGATGGATGTATGAGAGGATAGAGAGCATGCAATGTAGGTCATGGAGAAGGATCAACCATTGATCAAGAATGAGGTCCTTTCAAGAGGGAGACTTAGTTCAAGTGGGATGTAGATCGGAAAAGCTAGGAAGGCATGCCAAGTTTGATGCCATTTGGAGCATCCCCTTTATCATCACAAGGTGTAAAAGTAGCAATGCCTTATGGTCAAGCTAAATTAGATGGCGAAGAATTACGGATCCTAGTAAACAAGATCTATCTCAACCATTTCTACTAAAAAGGAGAATTCCACCCTTATAAATATTAGCATAGGACTTTAATTTCTCTAAGTGTGTATGTAAATTGTCTTGTTGTAGCATAGGTTTTATTTCCCTAAGTGCTATGGCACAGGTTTTTGTTGCTCTAGGTTTACGTCATTATATAGTTTGATGTGCCTCCAAGTGAATAAGACAAGCTCTTCAGCATTTGCAATAGGGAGACCCATATTTTCCGTAATAAATTGCTTGCTCATTGTAAAATAGAACAAATATAGAGAAACTAAAATTGGGTCTCAAAGGGTCCATTTCAAGAAGAACAAGACTTATTTAAGGCTACAAATCATGACTATGTGCCCAATGGATACAATAAGGTAACTTATATCTTAATTTAGCAAGAAGATACTATTGTGAGTTGTATTCCCTGGTAAAATTGGATCGATCAGACCCTGTGCAAAAAGAAATCCAAGGGACATTTCTGTAGAATGAGCCTACATTTTGAATCTAACAACGGGTTATAGATGGGCTCTAAAATGGAGGATCGGGGTCGGGAAGGATCTGAAAGTGTCACTAAAAATTAGAGGCTCAAATGAGAGAAACATACAAAGGTTCAAATTTTGTGGGTTTTACAAATGATTTAGAGCGAGCCCAAATTGGCTAAGTATAGTGAAATCAGCGGAAGCCTCCACATGCCTCATCGATGCATCTCAAAAGATTAAACTCAAAATCCATGCTCGAAAAGTGCGGAGCTTCTACGTGCCCTGCACCTAAAAAGGGACAAAGCCACCATTGAAAAGTCCTAATGAGCGGAAAGAACCATGTGTCGATTAGTGCAATTTCAAATGAGAAAGTTCAAGGTGGAAACACAAATTAGCGCCAAGTCTCCACATGGTTAGTGTCTAATAGAATTTAAAGAGTAGCAAGCCCAAATCAGTTAAGTATAAGAGTGTTGGCAGAGGGTGCCAATTGCCTCAATGGTGTACATTAAAAGGCATGGCCCATAGTATAGACTCGCAAAGCATCGCCTTCCACTTGTCCCAGTCCAAAAGAGGGACAAAGTAAATAGTTGAAAAGTAAAGATAGGGTAGAATCGGTAGAGGGTACCATGTGCCTCAACTATGTAAATTCAAGAGGGGCTACGCAAGCGCTGCACTCGACTAGTGCCAACCCACTACGTGTCCCATAATCCAAAGAAATAAGAAAAAGAATCAAGAGTGTAAAGGCCCATAGAGGTCTCCATGTGTCATATCCACGTAACTCTAAGGGTAAAGTCCGGGAAATTTTCCAAACATGTACAAATCCGTGATGTACCTCGGGTCATACATAGTGCCTCCGCAAGCATGAAGGACTCGGGAAAATACAAAGGAAATTAGGGAGCCTGTGGACCATGCCGCATGTCTCATGGGTGCAATTTAAAGAGTGAAGGCAAGGAGTGAAATCTCAATGTGTGTGGGGATCCCATATGGACTCAGTACGGATAAACTCTTTTAAATATTTCACAACCATGACCGTAATCTTGAGACAACCATTTATTTTTATTAAGAACTCATATTTGGGTAGGAAAAGACCTTTTGGAAAGGTCCTAACATCCTCTACACCATAGAGGTTTGAAACTTTAATTTCAATGAGGTTAGGTGGGTAAAAATTGGAAAAAATCTTTTTCTATTAATATAGGCTATGATTCCTCCAACAACCAGATCGGATTTGATTTGATCCTCCGTTCTTCTTCTTCAACACGCACAATGCATATGGAGTGGCGGATTCAACAGATTGTGGGTGGATTTATAGCGGAATCGATGGTCAGTAGCCGAGCTTCAAATCAATTTTCCAGCCTCTCTCCTTCTTCTCCCCGTGTTGCATTTATAACAAAAGGAGTTGGGCTCATTGTAAAGGGTTAGACAATTTTGTTAGCACTGTCTCTTCTTCCCTTTTCTCGCAAGAGAATTTTTGGACCTTCTAAACATCCCATTCGAGTTGTAATAAAAAGTTTTAACTCTTGATACTGTAGTGCACCGTATCAACTCTAGAGCAATAATATATGTCTATGGATGATTCCCAACCCTTTCAAGTCTTCATTGATGTCTTTTGATCTCTCATTATAGTTTGGTTATCTTTGCATAACAGCTTGTATTTCATTTCTATGGTTTGTGTTAAATTGTAAAATAGGTGTCTAACATTCCTTTGGTGCATCACCTCATTAGCTTAGGTTTATTTTCTTATATTTTCTTAACCATGTCCCCATGGTAACATGGAGTAGGTTTTAAAGTATATCCTTTGTAATTTATTTGCATGCACCTAAAGAGAGGAATAGGAACCGACCTTCATCCGGAGAGCTATATCTATTTTAAATTCCCATAGTCCGAGAGATGCTCCATGTTGTGCAATCACATCAAGGTCTCAACTCATCTACTTGCAGACATTCTCGGGGTGTTGTGATTCAAAACTAAAGGTTTTGGCATGCCTGATGGGACAAAGAGGTATCCATCTTTATTGCGAAAGTAAGATTGATGTGCACTTTTTGTAAGTTTTAAGATTTTAAGAAGATCTTAAATTACACATCCGTGACTCGAAAGAGACATAATACATTGGTTTCAATAGTACAAGCTTGTCAAGTTCATGAGAATAATACAAACAAGTTCAATCAACTAGAGAGGAGGGACTATATGTCTATCTGCACTTGTCCCCAAACAGAGGGAGAGAGAAGAGAAGATCCCAGAGGTCTGCATCTCCACTAAACAAAACCTTGTCAACACCTCCACTTAGTAGGCCATTCATTCAGTCAACAATGGTTCTTCGACTAATCATAATGGAACAACCACCCAACCCTTATGTCAGCTTCACTGGAAGCAACCCACTCACTCTCAATGCACAAAATCTAGTCTTGGTTGCAGCATTAAAGAGGATTCCCCATTTCACTGGAGAGAACTAGACTTATCCTAGTGACCACATTCAAGACATTGCAAATGTCTACGCAATTCATGAGATCCCTAAGATTGACATTATAGTCAAATTGTTAGCCTCTTCACTCAAGGGTAAAGCTTCATGATGGTTAATGAGTCTAACAATAGGCTCTATTCAGAGTTGGGACCATCTGTGAAGAGATCTTCACAATCAATTTAGAGAGAAGGGAGATAATATATCCCTACTATAGCATGTGACAACAATCAAGAGGGCTCCTAATGAGCAACTCGATAAATTTCAACTTCAGATTTCAAAGGACATGGGACAAGATTCCATTGGTTGTAAGGCCCACTGATGAAGGCAATTTCTTATACTTTCTTAGAGCTCTAAATTCTGATATTGATTTAATGATTCAATCAATGGGAGGTGCCACCTTGCCTCGCAACCTATAACATTTTTGTTAGGGCTGAAAATTGTTTGATTCAGCTAGAAAGCTTTCTCATAGGTCACCTATGCCTCTATACCTAGAACTAGGAGATCCAAGCACTAGTCAAACACCCACATTAGCTCCCATACCTATTCTAAGAAATCAGAGTTCACTTGAAGCTTCCACCTCATCCTCTAGCACATCAAAAGAGATATAAGAGGATATGAAATAGTAGTAGAACCTAGGGAATGAGCTAGTGACTCCATACGCTAGAAAAGTGACAAACGAGAGTGGGACTCTACAAGCGACTCTTCCGCGTGCACTCCGACCTCCCGAGGTCGTCTTTTGAGACAAATTGGTGGGGATGGAATATGTGTGAAATATAGACAAACTAGTTAGGCAATCTAATGTCTTCAATGCGTAGTAATGGGACTTGTGAGTCTAAAGAAAAGAAATCCCTCCTAACTTGAGCTAGTGTGATAGATCGGTTAGCAAGGATGAATACTCAAAGCTCCAATCAATATCAAGCTCGCGTGATTTGATCTATAGGTGGAAAGTGACCTAGGATAGTTTCGTGTATTTCTCTGGACAGGGTCATATGGTGGATGGTAAATGTAGTCAATTCTATGGACGGTTCTCTGGCCTAGTCCAGAACTCTCTAGCTTTGTTAGTTGTTGTGTCTAGCAAGGATAATTGTTCGATGATGATGGGTGGAAGTGGAGTAGATTGGAATACTAGTGTGCGTAGGCCAGTGTCTATGTCTAATTCTCCTATGGATTCATTGGGCTGCGGGATTTGTGGGTCACAACCATAGACTCGCGGTTGTTGTGGACCTACTATGGTCATGCGTGGAATCAAGTCCTAATCCCTAGTATCCAATAATCGTATGCTTTCTCAACTTCTATATTCAAGACCAATAACTGTGTGATTTTCTCATAATATCTTACAGGCGTTCGTGCAACCCGAATTCTTAAGTCGGTATCTATATATATGAGAGTGTCTCCTACGCCCGGTCATGTGGGATCAAAGGTTTGTTATGTTTCTAACCCTTCTACAAATCATATGAGTGTTTTCCTAGGTAATCAGTAGTTCGGTTGATTCGACCAAAATGTGTGTGCTTGGTCGTCTTCTATGTTTAGTCCGCTTAATCGAGAATTGATTTGTTGCAAACTTACCATTGTTCGAAAGATTTGAATCCTAAGATTTTGATCTATATCGCTTATTGGCGTGATGAGATTAGGTCGGGCACGATTGGCTCGAATATGTATTCCCGGGCTCTCTACATCCCGTGATTGTCATACAAAAGCAACAATGTAAATTAACTGTAGCAGTAATGAAATTTAACTATATGAAGTATATCTATTACATATATGGTTTCTCTATTTTTGTATTTTCTGATGAATTATATGAATTTAAGAAAGAATTTTTTAAAATATCTAGAAAGACAACTAAAATAATAATTTAAAACAAATGAAATAACAGAGTGTAGCTATATGTCTGTGCAATTTTTAGATCTATTCTAAACAATGAAATAGCTTATCTAATCTATTTGCAAGATTCTTGATCCTACATCAGAAGTGAGGAGTGAATCATAGTTTCTTAGAAACTATCAATCCCCACAGCTTCCCTGGCAATATCGAGAATATAATTTACTAAAATAAAGAAATTAATTACTCTATTTGATATGATTCTAACTAGAACTTTGAAAGCTAGAACCTGGATTTTGCAGAACAGTGGTGAATCCGATGGTGTGTGATCTTGTCCCCTTAGTGTGATCTCCTCATTCTTTCATGTTCACGTGGATCCAGAAAAGCGTGTAATGCTAGCATCAATAGAAGTAGATATAGGGATAAAGGCATCTCAGAATACACACCAAATACAATGCGAGTAGGTGAGGGATAGCGCAAGAGTACAGATTTTGGCTTATGCAAATCCTAGCAGGATTTATTGCAAGTCATGCAACATAAAGCGTCCAGAACCTGAAACTATCTTGTTTGAGGAGCAAAACCTGCAACTTTAATGGCTTCCTAAGCTATTCTACTCCAATGAATTGGATGAAACAACAACACTGTTTGCACAAGATGGATTTGTGGCTTACCAACAGTAAAACAATGCTAACTAAGCATGTAATGAACTAAACTATGAATCCTAAGCAAACCGAAAGACTGAATTACTCAAACGAGAAGATGAGAAGTGAATGAGAGGCCATTTGCTTGATCACAAGCCATCTATTTATAGCATTTGCATTTACCCAAGGTAAAAGCCAAATAGAACTCTTAAACTATAAACAATGGCAAAACACTATTCCAGGGAACTAGAATCATAAATGCAAGCTTATGGTGGTGAAAGAAAGCTGGTAAAACATTGAATTTATGTGAGTCATGTAAAAATAGCTTTCTGGAAAATGTGTAAAGGATCGCTGCTCTGAGCGAGGGGTGGCGATTCTGAGGACCGCCGCCCACGTAGGGCGGCGGTTTCATAAATCAAGAGAAAAAGGCTAAGAAAAGAGGGGAAAAGGAAAAACTAAGGCACGTGGGGGCTAAGTGGGGCATGCGGGATGTTAACGCACACTTGGAGAGCTCTTCCGGATCCCGAACACCTTGCGAGGAGACCTGTATCATCATTGGGGCACTTGTTACATTATTTCGGCAATACAGTACCTTACAATTTTGGGTACATACATATTGCCCCCTCGGAGAAGTGCTTTAGCCATGAAGAGGCGTAAAATGGTGGATCTGAGTATGGCGGTCCCGAAATGGGAAGTTAGAAGCTATACCTGATACGTCCGTGTGTCGAAATGACGTCGTCCAAAATTCCCGCTACCTGCAAAACAAAAACAGAACTCAAGTGCAGATAGATACCATAATTTGGAAAATAAATGCTAAAATAATAGGGAATGAGAACGTACCATTTGTGCAGGGATAGGAACTTACCTCCGTCGGCGCTCCAAAACTTGTGAAAAATTCTTTTAAAATGAAACAGGTGCTATATATATGATAAAGGGGCCCATTTTCCTATTCATTTGCGCGACTCGATTTGGTGATTTTGAGCTCTGGGAGCCACGGTGATGGTTTCTTGCATGAGTAGAGTCGAAACGTCTGCAGCGAGATAGCGATCATGCCTCCACATGCGGAACACCGCCCGTGAGATCACAGGTTGGCTTTCTTCAATTTATTGTTTTTACCCCCTTAAATTTGAAATGCTAAATACTTTGCAATGGGGGGGTCATTTTTGAAAATGCTAGTGTTAAAAGGTCCACCTAGGGGGACACCTACTGGGTAGGCTTCGTTTTTAGGAAAAAGGGTCATTTTTTGCATTTTTAGGCTTGTTTAGCATTTAAAACCCGCGTGGGTTTTCACCACGACCGCCGCCCTGCCCAAGGTGGCGGTTACACAACCGCCACCCTTAAGGCGGCGGTTACAAAACCGCCCCTCTGCTCAGGGCGGCGGTCTTGCACAGAATGCAAAAGGATCATTTTTTTGAAAATGTTTTTGCTTTTCTAGCATTTCTACGTGTTTACATGATTTTTCTAGTATTACTCGGATGCTAACTTGCTCTGTTTTGTGTGTTTTTGGGTGTATGCAAAGCGAGAGAGGAGTACATCCGATGGAGCAGAGAGAGGAGTGTGAATTAGCTCCTAGGGGTACTAGATGCCCTCTCACAGGATGAGGAGGACACACTTCAAAGGGCTGGCATACTGCGCATATCGCGTGTGCCCCATGTTTCACCATCTAGTCACATCCTTTGTGACTTGTTCTCATATTGGTATGCAGATCGGAACACCTTCGATTGCCAGGGGGTCCGTGATGAGTGGACCATTACATTGGAGGACATCTGCCATATTCAGGTGTCCCGATCATCGGGAGACTACTCACCCTAGAGACAGCAGGCTCATGGGCACAGATTGCACAGTGGGCCACATATATGGGAGATGCAGTCATCTCCACGAGGTTGAAGAAGAGGGTAAGAGTTCGATTTATTCCTTCTTTTCCCATCCCCTTACTTCGCTAGGTAATCATGGGGATCCTTGCCTCGAGACTGATCGGGGACAAGGGAGGAGACACATTATTATACTGCTGGGCCCCCATTATTGCATAGATAGAGGGGCATGGTCGGATATATGCCTAGGTGGCAGACATTCTTGGGACCACCTATCACGACTTATACAGGGTGGTCCATTTACAGAGGGCGATCACGAGCCACCCGACTCTAGTCATGAGTCGCATCTATGAGCATTTCATCCCTTATGGCGGGGGTGTGGAGGTGGCGAGATCCTGGGATGTGAGGGCATCCGATGGAAAGACATGTCGGTGCTTAGAGCACCTCATAAGCCAGTTGCCTCCCTGACTACTGCCGACCTGGAGGTGACACCATACAAGACTATGGGTGACATATGGGGCGAGGAGACTCTTACCTTGATCTCCTGCTCCACCACAGGGCAGCTTATTGATAGAGTGGGGCGAGTGGAGATGCACCCCTTTGGCCGAGTTCCTCAGCAGTTTGGCCTACCATACACGGGTATGCTTCCCTAGTGGCGCCGGTCTGCGATCGCCCATGAGGCCGAGGGGGCCTAGAGGCCGAGGTTGGACAGTGGTTACTCCTGGTGTTCCTATTGCAGCCAGGAGGATAGTACATGCTAGAGGGAGAGTCGGTGCGCCTTAGGCACCCTTCCTTCAGATTGCTGTGGGTCCTGCTCATAGCGGTGATGACCCTATTGATATTGACTCCGAGTCTGAGGAGTTCACAGAGGGAGGGACAGAGGAGGAGACTGAGGACAGCGATCCTAAGTGGCATGACACTCAGGATATTATGCAGGCAGAGAGGGCCGAGCAGAGCGCAGAGAGGGTGACTCTGGTTTCAGAGGAGCCACTCTCCCAGGGCCGTGGTGGAGAGGATGAGTCCGTTGCGGGGTGATACGTTGCTCCCGCCACAGGAGCAGCCCCTCAGTCGGCAGCGGCATCCGTGGTAGGTGCTGGCCCCAGCGACCCATCCTGGAGGCCTGGTGATCCGAGTAAGTTACCCTTTCTCCCTTTTAATGTTTGTTTGTAGGCTCTCCTTAGTTGTTATCTTGTATTCCTAATTTCTTGTTTGATTTCTAATTTGCTTTCTTCCTTGTTTGCAGAGACTGTTGATGAGTGGCGGGATTTGATTCGCAGGGTATGTACTGATACCCTGATGATCCCCATGGAGAGGACCCGCGCGGAGCTGTCCGTGGATGCTGGGGAGCCTTCAGCAGCCGGTAGACATACTGATGTCTTCGCTCCTATCTGGCACGTGGCCAGGATGGTATCGACCCTTTGCACAGAGTTAGCGGGGTATAGGATGGCTGAGTGCCTTATGAGGAGCCATTCTCGTGGTGAGACTGCGGCTGCGCCCCTCGGGACCCTGAGCCCTCCATACATTCAGAGCATCGGCGTAGCCGGAGTCCTAGGTGTGGGCGCGCACCTTCGGAGGGGTCACATAGGGATTGAGAGGCCACTTGGCTCTCGTATATTTTGTACTATATATTCTTTGTATATCCCGGGCTCTTTGAGCATTTTGACCATGCTTAGTGCATGATGGCATTGTATATAAACGTTGATCATTTATATATACGTATTCATTTTGGATCAAAATCTTGGAACTCATGGCTTATTTTATATTTCTAGTTTCTTTGTGTATACTACGATGTATGTTTTATATGCTCTTTAGAATGTATGAAATGGTGAACAAATGATGTAAATGTTTTACTTTCCTTTTATGTTTCATGATGCTGATAGATGATAATGTAGATATAATGTGATTTTGAATCTTGGTTTCTGTAAGCAATTTTGGATACTTCATGCTTGTTTTGTAAAGTGATGAATACAAACCAGTATGATGAACAGATAAACCTACCCCACTCCTAACTCCACATAACTAGTAAGATGCGAGGGCTTATCACCAAGAGTCAAGAAGGGTGCAAGTTATGAAATGTGTTAAAATGATAGTGATGAGAGACAGACAAAGCTTTTCGTGGAACCAAATTAGGAAGCTACAAGCCTATTCTATTTGAGTGACTTCATAGTTTTAGATGTAACTTGCCTTGCGGTTTATCCAGACTTAGACCCGTAGATGGCCACATAGTAGACAAAATCTGGGTTTTTAGGATTTTAACTCTCTTGGGATTTTTGAACATCTGATTCATTTGTTTTCGACTCAAAGTTTCAAAGTTTGAATTGTTTGTGTATGATCTTTTGCATTTATTTGTTAAGAGGACCCCCTACACTTTGCCCCATGCTACTAGTAAGAAGCGTGGGTTTATCACCGTGGGCAAAGCATAGGCAAGTAAGGGCATTTCCATCCTTTCCCAACCCTATGTCACTAGTAAGAGATGTAAGCTTATCACTAAAGGTTGGTGGGGTAGGGAAGTGTGTAAGATTAAAATTTTTGTTTGATCAACGTTTGACTTGTTTATTTGAGTAAAATGTCAGCATGTGCTTATTTCCAAAGAGATATACATATGGGATAGATGTGACACCATGAAGCTTCTAGAATGCACCATAGACAAGACAACTACCCTAAGAAGAAATCCAAGTGAGAATAAACTTGCAGATCTTGGTAAGGTTAATGTTAAGACTTTGTCATGTCGAGTTTCATTGGTTAAAATGATTATGAGATAATTTCATGATATCATGAAAATGGAGAGGTATGATTAGAAAGTTTATGCCAACAAAATTATGAGTTTGTAATGAATTGCTTTGAGAATAGATTCCTTGATCACAATTTGTGTACGAAACGAGTGGACAATATGATCCTAATTTATATGAAAATGCAATGTAGATAGTCATATAAGTAGTGCTAGCTACTTACGCATAGAAACGCTTGAGGTGCAGGGAATTGACTGTTTCGCCAAATTCCTCACCTTCTAGCGTACATAAGAGGTATGCACCATTTCCATAGTCCTTCATGACTCAGTATGGGCCCAACCATTTGGGCCGGAATTTTCTTCCTTCGCCGGTCTTCTTGTCGATCTGGCTATCTAGCCTTAGAACTAGATCACCTCCGTATATGTCACATCCATAGACCTTCTTGTTATACCGCCAAAGACATCCGGTCAAGCATAGACTCTATGTCGCTGTTCAGCATCCAACCTAGTTTCATCTAGGCTTTCTAGTTGGGAGAGACTTGCTTCTCTGTAAGCGTCTTCATCCAGGATCCCTTGTAATGAAATGTAGAGACTGGGTATTTCAACTTCGAGTGGGAGAACCACCTCTACCCCAAATACTAATGAGAAAGGAGTGGCTCCCGTTGGTGTTCTTATTGAGGTTCGGTGGGCCCATAAGGCCGGATATAACTTCAAGTGCCAATCTCGTTTGTTTTCTTTCACCGTTTTAAGGAGAATGGCTTTTAGTGTTTTATTTGTCACTTGACTGTCCATTGGCTTGAGGGTAATACAAGGAAGCTATATGACAACTTATCTTAAATTTATTGCATAGTTTGTGAACCTCTTCATTCTTAAAAGAAGTTCTATTATTGGAGATGATGATTTGTGGGATACCGTACACAGTAAATGATTTGGTTCAAAATGAACTTGGTGATTACGGGAACCAACTGTGCACAGTAGTAACAGCATCGCCTCTACCCATTTGGTAAAATATTCGGTGGTGTGATTATAAAATTATGGCCGTCTGTGGATGAGGGAGAGAATTTCTCTATTAAGTCTAGGTCCCATGTAGAAAAGGGCCATGGAGTAGCGATTGGTTGCAGAGCTTGTGCCAGCATGTGGATCTCATGGGAGAACTCTTGGCACTTATGACACCTGTGTACAAACTCTATTACATCATGTTCTAGAGTGGGCCAGAAATAGCCCATTCGATGTATTTTTCGAGTGTGGCATGGCCACCGAAGTGGCCTCCACACATTCCGCTGTGAGATTCATGGAGAATCTTCTTGGATTCTTCTGTGTCGACACATCTTAGGAGCATTCCATCGAATGCTTTTCGATAGAGCACTTGCTCTATAATGACGTATTTAGCTACGATAATACGTAACCGCCTTCTTTGTTGTGGTGTAGCTCCTTCTGGATACGTATGGTCCATGATATAGTTAATGATATCAGCGTACCAGGGACACTCAGAGATAGAGGGTCGGGTTTTGATGTAGTATACGCACTCATCTGGAAAATTTAAATCTACTAGATCACCTCCATCTAATGGGTTATCAGCTAACCAATCCGCAATGATTTGTCCCTTAACTGACTTCTGATTTACAAATGTTAATTCGAATTCTCCCATTAAGGTTATAAAACGTCCAGCCTTTTTAGACAAGGACCCTTGTGTGAGGAAAGTTCGTAAATGGTCCGTTTTTACCATGACCCTTGTTTCTTGATTTAACATATAATGTCTTAGGCGTTTGGTTGCAAAGACTATGGCGAGACATTCTCATTCTGCTTGTGTATAGCATGTTTCATAGTCGAGCAGTGTTCGGCTAATGAAATAAATCACACGTTCTCTCTTGTCATCGTCCTCTTGGGCCAACATACAAGCTAACGAGACATTGGTAGCTTGTGAGTATAAAATTAACGGTGATCTAGCTTAGGTGGCATTAGCATAGGTGGTGACAACAAGAAACGCTTAACCACGTCAAAAGCTTCCTTGCAGTCTTCGGTCCAATCGATGCTATAGTCTTTCTTGAGAAAATTGTTGATTGGATGAATGGTGAAGCTTAAGTCCGGGATGAACCTTCGGATTGCACCCAGCTTTCTGAGAAATGACCTGATTCCAGATTCATCCGAAGGTGGAACCATTTCGAGGACAGCCCAAATTTTGGTTGGGTCAACATCTATCCCTCGTGACGATATGATGTAACCTAGGAGCTTCCCTCCCGTTACACCAAAGATGCATTTTTCTGGATTTAGCGTGACTCTGTATTCTATCGGACATGAGAGATTGACAAGGAGTACTTTTGGATGGTCACAATGCTTCTTGGCCTTAGCCAATAAGTCATCTACATAGGATTCCACAATTTTATGAATTAGATCGTGAAATATATATGTCATAGCCCGCTGGTATGTAGCACCAGCGTTTTTGAGACCGAATGGCATAACAACGTAGCAATAGGTTCCCCAAGGAGTTATAAATGTGGTTTTAGCTTGATCTTGCTCAGATATTTTAATTTGATTATATCCCGAGAATCCATCCATGAGAGACAAAAGTTCAAACCCAGCTGTTGCATCAACAATGACATCAATAGATGGCAACGGGAAGTCGTCCTTAGGACATGCTTTGTTGATGTCTCAGAAATCTATGCAGATGCGTATCTTTCCATTCTTCTTGAGAACAGGAATGATGTTAGATACCCATTGGGAGTAGTCAACTGGTTTGATGAATCCTACTTGGAGGAGTTTTATTACCTCCTCCTTTACCATGAGAGCTACCTTGGGTTTCATGGGTCTTGATTTTTGTTTAACTGGCTTTGCATCAGATTTAGTGACGAGGTTGTGTACCACGATGTGGGGTGCGACGCCTGTCATCTCCTTATAATTAAATGCAAATGCCTTCTGATGTTCTTTGAGGATCCGAGTGTGTATTTCTACTTCTTCTGGGGTTAACGAGGATCCTAGTTTCAAAATTCTTGGTTCATCTTCCGTTCTGATGTTGACATCAATTGTTTCTTCGATCAAAGAGGCGTTACCCTCTTCAAACTCAGGCGGTGCTGGGGGTAAATCCAAATCATCCCCATTTTCTACTGCATATATGCTAGGTTCCATTTGTGAGGGAAAATCCATCATGGGATTTCCGAAGTAGGAAGACGAATGTGGAATTAAGGACAAATCTAGCATATGATAGGAGAGATGTAATGCCGCATAGGCGTTTAAGTAATCCAAAGTGGCCATATCGCTATCAACATGGTCTAGGATGGTAGATTCACTTCCGTTTAAAAGGGAATTTGTCATTGTTTTTATCAATGGTTCATCACGAATGGATACCGTGAAATGGGTATCCTCTAACTCATTGCTTGGAGTAAAACGTGATGCTGAAGTTGCTATTGAATCGGCGAGAAGATTTCTCTCTCGCGAGATTGCTTCAATGGATATGAAGTTAAACGCCTTGCTTAAATCTAATACAACGTTTTTGTAAAGCTGCAAGTGTTTGGCTTTAGTTTCATATACTTCAGAAACTTGGTTTGCAACTAATTACAAATCTCCTAAGACTCTGATGTTATCAACACCAATTCTCTTGGCTAAGGTGAGGCCAAGGAGGAGGGCTTCGTACTCAGTGTCATTGTTTGTGCATTCAAAATTTAGTTTAAAGGCAAATGGCAGGACTTTCTCCTCGGGCGAAGTAAGAATTATACCTGCCCCTACTCCGTAACGGCATCTAGCCCCATCAAAATGGAGAGTCCAATACTTAGCTGGGAGTATAGATGTTGGGGTATTTGCTGCGTTTGCGCACTCTACTTCCACCATGCAGAGATCCTCTGCTGGAAGAGAACCAATACCTAGGGAATATCCTATGCCTACTGAATCAAATGGTAAGAACATTGGTAGATCTTGTTCTATTAACTCAATGATTTTTGCAGTAGTCCCTAATGACACTGTTTCTATAGTGTTAGCCTTATCTTTGGGAGTTGGGGTTGTTTTGGCTATGCTCACAGTTTCAAGATCTGTCGTAGGTACCAAATTTTCTTTTGTTTTTGCGTCGGTAGGTTTATTAAGTTGATTTGTTGGGAGTTCAAACTCCGAGTGTACGCCTGGTCTCTTTTTTAAGTCGGCTAGGTGTACATCAAATGGTTTTGGATCACCTTTGGCCACGAATACCTTTCCTAAATGTAAAAACCTTACTTCTTGAAATAGTGTAGAAGGGATTTCCTTCATGCGGTGTATCCATGGTCGGCCGAGGATCATATTATAGTTAGTTTCCGATCTATAATATAAAACTCAGTCAAAATGGTTTTGGGTCCTAAGGTGACTGGTAATATTATAGTTCCAATTGAAGTGGCTTTAAGGCTGTCATAGCCTCTTAGCGTGTTTTGAGTTGTGGAACAATTGGTTTCTCCATACCCTAGCTTTTGAAGGAAGGAGAAGGGGACTATGTTAACTGCAGCCCCATCATCTACCATTGCACGTGTTTCGAGTTGAGGAACAATTGGTTTCTCCATACCCTAGCTTTTGAAGGAAGGAGAAGGGGACTATGTTAACTCGCAGCCCCATCATCTACCATTGCATGCTTTACATAGTTTTTATAAACCCATACTTGTAGATGTAGGGCTAGATCACCTCGGCGTGTGATCTCAGCGTCTGTTGGCATTTTGTTTATCTCGAATATGAATTTGACATCCCTATCCGCCTACCCTGGAGGATGAATATCAAAGTCTATATGATTTACCTGTGTTTCAGGAGGTGGAGTGATGTTGATTAAATGACCTAAACCCAATGCTTCTAAAAGAGCAGCCCTGTGGGTAGGAGAGTTCTTTAGTAAGTCTAAAAACGAAATATGCGAGAAGGTTTTTGTTAGATCATTAATTAAATCATAAGCACCCACAGGCTTTGCTACGATTTGTTGGATGTTATCCATTTTTGGCAGGTGGCTTGGACTTGGCTGAGAGAAATACTCTCGTGTCCTTGTTACAGCTTCGATGGGTAATTCAGTGTCTAACTCCACTAATCCGACTACCTTAGGTCGTGGCTGACTTCCTAGTTGCGGCGCAACTAATGGATTTAGTGAAGTCGAGGCTTCATGATCATTGTTTCCTGTCATTGCACCCTTGTTCGTCCCAGTTGGATTTAGTCTGTTGTTATCGTGATTTGGGAGTGGATCATTAAAGATCTTCAGGGGTGCGTTTTGAGGGGAAACTGCCCCTGAAAAAGTATTTGACGTTGGTGACGTAGGATCTGCTAAGAACATATCCATAAAAAGTTGTTTTTGTTCATTTGGCAAGCGTTGCATGAATTTATTGTAGTCATGGCATGTTCTAGTGTCATGGCCCCGAATTTTGTGGAAACCACAATATGAGTTAGGATTGTAATTCCTAGTTTGTTGGTTTGATGTGTATTGTGGCCCATAATTTTGATCAAACCGTTGTCTATTGAAATTTTGCGTTTGTTGTCTTTGGTTTGAATTCTGGTTTTGATACCTAGTTGAATTTTGACTTGGCCCTTGTATGGGATTTCACCGTTGTTGTTGTTGTTGTGGATGGTTAAAATCCACTGTGTTGATTGTCGGGGTAAAGTTGTTGTTTCGTTGGTTGTTTATTTGTGATGGAGTATTGACAACATTTACCTTCTTGGGCTGGTCGGTTACTCCATCTATTGTTACACCCCAATTTTTGTTAAGGATTTTAGGTCCTTGATTTATGTTTATGGTAGTGGGATAATTTTTAGTGTTCTGATTGGGGGCGATTAACCTCCCATTTCCTCCATATGTTTTACGACCACTATCAATCGCTGCTTGATCTATTCGAAGAGCACTCTCCAGTACCTCATCGTAAGTTTGTAATGGGAACTTATAGACTTCTTCCTTTACTTCTCTACTAAGGGAATGAAGGAATAAATCACATAATTCCATTTGATCCATGTTTGGAGCACTTGCCGAGGAATAAAGGACTATACGCCACCTTTGGATGAAATGGGCGACAGATTCGTTGTGTTCTTGTTTGATGTGTAAGAACTCTCTGATTCCTATTTTTAATAGTTTGTTCATGTTGAAGGCCTTGATGAACTCAGACACGAGTTATTTGAATGAATGTATAGAATCCTCAAGTATTCTATAATACCAGTCGAGAGCAATGCCTTCCAAGGTTTTTGGGAATATTTTAGCAACAACCCCATCCCATGGGAGTAGCTCTCGAATGGCTGTAGCGTAAGCTTTGATATGCGCATTCAGATCTCCCTCACCTTTGTATTTGGGCAAATTGGGAAGAGTTCTTGGAAGCATGATGCTTCGTATAGTGAAATCTAAGGGCTCTTTCAAATATTCTGAGTAAGTCCCTATTGCATATGTTTCGACCATTGATGGTGCCTGTTGAGGAAGTGGCGTTGGAATGGGTTGTTGATATGGCATAGCGTACGCATTGGCAGGGGTGTAAGGAAGCCCCTGTGTCTGAGAAAACATGCCAGGAGAGGAGAACATATCCCCTTGTGGTGATTTGGAGTACATGTTTAAGTATGACGGGTACTTGTCTAGGAATGGATTGTTCGTACTAGAATGGGAGGAACAGATTAAAGATGGTGGGTCTAGTTGGTGTTTGTTGTGAATACTGAGGAGTCATGCCTAATGTGCCTACTCCTGTGAGGAGATCTACTTGGCTAGGATGGTGTGGAGGATTAGAACTCCCTGTTTGCATGAATTGTGAATTTTGACTTGCTTGAGCAAGTTCTAACCCTCTAACCTTTTCTATTAGAGTTGAAATGACTTCATTTGGTGAAGTCACGATATTCTGCCTTGGTGGTATTTGTTGTATACCATGGTTTTGTATAGGTCTATGATATCCTGTTATGAACTGATCGGTGTCCTGCCAAGTTTCCCCGAGGGCATTTTCTATATGACGTGGTATGGAGGTACTTTCTCAAAAGAGAAACCTCAGGTTGTGTATGTAAACTTCCTATAGGTGGGTACATACTTCGAGAATGTTGGTCGTTCCTGGCATAACGTATTGAATATTCATCGTCTAAACCTTGGTATGAATCTGATTGTCTACTAATTTGTGGTCTAAGCAGCATCTGAGGAGATGAACCAGATTCTCCAGTGAACGTCATATTGTTTGAGCCTGAAGGCTCTGTTTGTTGTGTTTGAGCAAGTTGTTCCAACCCCTCTGTTTGGAAGGACGAGCTATATCTGATCTTTGGAGTTTGTGTTGACAACTGATTAGTTGAATAGTTGTCCCCCATACTGAGAGTGAGGGTGATGATTGTCTATTCTGTTGGGCATAGTATGCCTCAAGACCCAAGAGGGGTCTGCCATATGCATCGAATCCCGACATATTCGGGGGGTATATGAATACCCTCAAAACAATGGGAGAGAGCAAAAATGTTTTGTGAAAGCTAATGAGGTGGAAAATGACTAATGAGATGGACAAGGTGAAAAAGCTATTTGTTCACGTCAGGTTCACCAATTTTGTTGGTGAAGCTGATGTGAATGCCGATGAGATTGAAGGTGAAACAATTACAAGTTTCACGTCAGCTCACCAATTTTGTACTGGAAAAGTGACAAA
This sequence comes from Taxus wallichiana var. yunnanensis, assembly GCA_018340775.1. NCBI lineage: Eukaryota > Viridiplantae > Streptophyta > Pinopsida > Cupressales > Taxaceae > Taxus > Taxus wallichiana. The sequence continues at coordinate 954,911,816 of CM031239.1, read as the reverse complement.
CGAGAGTGGGGCTCTACAAGCGACTCTTCCACATACCTGACCTCCTGAGGTCGTGCCGAGATAGCCGGTGGGGATGGAATATGTGTGAGATACGCAGACAAACTAGTTAGGCAATCTAATGTCTTCAATGCATACTAACGGAACTTGCGAGTATAAAGCAAAGAAATCCCTCCTAACTTGAGCTGGTGTGATAGATCGGTCCAAGGATGAGTGATCGAAGGCTCCAATCAATATCAAGCTCTGGTGTGATTCGATCTATAGGTGGAAAATGACATGGGCTAGTTTCATGTATTTCTCTTGACAGGTCATATGGTGGGTGGTAAATGTAGTCAATTCTATGGACGGTTCTCTCGCCTAGTCCGAAACTCTCTAGCTTTGTTAGTATGTTGTTCTAGCAAGGATAATTTTTGATGATGATGGGTGGAAGTGGAGTAGACCGGAATACTAGTGTGCGTAGGCCAGTGTCTATGTCTAATTCTCCTATGGATTCGTTGGGCTGCGGGATTTGTGGGTCACAACCGTAGACTCGCGGTTGTTGTGGACCTGCTATGGTCATGCGTGGAATCAAGTCCTAATCCCTAGTATCCAGTAATCATATGCTTTCTCAGCTTCTATATTCAAGGCCAATAACTGTGTGATTTTCTCATAATATCTTACAGGCGTTCGTGCAACCTGAATTCTTAAGCTGGTATCTATATCTATGAGAGTGTCTCCTGCACCTGGCTATGGGATCAAAGGATCACAACCAAAGGTTTTTCTCTTTCTAACCCTTCTACAGTCATATGAATGTTTTCCTAGGGTAATCAGTAGTTCGGTTGTTTCGACCAAAACGTGTGTGCTTGGTCATCTTCTATGTTTAGTCCGCTTAATCGAGAATTGATTTGTTGCAAACTTATCATTGTTAAGAAGATTTGAATCCTAAGATTTTGATCTATATCAGTTATTGCCATGATGAGATTATGCTAGGGCATGATTGGCTCGAATATGTATTCCCTGGGCTCTCTACGTCACGTGATTGTCATACAAAAGCAACAATGTAAATTAACTGTAGCAGAATGAAATTTAACTATATGAAGTATATCTATTACATATATGGTTTCTCTATTTTTGTATTTTCTGATGAATTATATGAATTTAAGAAATCAATTATTTAAAATATCTAGAAAGACAACTAAAATAATAATTTAAAACAAACGAAATAACCGAGTGTAGCTATTTGTCTGTGTAATTTTTAGATCTATTCTAAACAATGAAATAGCTTATCTAATCTATTTGCAAGATTCTCAATCCTACCTCAGAAGTGAGGAGTGAATCATAGTTTCTTAGAAACTATCAATCCCCACAGCTTCCCTGGAAATATTGAGAATAGAATTTACTAAAATAAAGCAATTAACTACTCTATTTGATATGATTCTAACGAGAACTTTGAAAGCTAGAACCTAGATTCTGCAGAACAGTGGCAAATCCGATGGTGTGTGATCTTTTCCCCTCAATGTGATCTCCTCATTCTTTCATGTTCACGTGGATCCAGAAAAGCGTGTAATGCTAGCATCAACAGAAGTAGATATTGGGATAAAGGCAGCTCATAATACACACCGAATACAATGCGAGTAGGAGAGGGATAGCGCAAGAGTACAGAGCTTGGCTTATGTAATTCCTAGCAGGATTTATTGTGAGTCATGCAACATAAAGCGTCCAGAACCTGAAACTATCTTGTTTGAGGAGAAAAACCTGTAACTTTAATGGCTTCCTAAGCTATTCTACTCCAATGGATTGGATAAAACAACAACACTATTTGCACAAGATGGATTTGTGGCTTACCAACAGTAAAACAATGCTAACTAAGCATGTAATGAACTAAACTATGAATCCTAAGAAAACTGAAAGACTGAATTACTGAAATGAGAAGATGAGAAGTGAATGATAGGCCATTTGCTTGAGCACAAACCATCTATTTATAGCATTTGCATTTACCCAAGGTAAAATCCAAATAGAACTCTTAAACTATAAACAATGGAAAAACACTATTCCAGGGAACCAAAATCATAAATGCAAGCTTATGGCGGTGAAAGAAAGCTGGTAAAACATTGAATTTACGTGAGTCATGTAAAAAGAGATTTCTGGAAAACGTGTAAAGGACTCGCCGCTCTGAAAGCGGAGGCGGTTATAAGACCGCCACCCTATTTAGGGCGGTGGTTATGAGACTCCCTCCCAGGACATGGTGGCGGTTTCAGAATCAAGAGAAAAAGGCTAAGAAAAGAGGGGAAAAGGAAAAAATAAGGCACACGAGGGCTAAGCAGGGCATGCGGGATGTTAACGAACACTCGAAGAGCTCTTCCGATCCCGAACACCTTGCGAGAGACTCAGTATCATCATTGGGGAACTTGTTACATTATTTCGGCAAGACAAGACCTTACAATTTTGGGTACGTACGGTGACTATCAAAAGGCAACAGTGCTCGGAGTTCTAGGCAATATAAGCCTCAAACTTATTATCGGCTAGAACCCTATATCAAAAAATAGACAACCAACTCAGGATGCATATAAGAACCCAAAACCAATGGCAACCTCAAGCTGTTAGGCCTTTCTAGTCATATGATCCAAACATAGGTTCAACATCAAGGGCCTTGGTTCCAACACAAAATAATATGGCATAAGTATATGATTAGTTTTTCTCGATGCAATCAGCCCCACAACCAATCAATGTGTTTCAATGGTGCACTAAACTAGGCCTTGATGGTATAGACCATTGGTGTGTCCCAAGAGTCTAGTCAAGAGGAAAATAAGTAGCAAGAGACTCAACAAGAGGAACCTCCAAGTGAGACCATGCTTGTCAATTGGTAGACTGAAGAATTCTATGGAGTTAACCAAGCCCCTTTTCAAAGTGTGGCTTCTAATACATGATCCAAGAAAAGGAATATTTGAGAGGGACAATGATCGAACTTAGGTAATCCCCAACCCTCTATTATCCCACAAGGTATTGGCACACAAATCAGAACTCCCAATATTCGAGTCATCTTAAACCACCTCCCAGCACCTACTCAAACACCGGTTGTAACGATCCATGTGCAAGAGAAAAATGTACCAGGAGGGGGCAAGAAAAGGATAGGTCAACCCCATTTAACATCATCAAAAAAATGAAGAAAACAAATGTGAATATTTTAATGTAAGATTCATTGGCTATCCCAGGTACTATAGCCAATTGGTCAACCTCATACCACCCCCCAACCAACAAGAGAAAGTGCTTACCAATGCGGCTTGGCCTAAACGAAACCATGGAGGACAACAACGTAAGAATATGATGCCCCTAAATTATATGTCTCATTGATTATCACAGACAAGTTGGTACATAATTGTATGATTGATTCGGGGAAAGTAGATTTGTAATAGCAAAAAAATAGTCGATCAACTGGGTCTCCAATACAAAGTCATCTCCAAGGGTGTAGTGCAATTGGATGGGATAGCAATAATGATAGTTGGAGTCATCAAGGATTTTACCCTCACATTACATGCATGCCCCAATGTGACTGTATTGTAAAATGTATTAGTCATAGACTTGCCACCACATTTTGCATTGTGTTTGTCAAGAGACTTCACCGCTAAAATTGGAGGCTATTTTTCTGTTTATTGGTCGCACATGCTTTTTAGAACAAGGTATAGAGCTAAGGCTATGATCAGATCTGAGACCATTATGGATTACCATATTGAGCCTTATGTACCTAGCTAAATCAATGGCAATTGTTTAGCCTTTAATCGAGAGGACCTCCCGAACACTTGTGAAGCAGATACCAAGGTGGGGTGTAACCTAGACTTGACCCTTGACGATTGGGTGAACAAGAGGCATGCTTTTTACCCATATAAGGAGATGGAGGAATCTGAACTAGGATTTGAGTGTTTTCTTGAGGAGAATCATCCTCTTCCCGACATCATTAAGCCAAACCAAAAAGATGACAAGGAGCCGAGAGGAGGAGCTATGCTTGTTTCCACCCAAGGTATGAAGTACTACTTGGCATTCCATTTCAAATTTTCTTGTTCAAAAAACACAACAGAGTATGAGGCCTTGATCCATGGACTGCATTGGGCAAGGAAAAAGGAATCAAGAACTTGCAAGTTTTTCCTACGGTGAGCTAGTTTCAAATCAAGTACGAGGAAAAATTCCACCAAGAACATTCTACTAAATAGCTACAAGAACCCAAAGATGGGACCTCATTGAGGACTTTGAAGCATTTGGCACCAATACCATCCCAAGAAATAAAAACGAAGTAGTAGACATATTGGCAACAATTGGGACAACGTTTGGTGTTGTAGCGAGTATCAAGAGTGATAAGTCTCAACCCCATATCGAGTGGTTGTGAGACTAGTTTTCCTAATAATAAGACAAGCTAGCAGGTATTTGAGAATGACTAGCAAATTATCAACTTTCTACAAGAAGAGGTTGAGTTTTCCTCTAGAAACTAAGACAAACATGAGCAATAGTATGGCGATCAAGTAGTGCGCTTAAGAACCAACAAACTACCAAAGGGTCTTGTCACTTTGGAATCAATTGTCAACCCAAATGATCAATTCTCGATAGGAGAAAGAAAGTGTGTAGGTAAAGGGTAAAGATTCGTGAGCCCATTTCCATAGAAGAAGGAAAATCATTGCGAATCGGCAAGCTACGTACTCAACAAGAAAAATCTAAATTCATTCAACTTTGTCAAGAATTCCTAGATGTCTTTTACTATACTTACAAAGATTTAAGGGGTTTCAACCAAAAGTTCGACAAAACACTATCGAGCTGGATCTAGGAGCCAAGCCTTTCAGACAAAAGCAAAGGCCAATAAATCCTCACATTGAGCCTCTCATGAGGAAAGAGTTGAACAAGCTAATTGAGGCCAAAATCATCTTCCCTATCAAACACTCAAGTTTGGTTTCAAAATTGGTGCATGTGAGAAAATAAAATGGAGAGATCAGATTGTGTGTGGAATTTCATGATTTAAACAGAAAGGCACCACTCAAGGATCATTATCCACTTCCATTATTGGAACAAATCCTATAGGTTGTAGCTCACTCTAAGAGGTTTTCATTTCTAGATGGATATTCAGGCTATAACCAAATAATGGTAAAAGAGGAAGACTAATTTTAGACATCCTTCACAACCAAATGGGGTACATATTCATATGAGAATATGCCATTTGGTCTATCAAATGCCGAAGCAAAATTTTAGCGAGCTATGGACATTGAATTCAAAGGCTTAATCAACAATATTGTCCTTGTGTATCTAGATGATATCACCATCTTCTCAAATAATGCTACAAACCATCTCTTCCACCTCAAATAGGTATTCCATAGGTGTAGAAGATTCCGAGTGTCACTAAACCCAAAGAAGTTTGTATTATTGGTGCACAAAGGGAAATATTTGGGCCATATTGTCTCAAGAGAAGGGTTAATAATTAATCCTGAAAATGTTGAAGCCATCCAAATACTTTAATTTCCACAACATAAAAGGTATCTCCAAAGCTTCTTGAGGAGAAAAACATTTTTCACATGTTTGTGCCTGATTCTCGCCACTCTTTTGAAGGCTTTAACAATGATGTTAAAGAAGAGTCTTGCATTTTAATGGAAAAAAAGGGCAAGGAGATTTTTGACACCATCAAGCTCGTAATATCATAGGCCCTAACTCTTATTTAACCCATAGTTTTTAGAAGAATTCATGTTGTATACTTTTGGAGGGTTTGACACCAACTCAACCATCTTAGTCCAGTCTAACAAGGAAGGATTAGAGTAACACATAGCCTTCTTCAATTAGAGCTTGGAGGATTACGAGGTAAAGTAATCTTTCATTAAGAAGCATGGCCTTGCTCTCATTAGGTGTTTGAAGAAGTTCATAAACTTAGTCTCGAGTAATAAGATTCAACTACTAGTGTCTCATGTTGGCGTCAAATATTTTATCATGAACAAGGACTTGAATGAGAAGAGATCCGATTGGATCACTCGGGTAGTGGAGCAAGACATTTAAATAAAGGTGACCAAACTTGTTTGTAGCAAGGGTATGTGTGAATAACTCGCTTCCAAACAACAAGCCGAGTCGAGTCAGATGGAGAAGAGGCTATCCTATTACTAAAAAATGATCAAGAAAATCCATCTAATGATACACTTGTTCCATGTTGGACTCAAGCCTTGGTGCATGTTATCTCTAGATGGGTTTGTGCCCTCCGTAATGGGAAAAAGCAAAAACGAGATACTTCGGACTACAAGTCATCCCATATGTGTTTGTTTCCAGAGTCTTCTTCAAGAGGATATCAATAGTTTCCTATTGAGGTGCATTGGGACAAGCCAAATTGAGAGAGTGTTACATGAGTTCCATGAAGGAGAGGTAGGAGGCCACTTTGCTCCATGAGTAACAACTCTCAAAATCATGAAATCTGGTTATTACTGGCCTACGATGTTTAGGAACCGATACTCATGGATCAAGAAGTGCAAGAAGTGTGCATTATTCATAGGTAAGGAGAAGTTAGCAGCCCTTCCCCTTTGCCCAATTTCCACAGATGAACCATTCATGCAATGGGGATTAGACTTCATTAGGGTGATTAACCCAAACTCAAGCCAGGGCCACAAGTGGATACTTACAACAACAAAATATTTCACCAAGTTTATGGAGGTGGTGGCACTAAAAGAAGTAAATGAATCCAACATCTTGGATTTCTATGAAGGAATAGCCACCTTGTTTGGAGTCCCCGCCATTATTATATCAGATAATGCATTGGCATTCCTTGGCACAAGGATCACTAAATGGGATGTCAAAAATGGTGTATACCTAAACACTTCATCAAACTATTACCCTCAAGGTAATGGCCAAGCGTAGTCCATAAACAAGAACCTATAGAGGATTATCGAAGGACTCTCGATGAAAATCGAGAGACTTGGCATGCAAAGCTCAATTCAGCTCTATGGAAGCTCCATATACAAGCTTGTATATGGAAAAGAGGAAATATTGCCCATATAATTGGCGTTGCCCACTTTGGAGCTCACGAAACAGCTTTAAACTAACAAAGTTTAAACCTATAGAAATCAGGTATGTAGAGTTGATGGAAGTAGGAGAGGCTAGAGAGCATGCAATGCGGGTAATGAAGAACGATCAAGAAGAGTTTTTATAAGACATAAAGAATGAGTTCCTTTCAAGAGGGGGACTTAGTTATGAAGTGTGGTATAGATCGATACAAAGATAGGAAGGCATTCAATGTTTTATGCCATTCATAGAAACCCCTTTATGACCATAAGGTGCAAAATTAGTGATGCCTTCAAGCCGGATAAATTGGATGGCAAGGAATTACGTATCCCAATAAATGAGATCTATCTCGGACATTACTAGTAAAAAGTTAATTCCACCCTTGTAAATATTAGGATAGGAATTTTATTTCTCTTACTGTGTATACACATTATCTTTCTATAGGATAGGTTTTATTTCCCTAAGTACTCACGCACAGTTTTTATAGCTCGGGGTTTGCATCATTATGCAATTTGATGTGCCTCCAGAAAATGCACTAGGCTCTTCAAAGATTTACAACAGGAGACCCATAGTTGTCATAATAGTTGCTCATTTTAAAATAGGAAAAATACATAGCAACTAAAAATCAGGTCTCAAAGGGTCAATTTCTAGAAGAACTGACCAACGTCGGATACCACCCATGACTCTGTGTCCAATAGATATAAATAGGCAACCGATCTCTTCATCTAGTAGAAACATTCCCCTATGAGTCACAAAATTTTATCTCATTTTTTACCCCCAGTAAAATTGGATGGACCATGATTCTATGCATAAATAAATATGACGGATGTTTCCATCAAATGCACCTATATTTCGTATGCAAACAAAAGTTATAGGTGGGCTCTAAAATGGAGGATCGGAGTTCGGGAAGGACAAAACAATGCCACGTAAAACAAGAGGCTTAAAGGAGATAAACAGACACAAAGGTTCAAAGTCTCATGGTTTTACAAAGTATTCGAGCGAGCCCAAATTGGCTAAGTATAGAGGAATCAAGTGAAATCCTCCACATGCCTCATCGACACATCTCCAAAGATTAAACTAAAAATTAGGCTCAAACAAGCGTGGAGCTTCCACGTGCCCTAGACCCAAAAAGGGGATAGAGTCACCACTAAAAAGTCCAAATGAGTGAAAATAACCACGTGTTAGCTCAACACAATTTCAAAATAAAAATGTCAAGGAAAAACTCAAACTAGCACCAACTCTCCATGTGGTCAAGGTCTAATAGAATGTAAAGAGCAAGGTGAGCCCAAATCAGTTAAGTATAAGAGTGTCAACAAAGGGAAATAAGTGTCTCAACAAAGTGAACATTTAGATGTGCGACCAAAGCGGAGACTCGGACAAGTGTTGGCCTTCCACGTGTCCTAGGTCCGAATAGGGACGAGTTGAGAGTTAAAAACTCAAGATGGGGCGAATCAACGAAGGGTGCCACATTCCTCAACCGCAAAAATTCAAGAGGTGCGGACCGCTGCCCAAGGAAAGACTCGGACTAGCACCAACCCACCACATGTCCCGAGAATCCAAAAAAATAAGAACAAGTGTTGAAAAGTAAAAAGGCCTACGGAGGTCTCCACTTGTCATATCCACAAAACTCCAAAGGTAAAGTCCAGGGTAGTTTCCAAACATGTGCAAATCTGCCATGTACCTCGGAGTCGACATAGTGCCTCTACCAAATAGGAAGGACTAAGGAAAATACAAAGGAAATTCGGGAGCCCTCGGATGACACTACGTGTCTCATGAGCATAATTTGAATAGTGAAGGAAAGAGGTAAAATACCAATGAGCGCGGGGCTGCCACGTGGACCCGGTATAGACAGACTCTTTTAAATATTATGCGCGCCTGCGACCCTGATCTTTAGACAGCCATATCTTTTGATTGGGAACTCATATTTTGGTGGGAAAAGTCATTTTGGAGAGGTCCTGATATCCTCTACACCATGGACATTTGAAACTTTAATTTCGATGAGGTTAGGTGGGTTAAAAGAGGAAAACATCTTCATTTCATTATTATAGGGTCTGATTGCTCCAACAACCAAATCATATTTGATCTGATCTTCCGTTCTTCCTTCTTCAACATCCCAAATAGACATAGAGTGGTAGACTTGATAGATTGTGGGTGGATTTAAAATGTCATTGCTAGCTTGTAAATCGAGCTTCAAATCAATTTTCCTCCTCTCTCCTTCTTCTTCTTTTTTTTTGTTACATCTATAAAAGGAGTTGGGCTCATTGTAAAGGGTTGGATAGTTTTGTTTTGTACCCTCCCTTCTTCCCTTGTCTATAAGAGAATTTGTGGAGCTTCCAAACCTCCCATTCAAGTTGTAATACAAAGTTTTGCCTCTTGGCTACTATAGTGTATTGTATCAACTCTGGAGAAATAATATATGTCTATGGATGATTCCCAACCCTTTCATGTGTTTATTGTTGTCTTTTGATCTCTCATTACAATTTGGTTATCTGTGCATGGTAGTTATATTGCATTTCTATGGTCTATGTTAAATTGCAAAATGGGTGTCCAAAATTCCTTTGGTGCATCACCTCGTTAGCTTAGGTTTATTTTCTCATATCTTCTCAACCTTGTCTCCTTAGTAAGATAGAGTAGGTTTTAGAGTATATCCTCTGCAATTTATTATTATGCACATGTATAGAGGAATATGAACTGACCTTCATCTAGAGAGCTCTCTCAATTTTAAATTCCAACACTTTGAGAGATGCTCCATGTTGTGGAATCACACCGAGGGTATCAACTCATCTAGTTGCGCAGACATTCACGAGTGCTGCGATTCTTCACTAATAGTTACCTCTAAATTTTTATGACACCGATGTGTTGGTTGTTAACCCATCTAGCTATAACACACACTTTATGTAGGTTTATACTACAAGCATAACATTTCTTCAATTTCGTTAGGTAGTACTTTGCTGATTGCACCACTGCCAACCAGGCAATTATGAACAAAATGATCTCCAATAAAAAGATAGATAAACGGGTGGTGGCATTTTAATATCATGAGCATTTAGAACCTTTTGTACCATCAATTTAACCTCTTTCATGTGGTCTTCATCAACTATTCCAGAAACTATATCGTGTTTTTGTGTTTCCTTCTCTACTCGTCTCGAAGAAATATACAACTTAGCAAGTTCTCGAGAAAGTATATCTTTCTATCCCGATAGATTTAAATCATCCCATATTGAAATAATAATATTTTTTTTTTACATAACCTCAACAACATTAACAAGAGCAATATTTTTAGAGATATCTTCTATATTTTTAGTATAATCTTTAGCAAAAATGACTCTACCTCATTGCTTTTGAAATCAAGTATGAACAATATTCTAGGATAAGGTTGTAACTATTTTTTCTTCTCCTTAGTAATTGAAACACTCGTTGTTTTTACATGAATAAAAAAATTATTTACAATTTTGGACTTTTAGTTGCTAATTTATCGGTAACTGTAGGTAAAACAGGCCTTTTTTTATTGTTTTTATTTATTTTGAGGCCTTTCCTAAAACCTAGTTGTAAATGCAATGAAATATTCTTCTCCAAAACTCGACTAAATTTTGTTTAGGTGGTTTCGACGTAAGAACATCTTGTTGCCCACCCTCCATTTGAGGCATGTACAATGTTTCAGATTGAGGTTGTGCAACAAGGCTCAAATTCAGGAATGCATTTGGATAATTAGAAGTCGAATGAAGTTGATTGCAAGGTGTACACCACTCTTCTAAAGCCATGTTGACTAGAACAAGAGCGCTATATGAACTAGGAGCTTTAGGATCAAATTGTGTTTGCTGATAAAACTACCTATAATTCAAAATTTGCCAAAGATGGGTATCTATTCTGCTAATTTTTTTATACGTGTTTTAATAAGGTTTGTTTGGTTGAGCTAATCTATTCTAGATTGATTTTCATTTGTTTCCCATTGTCTGCAAGGCCTTAAATAAATCATCTTGAGGTTTTTAAAAAAACATACTTTATTAAGGTAATAAGTTGTGGTGTAGGTGCCAAATATGCTATAAGAGGCATAGAAAGTGTTGGGGCTAATTTACCACTTGAATGAGGTTTTTCACCTTAATAATGATATCATAAGATGTTGGGAGTGTAGTTCCTCTCATGAACTATATCATAGTAGAGATATCCTTATTTAAATCTCTAAGATAGTATAAAAATGCATGATTATCTTAAGGATATCCTTATTTAAATCTCTAAGATAGTAATAAATATGATATTAAAACTAACCATAAATTCATGAGGATCTCTCGTGATTGTAGATAATTTTTCTATGAGAGATAAATGATTATAACCTTTTGGAAATTGCTTAAGTAGTTGATTTCTTAATTGATCCCAAGTTGTTATACTCCCTATCGTTAGAGTTCTATACCATTGAAAAGATTTTCCTTTAAATGATGTAGTAAAGACTCGAACGCTAAATTTTCATGAGTTATGTTATGGACTACACAAATGGTGGCAATGTCTTTAATATGCTCAGTAGGGGTGATATGATATTCACCAAGAAATGATGGTAAACCTTTTATGGTAGCAGTAGGTATGTCATGATAGATTGAAATTACTAAAGGGCTGCAATTAGTAAAGGTAACAAAATTTCTAGGTGGTGGTGGTTGCTGCATTGTGATTACTAGGATTTAAAAAATGAGATTAACATGTGGTGTGGTAAGGGGCGGAGGGTTTCAAATCCCGGTCTATTATAGGGTAAGGTATTTCCAACTCTTCTTCTTCTTACTGAATTTAAAGGAAAAGAAATAAAATTATGAGGAATACCTCTTACCATTGATCTTGTAGTCACCTTAGGTATGGAACATGCTGCAAAAATATTCTAAAATTAGCCATATGGAGTCTTGAAATAATTTTCTTTTGATTGTCAATGAATATGTAGAGCTTTATTCTTCAAGAAGTGTTGTTTTATTTTCTTTACATTTGTTGTAACTTGCTGAAAATATGATTCATGTCCCATTGGTGTGTCAAAAAATGTAATCTCTCATAAGTTCACCCTTGTTGAGAGATGACAATAGGGGTTATAAGCTTGCTTTATCTCTTCGTTCAGTAGATACAATGGAAACACCTCAACTCTGTGGGTATACCAATTGTTGAGGTGATTCTCCGTATCAAGGATAGTTCCTTATTTTCGTATCCTAAACTAATTTTTTCTTTGGATTTTGAGGGTTTAAAAGAGGGCTATAGCTAAAATTAAAATGGGTTGATACACCAAATGTATTTGGGTCTTTGACTTAGTATATGAACATTGAAATTCGAACAAATTGTAGATACATGATCTAATGGGTTTTAAGTTTGATCGTAAGGAAGACACTTGTGTGTTGAAGGAATAAATTACAACAACACAAAGAGCTAACATGCACACTAATATTTTATAAAAACATCAAATTTTGTAGTAAGTTGTAGACACCAAATCTAGGTCACATTCCCTTGGTCCCCTTCAATCAATTAACATAATATATTTGAACACATCATGACCCCTTCATCCCATATTAACATTAATCCTCACATTATTAATTAATTTAATCCTCAAACCTCCAGCTCATCATTATATGTTACCTTGGACCCATTCGAGGGAATTTAACTCATAATGATAGAGTCATCACTCTTAACATTGATTCATCACTCCCATTGTTGAGTCACCACTTGACTTTGATTAACTCGAGACTTATATCTAAACCTAATTAGACTTATTCTATGATCTTCCTACCTGTTCTAATGATAACTCCACTTCCTAAGTGGAATGAATAAAAATAACACCAAAAAGAGAAAATATCTACCTATTTTGTGTAAACCTAGACTTTCCTACCTTAACCAATGTCAAGGTTATCCCTCAATCAACGTTGGTCCCCTAACCACCATCGCTTACCTTATATACACTTTCACAACTCTTTGCATGGGTTAGTAATTCATTTATTGGATCTTGATTGCATTAAAATGTGAATCTTAACTCCCTCCCGCATCCGATGACAAACACACACAACTATAGTGTAAGACAATTAGCCAATTCTCCTTCTTGAGCATTGGATTACTCACGAAGCACATAGGCCATACTACGATGGCACTATACTCAAGAACTTCTTATCCAATCAACCATCAACAATCCCAAATTCTTTCACCTCACCACTTTTCCTCTCTAATCTTCTACCTACTCAAGGGATGTTCCACAAATGCAACATTTCATGATCATGTGACCTTCTTCACCCTTATAATAGTTAATCATGCAACACCTTTAGGGTTTTATGTTCATACAAAAATCTTTGGTATGATAGAATCGTAATAGTTCTTATCAATTAGGTGGATCTTTTGTCTCCTCTTACCATTCACCATTTTTATTACTTATTTTATTCTCCTACATAAGACCAGGACCTTTGATGACTACATTTTAGAAATTCCTCTTTCACCAAAATCACCCATGCGTATTTGACCTAAAATTCGTGCATTCCTAAATGACCTTAACTCAACCATGCCTAAATGAACTAGACTCAACCATGCCTAAATGACCTAGAATCAATCATGCCTAAAACATACCAACCCATTCCTATACCTCATTATATTCTTCCTAGCTTATGGGAGAATTATATTGCCTGAGGCCTCTTTTCTCCTGGGCTATATAGGTAGCACTCCAAGTGCAAGGGTCCTTGGAGGTTAGATCTGTCACTCTTTCCCCTAAAACATTTTCACCCTTTTTTATATTCACATTCTTCCATAGTGAGTTTCAATTTTACACAAAACTCGGGAAATTAAACAATAATAAAAACATAAATACCTACCATTTTGTTACACCACCACATACATATACATCATCATTTGTTTCCCACACTACTAATAACTTGGAAATTAAATCAAATGCAAAAAACATGACCAAATAATGCCTAAGTTTCCTATACTCTACCATGCCTATACCTGATTTCATCATGCTTACATGACCTTGACTGCCTATGCATATACCTGATTCCATCGTGCCTAAATGACCTCGAATCCATCATACCTAAATCACCTAGAATCCACCATGCCTATAGCTGAATCTATCATTCCTACATGACCGTAATTGCCTAAATCACCTAAACTCCACCATGCCTATTCCTAACTCCATCATGCCTAAGTCACCTAAATTCCACCATGTCTATACTTGAATCGATCATGCCTAAATGACCTTGAATCAATCATTGATCCAGAGGATCCTCATGGAGAAACATTGATATAATATATTCTCATAATCAATTGGGATTAGCTCTATGGACTGGAGAAAAATTAGATGATTCCATTGATATCCTATTTGTAGGAAGCAAAGCTCGTATGCAAAAGTTATGTTCCGCTGAAATTTTTAGGCAACTTACAAATTCAGTGAGTACTATGTGCAGAGATGATGCGTGCACACATGAACAAATCAACATTAGCCATGTAGACAATACAAGTGTTTTGTCTTCCTTCACTTCACATCTATACTACATAGTTTATGTATATATTTTCTTCAGTTTGCAATTACAGGATACATGTGGGATTATTCATGTTTATATTTGTAAACAAATAATATCAAATCCCATTAAATTAGCACATATATTAATTACCGAACATGCCATGCATTATTACTATCTATTCTCCACAAAATACTTGCATCCACCTCATAGAATAGTTCTAAACATCCCTTCCACATAGAATGGTGGTCAAACATGGGTATGAGCCAACAAATAACACATTTTCCTTACCATGTAAAGCGCTCCAACTACCTCAATGCACAAAACATAGAATAAAATCCCTTTACATAGCAATAAAATGCAATTGGAAGGACTTGAACCATGGTATCCAAGCTAAAAGTATAAGATCTTGACCACTATGCAGCGAGAGGTGGGAAACATTATAAATTGGACATTATTGTATTTGAAGTGCATCGAGGACTATGTGAAATATTATTTTTCTCATAACTTGAGCTAGAGAAGAAATTTTGAGGTGATGTAAAAAGTGACTCCTATTATTTTTGGTAGAGGAACATGATGAGAAGATCATATTTTTGTCAAAATATTTTTAAAGATTTATTTTCAATATTTTAATAGATCAAGACTATTCAATTGGACCTAGGAGACGTATGCCACAAGTGTCGAACTCCGTTATCAATTCCTGTGTCAATTTTCTAGTGATTCATCTCTATATTTTTTATTTTACACAGTACTTTCAGTTTTATTTCCTTTATTAAAAATACAAAATGTTATAATAGTCAATTTTTATATCAAAAATCAATACAAAGAAAATTTAAGTGTGTGCACAATTGCTAGTTAAGCTTTATTTTTTAGATCACTGGTATCGAGCTGGTCTTGACTAGTGTTTGAATCATATTAAAGGGATTTTAGATGGAATTTTTTTGTTTTTTGGATGTTAACAAGGTACCATTCTAATAAGGGTGAAGGTGAGCTAGAAGAAGAGGATTCTGAAATTGTTAAAAGATGATCTCGAAGTCCTACAATGGTGGATCAAGAGGAAGAGGAATTTTGTCAATAATTCCTACAAACGAAGGAAGTTTTTGATGAAATTTAGCAAGATAGAAAATGAGAAAAGGGAAGTAGAGGAGGTAAAAATAAGATATCTCTAGTTCGATAATTGTAAAAGTGAACATCTAAAATATAATTTTCCTTCATTAAAATTAGATATTAAGTTTGAATTGCCAATGTATAATGGAGAGCTAAATGTAGAGAAATTGGATAACTGGATCAATTAGATAGAGGTATATTGAAGGGTTCAGAAAATTGTGGATGATGAAGAAAATATTCATTTGGAAACTCTTTGGATGGGTGACACAACACTCATTTGTTGGGAGTGTAAGCTTCAAGAACTAGAGGAAACTAAAGGTAATTCAATCACTTCTTGGTCTAATTTTGTTTGAAATCTTAGACAACAATTTTATCCTCTAGTTTACAAGCAACAAGCTATGATGGATTGGAAAACATTAAGACAAATTAAGGGGAAAGTGTTGAAGAATACACACAACAATTTAGGAAAAGGAATCTAATTATGGGAATTTCCTAAACACGAATAAACATTGCTTAAATCTATTGGTGGATTGCATAGTTACCTAAGGCATATGATTCTTGTTTTACGTCCTAATAATCTTGATGTAGTGTGTTTTCAATAATACCATTTGGAAGAACAAGGGAAAATGAAAAGGAGTCTTCTTCCTCTTCTTCTAAACAAAAGAAAAATAAATCCAAAGGAAAAGGTTCAAAAGAACAAGGAAAAGGAAAGGGTAAGTGAAAGTCAAACTCTACTATTAAGAAAGAAGATGAAAATCCATTTTACAATCATTTTAAAAAGAACCATGATGAGTCTAAGTGTTTGAAATTACATCCTGAAATGAAGCTTTAATGGATGGATAAGAAGGGAAAAGAAAATAAAAGAATAATTGCAGTTCATGATCATGGGTCCGATTCGGTGATGAAACAAAGATCACAACTATGATTTTTCAAGGGAAAACAACTCTTTCAATTTTCAACAATAGTAATACAAACGTTGCATCTTATTATAGTAAACAAACTATCCATGATGATAAGAAAAGGAATCAGTTTTTCAACATTAGAGTAATTTCAAAGCATAAAAAAATTGATCCTCTTTTTGATAGTGGATCTCAAGCTAATCTAATTTCTCAGGAGGTTGTTAAGAAATTAGGACTCAAAACAAAACCACATCCTAATCCTTATCCTTTGGGTTGGGTTTGTGATGATGAAAAATTACAAGTAACTAAACCTTATACTTTCAAATTTTCCATTACGAGACAAGTTTATAGATGAGGTTTAATTGGATGTAGTTCCTTTGGATATTTATGGGCTGGTTTTGGGAAGAAAATAAATATTTTCTTGTAAAGGATGGAATTGAGTTTATTGTTAGAGATCACTATGAAAAGAGTAATCTATCCTTTATTCTTGTACGTAAACTGAAAAGGCTTGTAAACTCAACCAAAATTTTTGTACTTGTGGTGGTCAAATCGAAAGAGAAAGAAAATGAGATTGATTTTGATGATTGTGATTTGAAACATAATAATGAATTTGTAAAACTTGTTTCTAATTTTGAAAAAAAATCAGGATCCACAACATCTACCTCCTAAAACAGTGGTTTAGCATGAGATACAGTTGTTTAAGGATGCACCTCTTCCCAATATCAAAATGTATAGATTCTAAGTAGTAGAGAATGAGGAAATCAATAGATAGATAATGGAAATTTTGGCTCAAGGTATAATTCATCCAAGTTCTTCCCCATGTGGGTCACCAATTATATTGGTTCGTAAGAAGGATGGAACTTAGCGAATGTGTGTTGATTTACGTGCTTTAAACAAAATTATGGTACAAAATTGTTACCCTCTTCCTAGAATAGATGATTTATTGGATAAATTAAAGAATTCAATTTACTTCATTAACTTATATTGAAGAAGTGGTTATCAACAAGTAAGAATTGATGAAGGTTTTGTATGGAAAACAAATTTGAAAATGAAATAGGGATTTTTTGAATGATTTGTTATGTTTTTTGGATTATGCAATGCACCAAAAACATTCATGAGAGTTATAAATGATGTATTTAGACCATTCATTGATGATATTTTTATTTTCTACTTAGATGATATTCTAGTTTTCAGTAAGTCATGGGATGGACATGGTAAACACATCTAGAAAGTCTTAGATGCATTAAGAAGAGAAAAAATTATTTGAAGATGTCAAAATGTGAATTTGGAAAAATATGTATAATTTATTTGGGTTATGTTGTAGGAAATAGAGAATTCAGAATTGATTTTGTAAAAATAGTGGTTATTGTAAAATTTTGTAGACTCACTAATGTCACAAAAGTTAGGAGTTTTCTAGGTGCATTTCAGTACTAGAGGAAGTTCGTTTCTAACTTCTCATATATTGCATTTCATTTGCATGTTTTGAAAAGTATTAAACATGTATTTTAGTGGGGAGGAAAATGACAGAAATTCCTTTATTACACTCGAAAGATAAAATAAGTACCACTCTTATACTGGCACTTCCATATTTGAAGCATTCATTCGTGATAGAGATAGATGCTAGTGACTATGCAATGGGAGTAGTTTTGATGTAGAAAAAAAACCCGTATGTTACCATTCGAAACCTTTACAAGGTAAGAAACTATCTAACTTGTGATAAAAAGTTGTATGCTTTGGTTCAAATATTTAAAAATTGGAAGAATTATTTAATGGGAAAAGAAACAATTATATATACTTACCATCACCTACTTCAAGACTTACAAACATAAACCAAGTTACAATAGTCTACACATTTCAGGTGGATGGTGTTTTTGCAAAATTTCATCTTGGAATAAGGTATAAAAAAGGTATTCAAAACAAAGTTATAGACATGTTATATAGACCTCTACTTTTTGTTACATCTATCCTTTTACAACATAGTTATTTGGCTCGTGTTAGTTATAAGGAAGAATATGTTAGTGATGTTGATTTTAGAGAAGTGTATGAGCATCTAGTAGGTGGGAAATAAGTGGGAGAAAATGATTAGCATTTGCATGATGGATTTTTATATCATTATAGTAAAATTTTCATTCCATAAAATGAACGTATGCATATGATTATGGAAGCACATACTTCTCTTTTTTTTGACATTTTTGTGTTAGTAAAATAGTTACACATTTACAAAAATATTTTTATTGTCCTAGAATGCATGAACATGTAACCAAATATATTAACGGATGTGGTCTTTGTTCCAAAAGAGAGATAAGAAAAAGGAAATTAGGACTTTACACTCCTCTTCATATTCCAAAAAGGCAATGAAAAACTATCTCCATGGACTTTGTAAGAGGCTTGCACATGAAATGAAAGAAACATGATTACTTATATGTGGTATTGGATGGATTTAACAAGATGTGTGTGTTGATTCCATGTACTAAACAAATAACTTATCAACGAACTAAATTTTTTAGTTTGTTTCAGTTCACTTTTATTTTCCTTCTTCATTATATCCGAGCGGGATTCCATATATCTTGTGGAAATTTTTTTAACATTGAGGAGGTTAATGGACATAAAACTTGGAAAGACCACTACTTTTCATCCAAAGACTGATGGTCAAACAGAGGTTGTAAACCACACAAAGGGTACATTTTCTCGGGGATATTGTGGTAAACATCATAAATTATGGGATGAAAATATTTATCATGTGCAACATGCTTATAATCCTTCTTACATTCTTCTAATTTGAATTCTTCATTTCAGACATGTTATGGATATTTTCCAAATTCTTCATTAGATGTATATTATCGACATGAAATTTTTGATAATGGTTCAAGTGATTCTAACAGGATAAAAGATTTGTGCGAGAGGATATTATAGGTTCAGCAATATGTCTATGAACAATTAGAGAAAAGTCGGGATAAGTACAAATCTAGGTATGATAAACATAGAATCGATCAACAGATCAAATTTGGTGATTTAGTTCAGTTACACATAAGGAAGGAAAGGTTGAAAAGTGGAGGTAAAAATTGAAACCTATACGGTATGGTCCATTCCAAATATTGGAAAAAAATAGTAATAACCCTTTCCAGCTTAAATTTACCTCCATATATGCAAATCTAATCATTGTAAATGTTGAGAATCTAAGATTGTATGAACGCCTATGATTGTTGATGATGATGATGCTAACATAATGCCTTCCATTGATGATTTTCTCCAGATTATCTTGATGACTTGTAGGAAGAAATCATTTTAAATGAGAATGTAAGAACTTCGTGAAGGGTTCATATTGAGTATCTTCATGTTGGGTTCAAACACATGCATCCAAACAAGGAAAATGGATGGAAACCGGAAGGTGAGGGTGATGTAATCTCACCTATGTACCAATTAAGTTTACTTTTGGGTCCAAAATTTCGTAATGGGGAGGAATGATCCGAGAATCCTCACCGAGAAATACAAATCTAAGATCTTCTAAGAATCAATTGTGGTTAGTTTCATGGCATGGAGAAAAATTAGACAATTTTGGTGATATCTTGTTTATATGAAACAAAGATTATATGCAAATGTTATGGCCAACTTAAATTTTTAGGAAGTCACAAATTTAGTCAAGACTATGTGTAGATATGATGTGTGCACACGTGGACCAATCAACATTATAAATGTGGACAATTTGGGTGTATTCACCTCCATCACTTTAAATCTATACTATATTGTTTTTGTATATATTTTCTTATGTTTATAATTACGGGATGCTTGTGGTATTATTCATTTTTATATTTTTAATTACTTAATATAAAATCCCATTAAATTTGCACATATATTAATTACCAAACATGCCATGCATTATATACTATATATTCTCCACAAAATCCTCATAGCTACCTCAAAGAGTAGCATTAAACATCCCTTCCACATAACATGGTTGTCAAACATGGCTCTAACAAAACAAATAGCACATTTCCCTTACCATATGAAGTGTTCCATCTATCTCATTGTGCCAAATGTGGGATTAAATCCCTTTACATAGCCATCAAATGCGCTTGGAAGGATTTGAACCATGGTCTCCAAGCTAAAAGGATAATCTCTTGACCGCTACTCCATGTAGGTGGTAAACATTATAAATTGGGCATTATTGTGTTTGAAGTGCATCAAGGACTATGTGAAATATTTTTTTGTTCATAAATTGAGCTAGAGATGGAATTTTGAGGTTATGTAAGAAATGACTCCCTTTTTTCTAGTAGAGGAATGTGATAAGAAGATCAAATACTTGTAGAAATATTTGTAAATAATTTTTTTGAATATTTTAATAAATCGTTTCCATTACACCAAACCCGGAGACATAGGCTACAAGTTCCAAACTCCATTATCTATTCTCGGGTCAATCACCATGATTCATCTTTGTATTTTTTGATTTTACATAGTACTTTAAGTTTTTTTCCTTTATTAAAAATAAAAAAGGTTATAATAGTAAATTTTTATATCGAAAATCAATAAAAATCAAAGTTAAATGTGTGCACAATTTCTAGTTAAATTTTATTTTTAGTTCAATCATGCCTAAATGACCTTGACTCAATCATGCCTAATTTAACTAGTTTTCATAATACACAATAAAAATGGAAATTAAAAATGAGTACATTATTCATCCAAATAACATTATCAGCTATATAGTTGAATGTCGATGTATCAATACTTGATATACACAAATATAAGTAAAAATCAGTTCATCTAAAAACTCTCCTATACAATATGATGTCTTCAAGACACGTATGCGGGTATATATACCAAAAATCAAAATAATGGTATACTATCCATATAATGACCACTCACCCCAACCTAATACCATCCTCTCTAGTCTCACATATCTCCTCCTCCCAGCCCTTTGTTATGCCCGGTCTCTGAGAACTCATAACCTCACCCCGGCATTGTGCTCGGTCCATCGACCCCCATGCTACCGAACTATGAGTCATGAATCTATTCTACTAACTAGATGTGTGATGGGCTTGGTAGTCGAATATAAAGGAACGTAATTCCTGTGGTGGCTATATGGTCCTAATAATTGTAAGCCTCACCTAGGGCATCCTTGAACCTCACCACGTATATGGTATGGGTTTGTGTTATCAGCCTAACTTCCCCCTATGAACTCTTCCCCACCAATAGTGTATCTTATGCATATGCAGTGCCTATCTTGTGTGACGTTGTCCCTGTGCTAGTGTTGGTAACTATGACCCTACATGGGCATGTAGGGCCACAACTTGTGCATGTACCATGGCCACGTGGCCTTACATTCCAGTCACTTGTGCTTGAAGTGTGGGTACCTTCCCTTCATCCCAATCTCCACCTTGTGTGGGAACTTGTTCTTGTGCCACCTAGGCCGAGATAGGGACATCAACTTGCTTTGGATGGAGATCACATGTGTCTCTCGACCCTACGGCTATCCCTACAACCTTGTAATTTGTGCCTGTAGGGCAGCCACCTACCCCTATAATGTATCCCTCTGCACTATGACTTCACCTAAAGTAGGTCACGCTTGCCTTAGTGGTGTTACCCATAGTTGTGTCACCCTCCACTTCTTATACCTATCAATGACACATGCATCATCAATCTGCTCTATCTCGTACCTATTCATCCTACCCTATATGATCACTTAGACATGGGTATCTCCATGTCATCTCTACAATACTATGGGAAAGGTGGTGACACGTCTTACCACAAAGTGAAAACTACCATCTTACCTGTCCACGGGTATCATATCATGCTCCCAAAGATGCCACCCCTATATCCATCTCAATAGTTGGAGATCCTATAACCCCTCACCATTCCTCTATATGGTAGATAGTAAACATATGGCCACCAAACCATATCTTCCACTTATAGGCCTTTAAATAGATGACTGTAGTATATAATATCATATATGGTCCTAACCCTTCTTGGGTGTGCACCGGCTTTGGTACGCATCTCATGAATCCTACTCTATATAGTCCACTGCAAACTAGTCCCGTAGTGGTAACCCAAATGGTTGTACACAAAGAATGTACTCATATTCCTAGAAGTGTAACAAAAATGAGAAACACATACCAAACCTCCTCAACCTCCCATAGGCCCATACCTCCCTATATAGAAGAACCGAGAAAATATGGTGCTCAAGCATATCGTATCCAATCCTCGATCATATCCTATAGCACCCCCATCGGTAGTTGTTGGAATCTCCCACCCTTAGAATTAAGAAGCGCATAATATCCAAATGTAACCATCATCATCACATAAAGCCTTGTCTCCTATGGGTAGGAAACATACATGTCTCCATAACTTAGACTCGTATTGTGATAGCTCAACAAACCCATTACCTCGATGAATACTGCAACTATTGAATCCATGGATGCCTAAGAGGAAATAAAATATACTCACTCCCCAAAAATAGGAATCCACATGATCCTATAAACATCCTCCAAGGTGATCATCATCTCACCCATCGGTAAGTGAAAGGTATTGGTTGTGGAGTCCAATCTATCAACGAGAGCGACCATCAAGCTATGTTCTTAGCCTATATGCCTATAACACCTGATCAAAATAATTCCAACATCATCCATGTGCTCCCAATCCTCAATGATCATGTTAGGCCACATCTATACTAGTAGTAGTGGTAATCAGTCCCTCATCATCAACTCGATCTCTCACCGTATCATCAACCACAACACCGTGAAGTCGCATCCTTCTTAAATCACCTATTCACAAATCTCAAACCAACCTAGCACTTACCCTTTTTGCATCACACACTACATGCTACTCCATTATCCTTCTTACCTAATATCCTAGATCATTTGAACTACTTACCCATGATAGATCGACAACATAGTCACCATTCCTCTTCTACCTATATTAATCTCCATCTACCTCTTCCTCACCCTCTTACCTTGTATACCTAGCCCTTCTTTCACCTATTACCTCTTACTCGTGACGGACATAAGTTGCCTTGGTGACTCATCATCAGTCATCTAGAATGGGGTTGATCACCCAAACCTTAACCAATGCCATCCAAAGCCAACTAATGTTGGCCAACCGATGACCGACGTTGTTCTATGTATCAGAAAAAAATTGAAACCCACGTCTCCATTATCCATAAATTAACAAAAAACTAAAAAAACCTACCCCAACCCACCCAAAATTTCCCTACCTTCATTACCAACCCTATTTAGACTACCTTTGATATTCCCACCACTCATTTCATGCATTTTTACCCATGATTTCAAAATTAAAATTCCACCCAAATTTTAAACAAAATGATTTCAACAATTTTTTTAACTAGAATAAGGGCTTTAGAAAGTCTCCTACCTCTACTTAGAACCATCTCCATGCTGGCATGTCTATTTGTTGTGCTAGTGGTCCACCACTCCCTCCCCCACCTCTATCATCCCAAAATTAACTCCTCACCTCCAAACCAATCAAACCAATAAAAATATTTCATGCCCCCACCTAGTGAATGTCAATCAACTCGCTATGTGGCTCACCAACTCAACTAGATGCCTTATACTATTGTTTTTCAATCCTCAACTTCTCCTTTATAATTTTCCAAAAGTGGAAAGGTCAAAATTAATCCATAAAACATGGATTTTCCATTTTTCCCCAAATTTACATGACCGATGTCGGTTAAGCTATAACCAGCATTGGTCACCTCACATAACCATTTGACCTACCCTATGCCCATTTTCCCTAAAAATATTTTTTCTCTAACAACTTTTACCCTTACCAAAACCTATTAAAACTCACCCAAAATCCTAATTTATTTGTATATTTCCTTACTTTCATTTAGGGACATGTTATTTACCTATACCTCATCCTTACTTATACCCTAACCTACATACCCTAACTTGAATCGAATTTTCAGATATTTAAATATTTGTACTCGCTATACCTTGTGATGGTGTTACCCATGTTCTTTAGCCTAATGACCGTACCTTTCCTAATGACATGATGTTTATCCCAACCATACCTTTGGTACCATGGAACAAAACCTATTACTCATTTCTACACCTGACTTCATTGTGCTTCATGAACATATCCTATACCTTGGATACCTAAATCACTTCAACCTCTTTTGGAAAAACCTATCACCGTTTTGACAACATAGAGTTTGCAATCTCTTTCTTCTTGTACCATATTTAAATATATACATGTGTATGCATTAAATTTCCATTACCCATTACCTGCAATGACCATACCATTACCTATTGGCCCTCACTTTCCTCAATAACCTATTTATCAATCCACTCCCAACTAATTTTCCTACCTCATCAATTTGTGGTTTAAGGGGGATCACCTTCATCCCTGTTTGGGGAAATCTAACCTCTCCTTATACAGGACACCGAATCCCATTTTTTTAACATTGCTTACTAATAAAAGCTATGCACCAAAAGGGGAAAATGTAGACACCAAATTTGGGTCACAGTCCCCTTGGTCCCCTTCAATCCATTAACGTAATATATTTAAGCACATCATGACCTCTTCATCCCATATTAATATTCATCCTCACATTATAAATTAATTTAATTATTTTAATCAAGTTAATTTCATCCTCACACTTCCACGTCATCATTAAACCTCACCCTCGACCCATTCGAGGGGAATTTTACTCACATGACCGAGTCATCACTCTAAGCACCAAGTCATCACTCCTAGTGTTGAGTCATCAATTAACCTAGCTAACTAAGACTTCTTACTAAACATAATTAGACTTCTCGGTATGTCCTTACTACCTTTTTTAACAAGAAATCCACTTCCCTAAGCGAACTCAATCAAAATCATGCCAAAAATAGAAAATATCTACCTATTTCTCGTAAACCTAGACTTTCCCACCTTAACCAATGCCGGTTATCCCTCGATCAACGCGTCGGTCCCCTAACCACCATCCATTATCTTATATACACTTTCAAAACTCTTTGTATGGGTTGGTCATTTAGTTATTAGATCCTGAATACATTCAAATGTGATCTTTAAGCCCTCCTCCACCGAGACGATGAACACACACAACTATAAGGTAATAAAAGTAGCCAATTCTCCTTCCAGAGCATTGAAATACTCATATAAGAACATAGGTTGTACTACAATAGCATTGGACTCAAGAACTTTTCTCCGATCAACCATCAATTGTCCCAACTCCTAATATTTGCAACACATAAAGAAAGTATTGTGATTTTAATCATTTTTCATATTTTGTTTTTAGATCTCTTCCCTCTTTCAAAACATATTTCCTTTGTTGCATATACATCACCTTCCTCCCACCAAACCACTATTCAAACATTCCAAATTTATTTCCCCAATCTAAACCTCCTTCTTAGTATCCTGAGTCTTCTCACCATATTATGATCCAAACCATACTACCCTCACTCTCTGCGCGAATCACAGAGTGCCTTAAAACATGTTTTTAATAACTTACTACCTATTTCCCCTATTGACAACAATTTCATGACCAACATTGGTTTAGCCCCCTACCGGCATCGGTCACTAGAATGATATCGATCTCTATGTTATTTCATAGTCTTAGACCAGCTCACTTCCCACTCTTCAAAAATCAACCCAAACTTTAACCAATCAATCCCAGGACCTTTGATAGACTTGTCTCGACATGAAAAAACCCCGGTTCTAAGTAGATTTAGTGTTATTTTAATATTTAGCATAAAATATAGTGTATTATGTTGATGAGAAACCTAAATCATTACATTGCAATAGGAATTATTTATTTCAGTTTCTTATTCATATTCAATTGTATTAAACAGATGACATGACAACCATTCGAGTAATACCTTTTTGGTATTGATATGTATCTAGAGGTATTTCTTCCCGCATAAAAAGGAGTTATATACGATTAGCATGGATAAATTCAGTAACACGAGCATTTAACCTTCGACCTATATATCGAAGTATTCCTCCTTGAACGTTACCTTATGTATTTTAGCACACAACTTATTTGGTGAAACACAAGGTAAGATAATTAATCGGGAATTAACATTCACAACAATGAATAGAAAGATATATACCACTAGAAATAACTTGAAAGGAAATATTTGGTTCTCATTCAAGGGAAAAATTGGTGAAAATATGCTTCAACACTCCTTAGATCTAAAAATTCCTCCTCTAGACTTCCTAATGCACACAATACATAGCAAAAAAACATCACCCAACCCCTCTAAAAATAGGCTGGAGTTTGTACTCACCCATGCATGTTAATATTAGCCATTATCATGAATAAATAAAGAAATGCATATAAAAATATAGTTTACAATAATCAATTAGTAGACTTAGTTACAAAATTACACTTTAGTCAAAGTGTAGTTCATTGTTCTATTTTTAATAGAATGAATAAATTTGGGTAAATAATTTTAGCAAACAATAGCCCATGCTTTGTCTATAAGTCTCCTCCAATGCAAGTTCATATTATTTGTCTTCTTGTGCATGGTGTGACACCTGTTTATTATCCTCTTACAATGATAAGTTTGGCTTTAGATTTGGTTTTTCTTTTAGAGATAGCATGTACAAGTTACATAATATGCTAAAATAATGCATTTAATATCCAATACTTAGCAAAATTATCCAACTCCACTGTGGGGACCACTTACTCATGTACACATGTGAGAAGTAATGTTCTTCTTCTCTTTGTAGAAGGTTCTTTTGGCAATATTAAAGTATGTCTATGAAGGTTAAGGTAAGAAAAATCTTGACCATAGCATATAAATCATTGTTTCAACCCATGAAGGGACCTTTCCTAGACCTTGGTGTATATGTTTTATTCAATAATCATTCAGTTTACTATAGTCGAAGGTATATATTCTTGGTTGTAATAATACTTAACCATTTTGATTATTCATCATGACACATTTGATAGTCTTCAGTTCTGGCATATATTTATGATTAGAATAATCATGGGGTAACCCTTTTTATAATTTTTCCTTGGAATATATCATTTATTTAATAATCAAATCTCTTCTTACGTGGTCGGACCCCTTGATTTCAACTACATAGGCTATAGTTGATGTTAATTATTTTTAAAATAATTATGCTCCCTCCACGAGGGCTTGACCCTTATTTATTTTGGTTATTCACATCTAACTCTAGTCGAGTTAGGTCTTCGATGCTGAGCTTCGATCCATGTACTTCCTTATCTCGAGCGCTTGATTCTAAATCAGGGGTTGGCATTAAATTTTTTTGATCTATTCTCAATCATTGATATGTACTAACTATATCTAAATTTTTGGTCATCTACTTTAAGGTGATCATGGTAGTTGAGCTAGGTTGTTATCTTAAACATTGATCCTTGCACTTTGAGATATCATTCATTTATTTCTAACTCTGTGTGGCTAGGTGAGATAAAGAGAACTTAAAATTCTATCATTTCATTTTTCTCGCTCTCCCGTGGAATGGACGAAGCCTTGGCATTTTTTCTTGTTGCCTTCATTTTGATCATCCGAAGCTCGTTTCTTTGAATTTTAGCCTCCACATTGCTATGTGAGTTTGATGAATTTTCATTTTCTATTATTTACTCTTTTCGAGCTATCTATGAAAGATATTCGAGGTGGCCACCATTTTTGGTTGTTCGAGCTCAAATGGAGATTTTCATTATCTCTATAGTGAGCCTGATGAGTTTATCTTTGGATTCTTCTGTCATTTTAAACCTTTTCAAGCTCTATACTTTATGGCATGGATGCCATCCTAGATGTTTTTGAACTTTGATTTCATATTCTTGTATGAAGCTCTTAAACATGTTTTCATTATCTATATGAAGCTCGGTTGGATTCATCTTGTAATATTGGTCATTTTCATTATTTTTTCGTTTATTTGTTAAAAGTATGGTGTTTTTGTCTTGGTTTTAGCCATGTTTTGACTCGAATGGTTTAAATAGAAAAGGTACGCAGTGTTTTATTCTTCATCCTAACATTTTTACTTCCTTTAATACTTTGAAAACCCCTTATTTTCTTTAATGTCTTGATATGGGATTTAATCATGCCATTCCCTTACAATGAATTAAGGTTTCATTTTTTAATGCCTTCCCATGAACTCGGTGTCGCATGAATCTCTTATTTCCTAATTCTACATCTGCTTTGGGTTTGGATTCACAAGTTTTTTTCCTTGTAATATTTTCTTGAATCGGACATTTTGCATAGTTGCAAAATCTTAGAAACTTTGAATTTATGCCCCATTAACAAAAATCAAAGCTCTATGTTTGTTATTTACTAGCTCATCATCTCTTTTTTTTAAAGCCTTTTAATTTTAATTGGGTATGGCAATTCTAGGTTGCTATTTTCTCTTCGTTATTTTGAGTTGGGTCTACCCTATTTTGCTGTTCTTTTTTTTAAATCCATGGAGCTTATTTATGCCACGTTTAGCTCATTCCATGGCCATTTTAGACTTTTGTTTTGACTACTGAAAATCACCTTTTTAATCTTTGTGATTCAACATTTCTCTTTACTAGAACTGATTCCTTATCCGAAGAGTTCAATTATATGTTTTGTTACTCTTTTTTTTCCTCTTAGGTAATGTCGACATTAAAATTTTCCTCCATAATTTCTATTTTATTAATGTATGTATTAGGAATAGGATGTTGTTAAGTATAATTAGTAGTGGCATCCAATAGAAGATAACGGCGCTGTCAAGACGGTTCTCGCCAATAATGTAGAGTACGGTAATAAATAAAGTACAATAGGAATGTTGTAAAAAGTACATATTTGTCTTAAGTGGTCCGATAATGTTAAAATGTCAAAGTTGGGATAAGTAGAGAAGTAGGGTCTACATGATTAGGAATTAGAAATATTATATTGGTAATAAGGATAAGGAGTGAGGTCATAAATATTTTGTGTATTTTATTTGTAAAAAGTCTAAAAATGTGGAACCCATGTGAAATGATAAGGTTTATCTTATCTTAAAAGATAAGCTTACATATACGAGATAAGAGTTAAGGTATGGAATATGATTCGTCGAGTAGATTTCTTATCCTATCTTAGAGATAAGATGGATAAGCTCGGAAGTTCTATAAATAGAGATGCCACTCCCCTCATTTAGCATAGAAGGAAGTAGTGAAATATTGTATGAGTAAGTGTGTAAAGGAAGCCATCATTTTGAAGGTGTGTTAAAGAAGCCATTAAGAGGTGTAATTGTGAAGTTTCTCCCATAGTATTGGTGGAAGGCAAGTGAAGTCAATAACACTTGAAGTACCTCATGGGTGAGATTGTAACAATTTCATGTTAATATTATAATTTACTTTGATATTTCAGATTTATCATCATTCCTTCTTATCATAGTCTATGGTATTCTTGTGTTATGTTTGTTGTTGTGTTTCCAGATTACATCCACCAAACTAAAAGCTATGCATTAGTTAATAATCATAAAGACGAGTTCCCAATGAAGAATTATCATAGTGCCGGATTGGTGATGACATTTTGGTTCCGTTACCTGGAAGCATTCCTCGTTGGTGGATTTTCTGGAGAGATATTCCCACTTAGTCAAAAATCATTTGGAGGGTAACCTTGTTTTTACTATGCATAGTAGTTACCATGGTAAAGTCACTTTTTATTGTGAATAGTATTTACTGCATAGTAACTTCACTTTTTATTGTGAATAGTGTTTACCACAGTAAAGTTAGTTTTTACCACAATAATTCAAGTTTTACCATAGTTTACCGTGGTCATTTCTATTTTATGTTATATTGATTCCAATTATTTGTGCACATAAGTCTTGTTGATTGTACTTGTGGTTGGTATTTCACAAAGGTTACTTTTGGAAATGGGAAAGATTCCTATTTTTCAGCCCAATCTAATGAAGATGCTTCCTCTTTCATTCAAGAGTTAAAACGATCTTGTATTTGTAATGGCCTTATAAGAAGGAACAATGGATTGAAATTTTTCTCTACCTTTTTGGATGGTTCAGCCCTTAGGTGGTTTGACCACTAGGTGATAATGTGAAAAACTCATGGGATTTATTCAATGAAAGTTTTCTTGAGAATTTGGTGAACAATAGAAATATGTAGATCTCATGATCGATATCACAAAGCTATCCCAAGGAGAGAAGGATAAGATAAGGGATTTGTTATCACCGAATCACCGCACCCCTGTGCATGTATTTGAACTCACAGTGTGATTGGATAACATGGGTACTATCTCCAAGTTGTGGGACTTGCTACTTGAGACAGACCTCTAGAGAAAGCTGGTTCTTGCTCCTAAACTACCTGCCACAATCTACTCTAATGCAGGTAAGCTAACCTGTTCTAATCTAAAATTTCAAGGGACCAGGAGAGAGAATGCATAAAATGAAAGCCTACACTAAAGTGGTGATACACCGAAAAGGAGGGTGGGAGAGTAGTCTCCAAATGTGTGAAATACAGAGGCAAAGTGCACACTAGAAGAGGTGATGACAGTTCACCATAATCTAGCAAAATGCATTCACAATAATATTCCAAGCATACACAATGATAATGAATCCCTGCAAGAACATAATAGATAGACACAATATTCTCATAGAAAGATCAAAGGGGAAAGAAGAATGCAAGGAAACACAGCAGGGGAAGATATATCCACAAACTGGTATTTTATTGCTTCATGATATGCACAGTTCAATCTATTACAAGATAAGGGCCTGGATCACCATGCAAGGAGTCCACTACAAGGGCCTGCAACACACTGGCTTCACAAAGAAATTTTGACAGAGCTTTGCTACCCAAAAACTCTCTCCCATACAATGAGCCCAACACTCCAATTTATAGAAAAATGAGAAGGAGAAGAGAAGGGAAAATGGAAATCCCGAAATCTGTCCTTCAACCACCTGTAAGAAGCATTAAATTGAGTGAAATGATTGTATATTACTTGCAAAAGGCTCCCCATACTGTCCCATGTGCTGCAGCAGAGAAAGAATGATGACCATGCCTCTTAATTGCACTCCCAGCTACCAAATAAAACACTGTTCTAAACCTGGCCACGTTTTCTTAAAAAAATCAATTAATTTCTGATCAAATCTGGAATTTATTGATTTTTGTGCATCGGGCTCGGAACCACAATTCCAACGGTACCAATTTTGTGCAATTTTGTTGAGAAATGCAAAAGTTATGGCCTTCTGAGTGCGGGCAGCTATTTTGGGTCTGGCAGGCGTTTTCTGTCATTTGACGGGAATGAACATTAACTGACTGGAGCCGAATATGTTTCTCTTAATTAAATATATCTACCCTCATTAAAAATAATAAATCCAGTTTCTGTGGCATAGAGGACATCGTGCTCATTCCAAAAAGTCCAATTTTGTGAAAATCGGAGCTCGGAGTCAAAAGTTATGGCCGTTTGAAGTTTCACAGGTCAAACGTTGACTTTTCCTCTTCTGTCTTCACCCATTTTGTGCTTTCACATCCCACGCATCCCTCGCATACTTTTTTCTCGGCTGGCACAGTGTTCCTCGTGCTGATTTCGGGCGAACCGGCCGGTTCGCGTCCGTTGTCCCCAAATGTCCCATTGCCTTGATGCTTGTTCCCATTTCACCCGGTTCGGCCGGTTCGCGTCCATTTGTCCCACTTGTCCCACTTTGTTTCAGACTGTTTGTACTGATTTCAGGCGAACCAGCCGGTTCGCGTCCATTTGTCCCAAATGTCCCAAAGGCGACCCTCTCAGCAGTTAGCCAATTTTCTCTCTTTTGGCCGGATCGGCTTTTCGCGCCCGCCGCGTACTTCAGCCCGATTGTCCCAAATGCTATTTGGGCCACCCGGAGGCTTTTCGGCCGATCCGCGCATTTTTGTCCCAAATGTCCCAATTGCTCCTAGGACTAGGACTTAGCTGATTTTCACAATTTTTTCTGGATCAACCTACTTGCCTTCTGCAACCATTTTTCGCATTTTCTCAGAGCTTGCTCCTTCCTTCTTTGGCCAGGGGAGTTAGAAAAATATCTGAGGGAACCTCAGAAACATGATGTTTGCTCTGAATCAATCAATGTGCCTGGGACTTGAATATTCTGATGCATGTTATCAAATTACCCTGGGGGTAAATTTTGGATAACAATTTGGCGACTCAGCGGGGTCATCTGCCTGCTAGATGAGGAACGACCAGCTGTTTGAAGCAATCCATTGGGCATGGAGTCTGTTTGATGGCCTCTCAGCTGATCTGGAATTTGAAAACCTGTGTCCTTGAGCCATTTGAACATTTGTTGAGCTGGTCTTCTCATGGCTGCAAATTCTTTTCCAGGAGCTTGGTGAACTGCAAACATGCACATACTAGAAGCAATAGGACATGTGCACAAGCACTTAGGGAAATAAAAACTACTCTAACAGCAGTACAATGTGCATAAGCACTTAGAGGAATGGAAAATCTAAATTAATATTTACAAGGGTGAGAAGCTTTCTTTCTAGTAGCAACGTTTGAGATAGATCCCATTGACCGGAATCTGCAATTCTTCACCATCCAACTTAGCCAGTCGGAAAGCATTGCTACCTTTGCATTCGATGATCATGTACGGGCCACTCCAGATGGCATCAAACTTGGAGTGCTTTCCTGGTTTTGCACGATCAGCATCCCACTTCAGTACCAAATCTCCAGTTTGCAATATCCTGGCCTTAGCTTTCTTGTCAAAACTCTTTTTGACCAATGCTTTATCCTTTTCTATGGTCTGCATTGCGTGCTCTCTTGTCTCTTCTAATTCCATCAGCTCTGCATACCTGATTTCCATAGGTTCAAACTCAGCTAGCTCCAACTGTTTCATGAGTTCCAATGCTGGCAACTCGAGTGATATGGGTAGAACTGCTTCCTTCCCGTACACAAGCTTGTATGGAGAGCTTCCTGTAGATCTCTTGGGCGTGATCCTATCAGCCCATAGGGCTGATTTGAGCTTTGCGTGCCAAGTCCTCTGATTCTCATCAAGAGTCCTCCTGATGATTCTTAGTAGATTCTTGTTTGTAGACTCGGCTTGGCCATTACCTTGAGGGTAATAGTTTGATGAAGTGCTGAGATACACACAATTTTTTACAGCCCACTCAGTGATCTTTGTGCCAAGGAATGCCAATGCATTGTCTGATATGATAGTGGCAGGGGCACCAAACCTCGTGACTATCCCTTCATAGAAATCTAAGATATTAGATTCATTTGCCTCCTTGAGTGCCACTGCTTCAGTCCACTTGGTGAAATAGTCTGTTGCTATTAGAATCCACTTGTGGCCTTGACTTGAATTTGGATTGATGACTCCAATGAAGTCCAGTCCCCATTGCATGAATGGCTGATTTCTTTGAAAAATTGGACAAAGGGGCGTCTTTGCTAACCTTTCTTTCCCCGTGAAGAATGCACATTTCTGGATTTCTTGACCCATGAGTAGTAATCATTGAACACATGAGGCCAAGTAGAACCAGCTTTCTCTCAAGGTCTGTCTCAAGTAGCAAGTCCCACAACTTGGAGATAGTACCCATGTTATCCAATCACACTTTGTGAGTTCAAATACATGCACATGTGGGTGCGGTGATTCGGTGATAACAAAGATGCTAGAACTTGAACGGTTAAGTTTGGAGACTTTAGGAGCATTTTGTAGTTGTTTTATATGACATTGTTGTGTCGCCGATGTGTCGTTGGTATGATGTTGTTGTTAACATGCTATTAATTGGTCATAACGTCGGGCCAATTTTTCGAGCCATGGGAAGTTGAAAGATTGCGACTTTCAAACTTCCAGGGTAAGCTTTAGGACTTCTTAAAAGGATTTTAATCCTATAAATAGAAGTGTTAGGGTAGCTTGAATATATCTTGTGTGTTCAAGAGGTCTTGAGTCTTAATGATCAAGAGGTGATCAAGAGTGATCAAGGTTATGCAATTGGGTGTCAATTGTGGTATAGATGTGGTTTAGCATCTTTGTAATTTTCTTGTGAGTTCATAACTAAGAGAAGACCATGGGAGTTTTTTTACTCTTGTTGATAATAAAATTTGAGAAATTTACTGGTGGACATATCCCACATTGAGTGAACCACATTAAATCTTGTCTTGTCTTCTTTTGTGCATTATTTATTTATGTTGTTATATTTCGCAAGCATAATTCTCGCTACATAGTTTCCTATTGCTTTGTGGTTTGAGGAATTGTTTCTGCATATTTTTTCTCTAATTCCTAACAAATATTACTCATGAAGACGTAGCTTTAAGAATTTTAGCTTCATCTTTTAAAGGGCAAGCCTTGCAATGGTATAGAAACCTAGAAATTGGAAGCATAAGAACTTGGGATGACTTGGGTGAAAAATTGCTGAAACAGTTGCAAGATAATTTAGATCATTTGTCTCTCATTGGACAACTATCTACTATTAAAATATCCCCTCTTGATTACAGGTCTAGCTTCAATATCTATTTTTCTAAGACTTGAGAAATAATTCCAGCAAGTCTTAAGCCTCAAGTTGACCATGCTTTCGTTTATTACCTCGAGCATTAAATAGTGATACTTCCACTATGATTCAATATATGGGAGGTAATACTCTTCAGGATGCTTATGATATTGCTATAAAAGGTGAAAAATACCTTATTCAAGATGGAAAATTAGCACCAAGGCCTTAAATGTAATTTTTTAAGATTTAGCACCTATTCCTTAGCCTATTACAGTCATATAACTCTTTATTGTAGCCCCATCAAATGATGTGTTTAAATATTTGCAGACTATGGGAAATAATCTTACTTCAAGTGAAAATAGAATTTCATTACCTAGTAGACCCTAACAGGCTCCTTATCAGTAAAATCAGTAGAATCAACAAAATAAGAAGCCCTATCAACAGAATCAAAATTATAGGTAGCCTTACCAGAAAAGGCAATTTGACCCAAAGGATCCTAGTTCATCTAACGCTTTAGTCCCAATTAATATGGCTACAAAAGAGTGGTGTCAACCTTGCAATCAACCTCATTCAGCTGCAACTTTCCCAAATGCTTTTCTAAATCTGAATCTTGTTGCACAACCTCAATCTAAAACATTGTTTATGCCTCAAATGGAGGGTGGGTAGAAAGAAACTCATGTTCAGAAAGCACTGAAGAGAATTTAGTAAATTTCAATATGGAGGATTTCATTGCATTTACTACAAGGTCTCAAGGAAAAGAGGTTGAAATTCAAAAACAACAAAATAGGCATGTCTTGCCTATTATCACCGATAAAAATATCTACTGCTTAAAGTTAGCCAACAATCTTGTTGTTCCTAAAAAAACAACAAGTGTTCCAGTTGATAAAGGCCATCAAAAATAGCTATAGCTGACCTAAGAAGACTATTTATACCTTATATATCCAAGGCAGCTGAAGAAAAATCAATTTTTTCTAAGGCCTACTCCAAGACAGTTGAATTTGTCTCTAGAATAGTTGCTTCTTTTAACATTGTTGATGTAATGAAAAAACATAACGTTAACATCTCAATGTGAGATGCTCTAAGTATTCATGGACAACAAGATTTACTTTCTCAAGAACTAGCTAAGCTACATATTTCTTCAAATATAGCAGAAAAGGAAGTTTAGAAAGTAGAAATGGTCCTTGGAATGTTTGAATAAGACCGCATTAAAGAAGATAAGTGGATGGTCCGAAAGTTTTGAATTCTCATGATATCAAGAAACCACAACTATTTTATTTATCATTTGTTATTGGAGATCATCTAGTTCACAATTGCATGGTGGAATGTGGTGCAAGTAGTATAGTTATGCCAAAAGCAATTACAGAAAAATTGGGTCTGCAAAGATGAGCCTATAAAAAGGAGTTTCATACACTTGATGGAACTACAACTAATACAGTTGGTATGATAAAAAATTACAGGTGATGTTACATGATTTCCCAAATGTTTCTATTCTACAGGATCTTACTGTTGTGGGTTTTCCTCAATATGTTTCTTTATGTTTATCTAGAGACCTCACAACAAAAATAGGAGGTTATCTCTCTTCGATTAGTCCTTATTTTTTAATACTCATTCTGGGAAAGTATAATTTGCTTAATGCTAAATAAAATGAAGAAAGAACTACCACCTAAAATAGTTCTACAATTTAGCTAAAACAAAGCATAAACACCATCAACATAGAGAACTAAGCAAGATTTAAACTATAATTATAACTTTGAAAACATGAGATCAAAACTATGTATGCTATTTTAACATCTCTACTCTCCTAGATTACCAACAAGAATGAATGGACCTATTTAGCTCCAATGGAAATCAAAAATTGCTTTATTTGATACTTAAAGAATGCAAGAATAGGAAGCTTTAGCTCTTAAAAATGGTGACCTCTCAAGGAAAAAAAAAGGCAATCTCTTATTCTCTTTGCTATATGCTTTGCATTTGCTCTCTTAATAAATTTTAGGTGTAGGTATAAAGGTAGAAGGGGGCTCCTTATATATCCCAATGGATAAAGGAAACACTTCATCCATTTTCATGTGGGATAAAGATAAAACATGATTAGGAATGGATAAGGTTGCTTTATTAAAGGTAACCTTTTTAGAAGGGTTTAATTTATGCTTAGAAGTCATGGGAGTTGGGGGTGTTTTAATTAATCAAGGTGATTAACTAATAGGTAGATGTATGCTTATAGAAGATAATTAGAGGAATATTAGTACGATTTTGGCTATTAGAAGGGGATTAAATCAATTAAATATTGATTTATTGGTTAAATGGAACGGAAAGCTAATTAATTAGTCTAGGTAATAACGGGTGATTTATTAATGAAAGGTCATTAATTAGGATATTTGTTGGATAGGCAACTTAATTAATTACCTTAGTGTAATTAATTAATGATGATATGAGGGAAAATGAGTGCTTTTCTGATATGTCATTGATTTGTGAAAGACGATAATTAACACAATTTAAGTTTTTAAATTGCTTGGTCATAATTATGGGTGTCTACATTTGCCCCTATTTGTGGTGGCGTAAGTGATGCCACTTTAAAGATAGTAGATAGGTGGAATTTTGAAGAGGTAGAAGAAAAATTAGTAGAAGTGAGAGATGCCCCCTCGAGTTTCAATGGGGTGATGAAAGAAGATGATCGACGATCGAAAAAGGTGAGAGATAGATAGAAGAATGGGAAGAGGCAAGATGCCCCGATAAGATGGAAGAATAGGGGTGAGAGGAAAATGATGTATAATGAATATGGAGGAGGGGAGAGAAGAGCTTAGCCTCTAACTACTATGTATTGGAATAATTTTGGTGTCATCATATTGCCATAAGAGCTACACCATCGGTCCTTATGAAAAATACAAGCATACGAAAAAGGTAGAACAACATGAAAAGCCATACTACGAATGATTGTCCATTACTGAAAACACCAACTCCATGAAACATACAAAATGCAATGCAACATGAGAAAGTGAAAGATGCCTAACTCCATGCAACATAAAAAATGTAATGCAATACGAGAAAATAAACAATCTAAACTAACAGAGAAACATAATATAATGTTTTTATTATCGAGCTTCAGTTACGACCTATGAAAATTAACGACAAGGGTTGATGATTGTGCCCCAAGTAAGGATACATGCGAGGGGAATAATGGAGGACACTGGGTCCGATGGAAAATAAATGTGCAATACGAAAAAGTACTAGGCCACTCATTGTGCCCCGAGTACGGACAAAGTAAGCGACCTAGGTTTTGTTGTTGAGGTAGATCAAGATGATCTGCAAGTCGACACATGAAAAAGTGATAACAAAAGAGTGACGTTTTGTAGGATGATTTTCAATTTTTAAAAGTTTTCTGAAACATATTTGAATGTTTTGGTTGATTTTAAAAGTTTTATGAAACTATGTATAGGAAGATGAGAAAGCATGGATGCCCCCAGTGATAGATGGGATGTACAAGGGCATAAGGCCACGTGTGTATTATAAAGCTGAAGATGTAAAATGTCCCAACAATAAGGTGGGAGTATTCAAAGATAAACTCTTCACAGGTAGAACTGGGACCCAAGGCCATTATGGATAGGTTCAACATGATGATTAACATAAACCAATGAAATACTAGGAAGAACCAAGGATGCCCCTAGCGTAAGTTGGCCTAAGAGCACGTGATAGAAAGGAAGGAGAAAATTATTTTTGTGGAAGGGGAAAAAGGTGTCCGCAAACATGGAAAACAAGTAAACTTATACACATGGATGTTCTAGACGAAGTATAAGAACGATGTGAATGATATGAATGTGTCTTAGAAGCTTTGAGGCGATCAAGTGATTAGCCAAAGGCATAAATCGTGAGACGAGATATGGACTAGAGTAAGATTCTAAACAAGGTCCAAAAAAAGACAATTGGTAACATACTAATCCTGTTTACTCATAGAGATCCAAAGTGTGTGTACATGGATTTTATTACCTATTGAAGTGAATATTTAATAGACAACAAGTGAAGAGACTCTAGCCAATGTGTAGGAATGATTTATTTTGATAAGTGATTTTGTGAATGGAGAGAGAAAGGATAACCGTACATTGATCCACCGCCACCAAGTGTCCATAGCCCCGACGGAGATGTATTGGATTCTAATCACAACATTGCTCTCATCGCCACCGTGCATCCATAGCCCCGATAGAGATTATTGGAAATACCCCAAGAGAGAGTTATATATTAATTTGATTTTTCTTTGTAGCTTTTAGCTTTTGAGTTTTGATTGATTTTGATTCTTTTGCTTTCTGAAAACTTATTTCAGCTCTCTTGTTTGACAAGGGGTTAAGAACCACTGATGGCTTGATGGAAGGAGGTGGAAGTGATTGTGATGACGACACTAGCTAGTGTCAACAAATATGTCCAAAATTTCTTCGCAACAAGTTTATTAGATGTTTGAATGTGATAGGATCTCCATGAGGTTAGTCGTTCTTTAATTTACCAAGGTGATAAAAGACTAGGGGCAAACAGATACCATAGAGATAAATGTCACAAAATGCATGTGAATAAGCTAACAAAAATATCACCAAAGGGATGAAAATGGTAGGAAGACTTGTAGAAGAATAGCAAGGAAGGGAAGAAAGAAATATCCATGTGTACACAACACCGGATTGCAATGTTTGATCTTTGTACTTTTGATTTTTGTTGTTTTTTTCATGTATTTTTGTATTTTTGCATTGTTTTTTATTTTTATATTTTTGATATTTTTTTTGAACCGTTGTTACTAACAAAGTCACTCGTGTGATAGGATCTAACAACAAT
The DNA here is from genome assembly GCA_018340775.1 of Taxus wallichiana var. yunnanensis. Lineage (NCBI taxonomy): Eukaryota > Viridiplantae > Streptophyta > Pinopsida > Cupressales > Taxaceae > Taxus > Taxus wallichiana. The sequence continues at coordinate 954,872,223 of CM031239.1, read as the reverse complement.
GTTTTTGACTTCCTTGATAAGGGAGACTAAGCGTGTTTGTTTATCAAGAGTCATGTTTTCCCAATCTCGATGATCATGGTGAGTTCACACTCAACAAAGGACTATGATTTATCCTGAAACATGGATTTTGTATGCGGGAGCTTGAGTTCCCTATCCAGAGGTTTATGCACTTTGTGCCATACTTGATGGTTATGTTGATGTGTGTTCTTGAATCGCGCTTGATTTACAACTTTGAGATTGTTCCAGTTGTTGGGAGATTTTGAGCTCTTGGAAGTTTTAACCTGAGCTTGATAATGAACCTTTTAGGGTTTCTTATAAGCTAGCGCATGACTTGTCTGATCCCGAGAAGGAGAAGAAAGTGAACATGGATGTTTAGAAATTATGCAAGAAATGACCATGGGCTTGCCACCATCATTGGTAGAAGAATAATTTGTGATGGATGAAATGGATATGATCCAAGAATTGAAGAGGAGGGGCTACTAGGAGGTGAGCTACTGATAGAAGATGATGAAGGGCTTCCAAGATGTGGCCCAAGAATAGAAGAAGAAATGCTACTAGGACGTGACCCATAGATAGAAGACGAAGGGCTACTAGGATGTGGCCCAAGAATAGAAGAAGAAGGGCTACTAGGATGTGACCCATAGATAGAAGACAAAGGGCTACTAGGATGTGGCCCAAGAATAGAAGAAGAAGGGCTACTAGGATGTGACCCATAGATGTAAGATAATGGGCTACTAGGATGTGGCCCAAGAATAGAATATGATGGACTACCCGGGGGTGATCCATACCTAGAAGAGAAGGGGCTAGTTAGATGTGCCTTAAGAATAGAAGATAGTGGGCTACTCAAAAATGTCCCACAAATAGCAGAGAGGGAGGGCTACTAGAATGTGACCCACACCTAGATGAAGATAAAGTGCTAATTGGTGTTGACCCCATAAGAGATTGTGATTGAGGAATTATGATAGACAAAGAGTTATTTGGTGATGAAAAGATAGGCCATGGATCAATGCAAGACCAAGAAGTTTCATCACATAATGAAGAATGTGAAGATGGAAGAATAAGAGGAGGATCAAGTTACATGATTTGAAGCTCTTCCTCCATTTTTTGATAAAAGGAATCAACCTTTTCCTCACAATACACGAATGCCTCGAAGTCTAAAGAGAAACCTTCCTCGTAATCTGCTACAGAATATCTTCATGTGCCCCCATAAAAGCTTTGATTGTTTCTTCATTCTCAAAGAGGTAAATCAATATGAGTTGTTGATCAATCCCTAGGGGTTGATTGGAAGAAATAGGTTCACTTGGTGTGGAAAAATTGGAATATGTTTGATGATTATTGATAGAAGAAGATGATGTGGGGGACAAAGAATATGTGTAGCTAGATGGCTCAGGAGTAGAAGACGGTGGTGTGGACCTACCTATATAATGGTATGTCGTATGTAAAATAGTAGGATTAAGTCCAAATTCTATAGATTGTGATGCATGGGTCAAGTCGACGTTTGTATCGAAGGACTTTGAGTCACAAAAATCTTCAAAGAAGGAAGATTTCATGGCGGTGATTGATGAAGAAGGTCTTGCGAAGAAGGGGAGGACCATGATTCAAGAATCACATTGGATGAATAATAACAAGGGTCCTATAAAGAAAGAGAGGACTGCGATTCAATAATTGTATTAGATGTTTGATTGGAGGGATTTGGAGTCACATGTATCTTCAAAGGAAGAAGACGTTGTTGAGGTGACTGATAAAAGGGGTCCTACGTAGAAAGGGAGGACCGCGACGTAGGATTCATATTAAATGTATGATGAAGAGGTTCCTACAAAGATAGGGAGGACCATGACATATGAGTCACGTTAGATGACTTAGGAGTCAAATTAGATGAATCCGAATAGTAGTTTGGATCTAAATCATCAGAAGAGTCAGAGGAAATATTTGGATTGGAATCCTCAGAAGAAGAGGGAATGTTTGGATTAGAATTAGAAGAAGAATGGGGGGAACTCGAATAATAATTTGGATCAGTACCACCAACTATGAGATGAAGATGGGGAACGAGTTACCTGTATGGGCTCTCTAGCACGAAGAACCAAACAAGGTTTGGTTGTGATGGGAATCCTATGATTTGAATTGCTTGAACCTAGGTTTTGTATTTTTGTAAGTATGGGGAACCACATGATAGTTAGTCATTTTTAGCACCATTTTAAGCACAAATGTATAGATCTAGATAGTGTGATGGAACTTCTTCAAAGGGAAGGAAGTGACATGTCAATTTGGGTAGCATAAGGACAACCAACTAGACATTTCATAAGTATGGGGATGCGTGCATGATTTTCTAAAGAAGGTCTAAGGAAAATAGACATCGTGACGATGCAATATCGATGAGATAAAAAGGAATTTTCCTAGAAAATAAATTTTTTGAATGAATAATCATAAGGAACAATCATGCGAGTGTGAAACCCAAATCCAATCAACAAGGAAATACACCATATGAAAATGCGATGCAAAGATGATCAACAAGATGTTTTCACTTATGCCAAGTTCAAGGAAATGAACAAAACGTAAGTAATAAAAAGAATTCAATGCAATCTCCCAATCAGGATATACGATGAGTGAGCTCAAACTTGATTAAGACCTATATCTCAAAAAGTGTCAATTACAATTCACAAATGACACAACAATATCACCAAGATATGTTAACCCACTTTACGAGAAAGTGAAGTATTGATATCGAGGTGTTATTGATATAACACGCACAAATGGTAACACCTAGCACTCTTTGAAATCAACGTAATAATAGAACTGAACTAAAAAGCTCAAAGTATAGCTACGAATAGTTTAAAATGTGTGCAACGTAACCATACAATATAGGTATTTATGTTGAGTTTACAAGAAACAAGACGTAAATATCGAAATTGTAGTGATACGATACAAACAAGCTAACTCTTCTAAGGAAGTCTGCGGTGATGAACCATGCCTAACTACAATGACGACCTTGACATGGGTATCAAGATCACAATGGCTACCAATGACATGAAAACACCTTCGCACACTTTAGACATTTAACTAACCCAACCGCAAACATGGATGGGCATAAATGAACATAAAAGTGAGAGAAACAATCGATTGGTAACACAAAGGTAGTCACCCTTCTTTTGATCAAAAAGTGTCAAAGAATGTGAAGGAAGTAAATCAAAAAAAAATGAAAAATGTTGGCTTCACTTTGGTAGAGTTTCACCTCACCCTAAGGCAAGTAAAAACTAGGTGAAAGTACCACGTCACACGTTTCTCAATGAAAATATGGTTCACAACTCAACACTATTTTAGAATGGTCAAAGTGGGCTCCTGGCCAAAGTATATTCTCCTAGGTGGTTCTCTCGCCCTAGGTGTTACAAAGTTGCCACAAGAAAGCATGATTTACCTAAAAAGTCAAACCGAGTAGTTTGGGAGTATCTCGGCTTTACTTTACCCCCTTCAAGAACAGTAGGAAACTAGTGCATCTACATGTACTATCACCAAGGGTTCTTCAATGGACAATCTATAACACTATCTCACAAAGGAATCACTAGTCAAGTAGGTAGTGTAGAGCACTTACCATTTTGTCCACAAGGTTCCCTCTTGCGTTGACTACTTTAGGGTTCCTAGAACCACCCCCATTGTCGTAGCTTAAGGTGTTATGCCAAAGGGGTTATGTTCCAGCTTGAGCGAGAGAGGGACGTACCCTTTTCTAAAACTTGTAATACAATGTTTTAAATATGTTGTTCTTTTTATCTTGTTTACTTAGGTGTGGTTTACTTGAACACCTTTTGGCAACCTATATAACAACTGTATTAGTAGTTTTTTATTTCATTTTGATTCCTTCTTTCTTTGACAAGTATTTTTAGGTCATGCACTCAAGCGTTAGTAGTTATCCAAGAAAATCACATTATTTAAAAGAGGATTAAGAGTTTCTTTTGATTCTCAATATCATCCAAGGATGCAAGAGAAGAGCATACACAACAAATAATCCAACTAAAAAGTAAATAAAATCTTTTCAATCAATGAACCATACAAAAATCTTGGTAATTGTTCATTCCCTTAAACCAAAAGTGAAAGATGAAGTTTCTAATTTACCAAATGTTATAAAATGGAGACTAAAGTTGCTTTTGATTCTCACAATCACCCTAAGGTGCAAGAGAAGAGCATACACAAACTTTATCCCAACTATATAGAAATGGAAAACTTCAAATCAAAGGACCATTGAAAAATACTTTGTAAAAGGTTGATTCCCTTAAGCAAAATGAATAATCAAATTTCTAAGTTTAATCCCAATGTCAAAAGATAGAGATCAAAGTTGTTTTTGATTCTCAAGATTTCCAAGAGGTGCAAGAGAAGAGAATAGACACACTTTGGTCTAAATCAAGTAAGCATGGAAATACAACAATCATCAAAACATTAGACATGTTAGAAAATGACCAGCTTTTAAATTAACAGAAAAATCTACAATTTTTGTAAGTATAAATCTCAAATTTATATTTTCATTGCATAGTTAACTTCAATACCTTTCCAACACAAAAAACATGGAGTCATTTCGAGTTTGGGAGCAAAATTTATGGCCTTTGGAGGATGGGTTATGAATATGCTCTTATGCTCATGGGTATGCACTACACATGCACTCGAAAATGTCAAAAACACGTCTCTTAATCAGCAAAATGGGCAAATTTTCCCAACCAAGATTCAGTTTTGACAACAACCCATCACATCAATATATGAATAGAAGACCCAATGCTATCAAACATTAACATACATGCTTAAGAATTTAAAATTTTCAAGAAGTTGACTAAACTAGCATGTAGAATGATGAAAAAGTAAGCTCTAAAAATGAAAACATGATGAAATATTGAAATTTTCTCACCAAGATTAAATTTTAACATAAACCCACCAAATTAATATGTAAATAGAAGACTCAACACTATCGAACACTAACCTACATGCTCAAGAATTTAAAATTTTCAAGAAATTGACAAAACTAGCATGTAGAATGTTGAAAAAGTAAGCTCTAAAAATGAAAACATGGAGAAATCTTGAAATTTTTCCATCAATTCCAATTTTGAGAGCACTTCACCTCCTTTATACCTATAAGAAATATTCAACACATGCAAAATAAAAAAAAAACAAGTTAAGAAAACAAGTTAGATCAACATGTGTAAAAGAGGGTTGGTAACCAAAAATGAAACTTAACTATAAAAACTTAAAATTAAGTGCAAAGGAAAATGAAGTCCCACCGGTGCGTGCCAAATGTGTGCAAGTATAGTTTGCTTAATGCTAAATCAAATGAAGCAAGAACTACCACCTGAAATAGTTCTACAATTTAGCTAAAACAAAGCATAAACACCATCAAGATAGAGAACTAAGCAAGATTTAAACTAACATTATAACTTTGAAAACATGAGATCAAAACTATGCATGTTATTTTAACATCTCTACTCTCCTAGATTACCGACAAGAATGAATGGACCTATTTAGCTGAAATGGCAATCAAAAATTAGTTTGTTTGATCCTTAAAGAATGCAAGAATAGGAAGCTTTAGCTCTTAAAAATGGTGACCTATCAAGAAAACAAAATGCAAGCTCTTAGTCTCTTTGCTATATGCTTTGTATTTTATCTCTTAAGAAGTTTTAGGTGTAGGTATAAAGGTAGAAGGAGGGCTCCTTATATAGCCCAATGGATAAAGGAAACACTTCATTCCTTTGCATGTGGGATAAAGGTAAAACATGATTAGGAATGGATAAGGTTGTTTTATTAAAGGTAACCTTACTTTAGAAGGGTTTAATTTATGCTTAGCAAGTCATGGGAGTTGGGGGTGTTTTAATTAATCAAAGGTGATTAACTAATAGGTATATGTAAGCTTATAGAAGATAATTAGAGGAATATTAGTACGATTTAGGCTATTAGAAGGGGATTAAATCAATTAAATATTGATTTATTGGTTAAATGGAAGGGAAAGCTAATTAATTAATAATAATTAATTAGTCTAGGTAGAAGGGGTGATTTATTAATGAAAGGTTGTTAATTAGGGTATTTTTTAGATAGGCAACTTAATTAATTAGCTTAGTGTAATTAATTAATGATGATATGAGGGAAAATGAGTGTTTTTGACAATATATCGTCGATTTGTGAGAAAGACGATAATTAACGCAATTTAAGTATTTAAATTACTTGGGTGTAATTATGGGTGAATACACTCATTATGACACCAAAGTTACTATAAATTTAGATCCATCGGCTAGATTTCACATTGAGCCTCACTCTCCAGATTTGGTGGCTAATTATTCAACTTTAGATCACGACTTTGATGAGGTAGCTCGTGTTTCAACATTATATGGTGATTCTAACATGTTTATGGATGAAAAGATAGTGGAAGAACATGCTCATGATCCTTTTAAGGAAGTTGAAGAACACCTTTTTGGTGTGTATTGTATGCATGAGGAAAATAGACCACTTCCCTTGTTTAAAATAGATGATTCAATGCGAAGGGATTTGGAAGCTTCATTTCTATGGAACTAAGAACAAGAAGGGACAGGGAGCAAGTTTGATGCTCACTTCCCAACAAACGAAAGGTATTTCTCAGCTTTGAGTCTCCAATTTTCATGCACTTGCAATGTAGCTGAATATGAAGCTTTAATTCATGGCTTGCTTTGGGCCAAAAAGAGAGATATCAACATGCTAAAAAAAATTATGACTCTGAGTTGGTTATCAATCAAGTAAGAAATTTCAATGTTTGTAAGAATCCATTAATGAAGTCTTACAAACATAGAGTTTCAGACTTAATGGAATATTTCGATGCTATTAACATTTAGTCTATTCCTAGAGCTGAAAATAATCATGCAGACAAACTTGCAGCAGTTGGGGCTAGTTTTGAAGTGCTAGAATAGATTGAAAATAGTAAAATCTAGCCTCATATAAAGCTAATAGTCAAGCCCTCAATACCTGATAATGATTCAAATTGGAAAGTTTTTGAAAGTGATGATCAAATCTATAGGGTGTTTTAGCAAGAAGCTAAGTTTTCTACAATTAATCGGGATAAATTACAACACTTATATGGTGACCAGATTGTTCAATTGAAGACAAAAATTCCTCAAGGTCTTTTCACATTGGAAGACATCTTCAAAGACACTAAAGATTAGTTAAGAAGCGTCAAGACTAAAATTTCAACCCATGCTGATAATTACGAAGTGATCTCGGTTGATGAAGGGAAAAAGCTATTTCTTGGAAAGGTATGTTCCTTAACTGAAAAGAAGTCATTTATTAATCTTTGCAAGGAATTTAAAGATGTTTTCGCTTGGAAATACCAACACCTAAAAGCATTTGATCCGAGTTTAGCACATCATACAATCGAGCCATGCAACCAAATTCTAAACCTGTTAGAAGCAGAAATAGAGGCCTTTAAATCCCTAAATAGAACCTCGATGAGGAAATAATTATCTAAGTTGATTGAATCAAGTATTATCTTTCGAATTAAGAATTCAATTTGGGTAGCCAATCTTGTTCCTGTTAGGAAGAAGAATGGTGAAATTAGACTATGTGTAGATTTCAAAGATCTTAATAAGGATTCATTAAAAGATCATTACCCGCTCCCAAATATGGATCAGATTTTGAGAATTGTCTCATGTTAGGATAGACTATCTCTTCTCGGATAGTTACATCAGATATAATTAGATTTTAGTCTAGAAAGAAGATAGATATAAAACAACCTTTACCACCAAGTGGGGTACTTATGCATACAAAAGGATGCCTTTTGGTCTTTCAAATGCCGATGCAATTTTTCTATGTGTAATGGACATGGCTTTCTAGAGCTTGTTAAATAAATGCATTCTAGTTTATTTGGATGACATTACTGTATTCTTGAAAAATCCAAAAGAACACCTGATACATCTAAGGTAGACCTTTCGATTATGTAGACAGTTTGGGATATCTTTGAATCCACTTAAGTCTACATTTTTAGTACATCAGGGTAAATTACTTGGTCATATTGTTTCCAAGAAAGGATTAGCAATTGATCCTTTCAGAATCAAAGCCATATCACAACTATCATTGGCTCATCATAACAAGGAATTATAGATTTTTCTCAGAAAAATCAACTTTGTTAGAAGATTTGTTTCATAATTTGCAGCATTGGTTAAACCACTTACAGCTATGCTAAAAAAAGAGAAAACTTTCTCTTGGACAAATGAAGAGAGAGAAGGTTTTGAATCAACTAAAATAGCTATCTCTTAGGCTCCTACTCTTGTAAATCAAAATTTTGATAAATATTTTACAATGTATGCACTTGCATAGGAGTCAAAACAATCTCAACTATTCTAACTCAAGTTAATGATGAGAATATTAAGTAGCCAATTGCTTTCTTTGGAAAAATCTTACATGATTATGAAACAAGGTACACATTCCTTGAAAAATAAGTACTTTCAGTAGTAAGAGGAACCGTAAATAATTTCAAGTACATGCTTTTGAACAATTACATCCATGTTCTTGTTTCTCATCCAAGTGTGAAAGCATTCTTAGTAAATAAAGAATTGTATGAGAAAAGAGAAAACTGGATAACGAAGGTCATGGAATATGATGTTGATATCCGTGTTGCTAAGGTAGTTTGAGGGAAAAACATCAAGCCGCGAACCCGAAGATTCAAAACAACATGCTGAAATTGCATATCAACAATTGAACACCATAGCCCAACTAGAAAATCAACGGCCTGAACTTGATCAAGGGATTCATGAATCAAGATGGATGACTGATTTGGTTAATTACTTACAACATGGGACCTATCTAGAAGGTATGGACAAAAATAAATGAAGATATTTCAGGTTGCAAGTTTTTCCCTATCTCTTTGTTGATAGTGTGTTGTTCAAAAGGGATATAAATAGAATCTTGTTGTGATGTGTTGACCATGGTAAAATTCAAAAATTACTATTATAATTCCATGAAGGACCCGTAGGAGTTCACTTCTCAAAGACGTACCACAACGTTAAAAATTATTAACCTAACATATTCAAGGATTGTTTTGAATGGATTAGAAAATGTAATAAATGTGTTTTCTTTGTGGGAAAAGAATGTTTAGCTTTGTGGTCTTTATAGCCTATTTTTGTTGATTTACCTTTTAGACAAAGGGGGAATCCTGGATTTTATTGGCATGATAAACCCTCCTTCATCATAAGGACATAATTGGATCTTAACTGCTACAAATTATTTTACACGATGGAATGAAGCAATAGCCTTGAAGGATGCTAATGAAGCTTTGATACTATCCTTTTATGAAGGTATAGTCTGTAGATTTTGTGTTCCAGCAACTATCATATCAAATAATGCTTTAGCATTCTTTGGTGCAAAGTTAACAGATTGGGTTGTTAAATAATTATTACCCACAAGGTAATGGCTTAGCTGAAAGTACTAACAAGAATATTTTAAGGATCATTAGAAGAACACTCAAAGATAATCAAAGAGCTTGGCATTTGATGTTGAATTCAACACTTTGGGCTGATAGAGTGACTCCTAAAAGATCAGTTGGAAATTCACCATACAAACTTGTGTATGGAAAAGAAGCAAGAATGCCTATTTTAGTTGAGTTACCCACATTAGATTTGTTGCATCAAATGGAGCTGCTTGAGAATGAACCATTGCAGGTTCGTTATGTAGAGTTAATGGAATTACAAGAGCTAAGAGATCAAGCTCATTCAAATATGGAAAATAATCAAAAGAAGATGAAGAATACTTTTGACAAGAAAGAAAAAATCAAAGTTTTTAATGAAGGAGATATTATGTTAAAGTGGAATGTTGATCGTGTAAAGCCGGAAGACACACAAAGTTTAATACAACTGGAGTGGCCCTTACATGATTTCGAGTTTACAAAGAACACAATGCTTTTCATCTTTCGAAGTTAAATGGAGAGAAACTTCCCATTCCTATGAATGGTTTGTTTCTCAAACATCATTATTGAAAATCTCACAGTGATTGTTAGCATAGGATTTTCCCTTCAATAAGTGCATTTTCTACACATTGTATTATTTATTCAATTCAATAAGTGCATTTGTACATGTGATTTGGTCTACCCGATATTTTCCCAAGTTTAGTTTGTTTTGGAAGGGTTGGACCTTTCGAAAGGTAGATTTTTGTTGCATGTTTGGACTCCATGCCCAATGGACTAGAGCAAGGCCCCAGGTATATAAGCTAGCAAGAAACTTTCCCGTAGGATTGCCGAGAAATGTTGACAATTTCGTACTTGTGCAAAAACGGCAACTCAAAACATTGTTATAATGGATAACATTGGTGAAGTATACATAAGATAGGTGATATTTTTCAGATTATGTCGTTACTGCTGATTTATTTAAAATATTACATGAAATTTGTAGTTATGTGTGCTATTACAAAACGTAATAGATCACATAGTGCGTAATTTCATGATACCTTCAACAAAAGAACACAGGGGCCCCAAATGAAATATGTGTTGTCTTTATGAAGACACTGGATTGTAGAATAGGTGAAGTGTTGAGTTTTGGGATAGAAAACATAAGAGAAGATTGTAGAATCGAGTTCGTTCTTCGGATGTTACAGGTTTTCTAAATTCTTTCCTTCATGATTAAAACATTCAATTATATGACCAAGTTGTTTAGTTCATCATATAATCCATACGAAAGCTGAAATGCAAAAAAATATACAACTCGATTACAAAATTCAATGTTTTATTCATAAGGAAATTTCAAATGTTCCCACACAAGCATGTGGATGTAACTAGAAATTAAAGTACAACTACTAAAATAAGAGATACAAATGCATGAAAGAGAAAGTAAAGGAGTATGAGTGAGCCTATCATTGCCTTGGGGGTTTCTTTGTTCAATTCAATCATATCCATTTTCATCTTTTGTTACTACTTCATCTCCATTGTAGAATCCATTGTATCTGAAAACAAGAAAATTTAACTGTCAGTTACGAGCTCAAGGATCAATTCATATTCCTACACTATCCTATTTCACGCATATGAATCTTTTAATAAGAGGAGATGTATTCTACTTGAATATCAAACTGCATACATGCCTTATTCACTTAGAAATAAAAAGAGAAAAGAAAAGAAAACCATGGACATAAGAGAGGCCAAAAAGCCTAAGTATTTTCTAACTATTTTCTTAAGTGTGCAAGTTCAAGTTGTAGCTAGGAAGAATGTAACTCAAAGTTTCAGTAACTATTCTAAAGTGGAAGAAGTTACAGTATAGAAGAGAGACTAGAAGATAGAAATACATGTTTTAGTTTGCAACTAAAGAAGAAGAATCAAATTTCAAGAAGTTGAAGTTAACTGGAAAGAAAGGATTATAGTTGAAACGGAATGAAAATAAGATTCTAGTAAAATTTTGACAGGGCTTTGCCATGTGAATGGACATTTAAAACTTTTCATCATGTTGTTTTCAACTATCACATGCTTTAAAAGGACTATGTAAATCAAATAAATGATATAGAAAAGCAAGAAAACATGACATGATCAAGATAACAGTTATTATGATTCAATGTCCAACAACAAATCAACTTTAACAGAAAAGTGTTACGTTCTGTATCCTGAATTAGAAAATACAACTACTATAGCTGAAAAGGAATAAATTAAAGAATTCTGGGAAAATTTTGACAAGGATTCGCCATGTAAAATGGACATTTTAAATTTCCAGCAGGCATACAAAAGTTCTAATAAAGATCAAACACAGTGTTTAAGTAGAAAAGAAAGGGAACTATACTTTCAGTCATCAAACTGAAGGATTTTGGAGCATTCATTATAAGCCTAAACAAATTGAAGAGAGATGAAGTTGCAAGATAAATCTTACAAGTACAACATTCTATAAGTACAGTCTTTAAATTAATCAAGTGTCAACTACACAGAATACTACAAGTAATAGCTTCAGAGATCAAATTGAATGTAGGATTCATAGTTTACAAAGAAGTCATTCAGAAGGAATACAGAAATGCTGCAATATCAGTGGAGTATGACAGACAAGTAGAGTGAAGCCATTTTTCTGAAATACAAAAGCATAACAGTCAAAGGAAGGTTCTAGATACAAACTTTCAAATCTTCAAGGAATGTGTTCAAGGATGTAATTGACACAATTTTGAACAAGTTACAAATTCTCTCGAAAAGGCCAGGCTATTTACTCAGTGATACAAATAAAAGATGACCATCATATTTAAGGCCATGGGCTCACCTTTTCAGAATATTAAAAGACCAAGTCATTTTCTAGGTCTTGAGCTCAAAACAAAGCTTTATGCAGTAAGTCATAAACTTACCAGTTGAACAGATCTGGGCTCACATAATATTGGCAACAGAGAAAAGAAAAATCTCAGAGACAATCATATAATGCAAAATATCTGATAGGCTCAGAACAGGCAAGGCCGAAGTAACCCAGATTTAAAGAATAGTTGAGGAAGAGTGTACCAATTCAAGCTCAGAGTAAGAGAGGCAATAATAACTCAAGGCCCATGATCAAAGAATGCAATAGTAATGTTTTAATGAAGACCCCACTGTAAATACCGGGCTTTATTATCATAAAACCTCATCTCAAAATGATGAAGTAGAAAGCTTATATAGAGAAGAATGAAAAGGAACGTCCACATCAGAACTTGATCTCAGAGGAGAAGTCATCTACAGTTTCAGAACACAGAATCTCCATCTTCAGGCGAAAGAATGGGATAAATATCCATATCAAAGGAGGAATACCGAGATTTGAGTTATTAAAAGCAACAATTCAAGGCAAAAGAGAAGTTACAGTAAAAAGAATGTCATCCTCAAGCCACGATGAACCAAATCAGTGAAAAGAAAAATGGTTAGCAAAACCATCAAAAGGAATCAGCTTACAAAACTCAGAGTGGTTTCACAAAATGAATAGATCACAGACTAGGTGAATATTAATGGTTGAATGAAATCAGAGAATACAAAACTAAGATTATATGAAGTGGATTTAAAATTTTCAGAAAATATTATTAGCCTCAAGAACAGATTGCAAAATTAAAAGGAATGAAGGAGTTCGAATACCCATAATAGTAAACATTCGGATCTGACATGTTTGAGCAAATAAGAATATCCATTTATTATTCAGAACACAGGCTCAGAACAAAAATTTTAGAGTCAAACTACACACACATCCGAGTTGAAAAATATTCAAGTATTTTAGAAGTTAACATTCTTTTAAGGTCAATCACCTTCAAATTGTAGTATAGAAGGAAAAGTATAGATCTTGGTTTTAATCACGGACCCATTAATGGGTACCAAGTCAGAGAAAGAAGTAAAAACTTACTGGTTAAATTGAAGTGGAGAAAACCCTTGAGATATCATCGAGCTCAGAACTAAAAGGACCAAACCTAGAATGAGTTCAACTCGAAAATGACCAAAGTCATCCAAGAGATCACACAAAGAAATGCAAAAGAAAACAGGTATCATTTTTGAAGTCGAAGTGGTAAGAACCAAATACCAGTGAAAACTCAAGGATCGGAAAACTTACCGACCTCATCAAGTAGTGATGCAAGACAAAATAGAACTAAGCTCCAAGAGAATGATCATTGCTGCCAATAAAACACAGAGGGTTTGAAAAAGAAACATCACACAAAGATCCCGAAAATAAAGAATAACTAAGCTTCAAGTAACTATCAACGGCGTCGACAAATTTTTCTAGGGCTCCGCCCGCAAGCCAAAAAAACCAAATGAAATGATCATCATGTTTGAGTTACCTTTACCATACCAACTCGAGAGGAGAGTCAACAAAACCCTAACCGAGGGTCAAGCATCAATGATCAAGCTTCAACTGAGTATAAAGATCAAGGGCCAAGGATCGAGCTCAAGGCTCAAAGAAATTAACCACAGTCAATCCCCACCGATTGCATTTAGTGAAAGTTGGAAACAATTAACCACAAGTCGAGATCGATGGTGAAGATGAAAAAGGACATAGATCGATGGTTTAAAATGATCAACAATATCAAAGCAAACTTAACTTGAGTTGCATGTGACCAACAAAATGCATGGAGGGGTGAGTCACCATGGAGAAGGGGCCAGCCCACATCATCAATTTTAAAACAAAATCATTGCGATGAAATTCAAAGGATCAACTATAGTCCAGACTTTAAATAATGCCAAAAGCCAACCAAATTATGCCACAATGATCACCGAAAAGGTGAATATTTTAACTATATACTATTCAAACATGCAAAGCCGACAAGTATTACATGGTCGTGTATATCCAAAAGGTGGTAGACTATATAGTGTAGCCTATGTCAAATAATCAAAGGTGGCCGAGTATGGTGTGGTAACTATTACAAAGTTCCCCCATGTGTATCTAAAACCATGGTAATGTGCTAAGTCCACAAAGGTGGCCAAACTCAAACGAAGACAAATAAATGTCAATATCAGGCTCGGAGGTGGTCCCAATCAGGATAGATGTTTGGATGAATTACTTTTGCAAAGTATTGCAAATAATGTAATTAATTTTTCTCACTCACAGGAGTTACTTTTGCATGCTTCACAAGAGGTCGAACAGAGAAGGAGACAAAGTTGCATTCTCATGGAGAGAGACTTTCCTAACAAGCAATCTTATTTTTAGCAAATTATTCACCCAACCTTATTAAAAATAGAATAGTCAATTTCAAGTTAATGGAGATGTAATCAAAGGATATTAATGCCTCTTGTACTAGTTTGTATTATTTTATCCCTTTTATTTATTATTAAATAAAGGATAAAAACTAGATACATGGGTGAGTACATCCTTAGTCTATTTTTAGGAAGGGTGGGAACATTTTATTTTGTTATATATTGTGTACTTTTATAAAGCACAGAGGAGGAATTTCTAGATATAGGAGTACTGAAGAATTTTTGTGAGCTTTTGCCTTCTTACTATGTGAAGTACTTTCTACCTTACCAATTATTTGCAGTTTTGTGTATGTTTCTATTAGTCTTGTGAATGGAAATTACCTGATTAATCATCTTACCCTGTTGTAAACTTAGTAATTTCTGTATGATATTAATGTGCAAGTTTAGCTTAGCAATATTGTTGTGATAATATCCCTCAATACCTCCAAGTGTTTTTTCCTTAATATTCTGCAGAAGAACTATTGGTTCATGCATCAAAAGTCCTTTCACATATCAATTGTGCATATACTCAATCAAATCCCTCATAAAAATTTGGTGTATCACCTTAGTTTTAATTACTTTACAGTCATCTTTTACCTTTAAACCCTAGAAGAAGTTTAGGATACATCAACAAGGAACTAACCTTGATTCTAGAGACTCACCTCAAAATAGGTATACCCAAAGACCTGAAGTGTTTCCATTGTATCTACAAAAGAGAGAGATCAATTTTTTCAAGATCCTAAAACCTATAGTCATCTCTCCACAGGGTGCACTTTCAAGAGATAACAACTGGTTAACCCAAAAATACCTCAAACAAGTAAAGCTACTAATCTGGAGGAAGTTGTGAAGAGTTTAGCAAGGGCTGTCAAAGAAATTTCCTATAAACTAGCTCGGGCTGAGAAAGGAATTGTGCAGAGCTCACAAGGCCAAGAAAAATTTACAAATCATCATAGAAATGTTGACAAAGACAAGGGATCCGTTTGATTTGGAAAAAGACAACCACAAGGCAAGGAAAACAAAATGGTTCCTGATCCTTTGGCTGTGAGAGTTGCTGTTGTGGAAGAAATAGAGGTCATTGATTGATGTGAAAAATGTTTCATGCCCCATGATCCTTGTGAAGAAGATCAGAAAGAAGAAGACGAAGTTGATGATGATAATGATGATGATGTTTGCATGATGGATTTCTCCACTAGATCAAAATAAGGGGTAACGTCAATTGAAGTGATAAGTGCTCAGATTGCTACCAGTTTTTGGGACTGCATTCATATGGTACCACTTCTTCCTCCCTCTAATACTTTAGATGTAGATACTATCCAAGATTTTGAGATAACTAATAATGACTTTGAGTATGTTGGTGTGTATTATTTTCCACATCATTAGGTGATTCATCTCATTTAGGTGAGATCATAGGTCCATGTGTCATTTAGGGGTCATCATGAGATTCTATTACGTGTCAATATGTCGGTGCATCATATGCATCATTGGGAGTTACACTTCTATTATGGGTTACTCAACTCAAGTTGTCATGATTACAACATGATTACATCATTGGGGGTTACTCGGCACCTCCTATATGTACATCCCTTTGGATCTATGAGATAGAGGAGAGTTTTGTGGCTTATCAAGGTTCTCGCCCATTTGTTGAATCTTTGCATGCACATTAGGTTGATGCTTGCTCCTCTTGAGATCTATTCACACTATCGTTCGTATGGCCATTGATGTGCACGTCATCCCTCATGATTCTCACTTACGGGTTTCAAACCCTCTTACATGGTATCGAGCAGATCTTGTGGATTTGTGCACTCTTTGGTGTTGCTTTAGTGTGTTTTCTAGATTCTCGCGTGATTTGCGGTTCTCGTTGCATTTTATAATGGATATTATGATCATTGTCTTCTTGCATTGATTTGGGCATCATACCTCTTGCATGGGTTTTATCATAGTTTTTTTGGTCATGTTCGAGTTTCTAGTGTTTTTAGAGTTTGGTGTCTTCTCGTCTCATCAGTTCCTTACTTATAGATGCTTGTATTTACATGCTCTACATCGGGTTATGTTATGGAATATTCAATGGTTCATTTTTTCAATCTCCTTAGGCCTTGTCTGTAACTTGATGCTTGGTTTTGGCCTTTGCTCGGCCTTACTCCATCCTTGTGCATCAAGTTTACCATCAGACTATCTACTCTAAACTTCCGTTGGCTACACCTTGCCTTTCCACGTACAACTTCCTGGTCAGAGATCTGCCTCACCTTGGTCTTGGCATCACATATTGGGTTTTCAGAGGGACTTGCTTTTTCATGGATTTTATTGGTCTACCAGCTCATTACTTGCTCCATGTGCTGCATTCGACTCTGCCTATGCATGGATGTTTTTACTCACCATGCTACATTTGTTTGGTGATATGGATTTACATGGCGTTGTTTACTGTGGAGTATTGCCATTCGTGGTGGTTCAGGCACATAGCCCCGTGGCATCCTGCTCTGGCTTTTAGACATTGTTCCGAGCTCTCCTTAGGTGGTTTCTCCTACGCTGGTTATTCTTTTTGCATAGGAAAATGATTATTTCCTTGACTTCTTTCAACATTGAAACCTAAAACATCTCTCCTCTGGCATTATGTTGTTTGCTCTTGTCACTAGGATTTCACCTACCTCTCTCTATGTGAAATCTTTTTGACCATCCACATGGCCCTACATCAGACCTACACATTTTCTTTGTGGAATCCACTAGCGGTTTCAACCTCTCCTTCAACGTTTAAACTAAACTTGGTCAATAGCCACATGGCTTGACAACGTGGGCCCCTTCATCCCTTTAAGAAATTGTTTAGAAGTAAAAAAATTATTGTAAGGATTAAAACATTTATCATTATGGCATTGTAAAATATTTTGAGGTTTTATTTTTCTTGTATTATGTCCTTCATTCGTGTGTCAAGACAGAGAGCGAGGTCCGAGGTTGGTAGGAGCTAATCCCCGTCAAGAAAAACAAACCCTTGCTAAATTTTGATGTCGTTTCCAGCGAGTACCCACACGACACCATTTGCACCAATTTTGGGAACTTTTTAAAATTTGTTTGCATGCTTATTGACATTTTCCATTAGTTGTAGGAATCGTATTTATGCCATAATTTTTGACTCATTGCTCATTTTTTAGTTCTTCTTTATTCAAAGTTGCATGTTTTTCACACATTACATGATGACAATGTCATTTTTGTAAACACACTACTTTATAAAGTGCTGCAATCTAGGGGGTTGACTACTACTCTTGGGTTTTTAATGCGGACGCATTATCAACCAAGTCGATGTCTTACTTTTGTGCATTTTGCATTATTGCTTATGCATCATGGAGAGTGATTTTTAAGACTTGAGCATCTTAGGATCACTTTACAGCCTTCGCCACTTCTCACCGGTAGAGGGAACTATTCAGCTTGGCATGCTTCCATGGAAGGCTACTTTGCCTATGAGATTCCTTCACCCTTCTTACTTGAGCTAGTTCCCGCATCCACTAATCAACATCATTTGGAGGACTTCCTTGACACTTCCAACCATGTTTTTTTCACTGATGATGCATGTCTCCAGATCTCTCTTGTTTCACGTGATGCACTCGAGATCCACCCCTCCGTGTCTGGAGCATTCTTTAGTCCTTCTATGGAGACCCTTCACATACTGCTACCATTGTTGCTATTGCTGATCCAGTTGTCTCCTCTTCTTCATGTGATGATAGTTCCACTTTGAAATAGATGTGCTTGGTTCTACTTCGATGATGAGGATTGTGCACCCGCTTTTGATGTCAAGAGTACTATAAAGGACTCTTCTCCTCTTTCTCTCACTATTCTAGAGAGTGTTGACACATCCCACATCTCATTAGATATCGAGCAGTCTCCTACTTAGCCTCATGTAATCATCACACCTTCCTCTTTTCCACTTCCTGTGTGTGAGGTCCCTTTCACTCCTTTACCTTCATTGGATGACTTATACCTATATGACATCACTATTCTATTTGTCAAGCCCCCTCATTGGGATGAGTATCTACGTAACCTTAGTCATAATTTTGTAGAGTACACTTGTGATGCACTACAGGTTCCTCATCCATCTATAGGTATTTCAAAGGAGTTGTTCATTATCTCCATTGTTGGGAGTGCCCCTTCTGGGAATCTTAACATTTCCACTTTTTCGGAGACCTTCATTGATCCACCCTTGCTTGTGGACCCCTTTTCTATTGTGGGGTTTTGTTACCTACACATCACTAGGACATCCTGTCTGCAGGTGTTTACTCTTCACACTCTAACAATTCTGCACTCGTGATATTACCTTCGGTTGCTTCACACTCACTTGTTAGACCTATATCAAACTTTCATAGACTAGACTCAGAGTTCTTCATGCTACTACGTTCGGTTTCCTTCATGGAGTGGGAAGATTTCTAGAACATATTTTTTTTCCTTCCTAAGGGAAAACACACGCTTTAGTGTGGATAGCTCTTCTTCACCCAAAGGTAGAGGATCTCATCATCGACATTCTTTTGGGAGACCTACTAGAGTTGCAGAGTTCAGATCTGTCCATGTCATCTTCTGTATTTCTCTCATCTACCTCTTCTTCTCTCTTCTTCTTCTTTTTGAGAGATTACCTCTTTGTACATGGGTACCTTTTCAGGTTCATCTAGAGTGGGACCCATCTTTGTCATCTTTTTAGATTACGAGTGTTTTGTTCTCTTGTGGTGGATGTTTTTCCCCTGGGTTTTCCTTCACTTCTAGGTATATTTTTCTTATACGTGGGTACCTCATTAGGCTTTGTACAGGACCCATTTCTCATTTCGACTTACTACCTCATCCTAAGTTACGATGAAGAGGGTGTTGGTGTGTATTATTTTACACATCATTATGTGAGTCATCTCATTTAGGTGAGATCGTAGGTCCACGTGTCATTTAGGGGTCATCATGAGATTCTCTTACGTGTCAGTGTGTCAGTGCATCATATGCATCATTGGGAGTTACACTTCTATTCAGGGAATGTAACCCCCTCTCAACTCAAGTTGTTATGATTGCAACATTGGGGGTTACTGAACACCTCCTATATGTACACCCCTTTGGATCTATGAGATAGTGGAGAGTTTTGTGGCTTATCAAGGTTCTACCCATTTGTCTAATCTTTGCATGCACATTTGGTTGATGCTTGCTCCTCCCAAGATCTCTTCACATTGTCATTCACATGTCGTCCCTTGTGAATCTCACTTGTGGGTTTCAAACCATCTTACAAACAAACATAAGGGATCTATTGGATTTGGAAATAGAAAACTGCAAGGTAGGGAAAATAGAATGGTTCCTAATCCTTTGGATGCGAGAGATGTTGTGGTAGAAGAAATAGAGGTCATTGATTGGTGTAACAAATGTTTCATGCCCCATGATCCTAGTGAAGAAGATCAGCAAGAAGAAGATGAAGCTGATGATGACAATGATGATGATGTTTGCATGATGGATTTATCCACCAGTCAAAACAAGGGCCAACCAAAACTGAAGTGATAAGTTCTTGGACTTCGCCACCTTTTGGGACTGCATTCATATGGTACCACTTCTTCCTCCTTCTCATACTTTAGATGTAGATACTGTCCAATATTTTGAGATACCTAATAATGACTTTGAGTATCTAAGATCTCTAATGATAAAGAAGTATGATTGAGGAGTCCCTTCTAAAGAAGACATGTAGTTGTTGATGAATGTTGTTGTTGCCCAAGAGAAGGAATACAACACAAGAGGTAAGGTTGTCGGGGACAGGGCCTCAATCCAAGCCAAAAAATCCCTTACTTTCAAATATTCCTAAAGAGGCTTCTAAGAAAGATGCATCTTCCAAGAACCCTATTCTCCCAAACAAAATGCATGTTTCTCCTCATGCCCAAAATCTCAAGAAACCTATGTCATCAGATGAGTTTTCTAATCTCCCTTCTAATGTTTCCTTACCAAAGAATGTCCCATTTGACATTTCTCAAGTTTTAAGTAAAATAAAATTCTCTATTCCAATTTTTGAGTTGCTTAGGATTCCCGAGCACGAGAAAGAGAGCATTTGAATACTTGGGATTGAAAGAAGAGAAGATCGCCTAGGCAAAAATGTAAACATTATGGAATCTCCTCCAATCAATGAAGAGTTAGAAACACCACTAGTATTGGAGGAATTTGTTGAACCACCCGAGTTCTATTTGGGGACATCCTTGGTGGACTCTCAATTAAATGTGGATCGATTCTTCACCACTTTGATCATAAAGGATAGACTACTCCACAACTGTATATTTGACTCAGGGGCATCATGTCATGTCATGCCTCTAGAAGTCATGAATGAGATGAATATCAAAGTAACAATAGAATATGGGAATTTCATTTCCATGGATTCTAGAGAGGTTACAATAGTGCGATGTGTGAAGGATTTGGTGGTGTAACTTGCAGCCTACCCAAGCAAAAATTTGAAACTTGATGCTTTCATTGTTGGTACTTGACCAAGTGGGGTATGTTGTTGTCTAGAAAATGGGCTGCAAGTTTTGGTGGGAGTGTTCAAATGGAAATTTCCTATGTCACCATTACAATTTAGGTCATCCTTGTTATATTTTATGGAGAAAATAAAATGTTGCACCTTATTGAACACCCTAACAATGCATCCTATGAAGTATTATACAAAAGTGTTGACGCTAATAATTTTGTCCAATTGCTGATGGGAAGGAGTACAAGATTGAGGAATGCAAGTGTCTTGTGTAGGAAGGCTCTCCTTGGACTCTGTTATTTGATGGAGCTTGCTCCAAATTTGGAAATGGTGCTGGTGTTGTTCTTCTTTTTCTAGGCCAAAAAAGTTTGTTTTTTTTTCAAACTTAACTTTGAATGCACTAACAACATTGCTGAGTATGAGGTACTATTGTTAGGTTTAATAATTGCTTGAAAATATGGTGTCAAGGAGTTATTGTCAAAGGGGATTCTGAATTAATTTTCAAGTAAGTTAGAAAATTTTATGCCACAAAAAAATCGATGAACGAAGCAAGATAAACATGTAGTTTGGGATCTTATTAAGATGTTTGATTCATTTAACATTGTGCATCATGATAAAAAGTTGAATGATTTGGTAGGATGGCTTACAGTTTTGGGATCTCGGTTTGAAAATTCTATAATGTCCCCATATTGTGAATATGATGTTGAGGTTTTGACAAGACCCTCTATCCCTAACAACATTAAACAATGACAAGTTTTTGATGATGATGCGCGAGTTAGAAGATTTCTACAAAACAAGGGAGAGTTTGTTGATCAAAGCATTAATTGGGAGCCAATGGTGTGTGTAGCGAGAGGGACAAGAAACCTGTTTGGGAAGGGCATCATCCAACTAAAGACTAATACCATTATTAGAGGGTAGGTTACTCTTGAGTGTAACTTTGATAATGCTGATTACATCATAAATAGACATATTGCAGCCTCAAGGGATGTTAAGGAACATGATCTTGGCATAAAGGATAAACCAAGGAAGATTAGGTTAGGCAACAATCTCAAAGAACGAGGAGAAGTAGTCATACATCTAATTGTTGAAAAATACCAAGATTACATGGCTTGGACCTATTTTAAATTAAAAGCATACAAGGAGGATCACTTTCAAAATGAGATTCCCTTGGAGTCCAATGCAAAACAATTTAGGCATAAACAAAGGTGAATAAATCCACTCTTATCTCTTAAAATGCAAGAGGAACAAAAGAAGCAAAGAGATGGAGCGATTATTCAGCCCACAAGGTATTCTTCTTGGGTTGCAAAACCTAGTAACAGTGATAAAGAAATAATAATGGTGACATCGGGCTCGTGTGGATTTTAGTAATCTAAACAGAGCATCAATGAAGGATAATTATCCTTTACCAAACATGGAGAACATGCTGCAGTTAGTGACTGGTTCTAAATTGCTCTCTACCTTAGATGGCTTCTCTGGTTATAACCAAGTTGTGGTGAAGGAATTAGAAAGGATCAAGACAACCTTTACTACTCCTTCGGGAACCTATGTTTATGTCAAGATGCCCTTTGGTCTGATGAATGTTGGAGCCACCTTTCAAAGAGCAATGGATGTTTCTTTTACTAGTTACATCAATGAGTTTATTGTTATTTACTAGTATGATGTAACTGTGTTTTCTAGAAAGAGAAGTGACCACTAGCTTCACTTGCAGAAGATGCTGATAAGATGTAGAGAATATGACATATCACTGAATCCAAAGAAGTGCCATTTTGGAGTGTAGAAGGAAAATTTTCTTGGTCACATTGTTTCACAAGAAGGGGTGATGATTGATCTAGAAAGGGTAGACGCCATCAAGAAAAGTTCCAATTCAAAGAAGCATGAAAGGAATTCAGTCCTTTTTGGGTAGATAAAATTCATCGGAAGATTCATATCAAACTTTGCTTGAGTTGACCATTCCAATTACTTCCATGCTAAGGAAGGAATTTGGGTGATCAAATGGGAGGAGGTCATCATCCGGATTTCAATGGAATCAAAGAGGCATTTAAGTTTTCCCTAGTTTTAGTAGCTCCGGACCATAAGAAGACTTTCCAACTGTTTTCCTTTGCTTCATAGAACACTATTGTTTTTATCCTGCTGCGAAGGATGATGAAAAGGGATGAAAGGCCAATTGCATTTTTCAAAGAAGCGATTGCAAGGCTGAGCTGAAATACTCTATTATGGAGAAGAAAGCATTTACCTTAGTAAAAGCAACAATGGTTTTCCGGACTTACATTCCAAGCTCAAAATTTTTACTTATGTTCCCCACACCATGGTGAAGGACATCTTATCGAGAGATGGAGGTCTCAAGAAAAAGATGTAGATGAGTGAAAAATTTGCAAGAATATGACATGGATATCCAAACCATGAAGTTGGTGAGAGGTTTGGGATTTGCTAAGCTTATGGCTGAGAGAAACTTGTAAACTATTCAGGTAAATGAGGTAGAAGAAGAAAGGGTGGGTGTTTTTGAAAAATTAATGAGTTCTAAGTGGTATAAGGATGTGATTTTTTATCTCAGACACTTATATTGCCCTGATTATGTAAGTAAGAACCAAAAAAGAGCTCTTAAGTTGGCCTCCCAGAAATATGTCATTACTGATTATGGGTTAGCCTGGAAGAACCCATAAGGAGTCCTCTTAAGGTGCATTACTGAAGATGAATCCCCTAAGATAATTGTTGATCTCCATGGAGGAGTGTGTGGGGAGAATTTTGCTGCAAGAGTCACAACACACAAGATCTTGAGGGCTGTTAATTGTGGCCAACTCTTTCCAAGGATATAACCTTGTGGGTTAGAAGATGTGAGAGTTTCCAGAATTTCTCTGGAATACTAAAGGCTTCATGATCCCTTCCTTTGTAGCCTGAATCAATTGAAGCCCCGTTCAAGCCATGGGGAATGGATTTCATTGTTGAGATTTCAGACCCTTCAAGTGCTGGCCATAATTGGATTCTTGTAGCCACTAATTACTTTACTAAATGGGTGGAGGAAATCCCCACCAAGATGGAAACACATCAAATTTTCATAGACTTTTTGCTTAACCATATCATCTACGGGTTTGGAGTGTCAGGTCAAAATTATAGCTAACAATGTCATGTTTTTTTGAGCTAAACCTTTGGTGACCATGTGGAAAGAGTATGGGATCAACTTGACATATGCCTCTAATTACAATCCCCAAGGAAATGGACAAGCTAAGTCTAGTAATAAAAATTTGTTGAAGATTATCATAAGAACCTTGGAGTTGAACAAGAGAAAATGGGGTGAACAGTTGAAGTTTTTTGTTTGGGCTAATAGAATCACTTTCAAGAGAGCTACTGGAAAGAGTGCATTTGGGTTAGTGTATGGAACTCACACCCTACTACCCCTGCATATGCAACTATCCTCATATCAGTTCATTCAATAGCTAGAAGATCAAGATGTTAGTCCTTATGATGCTAGCATTAACTAGATTGTTGAACTTGATGAAGAAAGAAGGGCATCCCACCAGAGGCATGTAAAGTTCGAGAAAAAAGTTAAAGAAGTTATTTTACAACTAGGTCTCTCCTAGAGCTTTCAATGTTGGAGATCTTGTGTTGTTATCGGATAATAGGCATGAAGATACAGGCAAGCATGGAAAATTTGACTCATTATGGATGGGCCCTTACTCCATTGATATTATAATTGGTGAACATACCTTCTTCTTGAAGGATTTGGATAGTGAATTTCTCAAATTACCCATTCTTGGTAGGAATTTGAAGAATTTCTTGGATTGATTCCCTTAATTCAAGGTAAAAATATCTTGTACGAGTGTATAGTTTGTTGTTTGTTTCCTATCTTTTGTTTTTTTGCTCGTTCTAGTCCTCAGTGACCTATTTTTGTTGGTTTCTTTGTTTCATTTTGGGAGATGGATCTGTTTCTCTCTGTGCCGAGTCTATTTCCCAATGGATGTTTTAGCACTTGGTCTACCTTTGTTCTTGTGGCACTCACAATGAGTGCCCATCCCAGTCGAGCCGATGTTTGTCCTCAAAATCATCTCACCCAATTTTTCCTTTGAAATCTATTTATTTATGATATTTGTCACTTTTTATCTCCTCGCGTTATGCCTAAAAAATAATTTTTCTTAATTTTGGTTCCATAATCAATCCTTCCTTGGGTTGAAGATCACCTATGGATATATAGTTAGCTCCTTGTTTCTTTTTTCCTTTGGAAAAATTCTGTATTTGGGTCTAAGAACTCGGGCTCTCCCATTGTTCCCATTTTCCACAGTCAGATTTGTTGTCCTTGTCATTTTTCATTGAATACTTGAAGAAAGATGAATGGATGTAGCTTAGAAGAATGTTTTTGAGCATTGTAAACATTTCTAAATTCTCTATTCTTGGAGAAAATTTCATCTCCACACTTAAATAGTTATTTTTCTACATTTTACATCTCGGTGTGTTTCTCTAGGTCAAATTTACATCCTTGCATCAATAGGGAACATGGCCTGTTTTGGTTGGGCCTTGCACTTAGCGAGTACTTAAAAATTCCACGAATGGCCTCGGCTCAAAAATTTTCTACGTGGAGGAACGACACTCATTTGAAGATTTACTTTTTGGTTTGGCCGTGGTAGTAGCGCCCGACGAGGACACGTGGAGGTCTCCACTACTTCACACGGAGTTAGATAAATTATTATGCAAATAAATAGAGTTTGGCGGGATAAGGACACATGGTGAGCCAACACTCATTCAAGGTCTCGATTTGGACATCATTTTGAAATTGCACCATGGAGATACTTGGAGGTTTCTTCAAGGAATTTCCATACTTTGAATTTTTAAAATGTTTTGGAGGTCAGGACACGTGAAGGAACCACACATGTTTGAGGATTAGCCCTTGAATTTCATTTTAAAGAAGTGCTAGGATAACACTTGGAGGCCTCCGCTCACTTTGCATTTTTTGGACTTTTCAATGGCTAAGGGAGATTGCCTCGGACCACGACACATGGTTCCTTCCACTTTGAGCTTTAAGGCTTGAAACAAATTTTGGTGGGCGAGGCACGTAATTAGGCTAGGCTCTTTCAAGGTCTCAAATTTTGGTGACCATCTCAAGATGCGCCACCGTGATGCGTGGAAGATTGAACAAAGTAAAAAGGATGGGGAATTCGACCATCGGAGGTAATTTGGATCGATCGAGTTTGTTTCAAATTCAACAATGGAGATGCGAGACTCTCGGGGAAATTTGGAAGGTTTTCCTTTTGGGAGAAAAGAGTTAAAATTGTAAAAGGAAACATGGATCTGCTGGGACCCACATTGGAAAATAGAAGTGGAAGGGTGGAGCTTAGGCAAAAACTTGGAAAATTTTCCCTTTTCTAAAAAAGAGGTAAAATAGCAGAATTTAGCCATGGTTCATTTGAAACCCTCCTTGTGACACATGTCATGCTCATTTCTCAAGGGTGGAGGTACGAAGCAAAATGTGAAAAATTTACATTTTTCCAAAAAGTTGTAAAAGGAAAAAGGTTTTCTGAGCTCATTTTAAATTGGATCTTCCACGTGGATGACCCAAATTCAAAGTAGAGATCGGTGACATTTGTGTGTCTGAAATCTGATTTTTCCCCATTTTTGTTAAAAAGATCTTGCACATGTGATTCTTCATGATTTCTTGGTATTTCCTACACACACCAAACAAATAGGAGAGTTAATTTTGATATCTAAGTTTTGTGGGGAAGATCTGGAGATGTCTTTCACCATTAAAATTATATGGCCCTTGGGTTCAATCTAATTTTCCATTTTTCTTCTCCCGAGCATGCAAGGAACTAGATTTGATAGATTAGGGGTGGAGGTGGTTGGTGAATAGACGGAAGAGTCATCTACTAGATAAAGGAGTTTAATGCAAGAGATATTCGACTAGATATGCTCCTTGAGCACACTTACAACTTTTTTATAGATTTGATCCTGGGAATCATGATCGAGATCATGGAAAACACTGGTGCACTCAATGTATGGATTTTTTGGGAGGAAAAATCTGTTGTAAAATGCTATAAATTTCATAAATTTATCGTGCAAGTGGTCGGAGAGTTTTGAGAGGTTGGAGTGTTAGAGGTAAGGACTGATTTTCTAAATGAAAAATCTTGATAGAGCCCGTCTTTGAGAAGCTATCTTAGAAGCATGTATATCTCTTTATATTAAATTTGATCATTTCAAGGTGGATGTCGGTGTATAGCCATTGACAAGCTTTGAGATCATTCTAGAAACTTTCCCTTGCTTTGATAAATTTAATCAAGCTTGAGTTATAATGTGTTGATCTTGAGAAAAATGTGTTTGTTTCATTTCTAAATGTATGCGAGAGGTTTTATTATTTCTATTGCAATATTGCATCAAAATCCTTCTCAATCACATAGGTCTCAATCCTTGTGACAATTTAGTGGCATCTACAATTTTATTTCTCATAAGAGCTTTAATCAGGGAGTGAAAGAAATGATTTAAAATAATTTTTCTTTCATCTCTTGATAGAGATTGTCTGTAAGCCTCTGGGTGTACCTCAAGCATTATTTGGCTTAGATCTTGATGCTTTGTTGGGTTTTATAACTCGAGATTTCATGCTAGAATCTCCTAGATTGTGTGAAAAAGTGCAAATATGGGCCTCCATTGAAGCACATATTCTGTTAAAGAAATATTTTAGGCATGTTCTATGGCATTCTCATTGGTTTAGCTTTCCATTTTGCGAAGCTCTCAAAGGTGCAGTGAGTCAAATACATCCCACCTCGGCTCCCACTAAAAATTCATTTAAAAATAACCAATCCTAACATTACTACTCCTTTTTTCCTGTGTGTATACAAATGAATAATTTCCATTACCAAAAGATACAAAAACAATCAAAATTCTGAATGTCTTTAATAGCCAAAGCCTTGTCTAGAAAATATCTTCACTATCTAGAGTGACAACTCGTGAGAGTTAGATTTTGGTGCATTGATCATATTTTCTCCGAGGTCTTATTCATAACCTAACAAGGAAGGATATCCCTATCTCCTTAAAAAACAATAGGCTACAAAAGGGTCCTCTAACCCTAGTTGAAAGGCACAACCATAAAGTAGTGATGATAGATCAAATACTCTTGAGGATGTTATCCATTTCTCCACATCTGAGTGAAAAAATGCCAGTTAGATACCATCCCAGGCTACAAAATGAATCATTTCGATCTATCTATCTCTAAGATTCCTGTCAATACTTGTGATACTACTCGGAATTTGAGGGAGAATCAATTTGGGTACCAACGAGTCCAAAAACATTTTTACCACTCTGCATATTTTTGCATTCTAGGAAACGTTATCCAAAGGAGGGAAAATTTTAATGTTTTTTTGCTTAGAGAGTTGTATTGTGCTTGAAGGCAACTTGGGCTTGAAAAATAAAAACATTTTGTCTGCGTTCAAGTTTTCAAATTTTTTTGAATGTAATTGTATACTTTAGTGTATTGTATTAAGTGTTAGGTTTCCATAGTCAACTAAAAACATTGTAACTTCTCTAAAACTATAAGAGAATTGTAATAAAAAAATAGTGAACTTTGGTTCTAAAACACCAATGAGATCTTAAATCTCATTTGCAATGTTTGATATAAATAGTGCCTCTGAAATCCCTTATAGGTAAAGCCGTCAGTGACTATTGTTGCACTTAACGCATAATATAGTTACAACAACGTCGTATGGGCATCAGCCCTTTAAATCTATAGGGAGTAATAAGGACATAGTGCACACACTATGAGCCATCTCATTCATCTGTGAATGATTCCTTTACTTCAATCTGGACTAAAAAGTTATCCGAGTATATATTTAATTTACACACGCGTATGAGGATATTTATTTGAGCTAGTGTCGATAATTACATAGACTGTTTTGGTACTATCTTAGTACCATGTATCGAATTCTTTCATGGATGTTAATGCATCTTTCATGTACCACATGGTATATCGAAAGGGAAATATTCTTCCACATACCAAGGTGTATATCGAAAGGACACATATATCGAAAGTTTCAGATATCGGACTAGTGGTATATCAATTGGGAGACATTTTACCTTGAGTGATAAGAGCCTAACCTTGCGGTGAGTTCTACACAATGGGCACCAATGACCCCAAATTCTTTCTCCCAGATTAACAACTACTCAAAGAAAATAACTATGCTACATTGAAGAAAAAATCACTACACAACTTGAGTTTGAAGACATCTATCCTATTGTGGATCGGTACTCTAACCGATCAACTACGATACAACACAACATGTGGAGTTTGATATATTAGATTAGATATCTAAGCTCATAATCATTTTTGGAGTGTCGATGATGTGAAAACCCACATTCAAGATGTCAAAACAAAAAATAAGAGTGGGATAAGTTGATCATGGTATATGAGGCCAAAAACAAGAATGTCATACTAAATTTGCAAAGTCGCTTAAACACACTGAAGTTCAATAAAAGTGAAAAAATAGAAGCTTTCTTGAGAAGAGTTACAAACTTGATGGCTTCAATTTTAGCCCTTGAAGAAGTGGTCACTAATGAAGCTCTCATTCATATTATTCTCATATGTCTCCCTCCTTCATACCACATTTTTGTAATAACACTCAACTTGTTAGACTAGACAGTGAGTTTTGAAAAATTGGTCAATCTGCAACAAGAGGAAGCCATATATAATAAGGATGATGAAGAGGAGAGGACACTCTCCTCTCATCAAAAATGGAAAGCAAAAGGGATAGGAAAACCTAATTCCTATAAAAAATCTGAAAATTAGAATAAGAATCAACAAGGGGCTAAGCAACGAAAAAAAAATTGTCCAATCTACAAAAGAGGACAAGATTTGAAATATTATTGGTATAATACTTACAAGAAAGGCTCATCAAGAAAATCTAGACCTAAAAACCAACAATCTCACAAGGGACATACAAACTACAATCAAGGGCAAAAAAGGGGAACTAGAAAAGAAAACCCCAATTAGCAAGGTAATATTGTTGAACAAGAAGAACATTCAAATACTGAAGAGTATGTTGGTGCTCAAAATCATCTTGCCCCATTTTTCCTTTGAAATCTACTGATTTACGATCTCTATCACGTTTTATCTCCTCATGTTGTGCCTGAAAAAGACTTTGTCTTCCTTTTGTTGCCATAATCAATCCTTCCTTGGGTTGATGATCACCTATGGATATATAGTTAGCTCCTCCTTTCCTTGTTCCTCTGGAAAAAGTCTGTATTTGGGTCTAAAAACTTGGGCTCTCCCATTTTTCCCGTTTTCCATAGTCAGATTTTTTGTCCTTGTCATTTTTCCCCTAAATAATTGAAGAAAAATGAATGGATGTAGTTCAGATGAATGTGTTTGAGCCTTGTAAACATTTCTAAACTCTCTGTCCTTGGAGAAAATATCATCTCCAAGGTCAAATGATCATTTTTCTAAATTTTATGGTCTGATGGGTGTTTCTCCTGGTAAAATTTACATCCTTTCATCACCAAAAATGTGGCATGTTTTGGTTAGACGTGGCTCGATAGGGTACTTCAAAAATTTCATGAATCAACTCGAATCAAAATTTGTCCACATGGAGGAATGACGCTCATTTCAATATTTAATTTTTGGTTTGGCCTTGAGTAGTGCCCAGAGGACACGTGGAAGTCTCTGCTACTTCAATTGGACTTAGATAAATTCTTATGCACCTAAATCCATTTTCACAAGACAGGGACACGTGGTGAGCCCGTGCTCATTCGGGTCTTAAATTTGGCCACCATTTTGAAATTGCACCATGGAGACATGTGGAGGTTTCCGCTTAATTTTCCATCCTTATACTTTTCAAAAGGTTTTCGGAGGTCGGGGACATGTGGAGGAACCATGCATGTTTGGGGACCAGATCTTGAGTTTAATTTTTAATAAGCACCGGGAGGACACTTGTAGGCCTCCGCTCACTTTGCATTTTTCTTGGAATTTTCAAAGGCAAAGGGATATTTCCTTAGACCCTAACACATGACACCTTCCACCGAGCTTTAAGCCTTCAAAAAAATTCTATTAGGCTAGGACACATGGTGAGGCCACACTCTTTCAAGGTATCAAATTTATGGGACCATCTCAAAATGTGCCATTGTGACGCATGGCAGATTGAAAAGTCAAAAAGGATGGGGAAGTGAACCATTGGAGGCAACTTGGATTCTTTTCCTCTTGTCACCAAAAGGGACTAAAATATCAAAATGGCCCGCAATCCCGATAAAGGATCAATTAGAGTTTGTTTCAAAGTAAATGATGGAGATGCGAACTCTCAGGGGAAATTTGGAAAGTTTTCCTTTTGGGAGAAAAGAGTTAAAAGTGTAAAAGTGTGGTTCCATTCGCACCCACATTAGAGACTAGAAACAGAAGGGCGGAGGCGTGGGGAAAACTTGGAAAATTTTCCCTTTTCCAAAAAAGAGGTAAAATAGCAGAATTTCACCATGGTTCCTTTGGAACCCAACATAGGACACATGTCATGCTCATTTCTCGTGGGTGGAGGTGCGGAGAAAAATGTGAAAAAAATTATATTTTTCCAAAAAGTTGTAAAAGGAGAAAGGGATCTCCTGAGCCCATTTTAAATTGGATCTTCCACGTGGACAACCCAAATTCAAAGTAGAGATCAACGGCAGTAGTGCGTCTAAAATCTGATTTTCCCCCATTTTTTCTAAAAGGCTCCTAGAAGTGCGAGTCTTTATGATTTATTGGTATTTCCTACATGCCAAATAGAGAGGAGAGTTAATTTTGATATCTAAGTTTGGTGGGGAAGATCTGGAGATGTCTTTCACCATTAAAATGATCTGGCCCTTGGGCTCGATCTGATTTTCCATTTTTCTTCTCCCGAGCACGCAAGGAACTAGATTCGATAGATTAGGGGCAGAGGTGGTTGGTTAATAGAGGGAAGAGTGATCTACTAGAACAAGGAGTTGAATGTGGGAGATATTCTAATAGATCTTCCCCCTGAGCACCTGACAACTTTTTATAGATCTAATCTTGGGAATCGTGATCGAGATCATGGAAAAGACTAGTGCACTCAATGTCTGTATTTTTTTGGGGTAAAAATCTATTGTAAAATTCTATAAATTTCATAAATTTATCATGCAAGTGCTTCGAGAGTTTTGAGAGGTTGGAGTGTTAGAGGTTGGGACTAATTATCTAATATAAAAAGCTTGATGGATCCCATCTTTTGAGAAGCTGTCTTAGAAGCCTATATATCTCTTTTGTATTAAATTTGAATGTGTCAAGGTGATAGTGAGTGTAAAGCCATTGAAAAGCTTTGAGATCATTCTAGAAACTTTCAATTGCTGTTAAATTTAATCAAACTTGAGCTATTCTGTGTTGATCTTGAGAAAAATGTGTTTGTTTCATTTCTAAATGTATGCGAGTAGTTTTTCTTGTTTCTATTGCAATCTTGTATCAAAAAAAATCCTTCTCAATCACACAGGTCTAAATCCTTGTGATAGTTTAGTGGAATCTTGAATTTCATTTCTTAAAATAGCTTTCATCTTGGAGTGAAATAATTGATTTAATTGTAGATCAAGAATTTTGCGCTTGTTACCTATCCAAGTTAATGCACCAAACTAAACACAAAAACCCTGAAAAACTCCAATGAAATCGATACCTGATGGACAAGATCTAAAGATGTAGACGGATAAGGAAGCCGATGTAGATAAGACGGGTGCACACGAGCAATTCTGCACAGTAGATCCAAGTAACCTGCGAGACACCGATGCTTGACAGAAAAAGACCACGTTAAAAGATATTTAGGTGGAGAAGCTGATCCGGGAAGCGATAGGCTCCCTCGGCGGATGTCAGTCCACGTTTTCAATTAAGTAAAGAAATATACATGATAAAAGATGTACGTACAAGACTAGATTTTCTGATCAAAGTGATAAACGAAATCTAAACAAAAGAGGCGTAAAGCAACGAAAAATAGGAAGCGTGAAAAACAAAGCTGGATTTGTGTTACCTACGTCTTTTTACCAGTCTGCAGGGAGATCAGTGTCGATTAGGTAGAATCGGTGTCATCGCTTAAAATCAGCGTTGGCGATGCGAGATCGGCGTCGATCCGAGATAAAGTGCGAGAAGATTTGGAAATCGAAAAGTGAAGGCCAGATTGTCAACATCTGCTAGATCTGTGGAAGTCGAGAGAGATACTAGCAAGACTCCACCCATATTGGGTGTAGGAAAAGAGTCACCAGAAAATCAATGGAGATGTGAGATGTTGATGTGATAAGAGCAGAGTAACGGTGCTCCTCTCAGGGATTGATTCGGACAAGATCCTCTCTCATTCAATACATTTGATGCTAAAAGATCTCTCTCTTACAATTTGCGTCTCGTGTCATGATCTGTCTCTCTCTCTCTATTTTTTGTTCTCATGTCCTCCCGTAACCGAGTTACGGGCTTCCATCTATAATCGGCGCCGCTCCGAAAAAATCAGCGTCGACCGAGTCTTGGTTGGCGCCGATCATGGAACAGACTCCCGAGACGGCCAAAATGAATGATTTCTGGAAAGATAAGATTTATCCCTCCACTTCAAATACGGGAAATATCCTGCTTTGGGAAAAGGAGAAATAGGGTTGATACATAGATAGGATAAATATGGGGTAGATAAGTGGTTAGGATACATGTGAAGAGGTGTAATTAAATAGTTAATATTTAATTACTTCACGGGTAAAACATAATGGGGTGAATTAAACTTAGGATAGGTGTTTAAATCACAAATCGAATAATATCCCAAGGGGATAGTGGTGATATAAACGTGCCCCAGGTTACCTGAGAGAGCAAACGCGCATGAGGGACACAAAATTGGATAATCAATTTTAGGTGTCTACATTTTGCCTCTTTTTGTCAAGTAACTTGCCATAAGCAAGGTTATGAAAAAAAAACAAGGAGATGGAAGAAGGGAAGAAAAAGTGATGATGTGATCCCCCTCAAACTAGGAATGGGATGGGTGATAGAACAAACGATCCCAAGTTTGAAAAAAGGTAGATGAAAACGCGAGATGCCCCAGCTGGATGTCTGGAGTAGATATGATCATTGATGATGTTCAAACATGAATAAAGAGGTAGCAACCTAAGGAACTCACATTGGTAGGGCAGACTAGACGGTCTCCTCATAAGACGACCTTAGTACCTATAGACCCATGAGTGTAAGGAGGGCTGCAAAATAGTTAGCATCTAAAGAGAGACACATTGGTAGGGATAACCAGATGGTCTGCAAAGCAGACGACGTTAGTGCCTACAGACCCGTTAACTCTAAGTTGCCAAAAAAGTATGAGTGCCCCATGCGAAAGAGAGCAAAATCGAAATGGACGGTGATATCGAAAATATGTGCCAAAAGGCAACATTCAGCGCACAATAATGACCAGATAAATAAGCCAAGCATCAACACTATGGCAAAGAGATATGGGAAATCAGCGGCGATTACACTAATCGGCGCCGATCTAAATAAACGGCGTCGACCCAAAATAGTCGGCGCCGACCGTTCAAAGCACATATAAATATGTGAACGGAAAACGTGAACGATTTATTTACATCGTGATGATCGATTCAGAGAGAGTCAAAAATTGGATTTGAGCACCATGGAAGCCTCTGGAAGCGGTCAGAAGCGGAGGAGGACACGACCCGGGGTAAGTGGTTCTTCTTGAACTCGTCATTTTACTTTTGCTTTATATTTTTTTTTTTTTTTCTATTTTGCCCGGTGGGAGGCCAGGGTGTTTTTTTACATCCGGCCTATCAATCGGCGCCGATTGGTATAATCGACGCCGATGTGATGTAAGCGGCGCCGATTGACATTAATCGGCGTCGACTAAAAATAAACGACGTCGATTGTATTTAATCGACGCCGATTATATAGACTTGTGAATAGATTTTTAAAAAATTTGTTTTGGATGTTCGGATTTGGGCAAATATGAGGCTAATATTGTTCTTGATGTCATGGATGCGAGCACGAGAGGTTACGCACATGAGGGATGCTATTCTTGAGTTACTAGAGACTATTCTCCCCGATGTGACCGATGCGAGATCGGTGGAATTTAGAGTTAGCCGGGCTCGGGGACTTTAGGTACTACGATGAGTGTCGCGAGATGTAGAGTTGATGCGAGCACTAGTGCGGCGATGGGATAGCCAGACATGCACTTTTTGTTCGGGGCGGGTGAGATGACCATCACCCATGAGGATATATACAGATTTTGAGACGCCGATCACTTTGGGACCCGATAGAGATTACACCACGAGAGCAGCAACGGGGGCCCTAGTTTGATTGTATGGAGATAGGGCAGATGATTCAGAGATAGTGTCTAGGGCAGTGCGGATAGCCTCGCAGTATAGATAGGATAGTCCCCGGAGTAGACGGATAGTTTTGATTCAGATGGCGATATCCTATTTTTCTCTTCCAGATTCAGGAGGCGGGAGATTCCCATTATTATTATTGGATTACGTTTGCGACATCCTGCAGTTCAGACAGGTGTTTGCTTTTGCTGATGCTTTGATAGCTCAGATATATCATGAGCTATGGATGTATACCACTGGCCGGAGGACAGGTATTGATGTCAGTTTTGTGCTCCATTGCTGGGCATATGAGCATATAGCAGTGATCAGGCCATCCGGGCTTCCTTGGATGCCAGCAGCAGTGGGAGCTATTGATTATGGATTCCGCAATGGCGGGCCGATATGGCCTCTAGAGATATAGGGAGATCGGTGGATTGGTATGCTAAGCGTTTCAGGAGGTTGACACCGGATCAGGTTATGTGGAGGCCATATCGGGTATTTCCGACATGGGATGGTCAGGACACTCACTTGGTGGCATTGAGATGGAGGAGGGTGGTTAGGGGCCGTAGGCCTGATATGTGGGAGCGAGTACCGTTTATGCGGGTATTGAGACAGTTCGCCCTAGTGCAGATAGTGCCAACTACTTACAGAGCCTTATAGGCGAGATAAGCGGGAGAGGATCTTCCGATTTTGATCTGAAAGATCCATTGAGAGAGGCCCCACCCTCCACAGAAAGTGATGATGATGCTTTGGAGTAGGTGATGGTTATGATGCATGGTATGTGACAGAGCTACCACGACATCTCCCGACATCTATAGATGCCGACGCGAGGAGGATATGGATACGGTCTTGGAGAGACCGGAGGAGAGCACACCACCACCTGACGCAGAGACACACCGAGTGGCTCTTGAGAAGATCGAGCTCGGCGAGAGGAGAGGGATGCCCGATTTTGGAGAGAGTCACCGGAGTGAGATCTGGCGATCCAACAGAGGGATCGCTACCTTCGACATAGGAGGCCCTCGGGGCCAAATATGGGAGACAGTACCATGTCGAGTCAGTACACGGGCACGACCCTAGGAGGAGCACCACCAAAGTAGCACCAAGCAGCCCCGTAGCACCAAAGCAACACCATTACAAGCACCGGGTACCGTGAGCTTGAGCACATATCAGTCTCTCGTCGCTGAGGTGAGATACTACGAGGATGCCCTAGCGCGCAACATGCCCAAGATGTGCCTCGAGACGGGCGAGGAGGAGATCATCGGCGGCCACAGCGAGTGGGGCATCGAGTGGAGGAGCACCGGAGAGACCGAGGTAGGTAGAGGCCTCCAGGCAGTAGGTGCGTATAGCTCGATAGGCGGGCGGCAGAGAGACAACCTGGTCCAGAGGAGGGTGGAGGAGATAGTGTCCTCCATGCATCATCAAATTTTACGATATAGGGATTGATATATTTTGTATCAGTGTAGTGATGTAGCCTCGATTGGAAGGCATTGTATAGAGAGCCACCCATTTTTTGTTGTATAGACACTTATGTATATATATAGATTTATCATTGTTTTTGTCATATGATTGTTCTCCTTTTTTAATTTTGATGTGCATGGATAGATGTAGCGTAATTGTGATGGATGTAGACATAGATCGATAGATGATAAATAGATGTGATTGGATGAACATAGACATAGAGGATAGATAGATGTGATGTAATTTGATGTGATTGATATGTGGATATAATTTTGATGAAAAATAGATATAGATAGATGTAATGTAACTTGGATGTACATATTTTTAGATATTTTGATGGATAGATGGATAGATGTGATTGATGTGTGGATTTAATTTTGATGAAAAATGGATATAGATAGATGTAGTGTAACTTGGATGTACAAGTTTTTAGATGTTTTGATGGATAGATGGATAGATGTGATTGATGTATGGATTTAATTTTGATGAAAAATGGATATAGATAGATGTAGTGTAACTTGGATGTACAAGTTTTTAGATATTTTGATGGATAGATGGATAGATGTGATTGATGTATTCGGTATGTTTGAGATGTTAATTTAATTTTGATGAAAATAGATAGCCAGATCCACATGTGTTGACAATACATGCTTTGATAGATAAGATGAAATTAGATAGATGATAAATTTTGATTAAATTAACATGTGAAATGTCAATTTGACTGGATGAATAACAAAGAATAATGGGGAATACTCTTTGCGAGAGCCAAGGATGTAATGAAAATGACCTTGACTAGAAATAAAGGAAATATACCCAGATAAGAAAGAAAATGATAAGCTGGACTCTCAACCGACCATAGATAGAATCTGGATAGGAAATCAAAAGATCATGCATGCAAGGCCCTATATGAGGTTAAAATAAACCTGACACTAACTAGCCGCAAACCAGATTTAGGAGGGAAATGAAAGGAGCAGTAAGTAGGTATCTTGTCAGAATTTACAAGGGACAGAATACATGTCCATACTGGGAAAATAGGATTCTCCATATGATCGACAAAAGGTCTTATATCTCAGCTTCATGATTTCTGGCAGAAAAGAAAACTGATCAATGCGGGAAGTTTGCTTGATATGGAAAGACTGATCAATACGGGAAGTCTTTCAGTGATGCTAAAAAGTGTATAAACTGACTGAAAGGCTGATCAATTGCAAGAAGCCTTGAATATTTCTTTGAGAAACAGCCGTCCTTCAAGGGAGCGGTCTGTATTTTGAATTTTAATGATAGCCATCCTTCGAGGGCATGGTCTATATCTTTTGATTCATTTGATTGTATGGGTAGCTGTCCTTCAAGGGATCAGTCTATCCCCCTTTTTTTTTTTTTTTTTTAAGTTTTTGGAAGAAGCTGAGTTTAGACCTAGATAGATCAGATAGAGGGGAAGAAAACGTATAAAGAACATACACTCATGCCCCGAGTAGATCTGATTAAGATAAGCACTTGGGACAAATGAAACAGTGATTAAGGTGTTCCTACCATGAGGAGAAACATATCCAGAAGAAAAATGCTATGAGTAGAGCCGCGATACTCATATTTAAGGTAAACAAGACAATAGGCGGAGAACCACATAATTTCGAATCACCATGAAAGTATATGACTGGTTGTTAGACGGATGAAAGATCTGTCTTGCGACTAGATTTGTGTAAGATAGATTTTAACAGTAGAAGGGCCGTAGATGCAAGGCATTAAGAGGTTCCACTTCGGGTATACCATCCATGGAAGATAGACGATAAGCCCCAGATCCATATTTATGGGTGATAACGTACGGACCCATCCAGTTGGGAGCAAACTTACCACGCTGACTCCTTTCGAGTGTAGTGACATTTTGATTTTCTTTAAGAACAAGATCACCAATTTTGAAGTCACGGTGCTGCAAGTGCTTGTTATAAGCACGTTTGACACGCTCAAGATAGACTTGATGATGTTCAAGAGCGTTGAGACGCCGCTCATCTAATAATTCAAGTTGTGCTAGACGATTTTGACGATAGTCCCATCGGAGACAAATTCTCTAAGAGACACATGGAGAGATGGGATTTGGACTTCCAAAGGAAGAACAGCCTCGCACCCATAGACGAGAGAGAGAAGGGAGTAGCACCGGTAGGAGTAAGAATGCTAGTCCAATAAGCCCAGAGAGCAAAAGGGATATGTAAATGCCAATCCCTACTAGCTCGACTAGTTACCTTTGCGAGGATATTACGCAAAGTTTTATTGGAAGCTTCGGCCTGACCATTAGCTTGAGGATAGTATGGAGAGGAAAAGCTGAGCTTGATATTGAAAGCGTCGCAGAGGTTCTACAAATCAACGTTCTTGAAAGACTTACCGTTATCTGTAATGAGTTTGTGTGGAACACCAAAGCGACAAATGATGTGCTGATAGACAAAATCAACTATGGGTTTAGCTTTTGTTGAAGAAAGAGGGATAGCTTCCACCCACTTAGTAAAGTATTCAAAGTGCGTAATGATAGAATGATGACACTTTGTGAAGAACGGGATTTATGAGACCAATGAGATCAAGACCCCATTGTGAAAAAGGGCACAAATCCACTGTAGGTTGTAAAGCTTGACTAGGGATGTGTGTGAGATTGGAATGTTGTTGACACTTGACGCATTTCTTATTGTATTCACAACAATCTCGATTAAGAGAAGGCCAATAATATCCCAAACGTAAGATGCGTTTAGCTACGGCCAAGCCATTAAAGTGTCCACCACAGATACCGTCATGGACCTCCTGGATAGCTTTAGATGATTCAAGGGATTTGAGGCACCGAAGCAAAATGCCATCAAAGCCACGTTTGTAGAGGATCCCACCTAGAATAGTATAGCGATTAGTGCGTAGGATAAAAGATCTTCTACCATTGGGAGTCAGATCTGGAGGAAGCACCGAATGAGATAGATAATCAACGATCTGTTGATACCACTCATCCTGAGTATGGGTTGTGATAGCATGGATTGAAGTTAGTTGCCTAAGATGAGATGGTTGATCTAATCGTTGTACAGCCACATAAAGTCGCGAGTCCTCGGTAAAAGGTGGGATAAGTGAGGCTAACGAAGCCATTGTATCTCGTGAATCGATTTGCGGTCAGAGAATAGATTGGATAGTGAATTTATCGAAAGATTGGAGTTGAACGAGAACAATATCATGATATTTTTGAAGGATATCATTCCTGCATTGATAGACACCCGTGACTTGATTAACGATGAGTTCAAATCACCAAAGATGTCAATATGAAGAGTGTTGAGATTAATGGCATTTTGAAGACCCAAGACAAAAGCTTCATATTCAGCCATATTATTGGTGCATTCAAAGTTCAATTTGTGTGTGGCCCGGATAGGCGTACCCCAGGAGGAATCATCACGAAACCCACACCTCCCCTTTGCGGCATTTGGATCAATCAAAGAAGAGCTTTACTTTAAATGAGACAGACGAAAATCAATTTGTTGGATATATTCATCGGGGAATTGAGCAAGGGGGACTTGAGTGTCCAGAGAGGAGCATCAGCTAATTGATCTGCAATGACCTAACCCTTGATAGACTTTTGCGGGACAAACTCGAGATCAAATTCCATCATAAGCATGAGCCAACGAGTGATACGATCATTGTGATAAGGCTTCGCATGAATTGTCTTGAGTGGATTGACACTTGTGACAATGTAAGTTTTGTGATTAAGGAGGTAATGACGAACCTTAGAAGTTGTGAAGAAGAGAGTACAACACAACTTTTCAGCTTTGGAATAACGTGTTTCATACTCATGAAGGGTGCGACTGATGTAATAGACAGCTTTTTCTTTACCGCAAGCGTCCCGTTGCGAGATCATGGCTCCCAGAGCATGGTCAGTCATAGAGATATAAAGATAGAAAGGCTCCCCCTCGTGTGGAGGTGTAAGCACAGGTGGGGAAAGAAGATAAGCTTTAAGATCATCGAAGGCCTTTTGGCAATGTTCATCCCATTCAAAATGAACATTCTTACGAAGGAGATGATGAAAAGGTTGAAAACGGTCCGACAATTGTGAGATAAAACGCGCCTTAGCGATTGAAGACGTCCCTTAGAGACTCGGAGTTGCTTTAAGTTAGAAGGGGGAGGCATCTCAAGGATAGCTTTTATTTTTGCGGGGTCTACTTCAATACCCCTAATGGAAATGATAAAACCTAAAAGTTTACCAGTGAGAACGCCAAACATGCACTTAGATGGATTTAGACGAAGACAAAAGTGGATAAGCCTCTCAAAGAGAGGTGCAAGGATGAAAAGATGATCCTGCCGATTCTTGGATTTACCAAGGAGATCGTCGACATAATCTTCCATAGTTTTGTGTAAGAGATCATGGAAGATGTAGGTCATTGCTTGCTGATAGGTTGCTCTAGCGTTATTAAGACCGAAAGGCATGACACGATAACAAAAGGTCCCCTAAGGAGTTATGAAAGAAGTCTTATGTTGGTCTTCTGGTGTGATGAGAATTTGATTATATCCAAAGAAACCATCCATAAGAGAAAGCATCTCATGACCTGCAGTTAAATCCACGAGTTGGTCGATATTAGGTAAAGGAAAATCATCTTTTGGACAAGCAAGATTAAGATCCCGAAAGTCGGTACAAATTCAAATTTTCCCAAAGAGCTTTGAATTCTCGGTACTACATTGGAAACCCGTTGTGGATAATTGATGGGTTGTATGAAGTTAGCCGAGAGTAAGCGCTGCAATTCTTCTTTAACAAGAAGGGCTACTCTAGGGTGCATTTTACGTAATTTTTGTTTAACTGGTTTGATGTTGGGAAGAGTAACGATATTGTGGACCACAATATCGGGATCGAGTCCTGGCATATCCTCATATGCCCAAGAAAAAGCTTGATGATGGTTGGAAAGAAAAGTGGTAAAGTCTCCTAATTCCTGTGGATTAAGAGACTGGCCGACCTTAATGATGCAAGGGTCTTTAGAAGTCCCTATATTAAGGTCGACAATGGCTTCGTTGAGAAGCGTAGACGTGTCAGAAGGAATAGTTTTAGGAAGATAGGAATCCTCTACCCCCAGATAGGTGAGGACAGAATCATCATCCACACAGTGGATAGTGTTGATAGTAGGAGAGTCGTCTCCAACTATTTCAGGGAAGATTAACGGTATGGAAGTGGACTTGTCGTTAGTCTTATAGGCTAGCGGCCCTAAGGAAATGGTATTGATAAAAAAAAAAGTTAGATGAGATGGAAATGGTGTTGTCCACATCGAGTGATGCTTCTGACTTAGTGGGAGAAGATGGTTCCTCAATAGGAAGAGGCTCATCGAGAACAGTGATGGTGGCTTTTGAAAGAGGTTTAAATCCTAAACCAAATTTTTGATGTGGCTTGAGAGTTGGAATGGACGTGAGGTCATGCACACCTTGTTCATATTTATCCAAGCCAAAGCCCTTCCATGCGCATCGATATAAATAATTTTTGCAAACGTGGGATTCTGTAGATAATCGAACCCTGTTAGATAAGGTTTGGTCCTAGGAGGAGAATCCGGGTGATAGTGAGGCGTATCAAGACCACCGTAAATGAAATTAGTCTGTTGATTGGGCAGACCAACGGTGACGATGTGACCAAGACCTGGCTAATATTCAGGTTGTTTGTCTGGTCTACCATACTCACTAGGTTTAAGATGGTTGTCAAAAGAAAGGAGAGGAAGCTCTCCTAGTGAGAAACGTTGCAATGTCTCTTCTAAATTTTGTACATCCGGTAGTTTGGTTGTAGGTATGGATGAAGATGAGGCCCCGTCAGAGAACAGAATTTTCCTTTAGAGGGCGAGACCACATGGTCATGTCGCATTGCGCGGAAGGAAAAGGATCTCCTAGATGAGTATATATTTTGCCCTCATATTGATATTTTAAGCATCGATGGAGCATGGATGGGACACAATGCATTGCGCGAATCCAGGAGCGTCTGAGGATTATATTATAGTGGAATTTCCCTTCAACAATGTAGAAGAGTTCGTGAAGTGGCTTCTTACCTACTCGAATGGGTAAGACCACAGTTCCTAAAGTAACTGCTAGCTGATCGTTAAATGATCGAAGGGCGAAAGGCGGGGGAGACACTACGTTCTTTGGTAACTTAAGTTGCTCGAATGTGTGTGAGGAGATGACGTTGAGTGCAGCTCCACTATCGATCATAATGCATTTTAATGTAGTGTTGTCGATTTGGACTGTGATAAAGAGGGGAGCTTCCAAATCCTCTGAAGAAAGGGGAGGAATTTCTGAATCTTCAAAAGAAATGGCGGTTGATGGTCTATTCAATCCAATAACCAACTCAAAGGGCTGGGGCTCATCTGAATTCACTGCGATGCGACGCAGATTATCAATCAGAGCCTGGCAATGTTGCGGAGAGGATTGAATGAGGTCAAAAAGAGACATTTTGACCGGAGCCTGGGTGAGTTGTTTCATAACACTCTCCTCAACTGACACGGGAATTTGAGCCCGAGGTGCAGCACGAATAGAGACCCGAGGTCGTGGGGCTAATGAGGAAGGAGGAACTCCTTCGGGGGCTGCAGAAATGACAACCTGTGGTCGAGATGCTGTAGATGAGGATGGATTATCATACTGTTGGGTTCTCGTGGCGATATGGATTGTGTCGATTTGAGAAGGTGGAAGATCAATTGGAGTGTAATCACTAGAAGTAGAGGCCTGAGTAG
The DNA here is from genome assembly GCA_018340775.1 of Taxus wallichiana var. yunnanensis. Lineage (NCBI taxonomy): Eukaryota > Viridiplantae > Streptophyta > Pinopsida > Cupressales > Taxaceae > Taxus > Taxus wallichiana. The sequence continues at coordinate 954,828,746 of CM031239.1, read as the reverse complement.
ATCGTTGGGGTTCAGATGGAGCTAAGATGACAGGAGGTGCTTGTTTCTCCTCCTCCAGCAAAAGATCACTTTCTTCCAAAAGGTTGTTGACGACAGATTGAAGAGCTTTACATCCCTCAGTATCATGACCCGGGGTACGGTGGTAAGCACAAATCAGATCAGAGTTAAACCAGGTAGGTTTAACTCCTTTAGGGTTATAGGGTTTAATCGGAGGAAGAGATATGGATGAAGATTGGATAAGTTGGCGAAGGATTTCGGTGTAGAACCCGGTAGACGAAGATGAGGACAGAGATGATGAAGGTGCCTCTTTTACTTTAACAGACTGCCGAGGTAAAAGAACCTGCATGTTAGGTTTGACAGTCTTTTTAGGGATCATCTTATTTTTTGGACATCTGGAGGAGCAGCCTTGGGCACTTGAGATGGAAGTAAGTGAGACATGATTGATTTTGGTGGAGGGGGAGCCCCTAAAATAGATTTTGAAGATGATGGAGATGTGACAAGTGTTGTGGTCTTCAGAGATAAGGGAGGCTGCTTGGTCGAAACTAATGATGATTTAGATGATGTCGATTTAGATGAGGGAGAAGCTTCCAAAGTAGGTGTAATCGGAGGAACATAGGGTGCCCTGGATTTTGGTAATGAAGATGATGATTCTGATAAAAGAGGTGACGTCCTTTTAGTAGGTAAGTCCACTTTTCGGGGTGCTGGTGAAGAATGTGTTGTAGAAGAAGATGATGGTTTTGATAAGTGTGTAGAAGAAGACGCCTTCTCAGCAGACAAATCCAATCTTTTATGAGGCGTAGAGAGATATTTTTGTGGGAAAGCACCAAGAGTCTTGATGGTTCGAAATATGGGCTTTCCTTTTTCAGGGATGGTGATAACTTCAACCGCATAAGGTGATTGTAACCTTTTCGGGGGAAGAAAATGGGGAGGTACTGATGGCGCAACGTTAGATTCCGGTTGTCTCGGTCTAAGTTCAGGAACCGAGCGTATAGGTGTTGGTGCTACTTCTTTAGATTTCCCCTTAATAGGCAAAGTAACATTAGTGATGGAAGAAGTGAGTGATGAAGAAGCAGTTCCTTGCGAGGGGACTACTTCTGATGCAGTAATTATGGGTGAAACTACTGTAGGAAAGGAGACAGGAAGAGTCAAAATCGAAGACGCTTCCGTCAAATTCGGCACAATTATAGGTTCATTTACTGGGGCATAGTCGCAAGAAGAATGGGAGAAACAGTAGATGTATCTGCAGTGGAAACTCGAAGGGATGTAATTGCCTCGAGCATTGAAAGAATGTTTGATGATGAGACAGGTGAGGATGATACGGTCTTGGGTATGGATGGGAGATCAGACAAAGAAGCAGAGAGAGGTGAATCCGTATCTAACAATGTTGGAATATTCAAAGATGGGCTATCTGAAGATGGTGGAATCCCAGCGATTGACGAAGTGGAAGGAGATTCTGATTCGGTCGATGTGTTCGCAAATGGCTTAGTTTTAGAAGAAGATTCTTCCGTAGAGATGAAGCTGATAGTATGAGTGTTTGGTTTTTGAGACTCTGAAGCATCATGGTTCGGGAATGATTGGGAAAAGGTTGTTTAAAGACATCCGAGTGCTTGATTTAGGGGAGCATTTGGGTTATCCAGAATGAGCTCGCCTTTATCAATGAATTTCTGGACAAGACTTTTGAAGGTCTGACATCGTTCAATGTCATGACCTTTGGTTCTATGATAATGATAGAAGTCATTTTCCCTATACCAGAATGGACGTTCTTGTCTTTCGTCAATATTCCTAATGGGGGGAAGTTCGATCATGTGGACTTCTAACATTTTTTTCAGGATAGAAGCATATGATTCCCCCAATGAAGTGAAAGATCGAGATGATGAGGTCCCTTTTCGAGAAGATGAGGGGTCTCTTCGTGGTGTTTGATTAGAAGTGGTATCGGCTCGTGGTGTTTTTAATATGATAGCGTTGGTGGATCCCTGATTCCTATCTTTAGAAGTGGAAGGATTTGATTTGGTAAACCGAGAAAAATCTGGTTTAGATTTAGAGTGAAGTTTTAGCTTCCCTTGTTCAATGGCGTGAGATTCAAGTTTGCGTGCCATCGTAAAGGCTTCTTCAAATGTATGAAAAGTCTGGATCCTTAAAGTGGAAGAAATATGATTAGCACAAGATCGAGTAAAGAACTCGATCTGTTGGGATTGAGGAAGGGAGAAGGGCAATTGGTTGATTATCCCTCTCCAACGAGTGACAAAGTCTGTAATAGACTCATCATCGAATTGACAAATGTTATAAAGATCTGTAATCAAGATCTTATGTGCGATATTTATTGAAAAAATTTCAACAAACATCTGGGCCAATTGAGAGAAAGAAAACAAGGAATGTTGAGGAATTTTCTTGTACCATTCTAAAGCAAGACCTGCTAGAGACATAGGAAAAGTATGGAGCATAAGCTCCTGATCCTGGACTATGAGGTAGCAAGCATGTTTGAATGCTTGAAAATGCTGTTGAGGGTCCTCTCGACTATGAAATTTTGAAAATTTAGGAAGTTCCCATTGGGGAGGATAAGGCTTAAAAGCCACTGAGGGTGAATGGGTTCATTACACACTTCTTCAAAGGAGTATAAAGGACGAGCCCCTTTGGTGGAAGCTTCCAAGTCCTGTGATTTTCTTGAAAAGAATTTGAACCACGTCGTATTGAGGAGGAGGCACACTGGCATGTCCTACATAAGAAGCAAATGGTGGATGTTGTTGAGGTGTCAACGGGGGATTCATCTGTTGATTGATAGGATGATAAGAGGAGTATCCAGGCATTCTGGGTGACACCTGGTGGGGTATTTGCTATGAAGGATCCTGTGTATAGGCAGGATGTGAGGTAATAAGTGGTTGAGAAAATGAAGGTTGGATGACGGACAAAGCCTGTGATTGGTGGACTCCTATGCTTGTTGACTGAATCGGGACAGATTGAGGAACATGGGTGCCGATTTGATTGGACATATTGGGGAACAAGACCTGAAAGAGGCTTTCTACTGCCGGATTAGGTATTAAGGGCGCCGATGCTAGAGGATGGGTGAAGGTCACTGTATTCTGGAACATTGGAAGAAGGACCCACTGGAGGATGAGAAGCAGGAACCAACTGACTAGTCGAGGGGGTTGACTCATAAAGGGGTACTGACCTTGGGACACGATGGAGGGCATAGATGAATTAACAGCAATATGCGGGTGCACAGACGCACTCATTATAGCTAGAGCAGAGGACCTCTCAGAAGTAGGTTGTGGAATATTCGAGGTAACTGCGGTGTTAGGAATAGGTAAGACTATTTGAGAACTAGTTGATATGGTCGGTGGAAGAGAAAAAGGAGGCACAGGGGCACCGCCCTTCTCCGTGGCTCGAGGTGAGAGAGATGATGCTAACTATTCTACAAAGGCCTGGGATGGTTCACGAGAATAATCATACACTTGCTGGATTGGTGGTCCCTGATCAGATATTTGAATAGACTTGTGTACTAGGTAGTCCATGAGGGCTACCGGATTGCGATCGAGGAGCGCCTGAAATTCAGGATCCCCGTGAGGAACATACTCTGAGTCAGAAGCAGATGATATTTCTGAAGGACTAGGGGAAGCTGGACGTGATGGGGTTGCTTTGGCCTGCTAAAAAGGATTATATGACCAGGATGGGGAACCAATTAACAATGGTCCCGAGAATACAGGGGTGCCGAAACCTCCACACTAGTGGTGATCTCGGAGGAAGAAGGGGCTAATAGAGCCATTCTTCTAGATTGTAACCGAGTGATGACCATCATAAACAAGTAGAAAAGAAGATTGACCTTACTAATGCACAGACAATTCAAGCAGCATAGGTGATTATCTCTTTTAAGTTTTTATGCTTTTAAGAAAGAAAATATTAGGGAAGGCCTTTTAGAACAGGAACTATTTAGATAGCCAAACTAAGGATGGTTTGGGGGATGTTTTGGTGAGGAGTCCCGAAGGAACTTCAGTAAAAGACCGGTCGTGGCTTGATATAGGGCCCACCCCGCACTTCACACGCTTGCGCGATAAGGGAGTCGGGTGCTTTGCCAATATATACCAGAACTTCCGTGAATTTATAGCGCGGCCCGAGTACCGCGTAGGCTCTTCCTCTTGGATGTCACTTCCAAGTAGGTGAGGCCAGGGAAAGAATTTTTGTTTAAATGCTTTACACCTAATGATTTTGGCTTTGTGTGCAAGGGTGAAAAATAAAAATCAAATAGTGTCACTACCGATTTTGATCAATTTTCCAGCCTAATTAAAACTAGATGAAAAACATACAACAGAAATGACAAAGAAAGAGTTCCTTTTAAGCACTTAAAAATGAAGTGTTTGATTTCGATGAAGACAAGTCAAACAGATTCTTTCCCAAATGCGATTAAATTCTTTTTAAGTACCAACAATTGAAATGTTCGGATGTGATAGACAACAAACAAAGAATTTTTTTATTTTTTTAATTTTTTAATTTTTTTGTATTATATATATATATATTTTTAGTTCCTAAAAAGGAGAAAACACCGTAAAGAGAAATACCTATAGACTTATCTCTCCAAGGTGTGTCGACTTCAAAAAGCGCGTTGTTGAGGTCTTCCTTCAACAATCCCACGAACAAGCAAAGTGCTCCACAAGAAGAGGTTAAGCAAACACCAAACAAAATCCAGAAAGATATATCCAGATAATGGTGAAATGGAAATTTCTATTTCAAGGAACTAGAAAAATTTCAAGGAAATAACAATTTCACATAAAGAGCAAGATTAAAACGATGAAAGGAAATGCTCAAGCAGAACTGATAGAAATTTGTGAAGAAAAAGAACAAAGCTCAAAACTAGAAAAGAAATGAACTTACCAATAAGGGACTTTGGTTAGGTCCCACCGGGCGTGCCAGAATGTAGATCAAGAATTTCGCGCTTGTTACCTGTCCAAGTTAATGCACCAAACTAAAAAAAAAAACCTGAAAAACTCTAATGAAATCGATACCTGATGGACAAGATCCGAAAATGTAGACGGATAAGGAAGCCGATGTAGATAAGACGGGCGCACACGAAAATTCTGCACAGTAGATCCAAGTAACCTGCGAGACACCGATGCTTGACAGAAAAAGACCACGTTAAAAGATATTTAGGTGGACTGCCCGAGAAGCGGATCCGGGAAGTGATAGGCTCCCTCGGCGGATGTCAGTCCACGTTTTCAATTAAGTAAAGAAATATACATGATAAAATATGTACGTACAAGACTAGATTTTCTGATCAAAGTAATAAACAGAATCTAAACAGTAGGTAGAAAGCAACAGAAAACAGGGAACTGTGAAAAACAAAGCTGGATTTGTGTTACCTATGTCTTTTACTAGTCTGCAGGGAGATCGGCGTCGATTAGGTAGAATCGGCGTCGATTGTTTAAAATCGGCGTCAACTGATGTAGATCGGTGTTGACTAATATAGATCGGCGTCGATCTGAGATAAAGTGTGAGAAGATTTGGAAATCGGAAAGCGAAGGCCAGATCGTCAACGTCTGCTGGATCTATGGAAGTCGGAGAGATACTAGCAAGACTCCACCCGTGTTGGGTGTAGGAAAAGAGTCACCAGAAAATCAATGGAGACATGAGATGTTGATGTGATAAGAGCAGAGTAACGGTGCTCCTCTCAGGGATTGATTCGGACAAGATCCACTCTCATTCGATACATTTGATGCTAAAAGATCTCTCTCTTACAATCTGCGTCTCTGTATCACGATCTGTCTCTCTCTCTCTCTCTATTTTTGTCCTCTGTCCTCCCTCCCGTGAATCGAGTTCGGCTTCCTTTATAATCGGCGCCGCTCTAAAAAATCGGCGTCGACCGAGTACCGGTCGGCGCCGATCACGGAACAGACTCCCGAGACGGCCAAAATGAACGATTTCTGGAAAGATAAGAGTTATCCCTCCACTTCAAATATGGGAAATATCCCGCTTTGGGAAGAGGAGAAATAGGGGTGATACATAGATAGGATAAATATGGGGTAGATAAGTGGTTAGGATACATGTGAAGAGGTGTAATTAAATAGTTAATATTTAATTACTCACGGGTAAAACATAATGGGGTGAATTAAACTTAGGATAGGTGTTTAAATCACAAATCGAATAATATCCCAAGGGGATAGTGGTGATATAAATGTGCCCCAGGTTACCTGAGAGAGCAAACGCGCACGAGGGACACCAAATTGGATAATCAATTTTAGGTGTCTACATTAATATCACTTTTCTTTCATTTGTTGTGAGATTGTCCATGTAAGCTTCAGGTGTACCTCGGGTGTGATTTCACTTAGATCTTGATGCTTTTTGGATTTTATAACTATAATATGTCACACTAGAATCTCATAGATTGTGTGAAAAAGTGCAAATAAGGGCCTCCTTTGAAGCACATATTCTAGTTAAAGAAACATTTTAGTTGGTTTGTGGCATTCTGTTAGTTTAGCTTTCCATTTTGTAGAAGCTCTAAAAGGTCCGTGAATATAATCCATCTTGCCTAACCTCCCACCAAAAATTCATTTTAAAATAACCAATCCTACGTGTAATACCCTTGTTTTCCTGTGTGTAGAAAAATGCATAATTTCCATTACCAAAACATGCGAAAAACAATCGGGATTCCAAATGTCTTTAGCGGCTGAGCCTTGTTTAGAAAATATCTCCACTATCTAGAGTGACAACTAGTGAGAGTTAGATTTTTTTACATTGATCATATTTTCTCCAAGGTCTTATTCATAACCTCATAAATAATTATATCCCCATCTCCTCCATAAACAATAGGCTACAAAAGGTCCTCTCACCCTTGTTGAAAATTAACAACCATAAAGTAGTGAGGATAGATAAAATCCTCTTGAGGGTGTTATCCATTTCTCCACATCTAAGTGACAAAAGGAAAGTTAGATCCCATCCCCGGCTAAAAATGACTCGATTAAATCTATCTATCTCTAAGATTCCCACAATACTTGTGATGTTTCTTAGACTTTGAGGGAGAATCAATTTGGGTACCAACACCTTGAGTCTGCTTTCGAGGAATACAGTTCATACTCAAACCCTGGTAAGCATTTCTTATATGCTCTAAGTGCCACAATTTTTTTTCAATATCATCCTATGTTCGTGCCTGTAAGAAGTTTCAAGTTACAATTGTTGTGTGCAACTTTTCCAATATCAAAAGTTTTTGCACTAGTATTCACTGATAAATCTTGGTAAAGGAAGGTCAAATCTTTCATTTCAAATTTCTAGTGCTGACATACATTTGATAGATCATATTTTAGTTCATTTTAATGACTAAGGTGGAAATACTTAGTGGCAACTCCCTATTGATTTGATTTTGATAAGGACCAGTGTCTTAAACCTCTTTCAACCGAGATTTTTACTAATATTTGCAAAACTAGAAGGAAGAAGATCTTTCTTCTCTAAGGATCCTGCTAGGACACTATTTCAGAGCTAGGAAAAACAAATTTAGAAGGAAGAAGAGCCTGGAGAGTTATGGGAGAACATCATTCAAGAAAAGAGATCCCAATTAGTGAAAGTGATCAGCCTATCATTGAAGATTGCCACTCAAGTGTGTCGAATGAGGTAGTCTCTTTTTGGAATTGAATTCTCCATCTGGAGAGGGGCCTTCATTTGAATTTTAAAGGTTTTCTTCTCATTCTTCCCCTGTGTTTTCAAAGGTTGATAGGGATTTCCAAGAAATAAGGCCTTTAAAGGATATTCATTTTGAAAGCTATACTCTTGTGTTTCAAGGACCCCCTACCCCTTATCAAGTTGTTTCTCCCCAAGATCACCTCCTCGAATCAGCATGGCTCATACCCCAAATAGACCTCCATTTGTTGTGAACACCTTTGGACCTTTAAATTTTGTAGGAATGACTGGTAATCGAAATGAAGTACCTCAAGATGTAAGAAATAGACTACGAAAGTTCCAGGAAATAATGCTATGATTGGTGATCAACATTTAAAGCTTTTCATCAACATTGTGGAATACTTTGAGATTGAGGTTGAAGATGTATACATCAAATTGTGTGTTCACACTTTGGAAGAGGATGCAAGCTACTTTGGTATAAAGTTTTTCCGAGATAGCTCTATTGATTCTTGGACTAAGATGAACAATGCATTTAGATTTCAATATGGTGATAGGACTTACCGTAGGTTTATTCCATCAGAGTTTTAAAATATCAAGAAGAATCTAAATGAGTCAGTACATGATTTCAAAAAAAGGTTCAATAAGACTTTGAGAAGGTTTCCTGTTAACTTGAGACCATGTGATGAGTCATGTTTGATCAAATACTCAAATGCATTTGATAAAGCAGTGCTTTCTACTTGAGAGACAAGAACCCTACCAATTTGAGGTAGGCATTCAAGTATGGCTTTGTAAATTGAAAACAATATCAAGGCAATTGGAAAACTTCCTAAGAGGGATGGTGTGAAGCTAGTTAAACCAAAAAAACCTCAAACAATTAAAGTTGTTGATATGGAGGAATTTGTGAAGACTTTGGCAAGGGATCTCAAATAAATTTCCTACAAACTAGCTTTGAGATGAGAAAGGAATTGGGTAGAGCTCACAAGGCTAGCACAAGGAACAAGGTCAAGACATATTTACAAATCATCACAGAACTCGATGATAGTGGAAACAAATTTTATGGTTTTGGAAATAGACAACCGCAAGGCGGGAAAACAGAATGGTGCCTAACCCTTTAGTTATCATAGTTTTTGTTGTAGAAGTAACAAAGGTCATTGATTAGTGTGACAAATGTTTCATGCCTCATCCTCCGTGTGAAGAATACCGGGAAGAAGAAGAGGAAGCTAATCATGACAATGATGATGATGTTTGCATGATGGGTTGTTCCACCATCTCACAACAAGGGGCAACTTCAATTGAAGTGATAAGTTCTTGTAATGCTACAACCTTTTGGGACTGCATTCATAGGCTACCATTTCTTCCTCCCTCTCATACTTTATAAGTAGATATTGTACAACCTTTTTAGATACCTAATAACGAATTTTAGTATCTAAGAGCTTTGATGATAAAGAATTATGATTGAGGAGTTGCTTCTAAGGAAGACATGCATTTGTTAATGAATGGTGTTGTTTCCCAAGAGAAGGAATATACCAGAAGAAGTAAGGTTGTCAAGAGGATAGGGCCTCAAGCCAAGCCAAAAATTCCCTTACTTTCAAACATTCCTAAAGAGGCTCCTAAGAAAGATGCATCTACCAAGAACCCCGTTGTCCCAAAAAAAAAAACTCATGTGTCTCATCATGCCAAAGCTGTCAAGAAACCTATGTCATCTGATGCATTTGCTAATCTCCCTTATAATACTAACTTTCCAAAGAATGTCCCATATGACATTGCCAAAGTTTTAAGTCAAATCAAAGTGTTTGTTCCAATAGTTGATTTGCTTAGGATTCCTGAGCACGAAAAGAGAGCATTTGAATACTTGGGATTGAAAGAAGAAAAAGCGCCTAGGCGAAATGTAAAATTGTGGAGGATCCTCCAATATATGAAGAGTTATAAACACCACCAAGATTGGAGGAATTTTGTGAACCACTCAAGGTCTATTTGCGGACATCCTTAGGGGACTCTCAGCTAAATGTGGATCCATTCTTCACCACTTTGATCATAAAGGAAAGACTTCTCCACATTTATATGTTTAAATCAAGGGCATCATGCAATGTCATGCCTCTGGAAGTCATAAATGAGCTGAATATCAAAGTAACAATAGCATATGGGAAGTGTATTGCCATGGATTGTAGAGAGGTGCCAATAGTGGGATGTGTGAAGGGTTTTTTGGTGCAATCTGTTACCACCGAATCACAACACCCTTATGTTTGCACAAGTACATATACTTGAGCTCACGGTGTTATTGGATAAGTTGTGGGACTTGCTACTTGAGATAGACCTCTAGAGAAAGCTTGTTCTTGCTCCTAAACTACCTGCCACAATCTACTCTAATGCAGGAAAAACTAACTATCCTAATCTAATTTTCCAAGAGACCAAGGAGAGAGAATTCATAGAAAATGAAAGCCTACACTACAGCGGTAATACACTAGAAAAGGAGGTGTGTGAGATTAGTCTTCCAATGTGTGAGATACAGAAGCAAAGTGCACACTAGAAGGGGTGATAGTTGTTCTCCATAATCTAGCAAAATGCATTGAAAAAAATATTTCATACATGCACAATAATAATGGATCCTTGCAAGAGCATAAAGATAGACACAATACACTTGTAATCAATGTTAAAGGGGCAAGAAGAATGGAAGAAAACATAGTAGGGGAAGATGCATCCACAAACTTGTATTTTATTGGTTCGTGATACACACAATTCAATCTGTTACAAGATAAGGGCTTAGATGACAATGCAAGGAGTCCAATATAAGGGCCTGAAGCACATTGGCTTCACAAAGAAATTTTGACAGATATTTTCTACCATAAAACTACCTCCTTTTCAATGAGCCCAACACTCCAATTTATAGCAAAATAAGAAGAGAGAGAGAAGGGGAAAATGGAAATCCCAAAATCTGTCCTTCAACCACTTGTAAGATACATTAAATGGAGTGAAATGATTGTATGTTACTTTCAAAAGGCTCCCCATACTGTCCTAGGTGCTACAGAGAGAGAAAGAATGATGACCATGCCTCTTAATTGCACTCCTAACTACCAAATAAAACACCTGTCATGAATCGGCCACATTTTATGAAAAATATCCATCAATATCTCCTCAAATCCTAAATTTCTTATTTGTTGTACGCGTTTCGCTCGAAACACAATTCCAGCAGTACAAATTTTGTGTGATTTCATTGAGAAATGCAATAGTTATGGTCTTCTGAGTGCGAGCAGCTATTTTAGGTTTGTCAAGCATTTTCGTCATTTATTTGATGGAATGAGCATTAACTAACTGGAGACGAATATGTTTATTCTATTTAAATATATTTACCCTTATTAAAATTAGAGCTTGGAGTCAAAAGTTATGGCCGTTTGAAGTTTTGGAGGTCAAACTTTGAATTTTTCTCTTTGTTGCGGCTATTTCGGTAAAATCAGGTCTGCGTGTCCTGGCTATCCCAGACACATTCCTCCGCATCGGCCAATTCGGGATTCCTTGTCCCTACATATCTACTATTGACTAGGCCATGAGGGCTATTGACTTCTACATCAGCTGCATCCCATTCAACTTGGCTCCTTATGCGGTAATTTCACCTTTGTGCGTCCCACGTGTACCTTTATCCTAACTATCCCAGACAAAAATCTCAGCACCACCCGCAATAGATTGACTTACGAGAAAAATTGGCCGATTGCGTCTGCACATCCCATCATCCCAACTATCTCATGGATCTCACGGGATAAAAATTTCTACATCACCCAATTCCTTTGTGTTTTGGCTGCAAACTTGGTACGAAGAACCTTGGTATAATCTGCCTTTGAGTACGAACCGTAGGCTCCAAACCTACAATGCATTAAAACATGCTTGCGACTTCATTTTTGGAAATTTTCAATTTCTTCTAAATTCTTGGATTTTTTCCTTAGATGGGGAAGTTAGACAGGAACTAAAGGGACCCCAAAACATGATTTTGGCTACTTTATCAAGAGTGAAGACTTTGATGCATGTTATCAAAATTACCTTGAAGGGTGAATTTTGCATAACATAATTTCTGACCTACCTAGGTAAAAAATTGAAACTTGATGTTGTCATTGTTGAATGCCCAACCAAGTGGCATATCTTGTTGTCTAGAAAATAGGTTGTAAGTGTTCATGGGAGTGTTCAAATGGACATGTCCTATGCCACCATCCCAATTAAGGGTAGCCTTGTCGATCAGATTATGGAGAAAAGAAAATGTTGCACCTTATTGAACACCCCAACAATGCATCCTATGAAGTATTGTACACAAGTATTGATGCTGATAATTTTGTGGATTTTTCTGATGGAAAGGAGCACAAGATTGAGTAATGCAAGTTTCTTGAGTAGAAAATCTCTACTTAGACTCTATTGTTTGATGGAGCTTGCTCCAAATTTTGAAATGGTGTTGGTGTTATTCTACTTTCTCCAGGGCGGAAACATTTGTTTTTTCCTTCAAACGTAACTTTGAGTGCACTAAGAACATTGCTTTGAGTATGAGGCACTATTGATAGGTTTAAAAATTACTTGGGAATATTGCATCAAGGACATTATTGTCGAAGGGGATTCTGAATTAATTCTCAAGCAAGTCAGAAAAATTTATGCCACAAAAAATCGGCGAATGAAACAAAGTATAAACATGTAGTTTGGGATCTTATTGAGAATTTTGATTCATTCAACATTATGCATTATGATAGAAATTTCAATGATCTAGTAGGCAAGCTTGGATTTTTTTATCTTAGTTTGACAATTGTACAATTTGTCGCCATATTGTGAATATGATGTTGAGGTATTGACAAGACCTTGTCCCTAACAACATTAAACACTTGCAAGTTTTGATGATGATGCTCGAGTCGAGAATATTTTTGTAGAAAAAGTGAGAGTTTGCTGATCAAAGCATGAATTGGGAGCTAATGGTGTGTGTAGCGAGAGGGTAAAGAAACCTTGTTTGGCAAAGGGATCATCCAACTAAAAACCAATACTATTCCTAAAGGGTTGGCTGCTCTTGAATCCAACTTTGATAATGATGATCACATTATTAACGGATGCATGGCAGCCTCGAGGATGTTAAGGAGCATGATGTTGGTATAAAGGAGAAATAAAGGAGTAATTGTTAGGCAACAATCTCGGTAGGGAAGAGTAGTCATACATCCATTGTTGAAAAAATAACAAGACTACATGGCTTAAACCTATTACGAATTAAAAGCATAGAAGGATCTATTTCAACATGAGATTCCCTTGGTCAATGAAAATCTATTCGGGTAAAACAATAAATTCACTCTTATCTCTTAAAATGCAGGCCAAGAAGCTAAAAGATGGGGGATTATTCATCCAATATTCTTCTTGGGTTGAAAAACCATAACAAGACTACATGGCTTAAACCTATTCATCAATTAAGGAAAGATCCTTTGAGAACATGGAAATGTGCTTTGCCGGCTATGATAAAAGTGACGTGAGCTTGAGAATCAACAAGTAACTCTTCTACGAACCTCCCGAGGTCATGCCGAGACAGCCGGTGTGGGTGGAATGCGCAGGCAAACTAGTTAGGCAGTCTAATGTCTTCGACACGCACTAATGGTATTTGTGAATCTAAAGCAAAGAAGGCCCTTCTAACTTGGACTGGTGTGATAGATCGATCAGCGAGGATGACTGCTCGAAGGCTCCAATCAATATCGAGCTCTGGCGTGATTCGATCTATGGGTTGTGGGATGCGTGGAAAATGACCCGGGATGGTTTCGTGTATTTCTCCTGATAGGGTCATATGGTGGATATAGTCAACTCTATGGACGATTCTTTGGCCTAGTCCAAAATTCTCTAGTTTCGTTGGTTATTGTGTCTAGTAGGGATAACTGTTGAATGATGAGAGGTGGAATCGGAGTAGACTGAAATACTAATTTACGTAGGCCAGTGTCTATGTCTAATTCTCTTATGGACTCGTTAGGCTGTGGGATCTGTGGATCACAACCATAGACTCTGGGTTGTTGCGGTCCCGTTATGGTCATACGGAGATCAAGTTCGATTCCTAGTATCCGGTAGTCGTAAGCTTTTCGCTTCTATGTTTAGAACCAACAGTTGTGCGATCTTCTCAGAATACCTTACAGGTGTTATCGCAACTTGGATTCTTAAGCTGGTATCTATATCTACTAGGGTGTCTCCAGCGTTTGGCTGTGGAACTAAAGGATCACACCCAAATGTTTGTTCTCTTTCGAGCCCTTCTACAGTCATGTGGGTATTTTCTAGGGTAATCTGTAGTTTGGCTGATTTGACCAAAATAGATATGCTTGGTCGTCTTCGATGTTTAACCCTCTCAACTGTGTCCTCATCTGTTGGAAGTCTGTTGTTGTTTGGAAGACTTGTATCCTAAGGTTTTGGTCAATATCAGTTATTGCCACTACGGTATTGGGATGGGGCAATTGGCTCGAAAATGTATTCCACAGGGCTCCTAGGTCCCGTAATTGTCATCTGCAAAAGCGGTAATGAAACAAACTATAATAAAGTAAAATCTAAGTACTTCTAGCATATATAATTTCTTTTTGTATTTTACGGCAATTTATAAAGCGGCTTTATTTAAAATATTTAGAATTGACAACTAAACTAACAACGTAAAACAAACAAAATAGCCGATTGTAGCTATTTGTCTGTGCAATTTTGTATATCTATTCTAAACAACGAAATAACTAATCTATCTGCAAGATTCTCGATCCTACCTCAGAAGTGAGGAATGAATCATAGTTTCTCAGAAACTATCAATCCCCACAACCTCCCTGGCAATATCGAGAATAGAAATAACTGAAATAAAATGATTAACTACTTTATTTGATAAATTCTAACTAAAACTTTGAAAGATGGAACCTGGATTTCGCAGAACAGTGGCGAATCCGACGGTGTGTGTGTTCTTGTCCCCTCAGTATGATCTCTTCGTTCTTTGTGCTCACGTGAATCCAGAAAAGCGTGGAATGCTTGCATCAACAGGAATAGATATTTGGATCAATGGACAGCCTTCAGAATGCAGACAGAATAGAATGCGGATAGGAGAGGGATAGCGCAAGAGTACAGAGCTTGGCCTATGCAATTCCTAGCGGGGTCTACTGCGAATCATGCAACAAAAGCGTCCAGAACCTGAAACTAGTCTGTATGAAGAGCAAAACCTGCAACTTTAATGGCTGCCTAGACTATTCTACTCCAAAACAATAATACTGTTTGCACAAGTTGGATCTGTGGCTTACCAACAGCAACACAAAGCTAAAACAAACCTGCAACAAACTATACTACCAATCCTAAGCAAACTAAAGGGACACAACACTGAAAACATGAAAGTTGGAGTGAAAATGGTGGCCCAAATAATGTTTGCACTTGCACAAGTTGGATATGTGGCTTACCAGCTGCAACACAATACTAACCAAAGCACTCAATGAGAAAACTAAGAATCTAAGCAAAGGAAAACTAAAACTGCTGTAACAAGAAATTCAAAAGCAAACTTTGGAGAGAAAACAAAATTTGAGCAAAATGAGAGGCCTTTTGCATGTGCACAAACCATGCATTTATAGGAATCAAACATCCAAAAATCAAATCCAAACTGAACTCCTAAACATTAAACAAAAGAAAAACACTATTCCAGGGGACCAAAAACATTAATGCATGCTCAAGTCGGCAAGAAAAGCTGGTGAGTCGTGATATTTCACGCGGGTCGCGTCAAAAGAGCGTTCTGGAAAACGCGCACAGGACCGCCGCCCTGCTCAGGGCGGCGGTTCTGAGGACCGCCGCCTGTTCGGGGCGGTCCTGACCGCCGCCCTTAAGGGCGGCGGTTTCGTCACTGAAGACCAAAAAGCCAAGAAAAGAGGAAAAAAAGGGGGAAAACAAAGCACGCGGGGGCTAAGCGGGGCATGCGGGATGTTAACGCATATCTGTAAAGCTTTTCTGGATCCCGAACACCTTGCGAAGAGACCTGTATCATCATTGGGGCACTTATTACATCGTTCCGCAGTACAGTACCTTACAATTTTGGGTACGTACATATTGCCCCCTCGGAGAAGCGTTTTAGCCATGAAGAGGCGTAAAACGGTGGTGTCCGAGTATGGCCGTCCCGAAATGGGAAGTTAGAAGTTATACCTTACACGCCCGTGTGTTGAAATGTCGCCGTCCAAAATTCCCGCTACCTGCGAAATGAAAAGAGAACTCAAATGCAGATAGATACAATAATTTGGAAAATAAACGTTAAAATAATAGAGAAAGAGGACGTACCATTTGTGCGAGGATAGAAACTTACCTCCGTCGGCGCTCCGAACCTGTGAAAAAGATATTTAAAACGAATCGGGGCGTTATATATATGAAAGTGGGCCCATTTTCCTATTCATTTGCGCGAGTCGATTTGGTTGATTTTGAGCTCTGGGACCCACGGTGACGGTTTCTCACGCGAGTAGAGTCAAAACGTCCGCAGTGAGATAGAGATCATGCCTCCACGTGCGGAACGCCACCCCGCGAGATCACAGGTTGGTTTTCTTCAATTTTGTGTTTTTCCCCCTTCTGATTTGAAATGTTAAATTCTTTGCAATGGGGGGGTTATTTTCGAAAATGTTTGGTTTAAAGGGTCCATCTAGGGGGGGCGCCTACTGGGTAGGCCCCATTTTTGATTAAAATAGTCATTTTTTGCATTTTTTGGGCTTTTTAAGCCCAAAAACCCGCGCGGGTTTTCGGACCGCGACGCCACTGGACCGCCAGCCCCAGGGGCGGCGCGTTCACCCCGCCGCCTGTACGGGCGGCGGTCACGAGACCGCCGCCTTTAAGGCGGCGGTTACAAAACTGGCCGCCCCCTGCTCAGGGCGGCGGTTCTGAACAGAATGCAAAAGAACCTATTTTGAAAGCTTGTACTTGTATTTTTAGCATTTGTACGTGTTTTTATGCTTCTCTTGATATTGTTTAGATACTAACTTACTCTTCCTTGTGTGTTTTTGGGTGTATGTAGGCAAAGGAGGAGTATATTAGATGGAGCCGGGAGAGAGAGTGTGACTGGCTGCCCGGGGTATTGGATGCCCTCTCAGCAGATGAGGAGGACACATTGCAGAGGGCCGGCATATTGCGTATATCGCGTGTGCCCCACGTTGCTCCATCCAGTCACATTCTTTGTGACCTATTTTCATATTGGGATGCAGATCGGAACACCTTCCGACTGCCAGGGGTCCGTGGTGAGTGGACCATCACTTTGGAGGATGTTTACCGCATCCTGGGGGTCCCGATCATCGGGAGGAGACTTAAACTGGAGACAGCTGGTTCCAGGGCACAGATAGCTCAGTGGGCTGGTTATATGGGGGATGCAGCCATTTCTACGGGGCCGAAGAAGGGAGTGCGAGTCAGATCCATTCCTTCTTTGCCCATCCCTATCTTTCGACAGGCTATTATGGGGATCCTTGCCTCGAGACTCATCGGGGACAAGGGAGGGGACACCTTATTATACTGTTGGGGCCCCATCATTGCACAGATAGAGGGACATGGCCGGAAATACGCCTGGGGCGCGGACATTTTGGGGACCACCTACCATGACTTATACAGGGTGGTCCGATTGCAGGGACAGTCCTTGAGCCACCCCACTCTAGTCATGAGTTGGGTGTATGAGCGCTTCATTCCGTATGGCAGAGGCGTGGAGGTGGCAGATCCCGGGGCGGTGAGGGCAGCCCGATGGTCAGATATGTCAGTGCTCAGAGCACCTCACCAGCCAGTAGCCACCCTTACCACGGCAGACATGGAGGCTACACCGTACCAGCTTATGGCCGGTATATGGGGAGAGGAGACCACGACATTGGTCTCCTGCTCCATCACAGGGCAGCTTATCGATCGTGTGGGACGGGTAGAGGTACATCCCTTCAGCAGGGTTCCTCAGCAGTTTGGCCTCCCATACGCGGCTATGCTTCCTCCAGTAGCACCTGTTTATAGATCAGTCCGAGAGGCTAGAGGGGGGCCTAGAGGCCGTGGTTGGACAGTGGTTACCCCTGGCATTCCTATTACAGCCAGGGGGATAGTTCGGGCCAGAGGGAGAGCTGGTGCGCCTCAGGCACCATTACTTCAGATTGCTGCAGGTCCTGCTCATAGCAGTGACGACCCCATAGATATTGACTCCGATTCTGAGGAGCACACAGAGGGAGGGTCAGAGGAGCAGACGGACGAGAGCGATCCTGAGTGGCATGATACTCAGGACATTCTGCGGGCAGAGAGGGAGGAGGAGAGTGCAGAGAGAGAGACCGTGGCTTCTGAGGAGCCACTCTCCCGAGGCCATGGTGGAGATGATGAGTCCGTTGCGGGGCGCCATGTTGCCCCAACTACAGGAGCAGCTCCTCAGTCGGCAGCGGCATCTGCAGCGGGTCCTGGCCCTGGCGACCCATCTTGGAGGCCTGGTGATCCGAGTAAGTTATCCTCTCCTCCTTTCAATGCTTGTTTGTTTTAGGATTTGTCTTTGAATGTTAACTCTCCTTATATTTGTATTGTGTACACTTTAACCTCTTGCCTAGTTCCTAATTCGTTTTTCTTTCTTTGCTTTGCAGAGACTGTTGATGAGTGGCGGGATCTAATCCGTAGGGTTTGCGTCGATTCTCTGATGATCCCTATGGATAAGACCCGTGCGGAGTTATCTGTGGATGCCGGGAGCCCTCAGCAGCCGGCAGGCACACTGACGTCTTCGCTCCCGTTTGGCATGTGGCCAAGATGGTGTCAACTCTCCGTCGAGTTGGCGAGGCTATAGGACAGCCGAGCGTCTTATGAGGAGCCGCTCTCATGGCGAGACTACGACTGCCCCTAGGGACCCCGAGCCCTCCGTCCATTCAGAGCGCCAGCGTAGCCGGAGTCCTAGGCGAGGGCGCGCACCTTCAGCGGGATCGCGCAGGGGTTGAGAGGCCACTTGGCTTTCTGTATTTGTATTTAGATTCTTTTGTGTATTACGGGCTCTTTGAGCGTTTTGACCATGCCTAGTGCATGATGGCATTGTATATAAACTTTGATTATTTATATATATGCGTCGGTTTTGGATCAAAACTTGTCATTTGTATTCTACTTTCTTTATTTCCAACTGCTTCGTGTATACTATGATGTATGTATTATATGCTTTCTAGAATGTATGCAATGGAAAACAGATGATGCAAATGTTTGCTTTCTTTTTGTGTTTCATGATGCTGATACATGATTTTGTAGATATATTGTGATCTTAAATCTTAGTTTCTGTGAGCAATTTGGATACCTCATGATTTGTTTTGGCAAAGTGATGAAAATAATCAGTATGATGAATAGATTAACTTGCCCCACTCCTAACTCCACGCAACTAGTAGGATGCGAGGGCTCATCACCAAGAGCCAAGAAGGGCGCAAGTTATGGAATATGGTGAAGTGATAGTGACGAAAGACAGACGAAGCTTTGGTGGAACCAAATAAAAAACTACAAGCTTATTCTACCTGAATGACTTCATAGTTTTGGATGCACTTGCTTTGCGGTTTATCCAGGACTTAGACCCGTAGATGGCCACATAGTAGACAAAATCTGGGGTTTAGGATTTTTAACTCTCTTGGAATTTTGAACATCGATTCATTCGTTATTGACTCAAAGTTTGAATTGATTGTTTATGACCTTTTAACATTTACTTTGTTTAGAGGACCCCCTACACTTTGCCCCATGCTTTACTAAAGAAACATGGGTTTATCACCGTGGGCAAGGCATGGCGAGTAAGGGCATTTCCATCCTTTCCCAACCCTACGTCACTAGTAAGAGAGCCTTGAAGCTCATCACCGAAGGTTGGTGGGAGCAAGGAAATGTGTAAAAATAAAATTTTACTGTTTAATCACTTCTTGACTTGTCTATTTGAGTAAAATGTCAGTATATGCTTATTTTCCAAAGAGATGTGTATATGGGATAGATGTGACACCATGAAGCTTCTAGAACAGACCATGGGCAAGACACCTATCCTAAGAAGAAATTAAAGCGAGAACAAACTTGCAGATCTTGGTATGGTTACCGTTAGGACTTCGTCATGTCTGATTTTGTTTGATAAAAGATTCTGAGTTGATTGATGATATTGAAGACGGAGAAGTATGATTAAAGAACTTTATGCCAGAAACATCACGAGTTTGAAATAAGTTGCTTTGAGAATAGATTCCCTGATCACAATTTGTGTAAGAACAAGTGGACAAAATGATCCTAATTTATATGAAAATGCGATGTAGATAGTTATATAGGTAGCGTTAGCTGCTTACGCGTAGAAACGTTTGAGGTGGAGAGAATTGACTGTTTCGCCAAACTCCTCACCTTCTAGCGTGCATAAGAGGTATGCACCATTTCCGTAGTCCTTCATGACTCGGTATGGGCCCAACCATTTGGGCCGGAATTTCCTTCCTTCGCCGGTCTTCTTGTCGATCCGGCTGTCTAACCTTAGAACTAGGTCACCTTCGTATATGTCACGTTCATAGACCTTCTTGTTGTACTGCCGGCACATCCGGTCGGCATAGACTCTATGTCGTTGTTCAGCATCTAACCTAGTTTCATCTAGGCTTTCTAATTGAGAAAGACGTGCTTCTCTGTAAGCGTCCTCATCCAGAATCCCTTGTAGTGAAATGCGGAGACTGGGGATTTCAACTTCGAGTGGGAGAACTGCTTCTGACCCAAATACCAATGAGAAAGGAGTTGCTCCTGTTGGCGTTCTTATCGAGGTTCGGTGGGCCCACAAGGCCGGATATAACTTTAGATGCCAATCCCGTTTGTTTTCTTTTACCGTTTTAAGGAGAATGGCTTTCAACGTTTTGTTTGTTGCTTCAGCCTGCCCATTGGCTTGGGGATAATATAAGGAAGCCGTATGATGGCTTATTTTGAACTTACTGCATAGCTCACGAACTTCTTCGTTTTTGAAAGAAGTTCCATTATCTGAGATAATGATTTGCGGGATACCGTACCTGCAAATGATTTGGTTCAAAATGAACTTAGCGATTACGGAACCAGGTACAGTTGTAAGAGGCATAGCCTCTACCCATTTAGTGAAATATTCTGTGGCCGTAATTATAAAATTGTGGCCGTCTGTGGATGAGGGAGAGAATTTCCCTATTAAGTCTAGGCCCCATGTAGAAAAGGGCCACGGAGTAGCGATCGGTTGCAAAGCTTGTGCCGGCATGTGGATCTCATGAGAGAACTCCTGACATTTATGACACCTGCGTACAAACTCTATTGTGTCATGTTCTAGAGTGGGCCAGAAATAGCCCATTCGATGTATTTTTCGAGCAGTGGCATGGCCACCGAAGTGGCCTCCACATATACCGCTATGGGATTCATGGAGAATCCTCTTGGACTCTTCTGTGTCAACACACCTTAAGAGCATTCCATCGAATGCTTTCCGATAGAGGCACCTGCTCTATAATGACGTATTTAGCTACGATAATGCGTAACCGTCTTCTTTGTTGAGGTGTAGCTCCTTCTGGATACCTATGGTCCATGATATAGCTAATGATATCAGCGTACCAAGGGCACTCAGATATAGCAGGTCGGGTTTCGACGTAGTATACGCATTCATCTGGAAAGTCTAAGTCTACTAAGTCACCTCCGTCTAGCGGGTTATCAGCTAACCAATCTGCGATGATTTGCCCTTTAACTGACTTTTGGTTTACAAAAGTTAATTCGAACTCTCCCATTAAGGTTATAAAACGTCCAGCTTTTTTGGACAAGGACCCTTGTGTGAGAAAAGTCCGTAAATGGTCCGTCTTTACTATGACCCTTGTCTCTTGATTTAGCATGTAGTGTCTTAGGCGTTTAGTAGCAAAGACTATGGCAAGACATTCTCGCTCTGCTTGTGTATAGCGTGTTTCGTAGTCGAGCAATGTTCGGCTAATGAAATAAATCGCACGCTCTCTTTTGTCATCGTCTTCTTGGGCTAGCATGCAAGCTAACGAAACATCGGTAGCTCGTGAGTACAAAATTAAAGGGCGATCTAGCTTTGGTGGCATTAGCGTAGGTGGTGATAGCAGGAAACGCTTGACTGCATCAAAAGCTTCATTGCAATCTTCAGTCCAATCAATGCTATAGTCCTTCTTGAGTAAATTGTTGATTGGATGAACGGCGAAGCTTAGATCCGGGATAAATCTCCGGATTGCACCCAACTTTCCGAGAAATGATCTGATTCCAGATTCATTCGAGGGTGGGACCATTTCGAGGACAGCCCGAATTTTGGCTGGATCAACATCGATCCCTCGTGACGATATGATGTAACCTAGGAGCTTTCCTCCTGTTACACCGAAGACGCATTTCTCTGGGTTTAGGGTAACTCCATATTCTATTAGGCGTGAAAGGATGATGCGGAGTACTTCAGGATGGTCACAACGCTTCTTGGCCTTAGCCAACAAGTCATCTACGTAGGATTCCACGATTTTATGGATTAAATCGTGAAATATGTATGTCATGGCCCGCTGGTATGTAGCACCGGCGTTCTTGAGACCAAATGGCATAACAGCGTAGCAATAGGTTCCCCAAGGAGTTATAAACGTGGTTTTAGCTTGATCTTGCTCGGATATTTTGATTTGATTGTATCCCGAGAATCCATCCATGAGAGACAAGAGTTCAAAACCTGTTGTTGCATCAACAATAACGTCTATGGATGGTAATGGGAAGTCGTCCTTAGGGCAAGCTTTGTTGATATCTCGAAAATCTATGCAGATGCGTATCTTTCCATTCTTCTTGAGAACGGGAACGATGTTGGATACCCATTGGGAGTAGTCAACTGGCTTGATGAATCCTACTTGAAGGAGTTTTATTACCTCCTCTTTTACCATGAGGGCTACTTTGGGCTTCATGGGTCTTGATTTTTGTTTAATTGGCTTTGCATCTGATCTAGTGACGAGGTTGTGTACCGCAATGTGGGGTGCGACTCCTGTCATCTCTTTGTAATTAAATGCAAATGCCTTTTGATGTTCTTTGAGAACTTTGAGTATGTATTTCCACTTCCTCAGGGTTAACGAAGAACCTAACTTTAAAATTCTTGGTTCATCTTCCGTTCGATATTGACATCGATTGTTTCTTCAATTAAAGAGGCATTACCCTCTTCGAACTCAGGTGGTGCCGGAGGTAGATCTATATCATCCCCGTTTTCCACCACGTATATATTAGGTTCTTTTTGTGAGGGAAGATTCATTACAGGATTTCCGAAGTAGGAAGATGAATGCGAGATCAGAGATAAATCTAGCGTGTGATAGGAGAGATGTAGTGCTGCAAAGGCATTTAAGTAATCCAAAGTAGCCGCATCATTTCCAACATGGTCTAGGACGGTAGATTTACTTCCGTTTGAAAGAGGATCCATCATTGTTTTTATTAATGGTTCGTTACGAATGGATACCGTGAAATGAGTATCTTCTAGCTCATTGTTTGGAGTAAAACGTGATGCTGAGGTTGCTATTGAATCGGCGAGAAGATTTTTTTCTCGCGGGATTGCTTCAATGGATATGAAGTTGAACGCCTTGCTTAAATCTAATACAGCGTTTTTGTAAAGTTGCAAGTGTTCGGCTTTAGTTTCATATACCTCTGAAACTTGGTTTGCCACTAATTGCGAGTCTCCTAAAACTCTGATATTATCAATACCAATTCTTTTGGCTAAGGTAAGGCCAAGGAGGAGGGCTTCGTACTCAGCGCCGTTGTTTGTACATTCAAAGTTTAATTTAAAAGAGAATGGGAGGACCTTCTCTTCGGGCGAGGTAAAATTATACACCCCGCTCCATGCGACATTTAGCTCCATCGAAATGGAGAGTCCAATACTTAGCCGGGAGTATGGATGTAGGTGTATCTGCTGTGTTTGCACACTCTACTTCTACCATACAGAGATCTTCTGCTGGCAAGGAACCAACACCTAGGGAAAATCCGATACCTACTGAATCGAATGGTAAGAACATTGGTGAATCTTGTTCTATCAACTCAACGATCTTCGCAGTAGTCCCTAATGATACTATTTCTTTAGTTTTACCTTTAGGGGTTGGAATTGTTTTGGCTATGTTGGTAGTTTCAAGATCCGTCGTAGGTATCAACTTTTCCTCTGGCTTTGGGTCAGAGGGTTTGTTAAGTTGGTTTGTTGGAAGTTCGAATTCTGAGTGTATACCTGGTCTTTTCTTTAAATCAGCTAGGTGTACGTCAAACGGCTTTGGATCACCTTTGGCTACAAATACCTTTCCCAGATGTAAGAATCTTACTTCTTGAAATAGCGTGGAAGGGATTGCCTTCATTCGATGTATCCATGGTCGGCCGAGGATCATATTATAGTTAGTTTCCCGATCTATAATATAAAACTCAGTCAGGATTGTTTTAGGTCCTAAGGTGACCGGTAGTATTATAGTTCCTATCGATGTGGCTTTAAGGCTATCGTAGCCTCTCAAGGTATTTCGTGTAGTAGAACAGTTTGTTTCTCCATATCCCAATTTTTGGAGAAAAGAGAAAGGGACTATGTTAACTGCAGCCCCGTCATCAACCATTGCCCGTTTTACATAGTTATTATAAACTTGTACTTGCAAGTGTAGGGCTGGATCGCCTCGGCGTGCGATCTCAGCATCTGTAGGCATTTTACTTATTTCGAATATGAATTCAACATCCCTATCCGCCTGTCCCGGTGGATAAACATCAAAGTCTATATGATTTACTTGCGCTTCCGGTGGTGGAGTGATACTAACTAAATGACCCAAACCTAACGCCTCTAAAAGAGCAGCCCTATGAGCAGGGGAATTCTTTAGTAAATCAAGGAATGAAATATGCGAGAAGGTTTTTGTTAGATCATTAATTAGATCGTAAGCACCCATAGGTTTTGCTACGGTTTGCTGGATGTTATCTGTTTCCGGCAGGTGGCTTGGACTTGGTTGAGAGAAATACTCTCGTGTTCTCGTAATTGCTTCAACGGGTAATTCGGAGTCTAACTCTACTAATCCAACTACCTTAGGTCGTGGTTGACTTCCTAGTTGCGGCGCGACTAGCAGTTTAGCGAGGTTGAGGCCTCGTGATCGTTGTTTCTGTTATTGCACCTTTGTTTGTTCAGGTTGGTTTGACCTATCGTTATCATGATTTGGGAGTGGATCATTAAAGATCTTGAGAGGGCATTACGAGGGCGCCCTGCGAAGGTATTTGCCGTTGGTGACGTAGGATCTGTTAAGAACATATCCATAAAGAATTGTTTTTGCTCATTTGGCAAGCGTTGCATGAATTTGTTGTAATCACGACACGTTCTAGTGTCATGCCCTTGAATTTTATGGAAACCACAATAAGAATTGGGGTTGTAATTCCCGTTTTGTTGGTTTGGTGTATATTGTGGCCTAAAATTCCGATCAAACTGTTGCCTATTAGGACTAAAGTTTTGTTGTTTCTGGTTTTGACTTTGGTTTTGATAACCAAAGGAGTTTTGGCTTGGTCCTTGTATGGGATTTCGCCGTTGTTGTTGTTGTGGATTATTAAAATCCACCGTATTGATCGTCGGGGTAAAATTGTTGTTTCTTTGGTTGTTTGTTTGTGACGGAGTATTAACGACATTTACCCTCTTGGGCTGGTCAGTTACCCCATCTGTTGTTACCCCACGATTTTTGTTAAGGATTTTGGGTCCTTGATTGGCGCTTGTGGTGGTTGTAGTATTTTGAGTAGAGGTGATTAACCTCCCGTTTGCTCCATCGTCTTACGGCCCTATCTCTATTCTTTGCTTGATCAATTCGCGAGCGCTCTCAAGTACCTCGTCATAAGTCCTTAGTGGGAACTTACGGACTTCTTCCTTCACTTCTCTGCTAAGAGAATGAAGGAATAAATCACATAGCTCCATCGATCCATGTTTGGAGCGCTTGCCGAGAATAAGGGCTGTGCGCCACCTTTGGATGAAATGGGCGACAGACTCGTTATGTTCTTGCTTGATGTGCAAGAACTCCCTGATTCCTGTCCTTAATAGTTTGTTCATGTCGAAGGCTTTGATGAACTCCGACACGAGTTGTTTGAATGAATGTATGGAAGCTTCAGGTATTCTATAATACCAATCGAGAGCGATGCCTTCCAGCGTTTTGGGGAATATTTTAACACCCCATCCCATGGGAGTAATTCTCGAATGGCTGTAGCGTAAGCTTTGATATGCGCATTCGGATCTCCTTCTCCTTTGTATTTGGGCAAATCGGGAAGAGGCCTTGGAAGCATAACGCTTCTTATGGCGAAATCTAAGGGCTCCTTTAAATATTCTGAATAAGTCCCTATTGCATACGTCTCAACCATTGATGGTGCCTGTTGAGGAGGTGGTGGCGGAACGGGTTGTTGATATGGCATAACATACGCGTTGGCAGGGGCATAAGGAGGTCCCTGCGTTGGAGCAAACATGCCGGGGGATGAGTACATATCTCCTTGTGGTGATTTGGAGTACATGTTTAAGTACGAAGGTGTACTATCCAGGAATGGATTGCTTTGTACTGGACCAGGAGGAACAGTGCTAGCGATAGTGGGTCTAGTTGGCACTTGTTGTGAATATTGAGGAGTCATACCTAACGTGCCTACTCCTGTGAGGAGATCTACTTGGCTAGGATGGTGCGGAGGATTGGAACTCCCTGTTTGTATGATTCTCGAATTTTGACTTGCTTGGGCAAGTTCTAATCCTCTAACCTTTTCTATTAGAGTTGAAATGACTTCGTTCGGCGAAGCCACGATATTGTGCCTTGGTGGCGTTTGTTGTATATCCTGGTGTTGTATAGGCATGTGATAGCCTGTCATGAACTGATTGCTATCTTGCCAAGTTTCTCTGAGAGTATTTTCCATACGTGATGGCATAGGGGAATTTTCTTGAGGAGAGAACTCGGGCTGTATCTGCAAAGTTCCTACAGGTGGGTACATGCCTTGAGAGCGTTGTTCACTCCTAGGATAATGTATTGAGTACTCGTCATCTAAGACCAAGTATGGATCTGATTGTCTACTAATAGGCGGTCTGAGTAATACCTGAGGAGATGAAGCAGACTCTCCAGTTAATGTCATATTGTTCGAGCCTGAAGGCTCTGTTTGTGTTTGAGCAAGTTGCTCCAACCCCTCTGTTTGGAAGGATGAGTTATATCTAGTCCTTGGTGTTTGTGTTGACAACTGATTAGTTGAATAGTTGTCGCCCCACATTGAGTGAGGGTGATGATTGCCTGTACATTGGGCGTAGTATGCCTCAAGACCCAGAGGGTCTGCCGTATGCATCGAATCCCGACATATTCGGGGGGTATATGAATACCCGCAGAATAATGGGAAGGAGCGAAGGTGATTTGGAGAAGATGAAACTTCTCAAAGAGAAGGTGAAAGAATTGTTTGTTTCACGTCGGGTTCACCAATTTTGTACGTCGGAAAAGTGACAGGTGAGCTTGAGAATCAACAAGTAACTCTTCTGCGTACCCGACCTCCCGAGGTCGTGCCGAGACAGCCGGTGTGGGTAGAATGTGCAGGCAAACTAGTTAGGCAGTCTAATGTCTTCGACACGCACTAATGGTATTTGCGAATCTAAGGCAAAGAAGGCCCTTCTAACTTGGACTGGTGTGATAGATCGATCAGCGAGGATGACTGCTCGAAGGCTCCAATCAATATCGAGCTCTGGCGTGATTCGATCTATGGGTTGTGGGATGCGTGGAAAATGACCCGGGATGGTTTCGTGTATTTCTCCTGATAGGGTCATATGGTGGATATAGTCAACTCTATGGACGATTCTCTGGCCTAGTCCAAAATTCTCTAGTTTCGTTGGTTATTGTGTCTAGTAGGGATAACTGTTGAATGATGAGAGGTGGAATCGGAGTAGACTGAAATACTAATTTACGTAGGCCAGTGTCTATGTCTAATTCTCTTATGGACTCGTTAGGCTGTGGGATCTGTGGATCACAACCATAGACTCTTGGTTGTTGCGGTCCCGTTATGGTCATACGGGAGATCAAGTTCTGATTCCTAGTATCCAGTAGTCGTAAGCTTTTTCAGCTTCTATGTTTAGAACCAACAGTTGTGCGATCTTCTCAGAATACCTTACAGGTGTTATCACAACTTGGATTCTTAAGTGGTATCTATATCTACTAGGGTGTCTCCGGCGTTTGGCATTTGTGGGAACTAAAGGATCACACCCAATGTTTGTTCTCTTTCGAGCCCTTCTACGATCATGTGGGTATTTTCTAGGGTAATCTGTAGTTTGGCTGATTTGACCAAAGAGATGTGCTTGGTCGTCTTCGATGTTTAACCCTCTCAAGCGTGTCTGATCATTTGGAAGTCATTGTTGTTTGGAAGACTTGTATCCTAAGGTTTTGGTCAATATCGATTATTGCCACTACGGTATTGGGTGGGGCACAATTGGCTCGAAAATGTATTCCACAGGGCTCCTAGGTCCCGTAATTGTCATCAAAAGATAATGAAACAAACTATAATAAAGTAAAATCTAAGTGCACTTCTAGCATATATAATTTCTTTTTGTATTTTACGGCAATTTATAAGAAAGCATATTTAAAATATTTAGAATTGACAACTAAACTAACAACGTAAAACAAACAAAATAGCCGATTGTAGCTATTTATGTACATGCGATTTTGTATATCTATTCTAAACAACGAAATAACTAATCTATCTGCAAGATTCTCGATCCTACCTCGAAGTGAGGAATGAATCATAGTTTCTCGAAACTATCAATCCCCACACCTCCTGGCAATATCGAGAATAGAAATAAGCTGAAATAAAATGATTAACTACTTTATTTGATAAGTTCTAACTAAAACTTTGAAAGATGGAACCTGGATTTCGCAGAACAGTGGCGAATCCGACGGTGTGTGTGTTCTTGTCCCCTCAGTATGATCTCTTCGTTCTTTGTGCTCACGTGAATCCAGAAAAGCGTGGAATGCTTGCATCAACAGGAATAGATATTTGGATCAATGGACAGCCTTCAGAATGCAGACAGAATAGAATGCGGATAGGAGAGGGATAGCGCAAGAGTACAGAGCTTGGCCTATGCAATTCCTAGCGGGGTCTACTGCGAATCATGCAACAAAAGCGTCCAGAACCTGAAACTAGTCTGTATGAAGAGCAAAACCTGCAACTTTAATGGCTGCCTAGACTATTCTACTCCAAAACAATAATATTCTTGTTTGCCTGAAGTTGGATCGTGGGCTTACCAACAGCAACACAAAGCTAAAACAAACCTGCAACAAACTATACTACCAATCCTAAGCAAACTAAAGGGACACAGCACTGAAAACATGAAAGTTGGAGTGAAAATGGTGGCCCAAATAATGTTTGCACTTGCACAAGTTGGATATGTGGCTTACCAGCTGCAACACAATACTAACCAAAGCACTCAATGAGAAAACTAAGAACCTTAAGCAAAGGAAAACTAAAACTGCTGTAACAAGAAATTCAAAAGCAAACTTTGGAGCAAAATTCAGAGCAAAACTGAGAGGCCATTTGCATGTGCACAAACCATGCATTTATAGGAATCCAAACATCCAAAAATCAAATCCAAACTGAACTCCTAAACATTAAACAAAAGAAAAACACTATTCCAGGGGACCAAAAACATTAATGCATGCTCAAGTCGGCAAGAAAAGCTGGTGAGTCGTGATATTTCACGCGGGTCGCGTCAAAAGAGCGTTCTGGAAAACGCGCACAGGACCGCCGCCCTGCTCAGGGCGGCGGTTACAGGACCGCCGCCCTGTTTAGGGCGGCGGTCACGAGACCGCCGCCCTTCAGGGCGGCGGTTTCGTCACTGAAGACCAAAAAGCCAAGAAAAGAGGGAAAAATAGGGAAAACAAAGCACGCGGGGGCTAAGCGGGGCATGCGGGATGTTAACGCATATCATATAACACCTCGCAAGCTTTATCATCCCGAACACCTTGCGAAGAGACTGTATCATCATTGGGGCACTTATTACGCGAGAAGGCAAGGTTGCTTGGTCACATTGTGTCACAAGAAGGGGTGATGATTGATCTAGAAAGGGTAGAGGCCATCAACAAGGTTTCAATTCCAAAACTAAGAAAGGAATCCAATCCTTCTTTGGGTAGATAAACTTCATCGAAAATTCATATCAATATTTGTTGAGTTGACTATTGCAATTACTTCCATGCTAAAGAAGGACCAGGTCATAAAATGGGAGGAGGCTTCCATCCAAGATTTCAATGGAATCAAAGAGGCATTGAAGCATGCCCCAGTTTTAGCAGCTCCAAACTATAAGAAGCCTTTCCATCTATTTTCATTTGCTTTAGAGAACACTATTTCTTTTGTCTATTACATAAGGAGGATGAAGGGGCTTAAATGCCAATTGCCTTTTCGATGAAGGCATTACAAGGGCTGAGCCAAAATTTACTATTATGGAGAAGCAAGCATTTTCCTTAGTAAAATCAACAAATTTTTACAGGCCTTACATTCTAAGCTCAAAAGTTGTTGCTTATGTTCCCGACACCATAGTGAAGGACATATTACTAGACATGGAGGTGTCACGCAAAAGATGTAGATGGGTGAACAAGTTGCAAGAATATGACATCGATATCAAAACCATGAACTTGGTGAGAGGTTTGGGCTTGGATAAGCTTGTGGTGGAGAAACTTGCAAACTATTGAGGTAAATGAAATAGAAGAAGAAAGGGTAGGTATTTTTAAAAATTTAATGAGTTTTGAGTGGTACAAGGATGTGATTTTTAATCTCGGACACTTATATTGCCTTGAATATTTAAGTAAGAACCAAAAAGAGCTCTTAAGTTTGCCACATAGAAATATGTAATTATTGATTATGGGTTAGCCTAGAAGAACCTAGAAGGAGTCCTCCTTAGGTGCATGAGTGAAGATGAAGCCCCAAGATAAATTTTGATCTCCATGGAGGAGCGTGTGGGGGAATTTTCCTACAAGAGTCACAACACACAAGATCCATAGGGCTGCTTATTGGTGGCCAACTCTTTCCAAGGATACAACCTTGTTGGTTAGAAAATGTGAGAGTTGTCGGCATTTATTTGGAATCTTGAAGGCTTCAAGCTCCCTACATTTGCAGCTTGTATCAATTGAAGCCATGTTCAAGAAATGGGGAATGGATTTCATTGGTGAGATTGTAGACCCTTCAAGTCCTGGCCATAAGTGGATTCTTGTATCCACTTTGATTACTTTAATAAATGGGTAGAGGCAATCCCCACCAAGAAGGAAACACACCAAATTGTCATGGAATTTGTGTTGAACAATATCATCTGTAGGTTTTGAGTGCCACTTAAAATTGTAGGTGACAATCTTTATGAGTTTTAGAGCTAAATCTCTGATAACAATGTGCAAAGAGTATGGGATCAACTTGCCATATGCCTCTAATTACAATCCCCAATAAAATGGACAAGCCGAGTCCAGTAATAAAAAATTGGTGAAGATTATCAGAAGAACCTTGGAGCTAAACAAGAGAAAATGGGGTGAATAATTGAAGTTTGTTGTTTAGGATGATAGAATCATTATCAAGAGAGCTCTTGGAAAGAGTCCATTTGAGTTAGTGTATGGAACTCTAGCGCTGCTTTACCCCTGCATCTGCAACTATCCTCATATCAATTCATTCAACAACTAGAAGATCAAGATGTTATTCCATATGATGCTCGAAATAACTAGATTGTTGAACTTGATTAAGAAAGGAGGGCATCCCACTAGAGGCATGTAAAGTTTAGAGAAAAGTGAAGAAGCTATTTGTGAAGGTCACTCCTAGAGATTTCAATGTTGGAGATATTGTCTTTGCTATGGGATAGCGGGGATGAATATAAGGGAAATCATGGAAAATTTGACTCATTATGGATGGGCCCTTACTCCATTGATATTAGAATTAGTGAACATACCTTCTTCTTGAAGGATTTGGAAGGTGAATTTCTCAAATTTCCCATTAAGGACAAGCAATTGAAGCATTTCTTGGATTGATTCCCTTGAATCAAGGTAAACATCTCTTGTAAAGTGTATAGTTTATTGTTTGTTTAATTTCTTTTTTCTTTTTGCTTGTTCTTGTCCTAGGTGACCTTTTTTGGCTTATTTCTCTGTTTTGTTTTAGGAGATGGGTCTGTTTCTGTGGTCTATGAGCTGACTCTATTTCCTAATGGATGTTTTGGAAATTGGTCTACCTTTTTTCTTGTGGCACTCATAGGAGTTCCCATCCTTGATTCGGAGCCGATGTTGGTGCTCAAAATCATCTCACCTGATTTTGCCTTTGAAATCTATTGATTTACATTCTATGTCACTTTTTATCCCCTCATGTTGTTCCTGAAAAAGACTCTGTCTTCCTTTTATTACCATAATCAATCCTTCCTTGGGTCGAATATCACCTATGGGTATATAGTTAGCTCCTCGTTTCTTTTTCCTCTGCCAAAAAGTTTGTATTTGGGTCTAAAAACTCGAGCTCTCCCGTTTCTCTTGTTTTCCACAATCAAATTTTTTTCCTCATCATTTTTACCCTAAATACTTGAAGAACAATGAATGGATGTAGCTTATAAGAATGTGTTTGAGCATTGTAAATGTTTTTAAATTATTTGTCCTTGGAGAAAATTTCATCTCCAGGAGCTAAAATGGTCATTTTCTACATTTTACGATCGATAGGCATTTCTCTGGTAAAATTTACATCCTTGCATCAACAAGGAACATGGCCTCTTTTCGTTTGACGCTGCGGCTCGGCAAGCTACTTCAAAAATTCCATGAAATCACCTCGACTCGAGAATTTGTCCACATGGAGGAACAACACTCATTTGAAGATTTAATTTTTGGTTTAGCCTTAGAGTAACGTTGGGAGGACACGTGGAGGTCTCCGTTGCTTCACCCGACTTAAATAAATTCTTATACACTAAATATAGTTTGGTGGGGT
This sequence comes from Taxus wallichiana var. yunnanensis, assembly GCA_018340775.1. Taxonomy (NCBI): domain Eukaryota; kingdom Viridiplantae; phylum Streptophyta; class Pinopsida; order Cupressales; family Taxaceae; genus Taxus; species Taxus wallichiana. The sequence continues at coordinate 954,796,328 of CM031239.1, read as the reverse complement.
AGGGACATGTCTTGAGCCCACGCTCATTCGGGGTCTCAAATTTTGAAACCATTTTGAAATTGCACCATGGAGACACATGGAGGTTTCCACCGGACTTTCAGTGCTTACAATTTTCAAAAGGTTTTGGGAGGTCCAGGACACATGGAGGAACCACGCATGTTTTGGGATCGGAGCTTGAGTTTCATTTTAAAGAAGTGCCACGAGGAAACTTGGAGGCCTCTGCTCACTTTGCATTTTTTTAGGACTTTTCAATGGCCAAGGGAGATTTCCTCGAACCCTAACACATGGTGCCTTCCGCCGAGCTCTAAGCCTTTAAATAAATTTTACGAGCCGGATACGTGGCAAGCCGGTGCTCTTTCAAGGACTCAAATTTTGGGGACCATCTTAAGATGTGACAATATGAAGCATGGCAAATTGAAAAGTTAAAAAGGATAGGGAAGTGGACCATTGGAGGCAACTTGGATTCTTTGCCTCCTGTCACCAAAAGGGACTAAAATATCAAAATGGCCCATAGCCCGACAAATGATCGATCGAGAGTTTGTTTTAAAGTCAAGAATGGAGATCTGAGACTCTCGGGAAATTTGGAATATTTTTCTTTTGGAGAAAAGAGTTAAAAGTTTAAAAGGAAGTGTGGTTCCACTTTGGGACCCAAATTGGAAACTAGAAGCGGAATGATGGAGTTGCGGGAAAACTTGGGAAAATTTTCCTTTTGTAAAAAAGTTGTAAAAGAGTAGAATTTAGCCGTTGTTCCTTTTGGACCCACCTTAGGACATGTGATATGCTCATTTCTCAAGGGTGGAGGTGCGGAGAAAAATGTGAAAAAATTACATTTCTCCAAAAAGTTGTAAAAGGAAAAAGGGATCCCCAGAGCCCATTTTAAATTGGATCTTCCACGTGCATGGCCCAAATTAGAAGTAGAGATCAACGAAACTTTGTTAAAAAGCTCATGGAATTGTGAGTCTTCATGATTTTTGGTATTTCCTAAATGCCAAATAGAGAGGAGATTTAATATTGATATCAAATTTTAGTGGGGAGATCTATAGATGTCTTTCACCATTAAAATGATCGGCCTTTCGGCTCGATCGATCGATTTTCCATTTTCTTATCCCAAGCACGCAAGGAACCAGATTTGATAGATTAGGGGTGGAGGTGGTTGGAAAATAGAGGGAAGAGTGATCTACGACAAGGAGGAGCTGAATGCGGGAGATATTCAAAGTGATCTTCCCCCAGAGCACCTGACAACCCTTTTACAGATTTGATCCTGGTAATCCCAATCGAGATCATGGCGAACATTGGTGCACTCAATGTATGGATTTTTTGTGGGGGAAAATTTGTTGTAAAATGCTATAAATTGCATAAATTTATTGTGCAAATGGTTGGAGATTTTGGAGAGGTTGGAGTGTTAGACGTCGAGACCGATTTTCTAATAGAAAAAACTTGATAGAGCCTATCTTTTGAGAAGCTTTACGAAGCATATATATCTCTTTTGTATTAGATTTGTTCTTGTCAAGGTGGTTGTGAGTGTACAACCATTGAAAATCTTTGATACCATTCTAGAAACTTTCCCTTGCTCTTAAATTTAATCAAACTCGAGTTATTTTGTGTTGTTCTTGAGAAAAATGTGTCTATTTCATCTTACGAATGTATGTGAGTAGTTTTTCTTATTTTTATTGAAATCTTGTATCAAAATCCTTATCAATATTATAGGTCTCAATATTTTTGATAGTTTAGTTACATCTACAATTTCTTTTCTCGAGAAGAGATTTCATCTGGGAATGAAATAAACGATTTAAAATCACTTTTCTTTCATCTATTGATAGAGATTGTCTGTAAGCCTCTAGGTGTACCTCATGCATGATTTGGCTTAGATTTTGATGCTTGGATGGGTTTTCTAACTCGAGATTCATCCTAGAATCTTATACATTATGTAAAAAATTGCAAAATTGGGCCTCCGTTGAAGCACATATTCTTGTTAAAGAAATATTTTAGGCTGTTACATGGCATTCTATTGGTTTATCTTTCCATTTAGCGAAGCTCTAAAAGGTCTTCCGAATCAAATCCATCTGCCTCACCTCCCACCAAAAATTCCTTTAAAAATAACCAATTCTACCCATACTACCCCTTTTTTCCCTATGTGTATACAAATGCATAATTTCAATTACCAAAACATGCACAAACAATCAGAATTCCAAATGTCTTTAACGACTTGAATCTTGTCTAGAAAATATCTCCACTATCTAGAGTGACAACTTCTAAGAGTTAGATTTTGTTACATTGATTATATTTTCTCCAAGGTCTTATTCATAATGTCATAAAGAAGGATATAGCCATCTCCATAAACAACAGGCTACGAAGGGTCCTCTAACCCTAGTTTAAAAGGCACAACCATAAAGTAGTGAGGATATATCAAATCCTATTGAGGGTGTTATCCATTTCTCCACATCTAAGTGATAAAAGGCTAGTTAGATCCAATCCCCACTACAAAATGACTCATTTTAATCCATTTTCTCTAGGCTTCTTGTCAATACTTGTGATGTTGCTTAAGACTTTGAGGAGAATCAATTTGGGTACCAACACCCGATTGTACTTGTACACTTTGCTCGATCAACTAAATCTTCCATGTCATCTAGTTATGTATGGTATGTTGATTCGAGAGCCACTCAACACATGAATAGACATAGAGACTGGTTTAATTCAATTAGGTACACACCTTCAAAAACCATGTTTCATTGGGCAATGATTCTTGAAACATAGTACGGTGGATTGGGATCATTTCTCTACCTCTTGGTTCACGTAACTATAGATTATAAGATGTATTATACGTCCCTAGGTTGACTAAAAATATGCTTTCGATGTAAGTCAACTCTAGGATCAAAATTGAAAATTGACTTTGATAGTCATTCCAAAAATAAATTGTGTCTAGTTCGAGACAAATCACAAGGCTCAAAAATAGTTACAAAAGCCTCCAATTTGTGACGCATGTTCTAGCTTGATTTTGTTCATAGAGATGACTAGGCCTTTATGGCTAATAAATCTACCTCTACACGGTTGTGGCATCGAGACTTAGTCATATAAGTTTTAAGTCATATAAGTTTTAAGTATCTTGAGACACTACGTCGGCGCTATGACATGGTAAATGGTCTACCATCTCTTCAGAAGGATACAAATAAATGTACTCACTGCCTTGTAGGAAAACAACACAGAGCATTGGTGCAAAAGGGTACATATCAAGCTCATGAAAAACTTGATCTGGTTCATGTCAATATTTGTGGAGCCATGAAACCAAGTCATTCTAGGTTCCAATACTTCTTTCTTTGTGTTGATGACTACTCACGTAAAATTTGGATATATTGTCTTTGAAAGAAAAGTGAAGCTTTTGAAACCTTCAAGAAATTCAAAGTGTTCGTTGAGAACGAAACTAGTAGTCACATCGAGAATCCTCCATTTAGATCAAGGGGAGAATTCACCAGTGATGAGTTCAAATCCTACCTTCAAGATCATTGAATTCTTCAACAAATGCCTCATCCACACACACCACAACAGAATGATGTTGTTGAGAGAAGAAACCATACTATTATGGAAATGGTGTGATGTGATCGATGATTTCGGACTCGTAAGGACATTACAGGTAGAAGCACTAAAGATAACGAGTGTATTTTTTTGAGCAGAGTGGCAACAATTTCTATTGATGGAGTAACACCACAAGAAGCATGGTAAAAGGGAATCCATTTATTGCACACCTCAGAGTATTCGGGTGCAAAGCAAGTATGCATATACCCAAGTAGAAAAGAAATAAATTGGATATGAAATAACAAAAACTCATCTTCCTTGGGTCATGAAGAGATTCTCAGTCTTGATTGATGGATCCAAAGACTAGGAAAGTCTTCACCAGTAGAGATGTTAAGTTCTTTGAGAAGAAATAAGCAAAGGCTACTCCTCTAGACTACTTTGATGTAGATTCTTCACGAGTTGTAAAAATGTAAAATGATGTTCCCATTGATGATGAAAGGGATAATGGGGATGATGGTAAGATAGAACCAAGACCCATAGGAACAACTCAAAGTATGCCCAAGTGGTATACTAGCATGTTACAAAATGTAAGAATGGATGCTCTACCGAGATACACCCAACCCTAAACAATGGACTCGCATGATAAAACAAGAGAAGAAGTGAACTTTTATTTGATGAGTAGATTTATTAAATCGATGATCCCTCTACATCCAAGAATCCCTAAAATAAAAATCTTTGAAAGATGCCATGGATGTTAAATAAAACTTAGTGATGAAAAATAAAACTTGGAAGCTTGTTGATCTTCCACCAAGGAAGAAACCCATTAGATGCGAGATGGATATTGAAAACAAGGTACAAAGTAGATTGGATAGTAGAAAAATACCAAAAAGACTAGTAGCAAAGGGGTTTGCACAAAAATAAGGCATTTACTATGAGGAGACATTTTCTCCCACAACTAAGATCAAAATGATCAGGATTATATTTTCTCTAGTTGCACAATTTGGCGGGAAAGTCCATCGGATGGACATAAAAAGTGCCTTCCCAAATGCAGATTTACAAGAAGAAGTCTACGTGACTTAATCATAGGGATATGTTGTACCTTCCCAAGAAGCAAAGGTATGAAAAGTTAGGAAATATCTTAATGGCCTCAAACAGGCACCCCAGGCATGGTACATAAAAATTGATGAGCATCCCATACAACATGGATTTCTTAGAAAGCCATACGATCCCAATATTTACCTCAAAAAGCAAGGGGGGAGATTTTATTCTCATTGTCTATATTGATGATCTATTCATCACTAGAAGTTCGATGAGGATGATCGATGCAAAAATAAAGGTCTTGATGATCATTTAACATTACGAGATCTCGGGTTGATGCACTATTATCTTGGATTGGAAGTATGACTAAAAGAGAATCATATATTTTTTCTCGGTTAAAATATACCAAGATGATGCTCAAGAAATTTAGGATGATGGATTACATACCGATTGCTACACATATAGAGAACAAATTGCAGTTATCTTGTTCAAATCAATCTCCTATGGTAAATTCCACTCTCTATCAAAATTTGATTGGGAGACTCGTTAACCCGACCTACACTAGACCAAATATTAGCTTTGTAGTGAGCTATCTATCTAGGTTCATGTAGGAACCAAATTTTTGTTATTGGAGCGAAACAAGGAACATCTTGAGATATCTCAAAGGAAGTAGATATTGGTCTAGAATACAAAAAGAATGACAATTTCTTCTTCTCACGATATTTGGATTCGAGATCATGTAGGCAAGATTGATGACAAAAAATCCACTTCAGGATTTTTGTTCTTTATGGGATATTGACCAATATCATGGGGAAGCAAAAAACAACTCTTTTCTCTCTCTTCCATAGAAGTCAAGTATGATTCTACATGTGAAGTTTTCTATGAAGCGTTATGGCTACATCACATACTAGAAGGACTTGGAATATTGTAGGACAAACCAACCACCTTGTATGTTGACAATGAAGGTGTTCTAAAACTTGTTTGTAGTCCATTTTTTCATGAAAGAATAAAACACATTGAGGTACATGTACATTTCATATGCGAGAATGTCTTGAAGGACTATATACAAAATCATTTTTTTCCAAGAGTTGAACAACGAGAAGATATCTTCACAAATTCACTTGCACGTAACAAGTTTGAGTTATTCAAAGAGTTTCTCTCCTCATCCCTTGAGGCAATGCAAACTTAAGGGGAGGAATGTTAGGTTAATTTATGAATTATATTACCTTAAGTAATTAATTATTTATTAAGGTAATTAGTTTATATATTGTTATATAGTTTTATAACAATATTTGTCATTTTATATCGTATTGTTTATTTGTTGCATTATTGCTGCAACAATATATTTGTTTTAATTGTTTCATTATGCTTCCTAGATGATATTTTGGAAGCTTATGTAATCAAGGCTTATTGTTGCACCTGTGCAACATCTTTCATTGTTTGTATCCAGCTATCTAATATCTATAAATACCGTAAACTTCACCATTGTAACTGATTTCAATAATTAATAAAATTGTACATGCTTTTGTCCCTATTATATAGTAAACAACGATATTGATGAACATTCTTGTTGTTATGAGCCTCATTCGTATAGTTGTAAACAGATTGATAGAAATGAAATCACCCAATGATTTCACTATCCTAACTAACACATCTGTTTCCCAAAACTCCAAGGGCATCCCAGGGGAACATAACGCAAACCAGGGATGACCAATGTTGTTATATTTGCCAATATTTTATAATATACTATTAATTTTATGATTAATTCTCCATAATTTAATAATACAATATAATTCAAAAATTATTTAATTTTGAGATTTGCAGTCGAAGCTGAAGGTAAAAGTGAATAATCAAACCAAAAAGCCAAAGGTATAGAAAACGATAAGCTTAAGTTTTAAACTACGAAGGCATTATACAGAAATGTTACTAAAAGACAACCTAAATACATGATGTCACTCAATAAAATGATTTTCTAATGTCGGATGGATATCTATAGGAAAGGAATGGGAACAATTATCGATTCTGGGAACATGGAACCGCTAACATCCGATGGTATAGGAATACCACCGAGTGGAAATAAAAAAAAGCGCAACATGCGGAAACGGAATAATGTTTCATCTGGTTTTAAAATTTACTCTTTCACTTTGCGTCGATATCATAGAAGAGTCCCAACTTTTAGAAACAATGACATGTCACTAGATGGAAACTTAAAATTTAAGACATCTAAAAACATGTAGGAGATCTCGTCTGATGACATTGTTGACGATCCTAAATAGTGACAAGGCTATACACTTTTGGGCATTCGACAACGTAATGGCATAAACATTTTAAAATAATAATTTAATTCCAAATAGGAACATACATGAGGGTACCGCATGTTTGCATGATGCCATTAACACATGGTAACAAATTTTAATTACCAGATGGGAACACATATATGCAAACGTTTGGCAACTTAAAAAAACTGCATTTGTCACCATCCAAAATCCCTCCTTTCCTAGATTCGCCAGTAATGTGAATACCATTTTTGGAACATTCTTCATCCATCCTATACTATTTTTTTAGTGTGGGGCATTAAAATGAACCATTCATGGAAACATAAAATTTATCATAAAGATTCTTAACAAAAAAATTACAAAAATATTGAGGAACAACAAGAGATGTTTGGTACAACAGTAGTGGAAAATATCCCTTGAGTAACTAAGTTATACATGGTGGTCTTTAGAGTAGAGTAAATAACACATGTTGCAAGTACTTTAAGATTTATATTTCTTGGATGCCAAATTTATTCCTTATGGGAGGAGCCATAAGATAAATGGTCTTTGAATATAAATAATTCTTCCTCGGAGAAGGAAAATGTTATCTGAATATTGTTAGAGGAATAATCTACAGGCTATACAGTTATATGAGAAACATCAAAATAGAAGATGTTATGTAATAAAATGATGAATAGGGTTGAAAATAAACAATTTTTACCATCTTTTGGTATTTTTTATTGCAACTAAATTTTAAAGGAAACTTTCCTATCACAAGATTTTTTTTTTTTTCTGACTCTCCTAAGGACTTACACAAGTGGAAGATTGGTGTTTTGTGTTTCAATATTATATCTTTTGGTTAAATTGTGTAAGGTAAAGGGAACCTTTCAAAAATAATATTCTCTACCAAATAAAATATATATTTAAGCTTATACTAGTTGAAACTATTTATAACTTGTGTAATGAGTGAAATTCTTTGTGTATGGTGGACAACATAGAACAAAGAGAAAATTATGAATCATACTACAAAAATATAGAAATCATGCATGTGTATAAAATTTGAAACAATAGTGTTGAGATAGTCATTCAAGAAAATATGAGTAATATCAAAGATTATAGTAACACAAAGGCATAAAGAAAAAAAAAAATGAAAACGCATGGTATGAAAAGGAAATTGTAATTTAAGACATTGTAGGTCGTATATAAAGAAGTAACTACATTCATACAAAATTGACAAGGAGCCATAAACAAGGAGCGAACGGTTTCACAATATTTTTAAGGCACTTCTAATACATAAAAAAGTAATAACGTAATCAACTAAGAAAGTACTCAATATAAATATGTAATGAAATAAATGAAACAATAATGGAAAGAAAACAAGGATACCAAGGAAATGGATAATAAGATAGGTTAATACTACACAATACACATGTTTTATATTTTTAGCTCAAATAATTAAACATAAAAGATAAATGTAATAAATCATAATGAATAAGTGTTAATAACTTAAATAAATAAATAAAATCTATATAGTATTATAAAATCCTCCAAATACAAGTTTGATCTATGAGGAACTAAACTTACACAAGTCATCACATATCAATTTATGCGTGTATTCCATAAAACTAAACATACCTCATGAATTTGTATAGATAAAACATAAATGGAAAATTATTCTATCTATCAAACCAATATGACAGAGAAAGTTTGTAAATTCATATAATTGTAAATCAAATCAAAGATATATATAATGTTTGTATTGTTTAAAAATCTGTAAATTTTTCTTAATAAAGTGATTTTGTGAACAATAAATTATCATTTTAAGTAGCTATGTACATGGAAAATATAATCATTGGTGATACTAAGTAAGTTCCTTATTCAAAGGAACACTAAATGTAGAATATGATCGATGTTTTGGACTCATAGTAATCATAAGATAAGAATGAAGATTGTTTATCAACTATTTATTGACTATATCATATGTTAAAGGAGATTAATAATGGAAATATTCTTGATGAGTAGTATGCCTATATTGTAAACTATCAAAATTAATATAAGACTTTGACCTATGAGAAGCGTGTTTCACCTAAATGATAAATTAGAATGATGAGGAGAGTGTGATCAAATAGAATTGTAATGTTAACTAAAACATATATGAATAGATGCATTAGGAAGGAGTTACCTAATATATTCAAAATGTGTACTATAATACCTATTTATAGATAGAGTAATATTAGGAGTGGTAACTTGATATGCTTAGACAAGTATCCTTTGTATATGATTCTTGAATAGTTTACCTCTAACTATAAAAACGTTTTAATTATGAATAAAGTTAATACATAGATTAATATAGAAGGGGTGGAAAGAAAAGCATGTGGATAAGGGAAACCTACACCTCTAGCACATGAGGTAAGATTATATTTCACTAACAAGGGAATATATAGAGTAGAAAAAGAAACTATAAGAGAGAGAAGATTTTGTACCATTGTTTGTTTATGATCGAATTTTATATGAATTTTAGTATGTCTAAGAGAATAATGTAATATGAGAGATAATATATTCTATTGAACAATATGATCAACGAAAACACATTGTATATTATATTAATTTAAAAAATCGTAAATGTCTCTATGTGAAAAATATATTTATCCAAATTCGTATCTTGAAAAAGAATAACTATATAATCATAGTAGAAAACCTTCCAAGAATAACATCTAATGATTGATCATGAGAGCAGGTTGAGGGGATGCAACATGATAAGTGTAGTGTGCATCTAAAGTGGATTTAGTATAATTGTTACGAGGAAGAGCATGAAATAGAAATTTGAGATTTATTTTATCATTAGTAGGTGTAGATTCAATGGCATTACCCCTTTCGATATAAAAACATTGATAATATTTTATTCAACATGAAAAAGTATATGATATCAATTTGTAGTATAGATAACACATTGATAATTAACAAAATGGTCATTACCATCAATATTTATACCATGATGGTCCAATTATTTAATAAATATAAAGTTGTGGATGGAGATATATAGGGATTTGCTCAACTAATGTTTTATGAACTAAACACGACACACAAGGTCGGTGTGGAAATTTCCTCCAAGTAGTGTGTAATTGTAGCTTTGTGATTTAAGATACAACATTGAGAATTATTTTACTTTATACATATCATCTTTAGGATTTGTTTTATAATTATTATTTTCTTAAAACTTATGATTAGAAATATTAGGAGTAGACATCTATTTCATATTATTCATGTTAATTATTTTAGCCTCACATTATTTGAATGTAATGTATAGAAAATTCAATAAATGAAACATGTCAAATGAAACTAGTTATTGTAAAATGATAATAAGACTTATTTATAGAGTACTTGAATATTTTTATTAGATAAAATATTATTTGTTTTGTAAAGCGTAGTTTTGTAGTCTAAAATGTAATCGGTAATTATATAATTAATATAATATTAAAATATTTTACCCCTCCACGTGCATATGAATATTTGTCCCTAGTATGGATAGAGAAATGGAAAATAAATTTTTTAGCCAAGGTATTGATATTCTTACAAAAATATACATGGAGATCATAAAATCATTTTAAATCATAACTCAAGTAAGAGATATGAAAGGTACTAAAATGATCTTAAGGATCACCCTTCCTACCATACATCATGGTTTCGAGAGAAACATAAATAGTAAAAATTTTATAGAAGGACACTTTTGGTATAAATGTCTCATGATTTATTTTGTAGACTTCGTTAGATGAGAATAAGTAGATTCACCATTTGAAAGTATCAATAAATGAAGAAAAAATAAATGAATAAGGGTCTCACAAAATTACATCCTATAACATGAAGAATGTGAACCAATATAAGTATAGAGTTGAGTATGGAATATAGTACTCATAGGAATAGACTTAATAACAATCTATAATAGAATATTACATTCTGTATGCCTAAGAATCTACATGTGACTTGAGATTCATGTGACCGCTTGAGGTCATGCGGGTACAACCAAAATGAAATGGATAGATAGATCTATTATAAATGAAATAGGAATGCAAGTGGAATAGGTGGAAGGGATCACGAAATTCTTATACTCTCAACCGGCACAATGGGTATTTTCTTATTGAGAAAAATGAAATCCTCTCTTACTTGTTTTGGGGTGATGGTACGATCAAGTATGATTATGGTATGAAAGTCATTGTGAATGTAATTGAAACCAAAAAGGAAACAACTTCATTGTGTGACTCCTGGAAACTCTCCCTCGTCGTCTATGAATTCCTCTCTAAAGATGGTAATAAATGTATGACCCACATAAAATGAGAACAAGTCTAGTATCTACAAGGTTGATTATGTCAAAACTTGTTAGTGTTATCCTCATCATCATTTAAGGCTATCAAATGTAAAATAATGTTGAGTGGAACTTGGGTGGTTTGGAATATGAGTATTCTAAGGCCCTGATCAATGCTGGTCAATTATGTAAAATTATTTGGTTTTGGTACCCTTTGATCACACACTCTTTGTCTATGTTATCTGGAGCCTTGGATTTTCATGTGGTTATGCAAAAAAAAAAATCTAAGGAAATAATCAAAGAACACAAAGAAACAAAAAGAAACTAAGGTAAAGTTCAAGTAACCTAATCCTCTAAGGTAATATGTGTATCTTGTGTTAATTCATGTCTAATTAAATATATCTTCCTAAATTAACCAAACAATTTAAACAGATTTCAAAAAAACTCGATGACTCTTCTTTAATTTACTTAAATATACATGCAACTAATTAATTTAAGGAATAGAAATAATTTACTAAAACAATAAAACCAAATCTAATCTACATGTTTTAGTATTTTCAAAGATTTAATATGAAAGGGAATAAGACAAATAAATTTTTTTAATTAATCTAATCTATGTTTTTGAGGATTTTTACTTTTTGGAATTAAATAAATGTAAGCTACATAGACAATAAAGTTGCTTCTAATTAAATATAAACAAATTCTATTCTAAATAAAATAAACTAATAATGAAATATCGGGATGTGGTTATTTCCTTGTTGCAAAAAGTGAATTAAATATAATTTAATTAAAATAGAGAATTTTTTAATTTGTAATTATCGATCTAATTTCTTCTAGTTCTACCTCAAAATCACGGGAAGGTTAGAATGCTTATTAGAAGTAATTTCTTCCATGAAACTTCTGAGTAAAACACTAAATTTTACGAGAAGATCTATAAATATGAAGAAACTCAAAAAAATGCATGGACACATAAGCTTTATCGATATCACTTCCCTTGATAATCCATAGGGATAGGCGGGAGGAAGTTTTCAAGAGTATCCTTGCTCATATGAAGTCACAATATGACTAAATGAATAAAATAAATGTACATGTGTTTTGGCATGAATAAGTAAAAGAATCTATGCACAATAACTTCCTCGAGAATCTGTCCTTTACAAATCCACATGGATGAGATGAGAATAAATCTTCAATGGAAGCTACTAATAAGAAATAAAACTAATTGTAAATTATAATTCATGAAAACAATATTCTATATAACTAGGAAATGAAATCTAATTAATTAAAACAAAGCTTCTTGAAATTCAAATACACCACCAACTAGAAATGTAGAATTGACACGGTTTCCAATGTTTGTTTTGGTTTATGTAGAACTCCTCAGCTTATTTTCCAATAAAATATCCAATGTTGTTCGGGGAATTGTGATGGTTGATATGTAAGAATATGATGTAGAATTTCGAGCTAGCTGGTTTGTAGGAAGTCTTGTAGTAATGCGAGGCAGAGTAATAAGGAACAGTGCTCTATGTTTTCTTGTGTGCTTCTTGGAAATATTTTTCTACCATAAAAGTCTAATTCCAAATCAAAACACTCTAACAAATGCTTGGGGATAAATCTTTTTTGTTATAGAAAGTTGTCCAGAAATGGTGTAACACACTTGGTAACCAATAAGTTCCAAATAACCATGGGAAGGGGCAATTAACTTATTAATAATAGTAAATTAATAATAAGAAGTCTATAAACATAGAAAAATCTTAAAGGAAACTGATTGATCAATAAACATGCAAGATATAAATTTAGGAAAGAGAAACACATGTTTAAAACATGATGTCAAAGTCTCAAGTTAAAGCACATGGAACTGCCGGTGCATGTAGACCAAAGATTACACAATCTGTCGGGAAGTAGCATAATCTCTTCTCAAGGAATAATGAAAATTATGCAACCGTAGGGGATCTTCTTAACATAAGGCTAAATTCTAAGGAAATGGGATAAAAATAAACTAGGAAATCAAGAAGAGATAGGAAATGAATAAGAAAGGAAAACTAAGATGTAAGAATATGCTAGAAGAGAAAAAAATGACTTAGATATATTAATTAATCTAGAAACAAAATTATCATCATTGGGGATTTTCATTTTACCAACAATATAGCACAATTTAATTTTTGGTGTGTAGATATTGCCCCCTTGGAGAATTATTTTAGCCACGACAGGCGTAAAACATGAAGTTAGAATATTGCGCTCCCAAATTGGAAAGTTAGAAATGATCATTACATGCTCATGCCCTAAAATGATTCTAGTTCAAGATTCCTACCACATGTAAGAGAAAACAAGAATCAATTGCAGAGATAAAGATATAATTAATAAAATATTTTGAAACAAAATGACAAGAGGAATTACGACATTTACGGGAGGAGAAATATACATGTGTCATTGCTTTAGTTATTTATATTCAAATTAATTTTTATAGAAAATCATTCACACTCACCCACTTAGTAAAATTTGAATTCTAGATAACCTACATTGTTTTGTGAGAGAGTAAATTAAAAGTGAGGATCATTTTGATGTGATGAAAACCTAACGAACAAGAGGAGAAGTAGGTCAAGATTAGGTTAGTTATATACATTTTTATTTTTAGCATAAAATGTATGAAATGATAAAAAATAGTTGTAGTGGGGGTAATTTCTAATAATTTTGTAGTGAAAATGATCAAAAGGGGGTGAATTCTAGGGTATGTAGTTTATTTGAAGTAATATGATGTATTTTTGGTGTTTTTGAGTTTTTGGAGGTTTAGGGTATGATGACAATTTTCTATCGAGTAGCCACAAGGATTATGTAATTTCCACTCTGCACGAGTGGTGGTTATGAAACTATTGCATCACTTATCCAACCTCTACATATAGTTTTAGTTTCACAACCACCTCTCTACACAAAGTGGTGGTTACATAACTGAAAAGGAAGTTTCCAAAAATTGACTATGTTTTTGTGAAATTTTATTTTTGATTGTTTTTGTGATGTTTTTATGAGCTTATTATCCATGTATATAATTCTAAATTTTTACTTTTTACATTTGTGAATATAGGGAAATTATCTCAAATGGAGCACAACCCATGGGGGTGATTGGTTGCCTCATATTTTGGAGAGAATGACTCAGGATGAGAGGGACCTACTTCAAAGGGTTGGGATCTAGAAGATATCACATACACAGTTCATTACACCTATTTTCCATTTATTATGTGAACTTTTAACTTACTAAGATGTAGACTAGAATAATTTTTGGTTGCCTTGAGCTACAGGTGAGAGGATGATCACCTCGGATGATGTCTAGTAGATTTTGAGGGTTCCTATGATAGACAATAACTTATCTTTGACTATCATGGGTTTATTTTTTAAGAACCGCAAGTGGGCCACACATATGGGGGATGCACAGGCACCTAACACTTGGGCCAAGCATGGGATGATTTTAATATCAGTTTCATATCTACATATCTGCAACATACACAAGGTGATTATTAGTATATTGGCATCCCATTTAGTTAGGGACAAGGGTGAAGATAAACTAATTTATTGCTGGGCACCCATCATACACAATATTCATAGCATAGTGAGATATATGCATGGGGTATTTACATTGTTGGGGATATATATCATTATTTTTATACGATTATTCAACTGAAGGGAAACACGCTCGGTTGTCCCACACTATTCATGGGATTTTTATATGAGTGGAAGATCCATTATAGGAGGGGAATAGGAATATCAAATCACGGGGAAATTAAAGCAATGATATGGATAGAATTGGCTCCCATGAATGGTCCATATCAATTTTCTTCTACACTCACTATAGATGACATGATCTAGTAGCCTTATCACGAAATGATTGGCATATGGAGTGAGGAGGCCATTATTTTGAATACATGAAAATCCACATTATAGTTAGTGGAAAGGAATAGAAGAATAGAAAATCATCAGGTACTTAGCATGTCTCGATACTTTGGGCTACCCTATTCCAATTCCCTCCCACTAGTCTTGACGGTGCATACTGGGGATCTTGGAATTCGACCCACACACCTTATGTTGCACAAGACCCGACTTTCGGAGTAGCGTTCAAGCTGAGGTACATTATTTATATCAATGAAATACCCACGCATAGAGAGGAGGAGGAGGATGATAAAGAGGTGGAGATGGAGAGAGAGGTGGAGGTGGAGATAAGGGAAGAGAGTGATACGAGTGGGAATCTACTAGAGATTCCTATGCGGGTAAGTAAAGCTGATGCAAAGGTAGAGGAAGAGACACTACACTCATAGGAGCCCTAGACCATTGGAATATTCGATGAGAAATTATTCTATGGATGGAATATGGGTATAGGGAAGACTAGAGTGGAGGAGGTTACATAGGAGGAGGTTATAACAAAGAAGGTTCTTGTAGTAGTTCTGGACCAATACATGTCATCGATGCATCTTTGGATGCATGGATATCCATGTAAGAAAAATACTCTTTCCCTACTTACCTTTTATACTAGACTATTTGTAAAATGTAAACTATCTCTCTATTTTTGTTTTCCTTTAGAAACTTTCTAACTCACCTTTGTTTACTTTCTCTTTAAAACTGCAGATGGTAGTAATACTTTATTAGGTATATCCTCCTAGATACATTTTCACTCCCTACAAAGATGACATTAGAGAAGCTACTAGCGGATACCGAACACTTTGTAATCACTCAAAACCATACAAGTGTGTTTGCACTAGTATGGAATGTAGAAGAGGCCATGAATCATGATTGATCGAGCTTACTTTACAAGAGTTGTCTAAGAGGAGACAATGGCAAGATCATTCTCTTAGTGCATCCACTACCACTTT
Organism: Taxus wallichiana var. yunnanensis; assembly: GCA_018340775.1. NCBI lineage: Eukaryota > Viridiplantae > Streptophyta > Pinopsida > Cupressales > Taxaceae > Taxus > Taxus wallichiana. The sequence continues at coordinate 954,780,375 of CM031239.1, read as the reverse complement.
GGAAAATCACTTGCCCCATCTCATGGAAACTTCCATGGATAAGGAAATTTATGTTTTCTCTCTTGTAATAGGATCTGCAGTAGGATTCCTCGTCACACACCTTAACGGGTATCCCATAAAGAGGATAGCGCACATGTCTTTATTACTTAATGACTATGTTTCTATAAGTATGTTTATTTTTTTGGATTTTGGGTCATAGATGAGTGCCTAAATCACACTTGCAAGACTATGATGGTATTATACACAAAAATTGACACTATTATATATACATATGGATATCTCTTTTTGGTTTTGTAATTCTTTGTAAGATTTCACTCGATCATGATTTATCCCATCTTTGTACTTATAAATAGTTAGAATTTCCTATGCTTTTTATATATTTTATGGATTCTTGTTATTGATGATAATGATAGAATTGTGAATTGTGATATATATATATATGATGTGCATGAAAAAAATTATAATGTAGATACTTTGATTTTCAAGCAATATTTAGTTGATTTGTTTTACTAGAAAAATATGATGAATGCGATATGATAAGAATATGAACTCACTCCCATCGTAACTTTATGCAATGAGTAAGATATGAGGTATCTACATTGAGATCTAAAAAGGATGTGAGATGTATGATATTGATGGATGAAGATGGTGATAAGAGGAAAATATTTTTACTGAGATATCAAATTAGAACCTACACTCAACCCTAAGTAAGGTAAACTAACCGAGTTCATAATGTGTTTATCTTTCAAGTTTAACTATACTTATATCCTTAGATGGCCTCTTGATTGAAAAAATCTAGTTTTAGTGATTGAATCTCTTGTAGCATATACATATAACTCATTTTCTATGCTTGTTTAAGATTTTAAATCACATTTATTTATTGATTTTCTTGTAACTTATGATTTATTATTCGGACACCCTACATCTTTCCACATGCCAGGTAGTAAGAAGCGTGGTCTCATTACTGCGCGATGAGGAATAACTAAGTAAGATAAATTCCCTCCTTTTCCAACCTCACGCTAGTATAGGAATCATGGGCTCATCACAAAAGATTGGTAGGATAATGTAGTGTAGATTCATTTCTAAAAGAAATCATTATCATATTTATTGTTTATTTATCTTTTTTTTAATTTTGGTATTAGGAAGAAATGTTTTCCCCTAGTATCAAAACTATGTAACTTGTAAGATGTTAGGCCTCACCAATGAAGGTCGAGATTAGAGAGCTAGAGGCCTATGTTAAATTTGTAGATTTTTCTATTCAAAGAGAGATTTTTAGGGAAAGATATGACATCAATAAGCTTCTAGTACGGACTATGGGTATGGAAACCTAAGTTGGAAGAAACCATGAATAGGACTAGGTGTGCAAGTGTTGGTAGGATCAATATCTAAGTTCCACCTAAGCGGCTTAAATGATAAATAGATTAAATAATCTAGAGATGATATGATGGATACTTGAAGATACATGTTTATGTGCTTTTTCCAATAATTGAAATTTTTAATAATTTCTTCAAAAGTACGTTACAATTTATGATTTCACAAGATGAAAAATAATATGAGTGCATTAATGTACACCATGGAGATGCAAATAGGGGTAGGGGAAAACTTTCTAGTGTGAAGCTAAAACATAGGAAAACAATAATAACAACAGAACTATATATTTGAGCTAGGTATGAGAAACAACATTATTTAGAAGTGATTTTTTCTTGTTGTGCATACTTTTTCACCCATAAGAAAACTCCTCGATAGGAAAACCACCTCAATAGCTTTGATTGGTAGAAATGTGTTATTGTGCACTTAAAGAGGAGGGGGTATATTTTCCTTTGCCCCATTATAATCAGATTTTGTATTCGCCTTATTCCCACCAAAAATATGATGGAAGTTTCTTGCACCGAGATGGTACCATCATCCGAATTTGGATTCGAATCAAAGTCATCATTGGTATCAAAACCAAATGTTACGGAAGAGTGTTTTTCCAAAAAAATAAATATTCTCATTCTTGGGATTTTCCATTCCACATTTGGAAGATCAATGAAAAATGATTAAACACCTTCTATACCTTGAAGGAAAAACTTCATAATCATATTGCTATGACAATGTACAAATTTTCACTTTGAGTGCAATATATGCCGAAGTTTTTCAACGTGTTAAGATCTACAAGAATCCTAAGATATGTTTTGTTGGTGTAATCGATTGTTTGGGAATCAATGAAAAGAGTAAGAAACAAAACATTTCCAATTAAGATCAAACAATCACAACTCCAAAATTGTAGGAGACGATGTGCAAGTCTAATCCAGACAGGTTTGTGAGAAAAAATGGTTCTAGGAGTGGGTTAAAGAGGAAATCAAGGTTTTAGGAGTAGGAATCATGATTAACGAGACTCACGGTTTACCTAATATGATATCTTTATCATTTATTGAACAAAAACCCCAATAAAAATCTTTTAGCACACGGGTACAGATGTAACCTTCTAGTTGTAAGAATGGTCCAGTATTTAGATATCCATTCATGAAGATCTCGAAAACTTGGCCATAAACCACTAAACCTGCAAATACAAGCATGGTCCTGAAATAAACATTCATATTCTAGGACTTCTTCTCAAAATGTGATGCATGGGGTAGTTTTGGCAAGGGCCGATGGTCTAAAACCCTGCACAACATTCTTGAAGGAGACATTAGTAGATTTATGAGTAACACTAGTATTAAGACCCCCATATGAGAGGGAGAAAACATCATCACTAAATATCCCAAAAGTATCTCCACCGTGCTACTGCACCGAAGGAAATTTATGGAGGAATGAATCAACACCGAAATCATGTATAATTATATTACCACTTGGAGTAATGGACGACACTGTGCCGTCTCTAGAGGGGAGAAGATCCGTTGACCCCACAAGTATTAGGGGAGAATATAGGGGATGGAACCCTACCTCCTCTAGTGGAGGAAGAAATGTTGCCCCCTCTAGAATTATAAATGTTCATAGATCCACCTTGAAAAATTTCGCATAAGTTTCGTTATCTAGGAGTGCCCATACGGCCATACCAAAGACCGCGCTGCCATGGCTACGGTTTGGGGAAGTTTTATGCTTAGGGTTCGAGGAAATATCCACTTTGGAATTGACATGACCGCGAGGATAAATGACTATGAGTGTGAAAACATTATTGGTTCCTCTAATGAAAAGTAAAATGACTATTCTTAATACCATTTCCTAACCATTCTAAAATTTGCAAAATCTTTTTAATCTAGTAACATAAGTTCAAATTTTTCCTTATCCATATTTATTTTGACCAACATGATTACTTTGATAAAAATATTTCATTTAGTTAGTAATTTAAATATCCTTTTTTATTATTTAAATCAAATTCTTAAGTAATTTCAATTGATACCGTGTAAACATTAAATTATTATTTAGAATGGAAATTCTTCAATTTTTAATGTTTATTATTATTTTCCCTTACTTAAATATATATATGGTCCCACCATACATATTATTTCCATGTTCTATTTGTACAAGTAAAACACTCAATAGTTATATGATCAATTTACTTAAATTTTAATAATATATCTCCAATTTTTAGATCCAACAAGTTAAATTTTTTAGACATAAACTCTATAAGTATGTTGGGATATCCTTACATGATATCCTAAAATTATAAAAATAGCACAAGGATTAACATATTTATTATCTTCATCCAATCCTTCTCCTCCAACTATGGTTGTTTCTACATCACTAAATTCCACATACCAATGTTATATTTTCTAAGAAATTTTAATATTTTATAGTTATTCATATAGAAATATAATAATACATTTTAATTTATAAGTTTATATGGATATAATTCCTTTACCAATAATAATAATTCCATTGTTACCATTTAGATTTTGACATAATTTTTTTTTATATTCTATTCTATAACTTCCATTAAAAATTATTATACCTAAAATAGGTCTTCCATTGCTTTCTATCTACACTCAAAAATATGGGAATGAAAGATATAAAAAATCAGCAATTTAATGTTTCTTTGTAATAGTTGAATTGCAGTTTTTGATTGGGATCTAACCCAAAAAAAGGGAAGGCTCGAGATCCTAGATAAAACACTAAGCAAAAAATGAAGAAATAAAAAACTATGTAGATGAAAAGGATTAATTAATGTTGGCTTTTGTATTTGTTTGTACCTTTTTCCACTCATTTTAGGCATTCTCAATAGGAATATTAATATGTATTCACATACTTCAATCATCGATATGTACTAACATACATAGGAATATTTTCCTTGGCCACTTCATTGAATTTTGATTCAATAGTTTTGTTTGGCTGAATATCTACTTTTGTTGTTTTCCTTGTTTTCTAAATCTTGTAATTCCTTACATATTAAAGAAAAGAAGATCTGGGAGAGAATTTTTACACGAATTGGATATTTAATTTTTACATTTTACCATCACACATTCAACTCTCATATGTCCTAAAGTGAAACATCTTCTTTATCTCGAAAAGAAAACCATGATAATCAATAGGCTAGGTCCACGCCGTATTTTGAACTATAATCTCAATACTATCATGAAGAGTGTGTTTGATTTTAGTTTTCCTAGAAGCATCTCCATGAAAGAGTGACATACCTTTTAATCTTGACTCGAATAATAACTTCCTATTCGGTAATGTTTCATGCCTCAATGCTAAGGTAAATAAATGTAGGGTGAACATCATATCACTTAACATAGCAGCTATTTTAAAAATTGAGCTACTCAATCATTTTAACTTGAGTTAGATATGTCACCACTTCTAAAAAACGTCATCTTCTCCACCTTGTCCCATCCTCGGAGAAGAGCCTCCTAAGATGGCCATTTCTCACCACCTCTAATACGTATTTCATCATCGAGTGGGGAACTTTATTGCAACTACCACTTCCAACTAATCTCCCATCAAACACTTGTTCGTTACGACTTTAGACCCTATACACTAGCTCCACAAACATCCTATCTAGTATAATAAACCAATGTATAAGAATGTTTGCTTAGATGCATGCTTCCACTCTCTAACCGAGTCAAAATGAGCCCATCTTAAAGGAATCACTTAGGGTTAGGGATCGTGGGAAGCATCATATAAAACCTAATTAGATATTACATGTAACCTACATTTTTAGCCAAATAATTATTTTAATGTTTTAAGTGTGAGTAAAAAGTGATAATTATGATTAATTAAATTTCAAAATTAACTTCCTACATAAAAATAAAGATTTAATCTTGTAATCAAGATATGTTAAAATAGATTTAAAAAATAAAAATTAAAATGGATGAATACATTTGGCTATATTTTATAGATAATTTAGAAATGCAGATATTTTATAAAAATACGAGAAGAGATATATAATTCATTTACTGAGAATTCAATGTTTTATTCACAAGGAGAGTCAAATGATTTCCATATAAGCCATGGGATGTAACTGAAAAGTAAAGTACAACTATTGAAAAGAAAGATACACATGCATGAATGAGAAAGCAGAGGAGTATGAGGGTGAACCCATCATTACCTTTTATATTATTCTTTGTGTAAAGCATCTCCGTGCTAGCTCCTTCATCCTCAAGTCATGGTACCTGAAAATAAAAACAAATCAATCATCAGTTACGAGCTCAGGGATCAAACCATATTCCTACACTATCCTACTTCGTGCATATGAATCTTCTCCTAAACAGGAGATGTATTCTACTTGAAGGGAAAACTACATGCATGCTTTAATCACTCAGAAAGAAGAAAGTGAAAAGAGAAGAAGAAAACATGGACATAAGAGAGGCCAAAAAGCCTAAATATTTCCTAACTGTTTCCCTAAGTGTGTAGGTATAGGTTGCGGTAAAGAATGAAAGAAATAAGTCATAAGTACATACTAAGAGGATGGAATAGTGCAACTCAAAGTTTAGCAAACATTCTACAAATGGAAGAGGTTAGAGCTCATAAGAGAGAATGGAAGGTAGAAGCACACTTTTTAGTTTGTAAAGAAGAAACAGAATTAGATTTCAACAAGCTGAGGTCAAAAGCAAAAGGATTATAGTTGAAATAGGATGAGAGAGAATATTCTGGAAAAAAATTGACAGAGTTTCGCCATGTAAAATCAACATTTCAAAAATTTTAGCATACATATGAAAGTTGTAATGAAAGGAAAAGTAGTATATAATTGCAGAAAAGGATTCCTTATAGCTTAAACAACTGAAATAAATTGAAATTCCAAGATAAACTCGCAAATTTCAGTTTTTCTAAAGTTGCAGTTTTCATAATAAAGAAGATCTGAGAGCACAAAATTACTACAATATCAATGAAATACATCCATTCAAGAAAGGTTGTACTCATCTACAACATAAGTAGAAGCCATTATAGGTGAACAAAATATATCTCATGATGACAGTTTAAAGTAAGCTACAGAAGATACAATGTGCATAAAAGATCATCATATAGTAGCTATACAAGCAAAGACCAGATTAAGCTACATGTCTTCATGAGCTCAACTTCTCAGAATAGAGGGGATACTTGCAAGCAAGGAACATGTCTAGTTTGAAAATATTTTGAAAGAGAGAATATTTTGGAAAAAAATTGGCAGGGCTTCACCTATAAAATCAACATTTACAACTTTTCCAGCATCTATATCAAACTAAAAATCAAAGAAATGCAATGAAAGTAACAGGGTAAAGTATCTGAATCAAGGCTTGTGCCAAATAGTGACATCAAAATAGATCAAGAATTACTTAAATTACTATAGATATCAAAGAGTACAAGTGTAATTACAGTTACAAAATATATTCACCAGGAACGTGAACAAATGTTTGCAACTCACAAAGAAAAATCTACGAGAGTGTCAGAAGTTTCGTTCTCACATAGGTCTATATCTATCCAGGAGAGAAGTTTTTCAGAAATAATGAAATGGAGGATGATTTAGATTTCTTAAAGAATACAACTCGGCTCAAAGGATCAATTCTAATAAGCACATCAAATACTTGTTCAAGCATGATACACTAATTGCAAAAGAAGATTTCTTGTAGATTTCACAGTTTAATGATAGATTTCAAAAGTTCTAGTGATGGAGTTTAAAAGGTAGAAGAAGCTAAATCATATAAAGTACAATTATATAGTAAGGCTCAAAGAAAAATTCGTGGCAGCCTAGTTTTTCAGTCACAACCCCATGATATCTTCATAGAAAAGCAAAAAAATGCCACAGATTGAATAGATGCACAGATTATCCCGTGATATTAAAATATGGAAACCGTTCTTAGGAACGTGCCAATAAAATAATGCAAAACCTAGATTTGAGGGAAACAAAAGTTCTGAGATCCACATTTAAGAGACAACATGCAAGGGAGAATTCCATAATGACTATGTTTCAAACTTACAAAGGCCAAGCTCGAAAAGAAAGACCGAGTTTCAAAATGACCACACAGAGCTAATAAGGCTGAAATAAATCAAAATCGAGCTTTGAATCCCCAACAATGGCGGATCTAAAAAAATATAGATCTTAGTTCTTTATCACAGACCCATTAATGGGTATTAAAGGAAATATCGGGGTAAGAAATAGTGCTTACTAGTTGTCGAAGTGAGATAGTCATCAAAAGCTCGATTTGAGTCGGTTTAATTCAAAAATAACCAAAGAAACCAAGGTGTCACATGAAAATGCAAAAGAAAAATGTTTATCAACACTTTGAAGTAGAAGTGGCAAAGACAAGTAATGGTGGTACTTAGAAGATTAAAACTTACCATTCTCTTCATCAAATAGTGATGCCAGACAACACATAACCAGGCTCGATAGAGACCAGAGAATAATACAATTCCAAGCTTGGAGTTTGTCAAATGCGGTCATGACCACAATGCCTCACATGGAAATCTCGAATGCCAAGATGTTATACCAGAAAACCTTGCAACAGAGCTTGGAAGGCTGATAGTGACACACAATCAAGACTTTAGGTTCACGGAAGTGGTGGCCATGTAAAATACCACGTCCACCTCCTCAGAAGAAAACATAAAATGCAAATACAACATAGTTCAAAAGGTCGAGAAAATATAGGAAATAACAGAGCTCGAAAATTTCAACCATGGTGGCTAACAAAATACAGAGACCTCCTCTGGACGAAATCGAGCTTCATAGTTCAAAATTACAGGAGATCTAACGAAGATATCAATAATAGAGCACAAAAGGCCAAAAGAATCAGAAAAGCTGAGCTTCGAAGCCTCATCCATGGCGGTCTACAAAAAAATTTCCAGGGCTTTGCCCTCAAAACTAGAATGCGAAATGATCAAATGAGGGGCTTCGAGTTGTTTTAACTCACCCACTTGAGCTCAACTTAACCTAGCCCTAATTAGAGATCAAGAATTGACGGCTCAAAATCACCAAGTACAATGGATCAATGGTCAAAAACAAGCTCAGAGATCAAATAATAACCACAGCTGGCCTCCCACTAACCACATTAATTGCCAACTTTAAAACCCTAACCGTGAGTTCAGAATCAACGGCATCAAACACAAAGGTATAGAGATCAAGGGCTCGAGATGATTCACCAAAATCAAAGCTAACTCAACACAGGTCAGATTACCACCGACCGAGTTTGCTAAGGGTTGAGTCATCATGAGAAGGGGACAGCCCACATGTCCTCCAAATAATAATCATGGCTGATCAACATCATATTGCTAATGATCACCGAAAGGTGGATCTCTAAAGTACATACCATGCAATATATCAAATAAACCAAATGCCGACCACATTGTGCCCAATGATCACCTAAAAGGTGAATTCCAAACTACATGCTACCAACTATGCCCGACCAACACATATATACATATGTATAATTAATCAAAAGGTGGTGGATATATATAGCATGTTTATTAATCAAGATGGTCACCCCTTTTTATATGTGCTAAATTCCACAAGGTGGCTAAACCTAGTAATGTGTAGGTGGTCCCCACACCAAGGAGGTTGGAGTAGACTTGTAGAATGTTATCCATGTGATCACTAGCAAACAGAATGAGTGTCAGCATCAGAGGAAAGGGGGTCCTAGCCAGATTAATATGTGGATGAGTATTATTACAAATATTTGGAATATTTTTCTCACATACAGAGATTTATATTTTTGCATGCCTTCAAAATCAGATAGAATAGAGAAGAAGATGAATTTGCTCGCTTAAAGAAGTGAGACTTGCCTATCAAGTAATTTTATTATTAGCAAATTATTCACCCATTATTTTCTTAAAAATAAAATAGTCAACTTCAGTTTGATTGTATTGTATTTAAGACCATTCTTGCCTATTTTTAAAATGCATGCTCTAGTTTGTATTATTTTATGCCTTTATTTATTATTAAATAAAGGATAAAATTAGGATGCATGGCGAAATACGACCTTAAGTTGTTTTTAGGAAGGTGGTGAATTTTATTTTTGCTATATATTGTGTGCCTTTGCAAATCACAAGGAGGATTCTTGGAGGACTTTTGGATATATGAGTACTGAAGCAAATTTTACCAGTTTTTCCCTCTAAGTGTCAAGTGTGTTCTGCCTTTCCAACTTACTTTGTAGTCTTGTGTATGTTTTATTAATCTTGTGAATGCAAATTCCTTGATCAACCAACCTACCCTCCTACAAGTTTTAGTTCTTTCTACTTAAATTTTATGTGCATGTTAACTTACTATTCTTTGTTGTGGTCCTCTCTTAGTATACTAAAGTTTTTACCCGTAGATAGTCTATAGAAAACTATTGGTTTGTGCATCAAGAATCCTTCACAGATCAATTGTGCATACACTCAGTCAAAGCCCTCATACAAATTTGGTGTATCACCTTAGTTTTAATCATTTTATAGTCATCTTTTACCTTGAAACTCCCAGAAAGTAGTTTAGTATACACCAACAAGGAACCGGCCTTGATACTAGAGACTCACCTCAAAATAGGTATACCCACAGACCTGAGGTGTTTCCATTGTATCTACGAAAGAGAGAGATCATTTGTGAAATCTTAGAAAACCTGTAGCTATCTCTCTACAGGGTGTACTTTCAAGAGATACCGGTGTTTGCAAATGATCCGGTGGGACAACGAATCAGATCTACATGCAAGTTTTATACCTATAATAGATCTACAGCAAATTAAAAGTCACTTTTGGGAGCAAACTGCAGCTAATTTATTCTAAATATTTTATCATCTTTTGGTGACTCTGTAAAGCTAATTTCAGACCAGTATTGCAGCATGTTCCATGCCTAAAGTGACTACAAGATCATCGGTAAGAGGAATTCCTTCTGAGTTTGTTTCTTTACCTTTGAATTTTTCTAGAAGGAGAAGAGTTGGTAATACTTTGCCTTACAATAGACCTAGTTTTGGTAACCCTCCTCCTAATATTCCTTCACAATGTATAAATTTTTCTATCAATATCCCAGTTTTCCAATGGCCCAACAACCACCTAGGAATTTTGTGCCCTTTACTAATGGAAGCCCATTAGTAATTCCAGTCTATCATGATATTCCCAACACTACCATGAAAAGTTTTCCATCATTTACTGGTGAAAATAAGGTTACACCAGCTGAACATATAAAAGATGTTGCAGCCCTATGTATATTTCATAATATCACTCATGAAGATGTAGCCCTAAGACTCTTAGCTGCATCTTTTAAAGGGAAAGCCTTGCAATGGTACAAAAATTCAGAAATTGGAAGCAAAGGAACTTGTGATATTTTAGGTGAAAAATTGTTGAAATGCAGTTCCAAGACAACTCGATCATTTGTCTCTCATTGAATGGTTATCCACTATTAAAATAACTCCCAATGAATTTATGTCTATTTTCAATATCCATTTTGCCGGATTTTGGGAGAGAATTCCAGCAATTGTAAAGCCTCAAGTTGATCACGCTTTCCTTTATTATCTTAGAGCATTAAACAGTGATATCTCAACTATGATTCAGTCCATGGGTGGAGAGACACTCCCAAGCAGCTTATGATATTGCTATCCGAGCTAAAAATAGCCTTATTTAGGCTAGAAAGTTAGTAAGCAATGCCATCAATGCTATTTTCAGCATTTAATGCCTACTCCTTAGCCTATTACAATCATAGAGCCCACCGTTGTAGCCCCATCGAAAATGTGTTCAAATCTTTGCAGACTATGGGGAATAAGCTAACTTTAATTGAGAACAAAATTGCATTACCTAGCAGACCCTACCAGGCTCCTTATCAGCCCTACCAACAGAATCAACAAACCATACAACCTTACCAACAAAGACAGTTTGACCCAAAGGATCCTAGTTCTTCCAACACTTTAGTTCTAGTTAATATGGCTACAAAGGAGTGGTGTCAACCTTGTAATCAACCTCATTCAGCTGTAAATTTCCCAAATGCTTTTCTGAATCTGAATCTTGTTGCACAACCTCATTCTGAAACATTGTTTATGTCTCAAATGGAGGGTGGAAAGCAAGAGACTCATGTTCGTAAATCACCCGAACAAAATTTAGTTAAATTTAATGAGGAGGATTTCATTGCAATCACCACTAGGGCTCACGGGAGGGTTGCTGAAAATCAAAAGCAAAAAAATAGGCCTATCTTGTCTACCAAAGACGACAAGAAAACAACTCCAAAGTCAACTAACAACCTGTTGTTCCTAAAAAAATGGCAAGTGTTCCTATTGATAAAGGCCGTAAAAAAAAAGCTACAACCTGATCCATTACTCAATTTAGTGTCCCTCTCATCCATTTACTTGCTTAGGTAACCTGGGGCACGTTTTACGTCACCAACTATCCCCTTGGGATATTATCCAATTTGTGATTTAATCACTTATTCCAAATTTAATTCACCCCATCACATCTTACCCATGAGTGATTAAATATTAAATATTTGATTACGCTTCTTCCCATGCATCTTAATCACTTATCTACCCCAAATTTATTCTATCTATGTATCACATCTATTTTTCCTCTTCCCTAAGCGGGATATTTCCCGTATTCGGGATAAATCTTATCTTTCTTGAAATCGCTCATTTTGGCCATCTCGGAAGTCTATTCCGCGATCGGCGCCGACCCATATGGTCGGCGCCGATTTTCTAGGAGCGGCGCCGATTATAAAAGCGAGTCCAGAACTCAGTTCTAGGGACCGAAAAAGAGACCACGAACGAGCGAAAAGCGAACAGACGAAAAAAGGAAGCACTTACGCACGAACAGAGAGCGAGAGAGATACAGGTTGTGAGAAAGAGAGATCTTCTTAAGATCAATCAGTATCAAATTAGGCAGATCTCGTCCGAATCAATCCCGAGAGGAGCACCGCTACTCGTCCCTCGCACATCAAGATCGCACACCACCATCTATCATCTCGGTGACTCTGCTCCAGTTGTCTCGCCAACTTCGCACATCCAATGAGCCACATTCACCTTCCAATTCCCGAATCTTATCGCACACCCCCGATTGATCGATCCGCTTTTAGTCGCCGATTCTACCTGGGCCGACGCCGATCCGTCTCAATCGACGCCGATCTTAGTCGGGCCGACGCCGATCCGCCAATCGACGCCGATTCTACCTGGGCCGACGCCGATTTCCCTCGCAGATAGGTAAAGGGACACAGTAACACAAATTCAAAGCATTATTTCATAGTTCCTCGCTTTTCTCAGTGCTTTCTGCTCTCATTGCTTAGATTCTCGTCTTATTATCGCAATCAGAAGATCTAGCTTTTTACTTACATCTTTTATCATGTATGCTTCTTTTCTTAATTGAAAACGTGGACTGACATCCGCCGAGGAAGCTTATCGCTTCCCGGACCCGCTTCTCGGGCAGTCCACCTAAATATCTTTTAACGTGGTCTTTTTCTGTCAAGCATCGGTGTTTTGCAGGATACACGGATCTATTGTGCGAGTTGCTCGTGTGCGCCCGTCTTATCTACATCGGCTTCCTCATTTGTCTACATCTTCGGATCTTATCCATCAGGTATCGATTTTATTGGAGTTTTTCAGGGTTTTTGTGTTTAGTTTGGTGCATTAACTTGGACAGGTAACAAGCGCGAAATTCTTGATCTACATTCTGGCACGCCCGGTGGGACCCAACCAAAGTCCCTTATTGGTAAGTTCATTTCTTTCCTAGTTTTGAACTTTGTTCCTTTTCTTCACTGATTTCTATCAGTCCTATTTGAGCATTTCTTTTCATCATTTCAATCTTGCTTTTTTTTAGGCGAAATCGTTATCTTCGAAATTTTTCTAGTTCCTTAAAAATAGAGATTTCTGTTTCACCGTTATCTGGATATATCTTTCTGGGTTTTCTTTGGTGTTTGCTTAACCTCTTCTTGCGGAGCACTTTGCTTGTTCGTGGGATTGTTCGAGGGGAAGAGCTCAACAACGCGCTTTTTGAAGTCCACACACCTTGGAGAGCTAAATCTACAGGTATTCCTCTTTACTTGTGTTTTCTCCTTTTTAGGATTTCTTTGTTTGATTGTCTATCACATCCAAACACTTCAATTTTTGGTGCTTAAAAAGAACTTAATCGCATTTGGGAAAGAATCTGTTTGACTTGTCTTCATCGAAATCAAACACTTCGTTTTTAAGTGCTTAAAAAGAACTTTTCTTTGTCATTGCTGCATGTTTTTCATCTAGTTTTAATTAGGCTGGAAAATTGATCAAAATCGGTAGTGACACTATTTGATTTTTATTTTTCACCCTTGCACACAAAGCCAAAATCACTAGGTATAAAGCATTTAAACAAAATTCCTTCCTCGGCCTCGCCTACTGGAAGTGATATCCAAGAGGAAGAGCCTACGCGGTACTCAGGCCGCGCTATAAATTCACGGAAGATTTTGGTATATATTGGCAAAGCACCCGACTCCCTTATCGCAGCGGTGTGTGAAGTGCGGGGGTAGGCCCCTATATCAAGCCACGCACTGTCTCTTTTATCAAGTGCCTTCGACTCCTCACCAAACATTACCCAAACCATCCTTAGTTTGGCTATCTCGAGTAGTTCCTGCTCTAAAAGCCTTCCCTAACATTTTCTTTTCTTAAAAGCATCAAAATTTAAAGGAGATAATCACTTGCGCCGCTTGAATTGTCTCAGGCATTAGTTAGGTCAATCTTCTTTTCTGTGTTTATGACGGTTATCACTGGCCACAATCTAGAAGAATGGCTCAACTAGTTCCTTCTTCCTCCGAGATCACCACTAGTGTGGAGGTTTCGCACCCCCAATCTTCCTGACCGCCAAGTTAGTTGGTTCCCCATCCCGGTCATATAATCCTTTCTATCAAGCCAAGGCAATCCCATCACGTCCAGCTTCCCTAGTCCTTCTAAATATCATCTCGCTCTCGAGTATGTTCCCGCGGGATCCCGAATTCCTGCATTCTCGACCGCAATCCGATAGCCCTCATGGACTACCTAGTACACAAATCTATTCAAATATCTGATCAAGGACCACCAATCCAACAAGTGTACGATTACCCTCGTGGATCATCCCAAGCTTTGTAGAGAGCAGCCAGATCGCCGCTTCTTGCTCGAGTCACGGAGAAGAGCGAGGCCCCTATGCCTCCCTTTTCTCTTCCACCTACCATATCGACTAGTTCTCAAATAGTCTTACCTATTCCTAACACCGCAGTTACCTCGAGTATTCCACAACCTACTTCTGAGAAGTCTTCTGCCCTGGCTATAATGAATGCGTCTGCACACCCGCATATTGCTGTTAATTCATCTATGCCCTCCATCGTGTCCCAAGGTCAATACCTCTTCATGAGCCAACCCCCTCCGAATAGTCAGCTTGGCTCCTACTTCTCCCCCTCTAGGGGTCTTTCTTCCAATATTCCAAAGAATCGTGACCTTCGCCATCCTTTAACATCGGCACCCTTAATACCTAATCCGGCAAGAGAGGCCCTTTCGTGTCTTGTTCCCAACATGTCCAATCCAACCAACACCCATGTTCCTCAATCTGTCCCGATCCAATCAACAAACATAGGAGTCCACCAATCACAGGCTCCACCCGTCATCCAACCTTCATTTTCTCAATCACTTATTATCTCACAGCCTGCCTATACGCAAGCCACCTCACAGCAAATACCCCACCCTGTCACCTGCACACCGTTATTCCTCTTATCATCCTATCCATCAACAGATGAATCCTCCATTGACACCTCAACAACATCCACCACTTACTTCTTATGTAGGACATACCAATGTACCTCCTCCTCAATCTGACGTGGTTCAAATTCTCTTCAAGAAAATCGCAGACTTGGAAGCCTCCACAAAAGGGGCTCGTCCTTCATACTCCTTTGAAGAAGTGTGTAATGAACCCATTCACCCCCAAGAGCTTTCAAGCCTTATCCTCCCCAATGGGAACTTCCTAAATTTTCAAAATTTCATAGTCAGGAAGACCCTCAACAACATTTGCGAGCATTCAAACATGCTTGCTACCTCATAGTCCAGGATCAAGAGCTTATGCTCCGTACCTTTCCTATGTCTCTAAGCAGACCTCGCTTTAGACTCGGTACAATAACATTCCTCAACATTCCCTGTTTTCTTTCTCTCAATTGGCCCAAATGTTTGTTGAAAACTTTTCAATAAATATCGCGCATAAGATCTCGACACGATCTTTATAACATTCGCCAATTCGATGATGAGTCTATTGCAGACTTTGTCGCTCGTTGGAGAGGGATAATCAACCAATTGTCTTTCTCCCTTCCTCAATCCCAACAAATCGAGTTGTTTACTCGATCTTGTGCTAATCACATTTCTTCTACTTTAAGGATCCAAACTTTTCATACCTTTGAAGAAGCCTTCACGATGGCACGCAAACTTGAATCTCGCGCCATTGAGCAAGGGAAGCTAAAACTTCGCTCTAAATCTAAACCAGATTTTTCTCGGTTTACCAAACCAAATTCTTCCCCTTCTAAAGACAAAAATCAAGGATCCACCAACGCTATCGTACTAAAAGCATCACGAGCCGACAATACTTCTAATCAAACACCACGAAGAGACCCCTCATCTTCTCGAAAAGGGACTTCATCATCTCGATCCTTCGCTCCATTGGGGGAATCATATGCCTCTATCTTAGAAAAAATGTTGGAAGTTCGCATGATCGAACTTCCCCCCATTAGGGATGTTGATGAAAGCCGAGAACGCCCATTCTGGTATAGGGAAAATGATTTCTGTCCTTATCATAGAACCAAGGGTCATGACATCGAACGATGTCAGACTTTCAAAAATCTTGTCCAGAAATTCATTGATAAAGGCGAGCTCATTCTGGATAACCCAAATGCTCCCCCAAATCAGGCGCTCGATGTTTTTAAACAACCTTTTCCCAATCATGCCCCGAACCATAATGCTTCAGAGTCTCAAAAACCAAACACTCATACCATCAACTTCATCTCTACCGAAGAATCTTCTTCCGAAACCAAGCCATCTGCAAACACATCAATCGAATCAGAACCTCCTTCCACTTCATCTATCACTGGAGTTCCATTATCTTCAGATGGCCCGTCTTTGAATATTCCTACATTACTAAGCACGGAGTCTTCTTTCTCCGCTCCTTTGTCTGACCTACCATCCATACCCGAGACAGTGTCATCCTCATCTGTCTCATCATCAGACATTCTTTCAATACTCGAGGCAATTACATCCCTTCGAGTTTCCACTACAGGCACATCCACTTCTGTTGCTCCCATTCCCGCTGCAACTATGTCCTTGGTAAACGTACCTATAATTGTGCCGACTTCGACGGAAGCGTCTTCGATTTTGACCCTTCCTATCTCTTTTCCTACAATAGTTTCACCCATGATTACTGCATCAGAAGTAGTCCCTTCGCAAGGAACTGCTTCTTCATCACCCCCTTCTTCCATCACCAATGTTACTTCGCCTATTAAGGAAAAATCAAAAGAAGTAGCACCAACACCTATACACTTGGTTCCGAACCTAAACCGAGACAACCAAAATCTAACATTACACCATCAAGCACTCTCCCCACCGCTTCCTCCGAAAAGATTACAATCACCTTATGCCGCTGAAGTTGCCACCATCCCCGAAAAGGAAAGCCCATATTTCGACCATCAAGACTCTCGTGCTCTTCCACAAAAATCTCTCTCTACGCCTCATAAACGATTGGATTTGCCCACCGAGAAGGCGTTTTCTTCTACACACTTATCAAAGCCATCGCCTTCTTCTACAACACATTCTTCACCAATACCCCGAAAAATAGACTTACCTACTAAAAAGACGCCACCTCTTCTATCAGGATCATCATCTTCATTACCAAAAACCAAGGCACCCTATGTCCCTCCGATTACACCTACTTTGGGAGCTTCTTCCTCTTCTAAACCGACATTATCTAAATCATCAAGAAAATTCACTAAAGCAACCCCTTTGTCTCCAAAGACCGCAAAATTTGTCACATCTCCATCATCTTCAAAATCTATTTTAGGGGCTCCTCCTCCACCAAAGTCAATCATGTCTCACTTACTCCCATCTCAAGTGCCCAAGACTGCTCCTCCAAATGTCCAAACAAATAAGAGGATTCCTAAAAAGACTGTTAAACCTAACATGCAAGTTCTTTTACCTCGGCAGTCGGTTAATGTAAAAGAACCACCTTCATCATCTCTATCCTCCTCTTCGTCTACCGGATTCTATACCGAAATCCTTCATCAACTTATCCAATCTTCATCCATAACCCTTCCTCCGATTAAACCTTATAACCCTAAAGGAGTTAAACCTACCTGGTTTAACTCTGATCTGATTTGTGCTTACCACCGTACCCCGGGTCATGATACCGAGGGATGTAAAGCTCTTCAAGCCGTTGTCAAGAACCTTCTGGAAGAAAGTGACCTTTTAGGAGGAGGAGGAACAGTACCTCCCGTCACCTTAGCCTCATCTCGAGCCTCAACAATCCACTCACTCTCCGTGGTCCCACTCCACTTGATCTTCCACCTTCCCAAATCGACACAATCCATATCGCCACTAGAACCCAACACTATGATAACCCATCTTCATCTTCAAAGATCTCGACCACGGGTTGTCATTTCGCAGCCCCCGAAGGCGTGTCTCCTTCCTCATCGCCCCACGACCCAGGTCTCTATTCGTGCCGCACCTCGGCTCAAGTTCCCTGTCTCTGCTGAGGAGAGTGTTATGAAACAACTCACCTGTGCTCCGGCCAAAATGTCTCTTCGACCTCATCCAATCCTCTCCACAACATCGCCAAGCTTTGATTGATAATCATCGCATCGCAGTTGAATTCGGATGAGCCCCACTCTTCGAGTGGGTTGTTGATCAATAGACCATCAACCACCATTTCTTTTGAAGATTCGAAATTCCTCCTCTTTCTTCGCAGAGGACTCGAGGCTCCTCTTTATCACACCCAAATCAATAACACTACCTTAAAACGTGTTATGATCGATAGTGGAGCTGCACTCAACGCATCTCCTCGCACACGTTTGAGCAACTTAAGTTACCAAAGAATGTGGTGTCATCCCCGCCTTTTCGCCCTTCGATCATTTAACGATCACCTAGCAAATACTCTAGAACCGTGGTCTTACCCATTCGAGTAGGTAAGAAGTCGCTTCATGAACTCTTCTACATCGTCAAGGAAAATTCCACTATAATATGATCCTCTGACGCCCTCGGATTCGCGCAATGCATTGTGTCCCATCCACCCTCCATCGATGCTTAAAATATCAATATGAGGGCAAAATATATACTCATCCAGAGATCCTTTTCCTTCCGCACAATGCGACATGACCACAAGATCTCGCCCTCTAAAGGAAAATGCATGTTCTCCCGACGGGCCTCATCTTCTTCCATACCTGCAACCAAACTACCGGATTTACAAAATCTAGAAGAGACATTGCAGCGCTTCTCACTAGAGAGCTTCCTCTCTTTTTTTCGATGCCCATCTCAAACCTAATGAGTATGGTAGACCGCATAAACAACCCGAATATCAACCAGTCTCTGGCCGCATCGTCACCATTGGTCTCGCCAATCAATGACTAATTTCATCTACGGTGGTCTTGATACGCCTCACTATCGCCCAGATTCTCCTCCTAAGACCAAACCTTACTTAACAGGGTTTGATTATCTACAGAATCCCACGTTTGCAAAAACTTATCTATATCGATGCGCGTGGAAAGGTTTTGGCCTGGGAAAATATGAACAAGGTATACATGACCTCAAGTCCATTCCTACTCTCATGCCACATCAGAAATTTGGTTTAGGGTTTAAACCCCTTTCAAAAGCCACCGTCACTATTCTTGATGAGCCTCTTCCTACGGAAGAACCATCTTCCCCCACTAAATCAGAAGCATCACTTGATGTGGACGATGACATTTCCATCCCACCTAACTTTTTTTTTTGATCAATACCATTTCCTTAGGGCCGTTAGTCTATGAGACTAACAATCGGTCCGCTTCTATACCATTAATCTTCCCTGAAATAGTTGGAGACGATTCTCCCACTATCAACACTATCCACTGTGCGGATGATGATTCTGTCCTCACCTATCTGGGGGCAGAGGATTCATATCTCCCCAAAACTATTCCTTCTGACACGTCTACCCTTCTCAACGAGGCCACTATCGACCTTAATATAGGAACTTCTGAAGACCCTCGTATCATTAAGGTCGGCCAATCCCTTAATCCACAGGAGTTAGGGATTTTACCACTTTTCTTTCCAAACATCGCAAGCCTTTGCTTGGTCATACGAAGATATGCCAGATGGCTTCGATCCCGATATTGTGGTCCACAATATCGTTACTCTTCCCAATATCAAACCAGTTAAGCAAAAATTACGTAAAATGCACCCTCGAGTAGCCCTTCTTGTTAAAGAAGAATTACAGCGCTTGCTCTTGGCTAACTTCATCCAACCCATCGATTATCCACAATGGGTGTCCAATGTAGTACCAGTAACTAAGGCTACTGGGAAAATTTGAATTTGTACCGACTTCCGGGATCTTAATCTTGCCTGTCCAAAAGATGATTTTCCTCTACCTAATATCGACCAACTCGTAGATTTAATCAAGGGTCATGAGATGCTTTCTTATGGATGGTTTCTCCGGGTATAATCAAATCCTCATCGCACCAGAAGACCAACATAAGACTTCCTTCATAACTCCTTGGGGGACCTTTTGCTATCGTGTCATGCCTTTTGGTCTTAAGAACGCAGGAGCAACCTATCAACGAGCAATGACCTACATCTTCCATGATCTCTTGCACAAAACTGTGGAAGATTATGTTGACGATCTCCTCGC
The DNA here is from genome assembly GCA_018340775.1 of Taxus wallichiana var. yunnanensis. NCBI lineage: Eukaryota > Viridiplantae > Streptophyta > Pinopsida > Cupressales > Taxaceae > Taxus > Taxus wallichiana. The sequence continues at coordinate 954,760,197 of CM031239.1, read as the reverse complement.
AAGTCCAAACGCCGCCGATCATCTTTTTCATCCTCGCACCTCTCTTTTCGAGAGGCTTATCCGCTTTTGTCTTCGCCTAAATCCATCTAAATGCGTATTTGCTTCTCACCGTAAACTTTTAGGTTTTATCATTTCCATCGTGGGTATTGAAGTCGACCCCGCAAAAATAAAAGCCATCCTTGAGATGCCTCCCCGCCTAACTTGAAGCAACTCCGCAGCCTCCAAGGACGCCTTTCAATCAAGCTAAGGCTGCTTTATCTCCCAATTGTTGACCGTTGTCAACCTTTTCACCATCTCCTCCGTAAGAATGTTCATTTTGAATGGGATGAGCATTGCCAAAAGGCCTTTGATGATCTCAAAGCTTATCTTCTTTCTCCACCCGTGCTTACACCTCCACGCGAGGGGGAGCCTTTCTATCTTTATATCTCTGTGACTGACCATGCTCTGGGAGCCATGATCTCGCATCGGGACACTTGTGGTAAAGAACAAGCTGTTTATTACATCAGTCGCACCTCCATGAGTATGAGACACGCATCCGAAGCCGAAAACTATGTTGCGCTCTCTTCTTTGCAACTTCTAAGCTTCGTCATTATCTCCTTAATCATAAAACTTACATTGTCACAAGTGTCAATCCCCTCAAGACAATTCATGCAAAGCCTTATCACAATGATCGTATCACTCGTTGGCTTATGCTCATGACAGAATTTGACCTCGAGTTTATCCCGCAAAAGGCTATCAAGGGTCAGGTTATTGCAGATCAATTAGCTGATGCTCCTCTTCCAGACACTCAAGATCCCCTTGCTCAATTCCCCGATGAATATATCCAACAAATTGATTTTGGTCTATCTCCATTTAAAGTAAAGCTCTTCTTTGATGGATCCAAATGTCAGCAAGGGGGAGGTGCGGGTTTCGTAATGATTCCTCCTTGGGGTACGCCTATCCCAGTTGCACACAAATTAAACTTTGAGTGCACCAATAATGTGGCTGAGTATGAAGCTCTTGTCTTAGGTCTTCAAAATGCCATTAATCTCGGCGCTCGTCATATTGACATCTTCGGTGATTCTGAACTCATCGTTAATCAGGTCACGGGTGTCTATCAATGCAAGAATGATATCCTTCAAAAATATCGTGACATCGTTCTTGCTCAACTCCAATCTTTTGATAAGTTCACCATCCAAGCCATTCCTCGCACTGCAAATCGATTCGCGGATACCATGGCCTCATTAGCCTCACTTATCCCGCCTTTTACCGAAGACTCGCGTCTTTATGTGGCTGTGCAACGATTAGATCAACCATCTTATCTTGGGCAACTAACTTCAATCAATGCTGTCACAACCCATACCCAGGATGAGTGGTATCAACAGATTGTTGATTATCTATCTCATTCGATCCTTCCTCCAGATCTGACTTCCAATGGTAGAAGGTCTTTTGTCCAACGCACCAATCGCTATACTATCCTAGGCGGGATTCTTTACAAACGCGGCTTTGATGGTATTTTGCTTCGATGCCTCAAAACCCATGAATCATCTAAAGCCATCCAGGAGGTCCATGACGGTATCTGTGGTGGACATTTTAGTGGTTTAGCTGTAGCTAAGCGCATTTTACGTTTGGGGTATTATTGGCCTTCTCTTAATCGAGATTGTTGTGAATACACTAAGAAGTGCGTCAAGTGTCAGCAACATTCCAATCTCACGCACATCCCTAGTCAGGCTTTGCAACCTGCGGCGGATTTGTGGCCTTTTTCGCAGTGGGGTCTTGATCTTATTGGTCTCATCAATCCCCGTTCTTCACAACGCATCATTCTATCATTACTGCCACTGAGTACTTTACTAAGTGGGTAGAAGCTATCCTCTCTTTCTTCAACAAAGGCTAAACCATAGTTGATTTCGCCTATCAACACATCATTTGTCGCTTTGCTCCACATAAGCTAATCACGTATAATGGTAAGTCTTTCAAGAACGCTGATTTGCGTAATCTCTCGCAACGCTTTCAATATCAAACTCGCTTTTTCTTCTCCATACTATCCTCAAGCTAATGGTCAGCCAAGCTGCCCAATAAAACTTTGCGTAGTATCCTCGCAAAGGTAACTAGTCGAGCCGGCAGGATTGGCATTTACATATCCCTTTTGCTCTCTCGGGCTTATCGACTAGCATTCGTACTCCTACCGGTGCTACTCCCTTCTCTCTCGCCTATGGGTCCGAGGTCAGTCCTTCCTTTGGAAGTCCAAATCCCATCTCTCCGTGTTTCTCTCGTGAGAATTTGTCTCCGATGAGGATTATCGCCAAAATCGCCTAAAGACAACTTGAATTATTAGATGAGCGGCGCCTTAACGCTTTGAGCATCATCAGTCTATCTTGAGCGTGTCAAACGTGCTTACAACAAGCACTTGCAACACCGTGACTTCAAAATTGGTGACCTTGTTCTTAAGGAAAATCAAAATGTCACTACACTCGAAAAAAGTCAACGTGGTAAGTTTGCTCCCAACTGGATGGGCCCCTACATTATCACTCATAAATATGGGTCTGGGGCTTATCGTTTATCTTCCATGGATGGTGTACCTGAGGCGGAACCTCTCAATGCCTTGCATCTACGGCCCTTCTATTGTTAAAATCTATCTTACACAAATCTAGTCGCAACTCAGATCTTCCATCCGTCCTAATAACCAGTCATCTACTTTTGTGGTGATTTGAAATCGTGTGGTTCTCCGCCTATTGCCTCGTTTTTAAATATGAGTATCGCGGCTCTACTCATCAGACGCTTTTGATATGTTCCTCCTCATGGTAGGAATACCTTAATCACCACTTCATCTCGTCCCAAGTACTTATCTTAATTGATCTACTCGGGCATGAGTACATGTTCTTCTATGTTCTCTTCCTCCATCCGATCTATCTAGGTCTAAACTCACTTCTTCCAAAGAGTTTCAAAAAAAAAAAAAAAAAAAAAAAAAAGATGCTATCCAAAAGATAGACTCGATCCTCAAGGACAAATATCCATACATTATCAAGTGAATCAAAAAGAAAATAGACCATACCCTCGAAGGATGGCTATCATTAAAATTCAAAATACAGACCGCTCCCTTGAAGGACGGCTGTTTCTCAAAGAAATATTCAAGGCTTCTTGTAATCTATCAGCCTTCCAAATACTTTATACACTTTTTAAGATCACCGAAAGACTTCCCGCATCGATCGGGCTTTTCCATATCAAGCAAACTTCCCGCATTGATCGCTTTGCTTTTCTGTCAAAGTCATGAAGCTGAGATTTAAGACCTTTTGTCGATCATATGGAGAATCCTATTTTCCTATCATGGACATGTATCCTGTCCCTTGTAAATTCCGACAAGATACTTACTTTTCTTTCCATTTCTATCCTAGATCTGGTTTGCGACTAGTTAGTGTCAGATTTATTTTAATCTTATATAGGGCCTCAGTATGCTTGGTCTTTCGGTTTCTTATCCGGATTTTATCTATGGTCGGTCGAAGTCCGACTTATCATTTCCTTCTTTTCCGAGTGTCTTCTTCTAAGTCACTTCGTTGTTTCCATTTACATCTTTGCTCTTGCATCCTATTAAATTGACATTTCACATGTTAATTCAATCACAATTTATCTTCTATCAAAATTCCTCTTATCTATCAAAACATCTATCTTTATTCATTTCTCATTAAAATTACATCTATCTATACATCAAACACATCTATCTATTTATCCATCAAAATATTTAAAATATGTACATCTAAGGTACATTATATCTAATCTATACATCAATCACATCCATCAATCTATCCACCAAAATGTACATCCAAGGTACATTATATCTATCCATATCTAATCCAAACATCAAACACATGTACATCCAAGTTACATCACATCCATCTATCAAAGTTATATCCACATCACATATATTTCTATCATCTATCAGTCTATATCTATCCAATCACATCTATTTTATCCACATATCAATCTATCTAATCACATCTATTTCTATCATCTATCAGTCTATACCTATCCAATCACATCTATTTTATCCTCTATCAGTCTATATCTATATCCATCTATCCATGTATATCCAAAATTAAAAGCATGAGTACAATTATATGACAAATAATGAATCTATATACACATATGTGTCTGTACAAAAATGGGTGGCTTTCAATCAAGCCATCTAAACAATGCCTTCCAATCGAGGCTACATCACTATACAGATACAAAATCTATCAAATCTCTATATAGTAAAATCTGAAGCGTGGAGGACACTATCTCCTCCACCCTCCTCTGCACCTGGCTGTCTCTCCTGACCGCCGCCTATCGAGCTCGATGCACCTGCTGCTGGAGGTCTCGGCCCACCTCGATCTCTCCCAGTGCTCCCTCCGCCTGAGGCTCCGCTCGCCGTAGCCGTCGCTGCTCTCCTCCTCGCCCCGTATCGAGGCACATCTGGGGCATGCTGCGCTAGGGCATCCTCGTAGTATCTCACCTCAGCGAGGAGAGACTGGTACGTGCTCAGGCTCACAGTACCTGGTGCTCGTAACGATGCTGCCGGTGCCGCCGGGCCGCCGCCGGCGCCGCCGGTGGTGCCCCTCCTAGGTCGCACTCGTACTGCACTCGATGTGGCACCTGTCTCCCCATACTTGGCCCTGAGGGCCTCCCTGTGCCGAAAGTAGCGGTCCCCTCTCGCTGATCGCCAGATCTCGCTCCCGGCGAGCGGTGTCTCTCTCCACAATCGTGGCATCCTCTCCTCCGTCAAAGCCCCGATCTCCTCCGCAGCTACTCGATGTGTCTCGTGTGAGGGTGGCATGCTCTCCTCTAATCTGGCCCAACAGAGCAGCAGCTATGTCCTCCTCACGCATCTATGAGGGCGGGAGATGTCGTGGAAGCTCGTGTCGTACTACATGCCGCAGCCCTCATCCACCCCCGCGCATCATCACACCGCCTCGAGGGTGGGGCCTCTCAATGGGTCTCGCGGGATCAAAATCGCAAATCTGCCTTCTCGCTATCCCGCCTATATGGCGTGTAGGTGGCCGGCACTGTCTCGTATTTAGCCGAATCGCCTCAATATCCGCATGAACGGACCCGCCCCATATCTCGGCCTCCGCCTCGACCACCCGACTCCGCCTCAATGCTACCAAGTGCGCATCCCGACCGCCCATGCCTGGAATGCCCGATATGGTCTCCAGATGACTGATCCGTGTAAGCGTCCCCAAACGCCGTAGTACCACCCGGCCGGGTCTACTCAGATCTCCGCCATGTCAGCCCGCCATCTCCGAAATCCATAATCAATGCCTCCCACTGCTGCTGGCATCCAAGGAAGCCCGGATGGCCTGATCACCGCTATGTGCTCATATGCCCAGCAATGGAGCACAAAACTGACATCAATCCTCGCCTCCGCCACAGGTGTACATCCATAGCTCATGGTAAATCTGAGCTATCAGGGCATCGGCGAAGGCAAAAACCTGTCTGTACTGCAAGATGTCGCACACACAGTCTAATAGTAACAATGGGAATCTCCCACCTCCTGAGTCTGGCAGGGCAAAATAGGATATCGCCATCTGAATCAAGGCTATCCGCCTGCTCCGAGGGCTATCTCGCTCTGACTGTGAGGCTATCTCACGCCCTGTATACTATCTCGTAATCGCTCGCCCTACCTCTGTATAATCGCACCAGGGCCCTCTGCTGCTGCTCCCGGGGTGTGATCTCAATCGGGTCCCCAGCAATCGGCAATCTCAGGATCCTGAATATATCCTCATGGGTGATAGTCATCTCACCCGTCCTGAACCAAAAAGTGCACGTGTGGCTGTCCCACCGTCGCACTAATGCCCGCATGAGCTCCACATCTCGTGGCACTCGTCTATAATATCGGAAACCCCCGAGCCCGGCTAGCTCTAAATGCCGCCACCGCCTCGATCTCACACATCAGAAGAATCGTCTCCAATAGCTCAGGGATGGCATCCCTCATATGTAGTACCTCTCGTGCCTGCATCCACGACATCAAAAACATAATTAGTCTCTTATTTCCCCAAATCACATCTTCCAAAACCATAAAAAAAAAAAAATGAATATCTTTCAATCGGCGTCGATTTGGTAAAATCGGCGTCGTTCATTTTAGTCGGCGCCGATTAATACCAATCGACGCCGATCCAAAACCAATCGACGCCGATTAAACCAATCGGCGCCGACTGCCTGGCCGGACATAAACCGGACCCCGGCCTCCCATGCAAGAAAAAAACAAACCAAAAAAAAAAAATTAAGAAAAGTGGGTTCAAGAATGACCACTTACCCCAGGTCGTGTCCTCCTCGCGCTTCGACCGCCTCCGAGGCTTCCATGATGCTCAAATCACAAATCTGCCTCTCTCTCAATCAATCGTCACGCTGAAAAATAAATCGCTTACGCTTTCCGCTCGCATATTTATATGTGCTCGATTGGTCGGCGCCGATTTTTTTTCGGGTCGACGCCGCTTTGTTATAGTCGCCGCCGATTATTTTGGTCGCCCGATTTTCTATATCTGCTTGCCATAGTGTTGATGCTTGGCTTACTTATCTATCTCGATCATTGTTGTGTGCTGAATTTTGCCTTTTGGCACATTTTTTTAGATATCCTTGTCTATTTCGGGTTTGTTCCTTTGGTGGGACACTGTGATTTCTCAAGCAGCTTAGAGTTAAACGGGTCTCAGTAGGCACTAACGCTGCCTCTCTTTGCACTGCACTGCCTAGTTGTCCCTACCAATGTGTCTCTCTTTAGATGCCGACTATTTTGCAGCTTCCTTACCCTCATGGGTCTCAGTAGGCACTAACGCTGCCTCATGAGGAGACCGCTAGTTTGCCCTACCAATGTGAGTTCCTTAGGTCAGCTGCCTTTTATTTGTTTTTATGCGCGCATCAATGATCGATCTACCTGCATCCGACCGGGCACCTTGCATTTTTCATCTACCTTTTTCAAACTTGGGATCGTCTGTTCTATCATCCATCCCATCCCTAGTTTGAGGGGGATCACATCATCACAAATTCTTCCCTTCTTCCATCCCTTTGTTTTTGTCTCATAACCTTGCTTATCGCAAGTTACTTGACAAAAAGGGGCAAAATGTAGACACTTAAAATTGGTTACTCAATTTAGTGTCCCTCTCATCCATTTACTTGCTTAGGTAACCTGGGGCACGTTTTACGTCACCAACTATCCCCTTGGGATATTATCCAATTTGTGATTTAATCACTTATTCCAAATTTAATTCACCCCATCACATCTTACCCATGAGTGATTAAATATTAAATATTTGATTACGCTTCTTCCCATGCATCTTAATCACTTATCTACCCCAAATTTATTCTATCTATGTATCACATCTATTTTTCCTCTTCCCTAAGCGGGATATTTCCCGTATTCGGGATAAATCTTATCTTTCTTGAAAATCGCTCATTTTGGCCATCTCGGAAGTCTATTCCGCGATCGGCGCCGACTCCATATGGTCGGCGCCGATTTTCTAGAGCGGCGCGCGATTATAAAAGCGAGTCCGTAACTCGCCTAGGGACCGAAAAGAGACCACGAACGAGCGAAAAGTGAATGATTTAAAAAGGAAGCACTTACGCACGAACAGAGAGCGAGAGAGATACAGTCAGTGAGAAAGAGAGATCTTCTTAAGATCAATCAGATCAAATTAGGGCAGATCCTCGTCCGAATCAATCCCCGAGAGGAGCACCGCATTCGTCCCCCTCGCTACATCAAGATCGCACACCACCATCTATCATCTCGGTGACTCTGCTCCAAGTTGTCTCGCCAACTTCGCACATCCAAAGAGCCACATTCACCTTCCAATTCCCGAATCTTATCGCACAGTCCCTGATTGATCGATCTGCCTCCAGTCGACGCCGATTCTACCCAGTCGACGCCGATCCGTCTCAATCGACGCCGATCTTAGTCAGTCGACGCCGATCCGTCTCAATCGACGCCGATTCTACCCAGTCGACGCCGATTTCCCTGCAGATAGGTAAAAGGACACAGTAACACAAATTCAAAGCATTATTTCATAGTTCCTCGCTTTTCTCGTGGCTTCTCTCGCTGCTTAGATTCTCGTCTTATTATTGCAATCAGAAAATCTAGATTTTTACTTACATCTTTTATCATGTATGCTTCTTTTCTTAATTGAAAACGTGGATTGACATCCGCCGAGGAAGCTTATCGCTTCCCGACCCGCTTCTCGGCACCCACCTAAATATCTTTTAACGTGGTCTTTTTCTCGCAAGCATCGGTGTTTTGCAGATACACGGATCTATCAGGCGAGCCGCTCGTGTGCGCCTATCCTTATTATCTACATCGGCTTCCTCATTTGTCTACATCTTCGGATCTTATCCATCGTGGTGTTTAGTTTGGTGCAAATTTTGTGTAAAGGATAATGTTAAATCTCAATGTGGGATGCTCCTTGTATTCTGACAACAAGACCATAACTATAAATAAGTTAAGTGGATTCGGATATGGTCCTTGGAAAATTTGAGCAGTTTTAAGAATGGATTACAAAAGTTTTGAATGACATAAAGAAACCACCACCATTTAATTTATCACCGATCATTTGAGAACATTTAGTTTGTAATTGCATGGTGGACAAGGTGGTGCAAGTAGCATAGTTATGCCAAAAGTGATTGCAAAAATTAGGCTTGCAAAGATGAGCCTACAAAAGGGAGTATCTTACAACTTGATGGAACTGCAACTAACATGGTTGGTATAATAAAAATTTGGAGGTAACGTTACATGCTTTCCCAAATGTTTCTATTCTGCAAGATGTTACTATTGTGGACTTGCCTCCATACTTTGCTTTATGCTTATCTAGAGATTTCACAAAGAAAAATAGGAGGTTATCTCTCTTCAGATTGGTCCTTATTTTTTACTACTCATTATGGTACTATGGTTACTATTAATTCAGATCCATTTGCTAGATTTCACATCGAGCCTCACTCTTCAAATGCAAAGTGGCTAATTATTCATCCCTAGATCGGTCTAATTTTGATGAGGTAGCTCATGTTTCAAAGATTAGATGGTGTTTCGACTGTTTATGGATGAAAAGACAGGTTGAAGAACATGCTCATGATCCTTTTAAGGAGGTTGAAGAGCATATTTTGCTATGTATTGTATGCATGAATAAAATACAACACTTCCATTTCTGTCTGCAATAGATGATTCAACAAAAGGGATTTGGAAACTTCATTTTGATGGAGCTAAGAACAAAAAAGGATAGGGAGCAGGTTTGATGCTCACTTCCCTAACAAATGAAAGGTATTTCTCATCTTTGAGTCTCCAATTTACATGCACTTGTAATGTAGCTGAAGACAAAGCATTAATTAATGGCTTACTTGGGGCCAGAAAGAGAGGTATCAACACATTACAAATCTTTGGTGATTCTGAGTTGGTTATCAATCGAGTAAAAAACTTCAATGTTTGTAAGAATCCAGTAATGAAGTCTTACAGACATAGAATTTTAGACTTAATGGAATATTTCAATGCCATTAATATTCAATGTATTCATAGAGCTAAAAACAAGCATGCATACGACTTGCAGCAACAGCTTGGTGCTAGTTTCAAAGTGTTGGGACAGATTGAAAACAACAAAATTTAGCCTCATATTAAGCTAATTGTCAGGCCTTCTATACCTGATAATGAATCAAATTGGCAAGTTTTTTAAAGTGATGATCAAATCTACAGGTTTTTGCAATAATAAGCTGAGTTCTCTCCAGTTAATCAGGATAAGTTACAACATTTATATGGTGATCATATTGTTCACTAAATACAAATAAATTTCCTGAAGTTAAGTTAAATTGGAAGACATTTTCAAGATCTTGATGATCAGTTTAGAAAAGAGAAAACTAAGATGTCAACACATGTTGATAACTATGAAGAGATTTCAATTAATAAAGGGAAAAATTATTTCTTGAAAGGTATGTTCCCTAACTGAAAAACAATCATTTATTTATCTTTGCGTGGAAATACCAAGACCAAAGGATTTGATCCCATGCCTGCACAACATACAATCAAGTTACCATCCAAATGCTAAGCTTGTAAGACCCAAAAATGCCTATAAATATGATAATAGAGCCTCGATGAGGAAAGAGTTATCCAAGTTGATCTAATCGGTATTATTTTTCCAATTAAGCATTCAAGTTGGGTGGGAAATCTTGTTCTGTTATAAAGAAGAATGGTGAAATCAGACTATGTGTAGATTTCGAGATCTTAATAAAGCTTCATTAAAAGATCATTACCCACTTCTGAATATGGATTAGATTTTGAGAACAGTCTCGAGTTCATATAGACTATCTCTTCGGATGGTTACAATGGCTATAATCAAATTTTAGTCCAAGAAGATAGATAGATAAAAAAACTTTTACTAATAAGTGGGGTACCTATGCTTACAAAAGAATTCCTTTCAGCCTTTCAAATGTTGGTGCAATGTTTCAACATGCAATGGACATGACTCTTCGAGCTTGTTAAATAAATGCATCCTTGTCTATTTAGATGATGTGACTATATTTTCAAAAGACCCAAAAGAACATCTGATGCATTTAAGGTAGACCTTTCAATTATGCAAGTAGTTTGGAATATCTATGAATCCTTTGGAGTCTATCTTTTCAGTACATCAAGGTAAATTGCTTGGTCACATTGTTTGGAAACAGGTTTTAGCAACTGATCCTTTCAAAATCGAAGTTGTATCACAACTATCACCGCCTCATCATAAGAAGGCACTACAATTTTTTTGGGAAAAATCAACTTTGTTAGAAGATTTTTCTAGATTTTCCAAAGTTAAACCATTAACAGCTTATGTTAAAGAAAGAGAAAAGTTTCTCTTGGACCAATGAAGGAAGGGAAGGTTTTGAAGAGATAAAATCAGCTATCTCTCGTGCTCCTACTCTTGCAAACCAAAATTTTGATAAAGATTTTACAATGTATGCTTTGAAACAACCTCACTTTATAACAATCTCACTATTTTTTGACTCAGTGTTAATGATGAAAATATTGAACAACCAATTTCTTTCTTTGGATAGGGTTTGCACATTTACGAAACAAGGTACACATTTCTTGAAAAACAAGTACTTTCAATAGTTAGAGGACTAAAGAATTTTAAGTACATGCTTTCAAAAAATAAAATTCATGTTCTTGGTTCTCATCCAAGTGTGAAAGCTTTCCTTTTAAATAAAGAATTGAATGAGAAAAGGGCAGGATGGATAACGAAGGTTATGGAATATGATGTTGATATCTCGGGTTGCTAAGATAGTTTGAGGTAAAGGTTTATGTGAACATCTAATTGCTGATATGGAAAAATAGCAAGCTGCAGAACCCAAAGATTCAGAATAACATGCTGAAGTTTCGTGTCAGCAATCAAATATCATGGTCCAACCAGAAATCAGCAACCTGAACTTGCCCAAGAGATCCAAGAATCAAGGTGGATGACTGATTTGGTTAACTACTTACAACATGGCACCTATCTGGAAAGTATGCATAAGAATAAATGAAGATATTTCAGATTCCAAGCTATTCCTTATCTTTTCATCGATGGTGTATTGTTCAAAAGGGATATAAATGGGATCTTGTTGAGATGTGTTGATTATGATAAAATTCAGAAAATATTATCAGAATTTCATGAAGGACCTATAGGAGGTCACTTCTCAACACGTACTACATCTTTAAAAATTATGAAAGCAGGTTACTATTGGCCTAGCATATTCAAAGAATGTTTTGAATGGATTAGAAAGTGTAAGAAATGTGCTTTCTTTGTTGGAAAAGAATGTCTTGCTTCATTTCCTTTGCATCCTATTTCATCTGATCAACCTTTTATGCAGTGGGGTCTTGATTTTATTGGAATGATAAACCCACCTTCATCACAAGGACATAAGTGGATCTTAACTACTACAGATTATTTTACATGATGGACTGAAGCAATAGCCTTGAAGGATGCTAACGAAGCTTCAATACTATCCTTTTATGAAGGCATAGTTTGTAGATTTGGTGTTCCAACAATGATCATATCAGATAATGCTTTGGCATTCCTCGGTGCAAAGGTAACAGATTGGGCTGTCAAACATGGAATATATCTGAGTTCTTCATCTAATTATTACCCACAAGGTAATGGCTTAGCTAAAAGTACTAACAAGAATCTATTAAGAATCATTAGAAGAACACTCAAGGTTAATATAAGATATTGGCATGCGATGTTGAATTCCACACTTTGGGGTGTGAGTGACTCCTAAAAGATCAGTTGGCAATTCACCATACAAGCTTGTGTATGGAAAAGAAGCAAGAATGCCTATTTTAGTTGAGTTACCAGCATTAGATTTGCTACATCAAATGGAGCTACTTGAGAATGAACCATTGCAGGTTCATTATGTAGAGTTAATGGAATTACATCTAGGCCGAGAGATCAATCTCATTTAAATATGGAAAAGAATCGAAACAAATCAAGAAGACTTTTGAGAAGAAAGCCAAATTCAGAGTCTTCAATGGAAGGGATATTGTGTTAAAGTGGGATGCTTTGATCATTCAAAGCCGGAAGACACTCAAAGTTTGATACACTCTGGAGTTTCCTTACATGATTTCAAATTACAACGAACACAATGCTTTTTAGATTTCAAGCCGAGTGGAGAGGAACTTACCATTCCTATGAATGGTATGTTTGTCAAACACCGTTATTAAAAATCTTACAATGATTGTTAGAGTAGGATTCCCCTTCAATAAGTTCATTTTCTGCACATTCCATTGTTTTTTAATTCAATAAGTGCATTCATGCATGTGATCTGGTTTATCAGATCCTTTCCCACCTTTAGTCTGTTTTGGAAGGGTTGGACCTTTCAGAAAGGTAGCTTTTTGTTATATGCTTCAGACTCCATGCCCAATGGACAAGAGAAAGTCACTGGTATATAAGCTAGTAGGTAGATTTTCCCATAGGATTGCCATAAATGTTGACAATTTTTACACATGTACAAAAATGGGAAACTCAAAACTTTGTTATGATGGATAGAATAGGTGAAGTATACCTAAGCTAGGGGAGATCACATTAGATTGTGTCATTGTTGCTGATTTATGTAAAAGATTAAATGAATTTCAGTAGCTATGTGTGCTGTTACAAAATGTAACAGATCACATAGTCTGTAATTTCATGACCATCCTCAGCAAAAGAACACAATCCCCGAAGGACAGTTGTATTGTCTAGATGAGAATATCCAATTATAGAGTAGGTGAAGTTTAAAGTTTTGGAACATCAAACATAAGTGTAGATCTCATAAAATTAGAGTTATTTAATGAATGTTATATGCTCTACTTAATTTTGTTTCCTTTTGTTTAAGACATTCAATTACGTTATTGAGTTGTTTAGTTCATTATACATCCATACAGTAAAGTAGAAATACAGAAAGAGATATACAACTCATTTACGAGAATTCAATGTTTTATTCACAAGGAGAGTCAAATGTTTCCCATACAAACCATGGGACATTTCTCATTCTTGGGATTTTCCATTCCACATTTGGAAGATCAATGAAAATGATTAAACACCTTCTATACATTGAAGAAAAAACTTCATAATCCCGTTCTTTATGACAATGTACAATTTTTCACTTTGAGTGCAATATATGCAAGAAGTTTTTCAACGTGCCAAGTTCTTCAAGAATCCTAACATATGTTGTGTTGGTGTAATCGATTTTTTGGGAATCAATGAAAAGAGTAAGGACCAAAACATTTCCAATTAAGATCAAATAATCATGGCTCCAAAATTGTAGGAGAAGATGTGTAAGTCTAATCCAGACATTTGTGTGAGAAAAAATGGTTCTGTGAGTGAGTTAAAAGAGGGAAATCAAGGTTTTAGGAGTAGGCATCATGATTAACGAATCACATTTTACCTAATAATATATCTTTATCATTTATTGAACAAAAGTCCCCAATAAAAACTCTTTTAGCACATGGGTATAGATGTAACCTTCTAGTTGTAAGAATGGTCCAAGATTTTGATATCCATTCATGAAGATCTGGAAAACTTGGCCATGAACCAATGAAACTACAAATACAAGCATGCTCTGAAATAAACATTTAGATTCTAGGACTTCTTCTCTGAATGTTATGCATGGGGTAGTTGTGGCAAGGGTCGATGGTCTAATACCCTGCACAACATATTTGAAGGAGACATTAGTAGATTTATGAGTAACACCAGATTAGGACCCCTATATGAGAGGGAGAAAACATCATCACTAAATACACCAAAATTATCTCCACCGTGCTACTACACCCGAAGGAAATTCATGGAGGAATGAATCAACACCCAAATCATGTATAATTATATTACCACTCGGAGTAATGGAGGACACTGTGCTTTCTCTGGGGGTAGAAGATCCCTTGACCCCACTAGTATTAGGGGAGAATATAGGGACGGAACCCTACGTCCTCTAGGGGAGGAAGAAATGTTACCCCCTTTATAATTATAAATGTTCATAGATCCACATACAAAAATTTCACATAAGTTTCGTTATCTAGGAGTGCCCATACGACCATGCCAAAGACCGTGCTTTGCCATCGCTAGGTTTTGGGGAAGTTTTATGCTTAGGGTTCAAAGGAGATATCCACTTTGGAATTGATATGATTGTGAGGATAAATGACTATGAGTGTGAAAACATTATTGTTTCTGCTAATGAATAGTAAAATGGCTATTCTTAATACCATTTCCTAACCATTCTAAAATTTGCATAATTTTTTTAATCTAGTAACATAAGTTCAAAATTTTCCTTATCCATATTTATTGTGAACAACATGAATACTTTGATAAGAATATTTCATTCAGTTAGTAATTTAAATATCCTTTTTATTATTTAAATCAAATTCTTAGATAATTTCAATTGACACCGTGTAAACATTCAACTATTATTTAGCATGGAAATTATTCAATTTTTAATGTTTATTATTATTTTTCCCTTAAATTTATATATGGTCCCACCATACATATTATTTCCATGTTCTATTTGTACAAGTAAAACACTCAATAGTTATATGATTAATTTACTTAAATTTTAAGAATATATCTCCAATTTCTAGATCCAACAAGTTAAATTCTTTAGACATAAACTCTAGAAATATGTTGGGATATCCCTACATGATATCCTAAAATTATAAAAATAGCACAAGGATTAACATATTTATTATCTTCATCCAATCCTCCTCCTCCAACCTTGGTTGTTTCTACATCACTAAATTCCACATACCAATGTTATATTTTCTAAGAAATTTTAATATTTTATAGTTATTCATATAGAAATATAATAATACATTTTAATTTATAAGTTTATATGGATATAATTCCATTGTTAGCATTTAGATTTTGACATAATTTTTAAAAAAATTCTACTCTATAGCTTCCACTAAAAATCATTATACCTAAAATATTTCTTCCATCGCTTTCTATCTACACTCAAAAATATGGAAATGAAAGATATAAAAATCAGCAATTTAATATTTTTTTATAATAGGTGAATTGCATTTTTTTGAGGATCTAACCCAAAAAAAAAAGGAAGGCTCGAGATCCTAGATAAAACACTAAGCAAAAAAATGAAGAAATAAATAAAAAACTATGTAGACGAAAAGGAGTAATTAATGTTTGCTTTTGTATTTGTTTTTACCTTTTTCCACTCATTTTAGGCATTCTCTATAGGAATATTTATAGGTATTCATGTACTTCAATTGTCCGATATGTACTAACATACATAGGAATATTTTCCTTGGCCACTTCACTGAATTTTGATTCAATAGTTTTGTTTGGTTGAATATCTACTTTTGTTGTTTTCCTTGTTTTTTACGTCTCGTAATTCGTTTCATACTAAAGAAAAGAAGATTTGGGAGAGAATTTTTACACCAATTGGATATTTAATTTTTACATTTTACCATCACACATTAAACTCGATATGTCCCAAAGTGAAACATCTTGTTTATTTGAAACGAAGACCATAATAATCAATAGGCTAGTCCAAGCTCTATTTCAAACTATAATCTCAATACTATCATGAAGATTATTTAAAGTATCAAGTTCTACTATAATTTGGGAATAGGCTCTGTCGGTAAAATAAGAGGTTTTCGAGTTAATTATTATCATGTTTCCGAAAATAATACCAATGGAGGAAAAACACTGAAGGGTCCCAAAATTGTATAGGTAAGTGGGGAAATCCAATCCAAATTGGTTTGCAATAAAAAGATTTAGGATTATATTAAAACAGGGAACTAGGATTTCATAACAAGATATTGGGATTGACATGCCCATAGATTTCTTGTTATGGTATCCTTATCAATTATTGATGTAAAGACAATAATAAATTTTCCCCTTGCACGAATTTAAAGTTCTAAACTATCATCAAGAAAGGGGATCCAATGTTCTATTATTCACTTCGGAGTATTACAAGCATGGGCCAAAGACCACCGAATTTGTAAATCGGGCATAAAATTGGTAGTATTTCTCGATATCAAGAACCTAATCTCCATAGGAAACGATGGAATGATGGTAGTAGGCACTTATGTGTTTGATTTTAGTTTTCCTAGAAGCATCTTCATGAAAGAGCTGCATACCTTTTAATCTTGAACTCTGAATGATATCTTCCTATTCGGTAATGTTTCATGCCTCAATGCCAAGGTAAATAAATGTAGGGTGAACGTCATATCACTTCCCATAGCAGCTATTTTAAAAATTGAGCTACTTAATCTTTTTAACTTGAGTTAGATATGTCACCACTTCTAAAAATGTCATCTTCTCCACCTTGTCCCATCCTCGGAAGAGCCTCCTGAGATGGCCATTTCTCACCACATCTAACACATATTTCATCATCGATGGGGGCACTTTATTACGCAACTATCACCTCCAACTAATCTCCCCTCAAACAGGTGTTCGTTATTACTTTAGACCCTATACACTAGCTCCACAAACATCTTATCTAGTATAATATACCAATATATAAGAACCTTTGCTTAGATGCAGGCTTACACTCTCTAACTAAGTCAAAATGAGCCCATCTTAAAGGAATCACTTAGGGTTAGGGATCGTGGAAGCATCATATAAAACCTAATTAGATATTACATGTAACCTACATTTTTAGCCAAATAATTATTTTAATGTTGTAAGCGTTAGTAAAAAGTGATAATTATGATTAATTAACTTCCAAAATTTACTTCCTACATAAAAATAATGATTTAATACTTTAACTAATATGTTAAAATAGATTTTAAAAAGTTAAAAATTAAAATGGATGAATACATTTAGCTATTTTTTTAGATAATTCTAGATAATTTTTGGAGGATGCACTTCTAGGAAAAGGGATATCTAAACCTAAGAAATATTTATTCAAGATAATATAACTAGAAAGTTATTTATCGAAGAACTTGTTGAAAATTTTACACTTGTGCAAAATGGGAAACTCGAAACTTTGTTACAATGGATAGAATAGGTGAAGTATACCTCAGCTAGGGGAGATCACATCAGATTATGTCATTGTTGGTGATTTATTTTAAAAATTACATTAAATTTGTAGCTATGTGTGCTATTACAAAACATAACATATCACATAGTCCTCAATTTCATGACCATCATCAGCAAAAGAACACAATCCCGAAGGACAATTGTGTTGTCTTGATGAGAATATCCAATTACAGAGCGGTGAAGTGTAGAGTTTTGGAACAACAAACATAAGTGCAGATCTCAAAAATCGAGTTCATTATCGAATGTTACAATTTCTACTCAATGTTCTTTCCTTATGTTTAAGACATTCAATTATGTTATTGACTTGTTTAGTTCATTATACATCCATACAAAAAGCGAAATGCGAAAGAGATATAAAATTCATTTACGAATTCAATAAAGGAGAAAGATACACATGCATAAATGAGAAAGCAAAGGAGTCTCGAGGTGAAACCATTATTTCCTTTTATATTCTACTTTGTGGAGAGCATCTTTGTGCCAACTCCTTCATCCTCAAGTCATGGTACCTAAAAAAAAAAACAAATCAATCATCAGTTATGAGCTCAGGGATCAAACCATATTCCTACACTATCCTACTTCATGCATATGAATCTTCTCCTAAGCAGGAGATGTATTCTACTTGAAGGGAAAACTGCATGCATGCTTTAATCACTCAGAAAGAAGAAAGTGAAAAGAGAAGAAGAAAACATGGACATAAGAGAGGCCAAAAGCCTAAATATTTCCTAACTGTTTCCCTAAGTGTGCAGGTATAGGTTGCAGCCAAAGAAAGAAAGAAATAAGTCATAAGTACATACTAAGAAGAAGGAAGAGTGCAACTCAAAGTTCAGCAAACATTCTGCAAATGGAAGAGGTTAGAGCTCAGAAGAGAGAATGGAAGATAGAAGTACACTTTTCAGTTTGTAAAGAAGAAGCAGAATCAGATTTCAACAAGCTGAGGCTAAAAGTAAAAGGATTACAGTTGAAATAGGATGAGAGAGAAGATTCTGGAAAAAAATTGACAGGGCTTCACCATGTAAAATCAACATTTCAGATTTTTTAGCATACATATCAAAGTTGTAATGAAAGGAAAAGCAGTATATAATTGCATAAAAGAATTCTTTATAGCTTAAACAACTGAAATAAATTGAAATTCCAAGATAAACTCACAAATTTCAAGTTTTTCTAAGGTTGCAGTTTTCAGAATAAAGTAGATATGAGAGCACAAAATTACTACAAATATCAATGAAATACATCCATTCAAACAAGGTTTTACTCATCTACAACATAAGTAGAATCCATTACAGGTGAAAAAATTATATCTCATGATGAGAGTTTAATGTAAGCTACAAAAGACACAATGTGCACAAAAGATCATCATATAGTAACTATATACAAGCAAAGATTAGATTAAACCACAGGTCTTCATGAGCTCAACTTCTAAGAATAGAGCGGATACTTGCAAGCAAAGAACATGTCTAGTTTTAAAATATTTTGAAATAGATAAGATTATGGAAAAATTGGCGGCTTCACCTATAAAATCAAAATTTACAGCTTTTCCAAAGATATCGCATCAAACTGAAAATCAAAGAAATGTAATGAAAGTAACAGGGTAAAGTATCTAAATCAAGGCTTGTGCCAAATAGTGATATCAAAATAGATCAAGAATTGCTTAAAATTACTGCAGATATCAAAGAGTACAAGTGTAATTACAGTTACAAAATATATTCACCAGGAACGTGAACAAATGTTTGTAACTCACAAAGAAAAATCTATGGGAGTGTCAGAAGTTTCGTTCTCATACGGGTCTATATCTATCTAGGAGAGAAGTTTTTAGAAATAATGAAATGGAGGATGATTCAGATTTCTTGAAGAATACAACTCAGCTCAAAGGATCAGTTCTAATAAGCACATCAAATACTTGTTCAAGCATGATACACTAATTACAAAGTAGAGTTTCGTAGAGTTCATAGTTTAATGATATATTTCAAAAGTGCTAGTGATGGAGTTTAAAAGGAAGAAGAAGCTAAATCATATAAAGTACAATTATATAGTAAGGCTCAAAGAAACATTCATGGTGGCCTAGTTTTGCAGTCAAAACCCCATGATATCTTCATAGAAAAGCAAACAAATGCCACGAGTGAATAAATGCATAGATTATCCCGTGATATTAAAATATGGAAACCCTTCTTAGGAACGTGCCAACAAAATAATGCAGAACCCATATTTGGGGAGGAACAAAAGTTACAGATCCACATTTAAGAGACAGCATGCAAGGGATAATTCCATAATGACTATGTTTTGAACTTATAAAGGATGAACTCGAAAAGAAATACCAAGTTTAAAAAGGATCACAAAGAGCTAATAAGGCCAAAATAAATCAAAATTGATCTTTGAATCCCCAACAATGGTGGATCTAAAAAATACAGATCTTAGTTCTTTATAGCAGACCCATTAATGGGTATTAAAGGAAATATCGGGTAAGAAATAGTACTTACTAGTTTTTAAAGCTGAGACAGTCATCAAAAAGTTCAAGCAGAGTAGGTTTAATTTGAAAACAACCAAAGAAAGCAAGTTGTCACATGAAAATGTAAAAGAAAAATGTTTATGAACAATTTGAAGTAGAAGTGGCAAAGAAAAGTAATAGTGGTACTTAGAAGATTAAAACTTACCATTCTCTTCATCAAATAGTGATGCCAGCAACACAAAACCAAGCTCGACAAAGACCAGAGAATAATACAATTCCAAGCTCGAGTTTGCAAAATGCGGTCATGACCACAATGCCTCACATGGAAATCTCAAATGCCAAGATGCTATACCAGACAACCTCGCAATAGAGCTTGGAAGGCCAATAGTGACACACAATCAAGACTTCAAGTTCATGGTAGTGGTGGCCATGTAAAATACCACGTCCACCTCCTCAGAAGAAAACATAAAATGCAAATACAACATAGTTTAGAAGGTCGAGCAAATACAAAAGTAACAGAGCTCAAAAATTTCAACCATGGTAGCCAACAAAATATAGAGACCTCCTCTGCATGGAAAGCCGAGCTTTGTAGTTTGAAAATGACAGGGAGATCTCATGAAGATATCAATAACAGAGCACAGAAGGCCAAAAGAATTAAAAACTCAAGCTTCAAAGCCTCATCCATGGCAGTCTACAAAAAATATCTAGGGCTTCGCCCTCAAAACCAGAATGTGAAATGATCAAATGAGGGGCTTCGAGTTGTTTTAACTCACCCACTTGAGCTCAACTTAACCTATCCCTAATCAGAGATCAAGAATCGATGGCTCAAAATCACCAAGTACAATGGATCAATGGTCAAAAATGAGCTCAAAGATCAAAGAATAACCATGGCTGGCCTCCCACCGACCACATTAATTTCCAACTTTAAAACCCTAACTGTGAGTTTAGAATCAACGACATCAAACACAGAGGTACAGAGATCAAGGGCTCGAGATGATTCACCAAAATCAAAGCTAACTCAACATAGGTCAGATTACCACCAACCGAGTTTGCTAAGGGTTGAGTCACCATGAGAAGGGGACAGCCCACGTGTCCTCCAAATAATAATCATGGCTGATCAACATCATATTGCTAATGATCACCAAAAGGTGGATCTCTAAAGTACATACCATGCAATATATCAAATAAACCAAATTCCGACCACATTGTGCCCAATGATCACCTAAAAGGTGAATTCCAAACTACATGCTACCAACTATGCAAAGACCGACACATATATACATATGTATAATTAATCAAAAGGTGGTGGATATATATAGCATGTTTATTAATCAAGATGGTCACCCCTTTTATATGTGCTAAAGTCCACAAGGTGGCCAAACCTGGTAATGTGAAGGTGGTCCCCACACCAAGGAGGTTGGAGTAGACTTGCAGAATGTTATCCATGTGATCACTAGCAAACACAATGAGTGTCAGCATCAGAGGAAAGTAGGGTCCCAGCCATATTAATATGTGGATGAGTATTATTGCAAATATTTGGAATTATTTTGCTCACATACGAGAGTTATATTTTTGCATGCCTTCACAACAGGACAGAATAGAGAAGAAGATGAATTTTCATGCTCAAAGAAGTGAGACTTTCCTAGCAAGTAATTTTATTATTAGAAAATTATTCACCCATTATTTTCTTAAAAATAGAACATTCAACTTCAGTTTGATTGTATTGTATTTAAGGCCATTAGTGCCTATTTTCAAACTGTATACTCTAGTTTGTATTATTTTATCCCTTTATTTATTATTAAATAAAGGATAAAATTAGGATGCATGGACGAGTACAGCCTTAGGCTATTTTTAGGAAGGGGGTGAATTTAATTTTTGCTATTACTAGAGGACTTTTGGATATATGAGTCTTGAAGAAAATTTTGTCGGTTTTCCCTCCGAGTGTGAAGTGTTTTCTGCCTTTCCAAGTTACTTGAAGTATTGTATACGTTTTATTAATCTTGTGAATGAAAATTACCTTATCAACCACCTTACCATGCTACAAGTTTCAATTCTTTCTGCTTAAATTTGATGTGCATGTTAACCTACTAAATCTTGTTGTGATCCTACCTCAGTATAATAAAGTGTTTTGCCCTTAGATAGTCTGCAGAAAACTATTGTTTCGTGCATCAAGAATCCTTCATAGATAAGTTGTCTATACACTTAGTCAAATCCCTCATAAAAATTTGGTGTATCACCTTAGTTTTAATCACCTTATAGTCATCTTTTACCCTGAAACTCCCAGAAAGTAGTTTAGTATACACCAACAAGAAACCGGCCTTGATACGGAGACTCACCTCAAAATAGGTATACCCACAAACCTGAGGTGTTTCCATTGTATCTACAAAAGAGAGAGATCATTTGTGCAAGCTTAGAAAACCTACAGTCATCTCTCTACAGGGTGAACTTTTGAGAGATAACGGGACTATTTAACTATAATATGGTAATTTGTATAGTATTGACCCTTCACTATGGTCTTTTTCCTAGTTCATTTAAGGATATGTAACTTATCAATAATATCAAATACTTATAAATATATTCCAATTTTAAATTGTAGTTTTTGTCATGTTTTTGAACTCTCTAAATGATTTTAACATCATTTCAAACACTAAGCGATGTTGTGAATTCCTATAAAATAAATAATAGTTAGCTAGTAGGAACCATTGTCTAATCTCTATGATGTCACTACTCCAAATATGCCTCAAATTTCATGTTTTTCTCCACCTATTATGTTAAATTTTAAAGAATGTAACTAGATTCGACAACCACCCTTAAAATTTCTAAAGCTGATTTGGCTCTTTACAAAATAAATGGGAAGATATTTGAGTTATTATAGATGAAGGATATTGTTTTCTAAACCTAGTAAAAAGATTTAAAATTTTATATTTTTCTACCGTAATTAATGTAGTTGTGCTATTGTGAGATTGAGGGAGATTCGGGTTCATGTTTTTAGAATAATGAGTGTATCACTCTAGTTTCATAGTATTTGTAAGTTTGCAAATGAGATAGTTTTTTCTTGTGTATATGGATCCACAGATGATTTATCAAAGAATTATTGACCTAAAGAGATAATATCTACCAAAATATGCGCATTTAAAAAATATTGGAGGAAATTTTCATCCAATATAGTATAAATCTTCAAGGATTGAATATAATAACATGACAAAATTGTATGACCTCGACTAGGGAATCAAAACATGAAATAAGAAGTTTATATGTTAGTATATGTTTTTCTATAGATTTTATGAATCTGTGGCATCAAAATTTTATGAAATTTCAAAGTACAAGAATAAAAAAATTAAACAAGATACATTGTAATGTCTTTAGGGAATGGGAAATGCGTCATTATATAAAAAAGTAATTATTCAAAACTAGTAGTTTCAAAGAGTAAATTGAAAAATTGAGTATCTAAAGTACACCGTATCTAAGTCTAAAAAAATTAGTTTTTAAAATATAATATAATTGAGTTTGTAGACACACTTTTTATTCACTTGAATTTTTGTTTGGAAAATCCTATTGTGCTTTGTGTTACTATGCTCTATAATGAACCCTGCTGATATAGAGTGTGGTCAATGTCTATGATAAAGAATTGAAATTTCAATCAAATTTAAATTATTAAAAATACTATTTGTTTGTGAAAAATGAATTGGAATATATGTAAAATAGGAATACAATATTTTTCATAGTGAGAAACTACCATGCTTTGCTTGTGCTTGAATATTTTTATTATTTTTCCAAAGTTTTAGGGATGATAAATCCCTAATTTTGTAGAGGATAAACCATAGTGTTAGGTTTATGGAAAAAAACATGGAACTCTAAGGATATAATAAGAATAATAAAGTTTCGACTACGGTCAAAGATTGAGTATCAAATCTATTCGAAACACAATTATCTTCCACTTTGACTATAAGAGAAAAGTAAAGGATTCCTACGAAGACCATATCCTCATAAATATATTGCATAGCCCAAAAAAACAAACCTCCATAGATTTTTATAGGTTCAATTATGTAAATAATGACACACAATATTAAATATAATTGGTTCCCCCATGTCCTATCCATGTGCCTCGAGAAATTAATACAAACTTTAATGTAATAAGATATTTATAGATAGCGTTGGCTTACACCCTTAAGATTCCCTAAAATGTAGATTATACTTAACGGCATGATAAAATTGTAAATTTCCTCATGCCCCTATACTAAGCTAAGCCGAGTCACATTAGTGTCAAAGTGTACCAAACATTCAAAAATATACCTAACAAATATTAAAAATGGTGATACATTTGGTGTTGTTTCCCCTTGGAAAAAGGTTGTTAAAAGGATAGAATCATACATAGAAGCTTGAAAATTATCTTTTTTTCTGATACTATATAATTTTTCTAATTTTTGTGTTCTCCTCAATCTCGATGTACCTATACCATTTTTGTATAGCAAGTTTAGTGCTGCAATTTCCAATAGCTGAAACATAACGAAGAAAAGGGAATCAGAGAAAATTTTGACAGGTCTTCACCATTTAAAAAAGACATTTTAAATCTTTCCATCATGTTATTTCAAACTAATACATGCTTGAAAGCTGTAGATAAATCAAATAGTAATACAAAAAGGAGATAATGCATGGTATAGTCAAAGATATAGATTCAGATAAGTACAAGTTACTTCATGATACAGTACAACTAAGGATGCAGAGGGTAATTCATGATGAAAGATACAATACACAATGCAATCATCTCAATGGACATCTATAGGATCAAATTCAGAGAATCATGACATCACAAGGAATAAACTTCCATAGTCTCAAGAAAAAGGTTCCAAACACTGCCTACTTTGAAACATCATATCAAAGGTTTCCATATTCTATAAAGGTAAATCAAAGTAAGTGCAATCATTGCAAATAAATCAATAATATTTATATTTTCCAGCACAAAAGTATACTTGTGCTTTTCTAGATCAAAAGAAGAAGTACAATATAGACTCTCAGTCTTAAAAGTGCAAAAATATAGATCAAGATACAATCAAAGATATGCAATGTTTTTATTTATCGAAACATGAGACACCATTTCTTGAAAAATGCATCATATTACCCGTACCTTCACAACCTACTTATGATATGATCTTTTGTACCTTTCAATGCATGGCATCTTGTTACAACATAATCTTCTTATTTTTCCACTAATGGCTCTTCTTGTAAAGCAATGTGAAGCTATAAAAAACCATTTTGTCTTTATTAGTATAATGAAGTAGACAGTCCTTCATCTCTCTTCATTACTGCAATTTATACTTTGTTTTCTTTTCTATCCTATACTCTGCACATCTAGACAAGCTAGTTAGAAAGAAAATAAGATTTCGGCCTCTCTTGTATTCAATACTAAATTTCTTTCTCTTTATTTTTTGTCTGTCATGATTTCTCTGAGTGCCATGATCTTTTGCAATATATAACCTTTCATTTTTGTATTTGTTATTGTGATGTATGTTATACTTTTTGATCTCAAATAGTTCATTTTCTTGAAACTAGATAGTACTTAAGTACAAATTAAACCTTGAGCTCAAAACTGATATCATTTTATCTTTTTCTTTTCAAGTACATTAATGGATAGAAATATGCAAAAGATGATGATGAAGGTGCTAGAATTGGAGCAATGAACAATGGAAGAAAACCCAAGATAATGATGGGTTTCTTCTATACTCTTTTACTTTTAGCTTTATGCACATGTACCATTTATTTTGATAATCATAAGTTACATCCCACGGCTTGTATGGGAAACATTGAATTTTCTAATGAATAAATGATATTATTGTTGCTATTGAGCTATGTACTTCTTTTACTTCATATTTTATGATATGTAATGATTGTAAAATGAATTAAATAGATCACTAACATACATAATAACACTTAATCATAGGAAATGATAAAATTGAAAATACCAGAACTTCAAAATGAACTATTAGCCATGTAAACAACAACTATGTTTCTTGTTTTTGAGTTCAACTTCTCAGGTCCGGAGCTATTTCCACCTTCCTCAAGGTTGTACTTTAGTTATTTGAAGCTTTGTGCAACTTTGATGAAGGTGAACATGGAATAATGACATGTGTGAGGTGTTTCATTCTATAATAGCACATGTAACAACATTTTTTTATTGTTGATCCACTTACTAAAACTGAAAACACAATGACAATTGTATGTATCCCCTTAGTTTAGGTTCAATCATCAATTTCTTTCATTGAAAACAAAGTTTCGAGTTTCCCATTGCACAAGTGCAAAACTTATCAACATTTCTGGTGATCTTGTGGGGAAATTTACCTACTAGATTCAAGACCATTACTTTCTCTTGTTCATTAGGCATGGAGTCAAAAGCATATAACAAAAATCAACCTTTTTCGGAAAAAATGACCTTTCTAAAATAATCTAAAGATGGGAAAGGATCTAGTCAACCAATTAATCATGTGAATGAATGCACTTATTGAAATAAAGAGATATAGAGTGCAAGAACTGCACGTATTGAAGGAAAAACCAACTCTACCCTACTCTAACCAGCAACAAACCGAGGCTAAATAAAGCTAGAAAGAGACAATGAAAAAGTAAATTCCTTTTCTCGAGAATCAAGGAAATGAATTCAAATTGTAAAACAAGTTGTTGGTATCTAAATTAATTTTCCTGCGACGGTTGAGAAGAATCACGAAACTAGTAGGATGCTTAGAGACAAATGAATCATGATATGAGTCATTTTGTAGCCGGAAGGGGATTCAACTGACTCTTTGTCACTTAGGCATTAGAGAAATGGATAACACCTTATCAAGGGTTTGATCTACCCTCACTACTTTAGGTTGTGCCTTCAACCAGGGTGAGATAACCCATTCTGTAACCCATATTAGTGAAGGATTTTTATGAGATATTTCTTTGCACAATATTCATGAGAACCTTGAGAAAATATGATCAATACAACACAATATAACTCTCACGAGTTGTCACACTAGAGAGTGGAGATGTTTCCTTGACAAGTTTTGGGTTACTAAAGACAATAATTGAAACCTAATTGTCCCTGCATATTTTGGCAATGGAATTTGTAAAACCTTTGTGGATACATAGTACAAACAGGGGTAATTCATGTAGGATTTATCATTTGATAGTTTTTTGGTTGGAAGTTAAGAAAGATAAAGTTTATTATACCAAATCTTAGAGAACCTTTACAAAATTTGGAAAAATCACAGACAAAATGCTTCAAAATAGCCAAGATATTCCTTCTACAAGAAGGTGTGTATCAATGGAGGACCAAAGATGAACTGTTTCATTCACTCTTCAAAAACTAAACACAAAGACTCATGATAAAGACTCAATCAAACGTTGAAAGTATCTGCTTCATCATGCCTAAGTTACACTCATAGAATTACAAAGACTCTTTGTCGACTTAGTGAAAGTAAAGTGATTTGAAATTGTTTATTTCATTAAAAGATGAAATCTATTCTCATAATGAAACTGCAAATAAAAAAATTACTACCACAGGGATAAGATATTGTGTGATTCACGGGATTTAAACATAAGATAGAAACATGGACAAAAATAACTATTTGAAAACATTCTCGAAATAAAAGCAAACACAATTATGCTCATGATCAACACAAATTCATTCAAGGTTCATTAGATTCATCAGTAGGGGAGAGTTTCTTTAACAATCTCAGATATTTTCAATGGCTTTACACTTGCAACCAACTTGATGTGATTAAATCTAAAACACAGGAAAATGAATAGGTTTCTCGAGACGGTCTCTCAAGAAAAATGGTTTCTCTCAAACATTTTCAGAAAATTTAACCATGTTTCTACTTTTCCACCCTTTGCAAGAGTATTCTCATTTCATTTATACAATTTCACTCACTCACTCATCCCACATTTTCCCCCAAAATTCTAAATCTTGAAGAGAATATTCCTTTTTACAACACACCATTTAATCATGTATATTCCCTTGAAGATATCTTACTTTATATTTCAAGGTGGATAAATCATGAACTGATCATGTTTCTCATTTCATCAATTATGAGTGGATGCCATGTTATAGCTTTTGAAAGTAATTTTAATCATTTTTTTATTTTGTCGTCAAGAAATCCCATTTTCAATAATTTTCAGTGGCCCCAATATGGCTTGATCTTACAAGCAATCCTTTTCACCTTTGAGAATACACCATGAGGAACACATACATGAATTTTTTCCTCTTATAAATGAGTGTTCCCGCATGGATCATATCACAAAAATCAAATACCTTCATTTCATTCCTTCTCAGATTCACAAAATTAGTGCCATAATAATTTGAATTGCACTTTGCTCAGTAATATGGTCTCTTGTCCTCCAACTATGAAATTTTTTGGTTTCCCCATTTGTTTATCTTTGTTGCAAGTTCAAGTTAGCCAAGGATAAAGAAAAGAAAGTGGAAGGCTCCATGTGTCTTCTTGGCACAACCGTAAAGGTGAAGTCCAGAGGTAAGTCCAAAAATGCACGTGGGCTCTCCATGTGTTCAAAACCTGAGAGAGTTACACCTGTCACTAAAAAGACCAAGCGTGGGAAGGTCCAACGAAAGCTTCCACGTGTCTTTTCAGCCCAACTTCAAAGATGAATTCTTGAGGCGGGAATTCAAACAAGCAAAGTCTCTCAACATGCCTTGGGCCCAATAAATTTGCCTCGGTCATTGAAAAACTCACAACATAAAGAGGAGCTAGCGAATCCTCCACGTGTCTCTTCAGCACACTATTGATATGGCGCCCAAAGAGGAGAACCCAAACAAGTTTGGGCTCTCAACATGTCTCTTCCTCAAAAAATTTGTACTGGCTGTTGAAAATTTTTAAGAACTAGTAGAAGTTGCCACGTGCCTAGGGTCCGAAAATGTTACATCAGCTTCTTGAAAAGTCTAAGCATGGGAGGATCCAGAGAAACATCTATGTGTCCCTTCGGTGTAACTCCAGGGTCGAAGCTAGAGGTGGATCCTCAAATAAGCGCAGCCCCTCCACATGTCCGAACTTGACGAGTTGCATCCGCCACTTTGAAAAGTTTAAGTATAGGTAGAGCCGGGGAAACCACCACATGTCCTTGTGGTGTAACTCCAAAGGTAAGACCCAAAGGTGGATCCTCAAACAATCACATGCCCTCCACGTGTCTAGGACCCAATAGAGTTTCATCCGCCACTAAAAAAGTTTAAGTATGCATAGAGCCAACGAAACCACCACGTGTCCTTTCGGTGTAACTCCAAACGTAAGACCCGGGCGGATCCTCAAATAAGTGTAGACCCTCCATGTGTTTTCTTGCAGGTCTTAGGCATTTACCTTATAATTTTATGCCCTTCTCTATACTACATAAAAATATCAAATAGACCTTCCATGCTCCATCAAATTAGAAAAGACCATTTTACCATAGATGTTGGAACATGATTTACATAGGAGGCACAATTGTGGAAGATGCCTAACAACAATTTTGTTTTCCCATGGAGATAAGACTATAAATAAATCCAAGACTCAATGTGCACCACGACCCAAGGAAAGGATTGAAAATGACATCATGGCGAAGGAAAATAATTACGCACACCCACATGGATGCATCAAACCAGGTGGGCTGAAAATTTTAAATGAAAAAGGGGCGAGATTACAATTGAGCACCAATATCGGCTCTGACTCGGGATGGGCACTCCCAGCAAGTGCTGCAAGAACAACACAACAAAACATTTGCCAAAAATCCATTAGGTAATGGAGTTAGAAACCAACTTGCAAAGTAGAAAAATAATTTTCAACCTCCCAAGAACAAAACGAGAAACCAACAAAAACCAGATACCAAGGATTGGGACGAACCAAAATAGAAAAATTTAGAAACGAAATAAAAACAAACAACTATACACTATACAATGATGTGTTCCTTGATTTCAAGAAATCAATCATGGAATTTTTCAAGTTCTGCCATTACAGTACGACGACCAAGCAAAGAAGTCTTGATACTTTTTTGGGAACAAGACATATTCTTGTTTTTCTTCTCTATCCAAGTTGTTACCTAGCCATACTTTCTGAGGTTTATCTTTTGTGCCTTTATAAGATCTAGGAAAACCCCATCAAACATCGAGTCTACGGAGAACAAATGTACTCGTGATACTTGCACTTATCAATTTTATGCTCCTTACAATTAGCATAGCCCATAAATTTATCGACATTGACATCTCATGTACAATACTTCACAAGAAGCATTGTTAGGGTCGTCAATGATGTGCAATATTGTCTTTTTAACGTATAAATTTGTAAGGTTCCCCTCCACTGGTATGGTTTCATATCACATTTCCATTTGTACACTTCCACCCACACTAGCTGCCCATTTTCTAGACAATAACATCTCCCACTTGGCAGGATAGTCCATAATAAACACATTCATGGTTAAGGATTTTTCTTGGATAGGCTACTAGTTGCACTACCATTCCTTTGACATATCCAATGACTAGTACTTCTCGTGAATCCATAGCAATAAATTTCCCAAAAGCTATTGTTACCTTGATATTCAACTCATTCATTACCTCAAGAGGCATTACATTCCATGAGGCTTGTGAATCAAACATGTAGTTATGTATCAGCCTATCTTTAATAATCAAAGTAGTAAAAATGGATTGAAAAATAACTAAGATTCAACAAGAGAAGTTCCCAAATACACCTTAGATGATTCACCGATTCGTCCCATTCTTGTGGCATTTATAATTCTGCATAATGGGAGGAGTCTCCATATTATTAACACTTTTACCCCGAGTAATCTTTTCTTCCTTAAATCTCAAATATTCGAATACCCTTTTCCTATGCTCAAGGATCCTGAGTAACTCAACAATGGGAACAATAACCTTTATCGACTCAAGATTTGGACTATGTCGAAAGCAATATATTTGGTTAGGACAAGTATTAGGAGGAAGATTTACGCTTTCATCTAATAGTATAGGAGCCTTTAGAGTCAGGGAATGGGTAGGAGTACATGTTTTATTTGGGGTAATTAGGCATTTTCCAGATGTATCTTTCTTAGGGATTTCCTTCAGGATATTGGTAAGAACTGGAACTTTTGGCTTGGTTTGTGGCCCTCCCCTTTGACAACCTTACTTATGGTGTTATATTCTTTCTCCTGAGCAACTACTGCATTCATCAATAGTTGCTTGTCCTCTTCGAAAGGTATCCCTACATCATAATTTTTAATCATCAAGGAACTTAAGTATTCAAAATCATTATTATGTAGATCAAATGCTTGCACCATATAAATTTCAAAAGTATTGATAGGGGAAAGAGGTAATACCCGATGAACACAATCCTTGAAGTTTTCAATACTTTTCACACTTATCAATTTTGTTGAAGTTGCCCCCTGCCTTGAGTTTCTAGGGATTTCCATCATTCACACATAATCATCCATATCATAATCATCTACTTCCTCAACTTCTTAATCTATATCACATGGGAAGTGTGGTAAGAAACACCTATCACACCACTCGATAACATATGCGTCCTCAACATTAACAACCTCACGATCAAAGGATCAGGAACCAATCTATTTTCCCTAGGTTGAGGTTGTTTATTTCCCGATCCCATGGGCCCCTTTCCTTTGTAATCTGATATATGATCAGCTTTGGGATGATTTCAATAGCTCTCGACCACGTGGCTTGTGAAGACCACCGGGAACTTTGTCTTATCCCTTTTTCATTGTATCTAGTTTATAAGATATGTCTTTAATTGCTTCGACCAAAGTCTTCATAACCTCTTCCAAATCCACAAATTTGTTTGGTTGAGGCCTCTCAGATTGATTTACTTAACACCCCTTCTTTTAGGAGGATTTCCAACTACTTTGATATTATTTTCTATTTATAAGGCCATGGTGAAATCCCACTTCAATATTCCCGGCTCTTATCTCTCAAGTAAAAAGTAACTTTTTTATCAAAAGCATCGAGTATTTTATAAAATAGGACTCAACACTTGACCTTAGGATTATAGGTAGCCTATTTAAGGTCTTATTGAACCTAGTATTGAAATCATGGACATATTCATTTGGATTCTTTTTTATATTTTCAAATTCAAATAAAAGGAACCTAGGATCTGTCTTATCACCATATTACAATCTAAAGGCATTTTTCATCTCGTTCCATGAGTCTATTGAATTATCTAGTAATGACTTATACCAATCACGTACATATTCCTCAAGAGTATGAATAAACAACTTCACATACACGTCTTCAAACTCAATTTCAAAATATTCCATCATATTGACAAAGAGTCTTAAATGGTGGTCACCAATGATGGTATTATTCCCTTGAAATTTTTGCAACCTATTTCGACATCTTAAGGTACCATATTAGGATATCCATCCATACCTCTGAAATATATAGGTCCAAAAGTGTTGACAACAAAAGGAGGTCTAGGTGGAGGTTGGACCATATTGCCTTGAGGTGGTGAATTTACAGGAGAATCAAAATGATAGGGAATGAGGGGTCTTTAGAGCACAAGAGTATAGCTTTCAAAATAAATATTATCTAATGAATCTGTTGGTACCCAAATTTAATATCCTTCAAAGGCCAAGCAACATCATGGATTCAATAGGACACTCAGAGGTAGATAGATGATTATATGTGTCATTTTGTAGCCAGGGAAGCAATCTATCTAACTTGTTGGCACTCATGCTCTGAAGAAGGAGTGAGTAGCACCTTAAAAGGATGTGATCTGATCCTAACTATTTTAGGTTGTGCCTTTCAACCAAGGTAAGAGAACCTATTTTGTAACCTCTGTTATTTGAAAGGAGATACAAATACCTTTCTTTTGCATAAATTTTATGGAGAAGGCCTTGGGGAAAATATGATCAACACACCAAATCTGACTCTCACAAGTTGTCACTTCCAGATTTTGGAGATATTTTCAAAACAAGACAAAGGTTACTAAAGACATTTGAGACCCTACTTGTTTCTGTATGTTTTGGTAATAGATATTATGCATTTGTCTACACACATGACAAATAGGGGTATTATGGGTAGGATTTGTTGTTGTTAAATGAATTTTTGGTGGAAGGTTGGTTAGGGTGAAACTAGATTCACCAGATCCTTGAGGAGCCTTACAAAATGGAAAGTCAGACCAATAGAATGCCACATAGTAGCTAAAATGTTTCTTCAACTAGAATATGTGCTTCAATAGAGACCTAGATTAGCACCCTTTCACACAATCTCCGAGATTCTATCATGAAGGATCGAGTTAGAAAACCCAACTAAGCACCACGATCTAAGCCAAATCATGCCTAAGGTACACCCAAAGGCTTACAGACAATCTTTGTCAACAAATGAGAGAAAAGTTATTTTAAATCATTTATTCCATTCCCAAATTAAAGATATTCTCGAGAAATGGAATTATAGATGCCACTAAACTACCACAAGGATTGAGGTTTGTGTGATTGAATCAGATTTTAATACAATATTGCAATAGAAACAAGAAAAACTACTTGCAGACATTCAGAAATAAAACAAACACATTTTTCTCAAGACAACACAGAAATAACTTAAATTTGATTAAGTCTATTAGCCATGGGGAAAGATTTACAAAAAAATCTCGAGCACATCAATGGCTATACACTTACAACCCACCTTGACACAATAAAACTTAATACAAAAGGAGATAACCTAGTTTCTTAGATGGATTCTCAAAATACAGGCTTGGTCAAATTTTCCTCTTGGGAACTTTCTTCGACCTCTAGAATCGGACCTCCAACTTACAACCATTTTCACGAAAAAATTGTGCCATTTATAACCTTTACAATAGATTCCCTTCCTCCTAAAAGAAAAAAATTTAAATGCACCAGTGCTCACCATGATTCTTTCGTGATTCGTAAAATCAGGTCTACAAAAGTCTCCAGGTGTTCGAGGGGTAGATCTCATCGAATATCTCCCACATTCACTTCTTGCTCTAGTAGATCACTCTTCCTTCAATTTTCCAACCACTTCTACCCCAAATCTATCAAATCTGGCTCCTTGCGTGCTTAGGAGAAGAAAAATGGAAAATCGATAAGGAACGAATGTAAGACCATTTTAACGGTGAAATACAGCCTACAGATCTTCCCACCAAACTTTAGATATCAACATTAAGTCTCCCCTCTATTTGGCGTGTAGAAAATAACAAGAAATCATGAAGACTCGCACTTCTAGGTGTTTTATAGAAAAAATGGGGAAAATAAGATTTTGACAAGAACTAGTCGTTGATTTTTGATTTGAATGTGGGCCGTGCACATGGAAGATTCAAAACAGGCTCATGGGATTCTTTTGACCATTTCGACCTTTTGAAAAAATGTACAAATTTTACATTTTTCTTCGCACCTTCGCTTCAAAAGTGGACTGACACATGTACTAAGGTGGGTCCTAGAAGAAATGTGGAGAAATTATGCAATTTGACTCTCCTTTTGGAAAAATTAAAATTTTCAAAGTTTCCTCGCAGCTCTCCCTTCTGCTTCAAGTTTCTAAAGTGTGTCCCAGTGGAACCCCTAGTCCCTTTATGCCTTTAACTCCCTTTTCCCTCAAAGGGAATTTTTTTCACTTTTCCTTCGAAGGCTGCGTCTCACCGTTGATCGGGGAAAACATTGACAATTTCCCTCATCGGGCTTGTGGGCCATTTTGAGATTTTGATCATTTGCATGCAAGAGGAAAAGCTCCAAAGTTTCCCCGATGGTCCACCTCCCCACCTCTTTGACTTTTCAAACTACCATGTGTCACCACGGTGCACATTGAGGTGGTCCCAAAATTCGATACCTTAAATGAGCATGGGCTAGCCACGTGTCCTTTTCTAGTGAGATTTGTCTAAATTCTTGAAGCTCAGTGAAAGGCACCATGTGTCATGCTCTAAGGTAGTCTCCTTTTGGCCATTGAAAAGTCTAAGTAAAATGCAAAGCAAGCAGAGGCCTCCACATGTCTCCATAGCGCAACTTCAAGATGGTGCCCAAAGCGAGGCCCCGAGTGAGGTTGAGCTCACCACGTGTCTTGTTCCACAAAACTACTCCAACTACATAAAAATTGTGTAAGTCCAGGCCAAGTGTAGCGAAGCATCCACGTGTCCTCCCGGTGCTACTCCAAGGTAAACCCCAAAAGTAGATCTTCAAATGAGCGTCGTTTCTCCATGTGGACAAATTTTTGAGCTAAGGCTTTTCATAGAATTTTTAAGTATTTAGGTAACCCACATCAAACCAAAATGTGCCATGTCCCCTACAGATGCAAGGATTGCAAATTTGACTAGCAAAAATGTCTATCAAATCGTAAAATACAAAAAAATGACCATTTCAACCTGAAAATAAAATTTCCTTCAAGGACAGAGAGTTTAGAATGTTACAAGGCTCAAATACATTCCTTAGGGACATATCAACTCATTCTTCTTCAAGTATTTAAGGCATAAATGACACTAACTACAAATTCTGATTATGGAAATAGAGGGAATGAGAAAACCCGAGTTTTGAAGGGACGGAGCATGGGGACTCAAAATATAGACATTTCCAAAGGAACAAAGAAGTGAGGAGACAAATATGGACCCATACATGATCTTCAACCCAAGATCAGATTAAAAATGGCAATAATACCAACCAAGCACAACATGGAGAAGGAAAAAAGGATAGAGGCCATAAATTAATAAACTCAGGGATGGGAAATACCTGTGAGTGCCAAAATAATTTTGAGCACCAACATTGGCTTGGAATCGGGGACGAGCAATCCCTTGTGAGTGCCACAAGAACAAAATTATACCAAGTGCAAAAAATATCCATTGGGAATTGAAGTCAGCTTACAGAGTAGACAAACAAGGCCATCTTCAAAAAAAATAAAGAAACTAGCAAAAACAGGTCACCGAGGACCAAAACGAGCAAAAACATAAAAATAGGGAACAAAAACAAACTATACACTATATAAGAGGTTTTTACCTTGATGTAAAGAAAACAATAGAGAAAATCCTCAAGCACCTACCATCCTAAATATGACCATTGCAAGAGGTTCGATATTTTTCGTCAACTGGAAATATACCTCTTTCTCTTCTTTGTTCGGTTTGTAAACCATCCATTTTCTCTGAAGCTCCTCCATTTGGTGTAAGTCAAATTCTTTAACATTTTCAAGGCTGAATCATGGACGAAATTCCCAAAAAAACAACATACTTAGGATCTCTGTTTTTAACACTTTTATACTCTCTAAAATCCTTAAAAACACAAAGTTGTTACGATCAACATCTCACACTTGCAAAACTTCATAAAATGTATTGCTTGGGTTCAATCAAGTACAACATCTTCTTCCCTCCATATAATTTCACCAAGTTTCATTCAATTGGAAATGTGACATAAGACATATCCATTTGCGCATTACAACTAACACTTGTTGCCCACTTTCTTGACAACAACATCCCCCACTTGGCGGGGCATTCAATAATGACTACATTAAGCTTTAAGTTCCTTTCGGGATAAGATGCAAGTTGCATAACCAAATATTTGACACATCCAACCACCGACACCTCTCTAAATTCCATTAATAGTTTCCTATCTTCTTCTCAAGGAACTCCTCCATCATACTTTTCATTCATTAACGCCCTTGAGTATTCAAAATCATTTATGGGAAATTAAAAATATTGTATAGTGTCTACTTCTAAAGTATGAGAGGGAGGAAAAATAGGTACTTGGTGGATGCAATCCCAAAAAACAACAGTAGTTCTGGCACTCATTACCTCAGTTGAAGTTGCTTCCCTTGATGAACTTGCAAGGGTCTCAATCATGTAGGCATCATCATCAATTTCATCATCAACTTCTTCTCCTTCTTGTTGATCTTCTTCACAAGGAGCATGGGGCATGAAACATCTATCACACCAATCAATGACCTTTGTTTCTTCCACAACAACAACTCTAATAGCCAAAGGATTAGGCACCATTCTACTTTCTCTGCCTTGGGGCTTCCTATTCCTAAATCCAATGGCACCTTTACCTCTGTCATAAGTTCTTTGATGATTTGTAAATCTTTCTTGGCCTTGTTGATTGTGTTGTCCTTGTGAACTTTTCCCAATTCCTTTTTCATCTCAAAGCTAGTTTGTAGGAGATATCCTTGATACTCTCCCGCCAAAGTCTTCACAACTTCTTCCAAATCAAAACCCTTGCTTGTCTGAGGTTTTTCTACATTAATCAACTTCAGATCGTCCCTCTTTGGAGGTTTTCCAATTGCCTTTATATTATTCACTATTTAGATAGCCATGGTGAATGCTTGCCTCAAATTGGTAGGGTTCTTGTTCCTCAAGTTGTATGCAACCTTTTTATCAAATGAATATGTGTATTTAATCAAACATGACTCATCACATGGCCTTATCCTAATAGGAGATATCCTCAAAATTTTATTAAACATTGTATTGAAGTCATGTAATTGACTCATTGGGATTCTTCTTGATGTTTTCAAACTCGGCGAAGAAACACGGAGTCATCCTATCACCATATTGTAATCTAAATGCATTGTTCATCTTAGCCCAAGAATCAATTGAGTTATCTAGCAATGTTTTGTACCAGTCCTTGCATCCTCTTCTAAAGTGTGAATAAACAACTTTATGTACACATATTCATGTTCTATCTCAAAGTCTCCCATCATATTGAGGAAAAGCTTTAGATGTTGATCACCGGTTCTTGCATTGTTTCCTGGAACATTGGAATTTTGTTCCACACATCTTGAGGTACTGCATTTGGATAACAAGCCATTCCCACAAAATTTTAGGTCCAATGGTGTTTATAAAAATGGGGGTGCTGGGTGGGGCTAAGCCATATTGATTCGAGGAGGTGATCATGGGGAAGAAAAAAATTGATGAGAGGTAGGGGGTCTTTGAAATACAGGAGTGTAGCTTCCAAAATGGAAACCCTCCAAAGGCCTAGCATCTTGGAAACCCCTATTAATTTCTGAAAATATAGGAATAGAATGTGAAGAAAACCTTTCAAAATCAAATGAAGGCCCTTCTCCAGTTGGAGAATTCAATTCCATAAAGAGGCTACCTGATTCAGAGTCACTTGAATGGTAGTCTTCAATTATAGGCCGATCACTTTCATCAATCAAGATCCCCCTTCTTGACTATTTTTCTCCCACAACTCTCTAGAATTTTCTTCCTTTTGATTTTGCTTTTCCTATATCTAGAGATAGTGTCCTAACAGGATCCCTAGCAAAGAAAGATCTTCTTACTTCTAGATTTGTAAATATGAGTAAATTTTTTTTTCTTGATAGAGTTTTAAGACACTGGTCCTTCTCAAGATCAAAACCAATGGGATTCGCCACTAAGGATTTCCACCCTAGTTGTGTAAATGCACTAAATATGATCTATCAAGTGTCTATCAATGCTAGAAACTATAAATAGAAAGCTTCTGGCTTTTCTTTACCCAAATTTATCAAATGAAAACTAGTGCACTAGGTGTGAACACTGGAAGAATTGCACATAGTAGTTAGAGTATACAAGAAGTGTTTCACCAGGGATTGAATGTGAACTATAGTCCTCAGCACCAACGCCACTTATGTTTGTGTTTTTGATGGGTTAAATAGATATGAACTGGTAGTGGATCAATAGATTAGTCTCAACGATGCAAATTGGTTCTCGAAGAATTCAAAATAGTCCCAAAAATGGCACAAGAAGCGTGTTGGTAACCAAATCTAATCTCCTTGAAAGTCCAAGAATCATCATGGATTGAATAGGATCATCAAAGGTAGAAAAATGATTATATATTTCATTTTGCAGCCGGGGAATCAATCTATCTAACTTGTTGGCACTTAGGCTCTAAAGGGAGTGGGTAGAACTTAAAAGGATGTGATTTGATCCTAACTATTTTACGATGTGCCTTTCAACCAAGGTAAGAGAACCTATTTTGTAACCTCTATTATTTTAAAGGAGATACATGTGCCTTTCTTTTGCATAAATTTTATGGAGAAGGCCTTAGGGAAAATATGATTGACACACCAAATCTAACTCTCATGAGTTGTCACTTCTAGATTGTGGAGATATTTTCACAACAAGGTAAAGGTTACTAAAGACATTTGAGATCCCGATTATTTCGCATGTTTTGGTAATAGAGATTATGCATTTTTGTACACACATGACAAATAGGGGTATTATGGGTAGGATTTGTTATTGTTAAATGAATTTTTGTGGGAGGTTGGGTAGGGTGAAACTAGTTTCACAAGGTCCTTGAGGACCTTACAAAATGGAAAGTTAGACTAACGAGAATGCCAAAGAGTAGCTAAAATGTTTCTTCAACTAGAATATGTGATTTAATGGAGGCCCAAATTAGCACTCTTTCACACAATATTTAAGATTCTATCACAAAAGCTTGAGTTAGAAAACCCAACAAAGAACCAAGGTCTAATCCAAATCACGCCTAAGGTAAACCCAAAGGCTTACACCAATCTTTGTCAATAGATGAGATAAAAGTTAATTTAAATCATTTATTACAATCCCAAAAGAAATCTCTTCTAAGAAATGGAATTGAATATGCCACTAAATTTCCACAAGGATTGAGGCCTGAGAGATTGAATTAGATTTTAATACAAGATTGCAAATGAAAACAAGAAAAATACTTGCAAACATTCGAAATTAAAAAAACACATTTTTCTCAAGACAACACAGAAATAACTTGAATTTGATTAAGTCTATTAGCAGGGGTAAGTTTCACAGAAAAATATCAGAGCTTGTCAATGGTTGTACACTTGTAACCACCTTGACACAATAAAACTTAATACAAAAGGAGATAACCTAGTTTCTCGGATAGATTCTCAAAAGACAGCTTAGTTAAATATTCCTCTTGGGAACTTTCTTCGACACTCGTAGTAATCTGACCTCCATCTTCCAATCATTTGCAAATTTTTTTTTGCCATTTATAACCTTTAAAATATATCCCCTTCCTCCTAAAAGACAAAAAAATTAAATGCACCAAAGTGTTCACCATGATTCTTTTGTGATTCATAAAATCAGATTTGAAAAAGTCTCCAGGTGATTGAGGGGGAAGATCTTATTGAATATCTCCTGCATTTAGTTATTACTCCGCAGATCACTCTTCCTTTAATTTTCCAACCACTTCCACCTCAAAACTATCAAATCTAGCTCCTTGCGTGGTTAGGAGAAGAAAAACAGAAAATCTGATCGAGCATGAAAGTTAGACTATTTTAATCGTGAAATACGTCCTCTAGATCTTCCCACCAAACTTCAGATATCAACATTAACTTGCCCCTCTGTTTGGCATGTAGAAAATAACAAGAAATCATTAAGACTCACACTTCTAGGCATTTTACAAAAAAAGTGGGTGGAAAATATGATTTTGACACTCAGCAGCTTGTTGATCTTGGATTTGAATGTGGTCTCATCCACGTGGAAGATTCAAAAATGGTCTCAAGGGATTCTTTTGATATTTTTTGACCTTTGGAAAAAATGGAAAATATTTACAATTTTCTCTGCACCTCCACTTTTAAAAATTTATCTTAACACGTGTCTTAAGGCAGTCCCAAAAGAAACGTGGAGAAATTCTACCATTTGACTCTCCTTTTGGAAAAGGAAATTTTCCAATTTTCCTCTGCAGCTCCATGATTTCCACTTCAAGTTTCTAAACCGGGTCCCATGTAACCCCCTGTTCCCTTTATGCCTTTAACTCCTTTTACCTCAAAGGGAAAGAATTTCACTTTTACTTCGAAGGCACGCGCCTCTTTCGTTGACCGGGGGAAAACATTAACAATTTCCCTCATCAGGCTTGTGGGCCATTTTGAGATTTTGATCATTTGCATGAAAGAGGAAAACTTTCTAAGTTTCCCTCAATGGTCCACCTCCCTACCTCTTTGAATTTTAAAACTTCCACATGTCACCATGACGCACCTTGAGGCGGTCCCAAAATTCTAATACCTTGAACGAGCGCAGGCTCACCACATGTCCTATTTTAATGAGATTTGTCTAGATGCTTGAATTTCGATGGAAGCCACCATATTTCATGCTACGAGGTAGTCTCCTTTTGGCCATTGAAAATTCCAAGTAAAATGCAAACCAAGAGGAGGCCTCCACGTGTCTCCATAGTGCAACTTCAAGATGGTGCCCAAAGCGGAGGCCCTGGATGAGCGCAAGCTTGCCAAGTTTCTTGTTCCTCCAAACTGCTCCAACTGCATAAATGTTTTTCTAATTCTGGGCCAAGCAGCGAAAGCCTCCACATGTCCTCCCGGAACTACTCCAAGGAAAAACCCAAAAGTAGATCTTTAAATGAGAACTGTTTCTCCGCGTGGACATATTTTTGAGTTGAGGATTTTCATAGAATTTTTGAAGTATTTAGGTGAGCCACATCAAACCAAAATGTTCCACATCCCCTACGAGATGCAAGGATTACAAACTTGACTAGAATGTTACAAGACTCAAATACCATTTCAATCTAAAAATAAATTTTCCTTCAAGGACAGAGTGTTTAGAATGTTACAAGACTCAAATACGTTCATTAGGGACATATCAACTCATTCTTCTTCAAATGTTTAAGGAAGAAACAAAAATAACAACCAATTTTAACTATGGAAATAGAGGGAATGGGAAAACCTAAGTTTTTGAAGGAACGAAGCATGGGGGACTCAAAATATAAACCTTTCTATAGGAACAAAGAAACGAGGAGACAAATATGGACCCATACATGATCTTCGACCCAGAGTAGATTAAAAATGGAAATAAGACCAACCAAGGACAACATGGGGAAGGAAAAAAATGACAAAGGTCATAAATTAATAAACTTTTCAAATGCATGGATGGGGCGAGACAATTTTGAGCACCAACAAACTCAACTTCTTGGAAAACCATATCAACCTTGGAAGAAACATGGGAAAACCGAGAAGCATGCTTTTCAGGCACAAATGATGGCCCCTCTCAAGTTAGAGAACTCAAACTTTTATAAAGACTACCTCTTTCAGAATAAATTGAAGACATGGTAATATTCAACCACATTGATCACCTTTTAGAAGATATCTCCTTTTTTGATTCCCGATTTCTAAAACTTTCCGACTTGTTTTCCTTAAGAATTTACTTTTCCGAGTTCGAAATACTTTTTCGTAGGATCACCGGTGAAGAAATACCTTCTTCCCTCCATCTTTGTAAATATTAATGATAAATTTCACTTGACACGAGTTAAGACACTGTAATCATCAAAATATAAATTCAACATGAAGTCGCGATTAAGGATTTTCACCTTAGTTGTGCGGATGCACTATAAGTAACTTGTCAACCTGTCTATCAATTCTTACTTTTTATAAATCTTAACAGATCAAACCTTCCTTTACCCACATTTATGACTATTGATGTAAATTTATTATAATAACCACTAGAAAATTGAAATACTACACAACGAACTTGTAATTTCACACAAATTTTACAAATTTCAACAAAGGATGATATTTAAACATGATATTTGTACTTAAACCATGTAAGAAACATTACCAGGGTCAATATGTGTATGCATTTATAAAAATAGTCCCTAGCAATGACACCACTTCAATGTTGTTGCCACACAAATAGGTCCTGGTGTTCAAATAATCCTCTACAAATCAAATAATTCTTGACAACGCCACTTAGGTGTTTTTTCCACACAAATAGGTCCCGTTGTTCAAATAATCCTCAGAACTCAAATAATTCCCGACAATAGCACCACTTCAGTGTTGTTG
The DNA here is from genome assembly GCA_018340775.1 of Taxus wallichiana var. yunnanensis. Lineage (NCBI taxonomy): Eukaryota > Viridiplantae > Streptophyta > Pinopsida > Cupressales > Taxaceae > Taxus > Taxus wallichiana. Next base: position 954,717,593 of record CM031239.1, on the reverse strand, counting down.
CCATATAAATAGGTCTCGGTGTTCAAATAATCCTCTGTAACACAAATAATTCCTAATGTAACGATGCCACTTTGGTGTTGGTATCCAAATTGATTCTCCTACGAGGGATGAGCAACATCAAGAAACTGGCAGGATGCTTAGAGATAGAAAAATTATGATATGAGGTGTTTTATAGCCAGAGAGGGGATTTAGCTTAATATTTGTCACTCAGGCATTGGAGAAATGGATAACACCTTATCAAGGGTTTGATATGCCCTAAATACTTGAGGTTGTGCCTTCAATTAAGGTGAGAGGAGCCATTCCATAACTGTATTGGTGAAGTATTTTTAGGAGATCCTTCTTTGCACAATATTCATGAGAACCTTGAGAAAATATGATCAATACAACACAATCTAACTCTCATGAGTTGTCACACTAGAGAGTGGAGTTGTTTCCTGGACAAGGTTCGGGTTATTAAAGACAATAACTGAAACCTCGACTATCCCTACATATTTTAACATTCAAAGTTTTTAACCCTTTGTGGATACAAAGTAAAAATAAGGGTAGTTCATGTACAATTTATCATTTGAGAAGTTTTTGGTGGGAATTTAAGAAAGATAAAGTTGATTATACCAAATCTTCGAGAAATTTACAAACATTGGAAAACTCACAGACAAAATTCTTCAAAATAGCAAAAATATTCCTTTAACAAGAAGGTGTGTATCATTGAGGACCAGAGATGCATGGTTTCATACACTCTTCAAGAATTCAACAAAAATGCTCATGCTAAAGACTCAATTAAATGTTGAAAGTCCCTGATTCGTCATGCCTAAGATACACTCATAGAATTATAAACAATCTTTGTCGACCTAGTAAATGTAAACTGATTGTAAATTGTTTATTTCATTAAAAGATGAAAGCTCTTCTCATAATGAAATTGCAAATGAAAAAATATTACCACAGGGATAAGATCTTGTGTGATTTAGAGGGATCTCAACATAATATTGCAATAGGAACAAGAAAAACTATTTGAAAACATTCTAAAATAAAAGAAAACAACGTTATGCTCATGATCAACACAAATTCATTCACACTTCATTAGATTCATCAGTAAGGGAGAGTTTCTTTAACAATCTCCAAGCTTCTCAATGGCTCTACACTTGCAACCAGCTTGACGTGATTAAATCTAAAACATAGGAAAATGAATAGGTTTTTCAGATGGTCTCTCAAGAAAAATGGTTTCCCTCAAACTTTTTCAAAAAAGTTAACCCCCTTTCTACTTTTCCGCCCTTTGCAAGAGTATTCTCATTGCATATATACAATTTCACTCACTCACTCATCCCAAAATTTCCACCAAAATTTGTAAATATTTAAGAGAATATTCCTTTTTACAACATACCATTTAATCATGTTTATTCCCTTGAAAATATCTTACTTTCTATTGTCAGGTGGATAAATCAAGAACTATTCACGTTTCTCAGTTCCTTAACTATGACTGGGATGCCATGTCATAAATTTTGAAAGTATTTTTAATCATTCTTTAATTGTGTCATGCAAGAAATCCCCTTTTCAATAATTCTTAGGTGGCCCCAATATGGCTTGATCTGACAAACAATCCTTTTCACCTTTGAGAATACACCTTGAGGAATAAATACATGCATTTGTGCCTCTTAGAAATGAGTGTCCCCACATGGATCATATCACACAAATAAACTACCTTCATCTCATTCCTTCTCGTGTTGGAAAAACTAGTGCCACAATAATTCAAATTAGACTTTTCTCAGAAATATGGTCTCTTGTCCTTTGACTATGGTGTTTTTGGGCCTCCCCTTTGTTTATTTGTCTCTGCGAGTCAAAGTCGGCCAAGTATGAAGAGGTGTTAGCGATAGCCTCCATGTGTCTTCTTGC